>OZ020510.1:70459833-71659833 GCA_963971375.1 Platycheirus rosarum
TGTCACAATGCAATTAAAATAATAATAACCAAAATAATGACTCTGCGTTTCGGGGATTGGAACATTCAGGCTCCTCGGAGAGCCTCCAAGCAAGGCGTAGCTTTACTAGTTAAAAAAAATATTCCACACAAACTTCTTTCCTTGAACTCAAATCTACAAATTCTAGCTGTCGAGCTACAACTAAAAATAAAATTAACGTATATAAACATCTATATACATCCCAAACAAACAATTAATAAAAATGATCTGGATAGTATTATAAGCCAAGTGCAACCACCCGTTATATTTGAAGGTGATGTTAATTCTTGGAACATATTTTTTTTTTTTTTTTTTTTTTAATAATTAACGCGCGCACAAGGGACTATTTGTTTCCCTTTTAATGTAACACACTGCGCGGGCATTAGGAAGATAGGGAGGGGAGAGATAGGAGGTGTCGATTAACATTGGTTTTGAATGTTTGCATATTGAAATGGCAAGGGAAAATCTCGCCGGGTAAACCATTCCAAAGTCGTGTTGTACGGCTAAAAAAAGAATCTCTATATTTCACGGTACGTCCGAAATTGGGCTCAAGGGTGAACTGATGGGCATTCCTAGCAAGACGAGTATTACGGGCGAAACTTTTAAGGGGAGGAATGCAGCTGGCTGGTGAACATTTTTTATAAAAGAACCGATAAAATAAGGAAAGACATGAAACATTGCGTCGGTGTTCGAGAGGGGCAATTGTTTCAGCGGCAGTTCTATTTCCTATCAATCTTAACGCTCTATTTTGTATTCTATCAAGCAAGTGAAGCGATGTTTGTGAAGCACCTGCCCAGAGGTGGGAGTTATACTCGAGTTTAGGGCGTATAAACGCTTTATAAATTGTAGCCAGATCAGATGGGGAAAAATACTTCTTACACCGATACAGAAAACCTAAGCACTTTGCAGCATTCTTAGCGATCTCAAATATATGGTCGTTCCAACGGAGGTCGTCGTTGACACACATACCGAGTACTGAGAGCTTTTCGGTTTCTTCGATGTAAGTGCCATTCATGGACAATGGCATTGGGGGTATGTTTAGCTTTAACGACAGAAGACAGCATTGAGTTTTCGAAGCATTAAACTCCACACGATTCCTATTACCCCATTTAACAATGCTGTATAAATCGGAGTTTAATGAGCTTGACATACGGCACCGTTGCAATTGTACGTCCGAAGGCGAAGGACGTGAATTATCGAACGAATATGAAAAGCTGAGGGTAGAGTCGTCAGCAAAACAGTTAAGTGGATTAGAAGTAACAGACAGAAGATCATTTATAAAAATGAGGAAAAGAGTCGGAGACAGAACAGAGCCCTGGGGCACACCAGCATTTATTTTATGGGAATCAGACTTGAATCCGTCCAATACAACTTGTATTGAACGGTCCAGGAGATAGCTTCTAATCCAACGAACAAGAGTATTATCGATCCCAAAAGCACGCATTTTCGATAAGAGAGCTTCATGCCAAACTCTATCAAATGCCTTGGAGATATCAAGAGCAATAATCTTACTTTCACCAAAGCGATGTAAAGATTTGTTCCACTGTTCGGTGAGATATGCCATCAGATCACCAGTGGAACGGTTGCTGCGGAAGCCATACTGACGGTCATGGAGAAGCTTACGATCTTCGAGATATTCCTTAAGCTGACGGTTAATCAGTGTTTCCATGACCTTAGAAAGAAGGGATGTCAGTGCTATGGGTCGGTAGGAGGAGGGGGAGGATGGGTCACCTTTCTTAGGGACAGGCTGGACAAATGCTGTTTTCCATCTTCTAGGAAAGATTCCAGAAGAGTAGGAGCGATGGAAAAGCTTACGCAGTGGCTTTGCCAGTGTGGAAGAACACCTCTTCAGAATAATCGGGGGTATACCATCCGGGCCAGCGGATTTGTGTATATCGAGATCTTTGAGAACTCTTGCTACTGTACGAGTGCGGAAAAAAATCTGTCCCATGGAAAAATTTACATTCTCAAGTACAGGAGGGGCAACGTTGCTATGCGGCAGCGCGGAGCTGGCAGCGAAATGGGCGGCGAGCAAGTTTGCCTTCTCTGAAGAGTAAACAATTGGTTTGTTATTGTCGATGAGCGTTGGAACCGAAGATGTTGAGGAGTTTTTAATATTTTTTACAAATGACCAAAAATTTTTACTGCCTTTGGGACACTGCAGAATTTTTTGCCGTAATTTTTGGTCATGTAAAAATTTGGTTCTTTCAATAACGGAGTTGCATGAGTTTCTTGCTTGTTTGTGCTTTTTCCGATTTTCCTCTGTAGGGTTGGCTTTGTAAGAACGGAAACTTACTTCTTTGAGCCTGATAGCTTCTTTACACTCAGAATTAAACCAAGACTTTTCTTTAGGTTTGATGCTTTTTACTCTGTTAGGAATAAAAGCACGCATCCCTAGAAGAATCACATTTGTGATCATTTCAGCACTGGCATCAATGTCACTATCGAGGAAGCATAGTAACCAGTTAAAGTTTCGGAAAAAAATATTCAGGCCGTCCCAGTTGGCTTTCTCGTATTGCCAAACGGTCCTGGTGGGAAGTTTTTCTTTAACTGGTTGGGTGGAAGATGAGAAATTAGCTGAAATGACACAATGGTCTGAAGTGCCAAATGGAGAAGTTACACTAATGGTATATTTATCAGGGTGAGAAGTAAGAAACAAGTCAAGAGTATGGGCGGCTTGCCCAGCAACATCCGGTATACGCGTTGGCACATCGATCAGTTGGGTAAGGTGATGTAACCCGGCAAAGAGCTCGACATACCTTCCTTCGGGTGTTGTCTGACCAGAATAGCGGAGCCAATTGGAATTGTGTACATTGAAATCGCCCGCAATAACAATTTCAGTGCGAGGACAAAGGGAAACAATTTTCGAGATAGAATCAGACAGCGCATCAAACTCGTTACAAGTCGAATTGCTGTCGAGATTTGGACTCCTGTAAATAAAACAATAATGAATGACATGCTTGCGGACAGTGAATTTGAGCCACAAGAAGTTAAAGTCCGTGTTGGAACATTGCCCATATTGGGGAAGGCTCTGGCAAGCAATATCATTTCTAACATAGACCACGAGACCATGATGGGAAAAGGGTAATGGCACCAAGCTATACCCATGTAGAGCAAACTCTGATAAATCAGTATTTACTCCAACCTGGGTTTCACTTAATGCCAAAACAGCTGGCCTGTATTGAACAGTGTAGACGTACAGGTGAAAGAACTTATTTCTAAGACCACGAACATTGGAATACACGACACAAAAATCACTTACCATTTAAAAATACTTACACACAAAACACAATTCTAAATAAGTCGAACCATGCAGTGAAAATCCAAATTAATCTCTGAATAAACAAACTGTCTTAGGTGTTATGCCCATAAGACAGCTTGTATACAAAAAATCAATTTAAATATTCAGCACAATAGGACAAACTCAGATGCCCTTATCCATTTACCGCAAGCATACGATGCCTACAGTAGATAAGAAAGAGGCAGTTAAGCTAAGCACAAAGGGTTGGGACAGATAGGAGGATAATTTAATTTGTTATGCAAGTGTGAATTATTTTTTTTTTTCTTTCACAGCGCGAATGGGCATCTTATCGTCTTCCAACGACGCAAGTGGATATTGTTATTTTCTTTACAGCACACGCGAGGGGGTTTTGCCAATTTCTCAAACGAGTGTGTAATATTATTTTTTTTTTAACACTCGCGATAACAATGCGCAATAATTTTTTTTTTTTTTTTGACTTTTGTTTAATTATTATGCGCGCACGTCGACCCGACGTCCGGCCGCTATGAGCTTAAGATCGACACTCTTGGAATTATGGGGTTCTCCAACCACAAACAGTAAAGGGGCTCTATTAGAAGAATTCTTTAATGATTCCAACCTAGTAATTCTCAATGACGGGTCTCCCACTCATTTTTCAACACACAACTCTTTGACGCACGTCGACGTGACTTTGCTGTTCGCCTGAATTGGTCTTAAAAATTTATTGGAAAACATTAAAGGATTTATTTAATAGTGACCA
Source organism: Platycheirus rosarum (assembly GCA_963971375.1). NCBI lineage: Eukaryota > Metazoa > Arthropoda > Insecta > Diptera > Syrphidae > Platycheirus > Platycheirus rosarum. The sequence goes on from OZ020510.1 coordinate 70,463,871, forward strand.
TTTCTCTATTATCACCTCTTTAATTATTGACCGAACTACTGAATTGATAACGTGCAACAGTAAATTCAAAACAGACCATGCCGATTGGAAATTGTTCAATCAAAAAGTCATTGAATATCTGAATAGTAAACAATGGTCTACAAATAACAATAAAGAAGCGGCTTTACTCCAAAAAGCTATGAAAACAGCTGCAAACTTTTCAATACCACAGACAAATCCTATAAAGCGTAAACTAGTAGTTTCTTGGTGGAACCCCAATCTTGCTTTACTGCGTAAGGAGAAAATGAACGCCTTAAAAGAATTTCAAAAAAACCAAAATACGCATAATCTAATCAAATATAAAAGGTGTAATTCGGTATTCCGAAGAACAATGAAAGAGAGTAAGGCAAAAAGCTTTTCTGATTTTACGGCCTCGATAAATCCAAGCACCTCCCCTCAAAAATGTGGCAAAATATTCGACGGTTGACTGGAGAAACAAACTCAATCTTTATAAACAATATAAATAATTTTACAGACCCAACAGAAATAAGCAAATTCATAGCTAAATCTTGGTCCGAAAAATCCGAAAATAAAAACTTTTCAAGAGCATTTGTTGACGCGAAATACAACTTCAATGATACCTTGCCCCCTCAACATACTTCGAATCCGACCGCACGGCGCATTGAGCAATCAATTTCCTTAATTGAATTTGAAGCTACACTTAACAAAGTTAATGGCAAAACACCAGGTCGAGATAGGATATCCTATCCTATGCTAAAAAATCTGGCACCGGAAACCAAAACTCGAATTATTCAACTGTATAACAATATACTAAAAACTTCTGTTATCCCACAAAGCTGGAAAACTGCCACAATATTACCCATTCATAAACCAAATAAAGATAAGACCACAATCGAAGGGTATAGACCAATTTCATTGATTTCATGTCTATCCAAAATCCTAGAAAAAATAGTTGCTAAGCGCCTATTATGGTTTGCTGAAACGAATAAACTAATCAGTCCCAATCAGGTTGCATTTAAAGCTAATAGAGGATGTATGGATGCGCTTCTCCACATTGACTTCTTTGTATCAAAAGCACTTTCCGCTAAGAATCATGTTTCCATTCTCTCACTAGATTTTGAAAAAGCTTTTGATAGAATAGGCCTGCATATTATATTGCGAAACCTCATAAAATGGGGAGTTGGACGCAATATATATAAATACGTTAAAGCATTTTTGATAAACAGAAAATTTTGCATAAAAACTAATAATGTCCACTCGTCCAACCACCCATTACATAACGGCATCCCCCAAGGATCGCCTCTATCGGTTGTATTGTTTATAATTGCTTTCGATGACATAAATACTATATTATCAAAACATAAATTATTAGATCATTGCATTTACGCTCATTATATATATACTTTGTAAGATTAGTGATCTCAATAGAAGTAAAGTCTTATTTAAATTAGTTTTAGAAGATATACTAGAATGGTCAATTACTTCCGGTTCTAAATTAGCAATTGAAAAATGTAAAATACTTCACATTTGCAAAAAACAAAACTGTTCAAGTATAGATATTAACCTTAATAATATTTTAATTGAAAACGTAAGCAATCTAAGTATTTTAGGTTTAGTATTTAATAGTAAATACAATTGGAAGCAACACTGCTTACAGCTTAAAAAATCACTCGCCTTAAGAACTAATATTATCAGATATTTAGCTTGTAAACGGAGTAATGTACATATTAATACTCTTTCAAATATTACAAAAATGTTAGTTTTAAGTAAAATAGACTACGGATTATGTATATATGGACAATGCCCGAAATCAACAATAAACATTATCAAACCTGTCTACCACCAAGCTGCTCGGAGAAGCATAAACGCATTTCCCACCTCCCCTATCAAAAATATCCTTGTTGAAGCAGGACTCCCAAGCATTGAGGAACGAAGAGATTCGGCAATATTAAAACTATTTGCCAAACTCATGTTCTCTAGTAACTCCATCATAGATACTGATATCAATAGAGTAAAACACCACAAACTTGCAAAGAGAATCCCATCCGCAATCGCTACCGTGATTGACAAAGCAAAGTTAATCAATCTTTCACTAACGCGAAACCAGTATGCCACTCCACGACACCCTCCATGGCATCTCAATCCCAATTCCTTGATACTGACCCTAGCCGAATATAGGAAAATAAATACAAGTAATACAACCTATCGCCAACTATTCGCAAGCTTCTCATCGGAATTAAAATCTGAAGGGTGGAAGTTTTTATTCACGGACGGATCAAAGACCTCGACAAATACATCTTATGCTGTAGCTCTCGAAAACGGTACGATCGCCTCCATTGGCAGTCTCCCAAACATCGCTTCTATCTTTACAGCAGAAGCTTTCGCAATTCAGCAAGCTACGAAAACGCTAACTAATAAGCCAGGCAAACATATCATATGCTCTGATAATATCTCCGTACTAAACGCGATAAAAAATCCAAACAACAATAATGAGCTTATATCAGAAATTCGACACCAACTTGCAAAATCACCAAACAGCATTAAACTGATGTGGACTCCTGGTCACGTTGGGATTGTCGGTAATGAAAATGCTGACCTTGCTGCAAACCTCGCCAACAATGCTCCTGTATTTCTATTTGATACATACACAAAACTGGATGTCATAAAATATATACAGAAAGTAACAACATCAAATTTAAACCATCACTGGAGCCTTTACCACCATCACTACAAAAAAGCAAACCCCGAAAGACTTCAACCACGTTATCCCATAAATAAACTGCTTACGCTCTATGGCTAGCAAGTTCTTACTTTTTCAAGACTTCTAACACTTCATATATATATGCTATATATAGCATATACTTTTGCTAGTAATTCTTTTTTCGGTTGTATTATACTTGATCTCCGCATCATTTAGTGTTCTACTTGCAAAAGATATTGGTTTATCTTGTCCGATGGTACCTTGGGACAAAACGGCCCCTATTCCGACATCGCTAGCATCTGTTGTCACGCTAAACTTTTCCCTTAAAATTGGGATAGGCTAAAACTGGGGGATTTATCATTTTATTTTTTAGATTCGGTATGCCTCGTCGCAGGTATCCCATTTAAAAACACAATTTTTCTTTAACAATTTTGTTAGTTGTTTTGCTATAATGGAAAAATTATCTATAAACTTCCTGTAATAGCCAACGAAACCTAGAAAAGCTTTTATACCCTTGGTGTTTTTAGGCGTAGGATAAGTTCTTACGGCTTTAATTTTTTCTGGATCTGCTTTTAATCCATCTTTAGAAATAAGATGTCCGAGGTACATGAGTTCATGTTTTAGGAAATTGCATTTTTCTAGTTGGAGTTTCAGATTATGCATACTAAGTGGATTAAGAACTTTTATTAATTTCGAGTTATGATCTTTAAGGTCATAACCGTAGAGAACTATGTCGTCCATATAGACGAAACAGTCGAAACCTTGTAAGCCAGTGAGAACATTGTCATCAGGCGTTGAAAGGTTGCAGGCGCATTTTTTAAGCCAAATGGCATACGATTATATTCGTAATGTCCAAAGGGAGTGCTAAATGCAGTCTTGCACTGATCGTTTTCATCCATCAAAATCTGATGAAATAATTATCCAAACCTAGAGTGCTGAAAAATGTTGCCCTTCCAAATTGGTCAATTATTTCACTTAGGGAACGAGTAGCAAAGGTGAGTTCCAGGGACTGGAGCGTGGTCGGACGATGTCATCGTCCTACATTTCCTGCAGGTGTTTTGTGGATTTCCTCCTGTTGACTTTCTGGAAGCCGGTAATGTTTTATAAAAAGCTGGGGTTTATCCTCATCAGTACCAATTTTGTGCGTAATGGAATTGGTGTTGGTGAGATAAAAGATATCGTTACTCTCTGCAGATCTTGAGAATAGATTCCTTCTCTTCGGTGTTACAATGGTCTAATATCAACATAGATTCAAATTTATTTAATCGTTTCTCAATATGGTTCCTAAAGCGATTCGCATTATCAACTTGATAATACTGATCTAAAGCATCCCAAGTTAAATTTAAAGTGTTTATATTTATCGTTTTTTCGTTTTCCAAGGTATTCATTGCTAAAATTTTAATTTTATTATTGTTGGGTCTTACTATTGTTTCGCCTAAATATACACACTACTTGCAGTGCCCCGTGGCTTAGTGGTTAGTGTGTCGGACTGCTAAGCGAAAGAACCTGGGTTCAAATCCAGCTCGTAACCACCTTTTTTTCTGGGGTACTGCCTCTTGCGAGGAACTGACAAAACCTCCAAGAGTAAAATTTGTCTCGAAAAAGTGCATCTCACGTAGCCGTTCGGACTCGGCGGTAAACTGTAGGTCCCTTCCATTCTTGCAGATTAGCAACACACACACAGGAATGGTTGAGAGTATAAGTCACTAGGCCTTGGCTCCTTAAGGAGCTGTCGCGCCAATAAATGTAATGTATGTAAATATACTCCTGGAATAATTTGTCCGGGAGATTTTTACCATGTTGTTCGAATGGAATTTCTATCATTTGCTGACTACGGGGTGGAAGGCTTATGTGTACATTCTTACCAATGGAAGTGTTATAATTAAATATTTTTTGGCGTAGTCTCATGATCTGCTACAGCATTATTTATTTTTGCTTTAGTTTCCTTGCTCTTTTTGCTTTCGTTTTCTAAAGTCTTATTATTTTTACCTACTACAACATTTTTTAATGTAGTCTTACTGGTATTTGTATTTCTACTTTCCATTTTTTCCGTATCGTTTAATACAAATTGAAAGTGGTTCCTCGTTATAAGAATCGATATTCCCTTTAAGCTTATTGGAACTAGAGATTCCACTCGCAGCTTGCACACGTTGGTGAAGTTTATGGTTGATGGATATTTCACCGGATTGTGGAACTGAATTGTTCTCATTTGTCATACCCTGTTATTTCCCCCAGGGTAAAAACTGAATCACCTGAAATAGAATTTTTTTGCTAAGTGGAACTAGCGTATGTCGCGGAGTTCAAAGAGTTCAGTAGTTGTGCAATACGGTCACCAAATTCTTTTCCTCGTTGCCGAGCTGCAAGCAACTCCAAACATTACAAGAATGACCCAAGTGAAAACAAAATTTTGTATAGATATGTGTGAAATTTATAAATAATTTTATAATATAGGTAGGTATGAAGAGGAAAATAGGGTTTTTTTCTTTTTAAATACTTTAAAAATATATATATATATGTTCAGTCACCGACTAACTCTCCAACCGATAGCATCGTAACCAGTTATAGTGTGATTCGTACTAATTATTCGCCGTGTGCGCAAACCGGTTTTTTCCTTTTTGAAACCGTATTATCTCTTAATAAAGAAATTATCATTTTCCCCCCCCCACGCGAACGAGTGTGTGAGTGAATTCAGAAAAATTTAAACATGGCCCACGGGCCAACCACAATAGGTGGTCGCGATTTATATTATTGTCCCCAAAAACAACCGAAAAACCTATCTCATCCCTCAGCCCATTCCTACTTATAAAATCAATCGATGTGATCAGTAAAGACTATGAAAACATATCACAACTTCGCGATGGAAGCCTCCTTATTTTTGTTAAATCGCAAAAGATAGCAGATCTCTTCTTAAACACCAAAGATCTCGCGGGCATCTGTCCAGTAACTCCGAAATGTGAATCTTGCAATCTTACTCCTCACCTACCCGATCCATGCACTCGTCTGATGTGCGCAAATTGCTCCCTTCCTCATTCGGCATCATCAAAAACATGCCCAGCTTATGTCCAAAAAAAAGAGATAATTACAATTAAAACTTTGAAAAAATGCACAATCGCAGAAGCCAAGCGTATTTATAACCAACAAAAGTCATGCCAAAGCCCACCGTTAACGGAATCATTCGCTGAACAACTTAAAAAAACAAATGATACACAAGCCACATCGCAATCATCTTCCCTTCAAACTATTCCATCAACATCAAGTACTTATTTATCGAACAAAACCAACGTTATACAAGATAACAAAATAGCACCAAAAAAACTAAACAGTAAAGAATCCGCTTCCATCTCTCCAAGTTCTGCCGTTAACCAGCCTACACCAACCATCAACTCAACTATAATATCGCATTCAGTTCCCACTGTCACCCAATTCACTTCACAGCCACGCTCAAACCTTACTGATAACACAAATAATTATCTTTCTACCACACTAACAAATACTAACACAACTAATACTCCTCTCAAATCCTCACCAATATCAGCCGTTACACAATCACTCTTGGAAAAAAACAACTATTACATTACCCCTCCAAATGACCAAAATGATGTCACAATGCAATAAAAATAATAATAACCAAAATAATGACTCTGCGTTTCGGGGATTGGAACATTCAGGCTCCTCGGAGAGCCTGAATGCTCCAACATCCGAGATGCGGAGTCATTCACCTGAACAACATAATTATACCCATCCCACTATTTTACAAAATAAAACAAATAACATCAGAATCAACAAACAAAATCCAAATATTAGGCCCCACTCTTCTTTTGCTACAGGCAAAACAAGTTTGTGCAACCAAAATCTCTATGATAAAGCTCTCAGTATTCTTCAATGGAATATAAATGGATTTTACAATAATCTTGATGAGCTTAACATAATAATTAAAGAACACAATCCTGCAATTATATCTCTCCAAGAGACGCATTGCGCTGTTAACCATACACCGCATGCACCAAGAAACTATAATGGTTACTTCCATAATTTGACAAGCAACGATACATCCAAGCAAGGCGTAGCTTTACTAGTTAAAAAAAATATTCCACACAAACTTCTTTCCTTGAACTCAAATCTACAAATTCTAGCTGTCGAGCTACAACTAAAAATAAAATTAACGTATATAAACATCTATATACATCCCAAACAAACAATTAATAAAAATGATGAAATGAGCCAAGTGCAACCACCCGTTATATTTGGAGGAGATGTTAATTCTTGGAACATATTATGGGGTTCTCGAACCACAAACAGTAAAGGGGCTCTATTAGAAGAATTCTTTAATGATTCCAACCTAATAATTCTCAATGACGGGTCTCCCACTCATTTTTCAACACACAACTCTTTAACGCACGTCGACGTGACTTGCTGTTCGCCTGAATTGGTCTTAAAAATTTATTGGAAAACATTAAAGGATTTATTTAATAGTGACCATTTCTCTATTATCACCTCTTTAATTATTGACCGAACTACTGAATTGATAACGTGCAACAGTAAATTCAAAACAGACCATGCCGATTGGAAATTGTTCAATCAAAAAGTCATTGAATATCTGAATAGTAAACCATGGTCTACAAATAACAATAAAGAAGCGGCTTTACTCCAAAAAGCTATGAAAACAGCTGCAAACTTTTCAATACCACAGACAAATCCTATAAAGCGTAAACTAGTAGTTTCTTGGTGGAACCCCAATCTTGCTTTACTGCGTAAGGAGAAAATGAACACCTTAAAAGAATTTCAAAAAAAACAAAATACGCATAATCTAATCAAATATAAAAGGTGTAAATCGGTATTCCGAAGAACAATGAAAGAGAGTAAGGCAAAAAGCTTTTCTGATTTTACGGCCTCGATAAATCCAAGCACCACCCCTTCAAAAATGTGGCAAAATATTCGACGGTTGACTGGAAAAACAAACTCAATCTTTATAAACAATATAAATAATTTTACAGACCCAACAGAAATAAGCAAATTCATAGCTAAATCTTGGTCCGAAAAATCCGAAAATAAAAACTTTTCAAGAGCATTTGTTGACGCGAAATACAACTTCAATGATACCTTGCCCCCTCAACATACTTCGAATCCGACCGCACGGCGCATTGAGCAATCAATTTCCTTAATTGAATTTGAAGCTACACTTAACAAAGTTAATGGCAAAACACCAGGTCGAGATAGGATATCCTATCCTATGCTAAAAAATCTGGCACCGGAAACCAAAACTCGAATTATTCAACTGTATAACAATATACTAAAAACTTCTGTTATCCCACAAAGCTGGAAAACTGCCACAATATTACCCATTCATAAACCAAATAAAGATAAGACCACAATCGAAGGGTATAGACCAATTTCATTGATCCCATGTCTATCCAAAATCCTAGAAAAAATAGTTGCTAAGCGCCTATTATGGTTTGCTGAAACGAATAAACTAATCAGTCCCAATCAGGTTGCATTTAAAGCTAATAGAGGATGTATGGATGCGCTTCTCCACATTGACTTCTTTGTATCAAAAGCACTTTCCGCTAAGAATCATGTTTCCATTCTCTCACTAGATTTTGAAAAAGCTTTTGATAGAATAGGCCTGCATATTATATTGCGAAACCTCATAAAATGGGGAGTTGGACGCAATATATATAAATACGTTAAAGCATTTTTGATAAACAGAAAATTTTGCATAAAAACTAATAATGTCCACTCGTCCAACCACCCATTACATAACGGCATCCCCCAAGGATCGCCTCTATCGGTTGTATTGTTTATAATTGCTTTCGATGACATAAATACTATATTATCAAAACATAAATTATTAGATCATTGCATTTACGCTGATGATATATATATACTTTGTAAGATTAGTGATCTCAATAGAAGTAAAGTCTTATTTAAATTAGTTTTAGAAGATATACTAGAATGGTCAATTACTTCCGGTTCTAAATTAGCAATTGAAAAATGTAAAATACTTCACATTTGCAAAAAACAAAACTGTTCAAGTATAGATATTAACCTTAATAATATTTTAATTGAAAACGTAAGCAATCTAAGTATTTTAGGTTTAGTATTTAATAGTAAATACAATTGGAAGCAACACTGCTTACAGCTTAAAAAATCACTCGCCTTAAGAACTAATATTATCAGATATTTAGCTTGTAAACGGAGTAATGTACATATTAATACTCTTTCAAATATAACAAAAATGTTAGTTTTAAGTAAAATAGACTACGGATTATGTATATATGGACAATGCCCGAAATCAACAATAAACATTATCAAACCTGTCTACCACCAAGCTGCTCGGAGAAGCATAAACGCATTTCCCACCTCCCCTATCAAAAATATCCTTGTTGAAGCAGGACTCCCAAGCATTGAGGAACGAAGAGATTCGGCAATATTAAAACTATTTGCCAAACTCATGTTCTCTAGTAACTCCATCATAGATACTGATATCAATAGAGTAAAACACCACAAACTTGCAAAGAGAATCCCATCCGCAATCGCTACCGTGATTGACAAAGCAAAGTTAATCAATCTTTCACTAACGCGAAACCAGTATGCCACTCCACGACACCCTCCATGGCATCTCAATCCCAATTCCTTGATACTGACCCTAGCCGAATATAGGAAAATAAATACAAGTAATACAACCTATCGCCAACTATTCGCAAGCTTCTCATCGGAATTAAAATCTGAAGGGTGGAAGTTTTTATTCACGGACGGATCAAAGACCTCGACAAATACATCTTATGCTGTAGCTCTCGAAAACGGTACGATCGCCTCCATTGGCAGTCTCCCAAACATCGCTTCTATCTTTACAGCAGAAGCTTTCGCAATTCAGCAAGCTACGAAAACGCTAACTAATAAGCCAGGCAAACATATCATATGCTCTGATAATATCTCCGTACTAAACGCGATAAAAAATCCAAACAACAATAATGAGCTTATATCAGAAATTCGACACCAACTTGCAAAATCACCAAACAGCATTAAACTGATGTGGACTCCTGGTCACGTTGGGATTGTCGGTAATGAAAATGCTGACCTTGCTGCAAACCTCGCCAACAATGCTCCTGTATTTCTATTTGATACATACACAAAACTGGATGTCATAAAATATATACAGAAAGTAACAACATCAAATTTAAAGCATCACTGGAGCCTTTACCACCATCACTACAAAAAAGCAAACCCCGAAAGACTTCAACCACGTTATCCCATAAATAAACTGCTTACGCTCTATGGCTAGCAAGTTCTTACTTTTTCAAGACTTCTAACACTTCATATATATATGCTATATATAGCATATACTTTTGCTAGTAATTCTTTTTTCGGTTGTATTATACTTGATCTCCGCATCATTTAGTGTTCTACTTGCAAAAGATATTGGTTTATCTTGTCCGATGGTACCTTGGGACAAAACGGCCCCTATTCCGACATCGCTAGCATCTGTTGTCACGCTAAACTTTTCCCTTAAAATTGGGATAGGCTAAAACTGGGGGATTTATCATTTTATTTTTTAGATTCGGTATGCCTCGTCGCAGGTATCCCATTTAAAAACACAATTTTTCTTTAACAATTTTGTTAGTTGTTTTGCTATAATGGAAAAATTATCTATAAACTTCCTGTAATAGCCAACGAAACCTAGAAAAGCTTTTATACCCTTGGTGTTTTTAGGCGTAGGATAAGTTCTTACGGCTTTAATTTTTTCTGGATCTGCTTTTAATCCATCTTTAGAAATAAGATGTCCGAGGTACATGAGTTCATGTTTTAGGAAATTGCATTTTTCTAGTTGGAGTTTCAGATTATGCATACTAAGTGGATTAAGAACTTTTATTAATTTCGAGTTATGATCTTTAAGGTCATAACCGTAGAGAACTATGTCGTCCATATAGACGAAACAGTCGAAACCTTGTAAGCCAGTGAGAACATTGTCATCAGGCGTTGAAAGGTTGCAGGCGCATTTTTTAAGCCAAATGGCATACGATTATATTCGTAATGTCCAAAGGGAGTGCTAAATGCAGTCTTGCACTGATCGTTTTCATCCATCAAAATCTGATGAAATAATTATCCAAACCTAGAGTGCTGAAAAATGTTGCCCTTCCAAATTGGTCAATTATTTCACTTAGGGAACGAGTAGCAAAGGTGAGTTCCAGGGACTGGAGCGTGGTCGGACGATGTCATCGTCCTACATTTCCTGCAGGTGTTTTGTGGATTTCCTCCTGTTGACTTTCTGGAAGCCGGTACTGTTTTATAAAAAGCTGGGGTTTATCCTCATCAGTACCAATTTTGTGCGTAATGGAATTGGTGTTGGTGAGATAAAAGATATCGTTACTCTCTGCAGATCTTGAGAATAGATTCCTTCTCTTCGGTGTTACAATGGTCTAATATCAACATAGATTCAAATTTATTTAATCGTTTCTCAATATGGTTCCTAAAGCGATTCGCATTATCAACTTGATAATACTGATCTAAAGCATCCCAAGTTAAATTTAAAGTGTTTATATTTATCGTTTTTTCGTTTTCCAAGGTATTCATTGCTAAAATTTTAATTTTATTATTGTTGGGTCTTACTATTGTTTCGCCTAAATATACACACTACTTGCAGTGCCCCGTGGCTTAGTGGTTAGTGTGTCGGACTGCTAAGCGAAAGAACCTGGGTTCAAATCCAGCTCGTAACCACCTTTTTTTCTGGGGTACTGCCTCTTGCGAGGAACTGACAAAACCTCCAAGAGTAAAATTTGTCTCGAAAAAGTGCATCTCACGTAGCCGTTCGGACTCGGCGGTAAACTGTAGGTCCCTTCCATTCTTGCAGATTAGCAACACACACACAGGAATGGTTGAGAGTATAAGTCACTAGGCCTTGGCTCCTTAAGGAGCTGTCGCGCCAATAAATGTAATGTATGTAAATATACTCCTGGAATAATTTGTCCGGGAGATTTTTACCATGTTGTTCGAATGGAATTTCTATCATTTGCTGACTACGGGGTGGAAGGCTTATGTGTACATTCTTACCAATGGAAGTGTTATAATTAAATATTTTTTGGCGTAGTCTTATGATCTGCTACAGCATTATTTATTTTTGCTTTAGTTTCCTTGCTCTTTTTGCTTTCGTTTTCTAAAGTCTTATTATTTTTACCTACTACAACATTTTTTAATGTAGTCTTACTGGTATTTGTATTTCTACTTTCCATTTTTTTCCGTATCGTTTAATACAAATTGAAAGTGGTTCCTCGTTATAAGAATCGATATTCCCTTTAAGCTTATTGGAACTAGAGATTCCACTCGCAGCTTGCACACGTTGGTGAAGTTTATGGTTGATGGATATTTCACCGGATTGTGGAACTGAATTGTTCTCATTTGTCATACCCTGTTATTTCCCCCAGGGTAAAAACTGAATCACCTGAAATAGAATTTTTTTGCTAAGTGGAACTAGCGTATGTCGCGGAGTTCAAAGAGTTCAGTAGTTGTGCAATACGGTCACCAAATTCTTTTCCTCGTTGCCGAGCTGCAAGCAACTCCAAACATTACAAGAATGACCCAAGTGAAAACAAAATTTTGTATAGATATGTGTGAAATTTATAAATAATTTTATAATATAGGTAGGTATGAAGAGGAAAATAGGGTTTTTTTCTTTTTAAATACTTTAAAAATATATATATATATGTTCAGTCACCGACTAACTCTCCAACCGATAGCATCGTAACCAGTTATAGTGTGATTCGTACTAATTATTCGCCGTGTGCGCAAACCGGTTTTTTCCTTTTTGAAACCGTATTATCTCTTAATAAAGAAATTATCATTTTCCCCCCCCCCCACGCGAACGAGTGTGTGAGTGAATTCAGAAAAATTTAAACATGGCCCACGGGCCAACCACAATAGGTGGTCGCGATTTATATTATTGTCCCCAAAAACAACCGAAAAACCTATCTCATCCCTCAGCCCATTCCTACTTATAAAATCAATCGATGTGATCAGTAAAGACTATGAAAACATATCACAACTTCGCGATGGAAGCCTCCTTATTTTTGTTAAATCGCAAAAGATAGCAGATCTCTTCTTAAACACCAAAGATCTCGCGGGCATCTGTCCAGTAACTCCGAAATGTGAATCTTGCAATCTTACTCCTCACCTACCCGATCCATGCACTCGTCTGATGTGCGCAAATTGCTCCCTTCCTCATTCGGCATCATCAAAAACATGCCCAGCTTATGTCCAAAAAAAAGAGATAATTACAATTAAAACTTTGAAAAAATGCACAATCGCAGAAGCCAAGCGTATTTATAACCAACAAAAGTCATGCCAAAGCCCACCGTTAACGGAATCATTCGCTGAACAACTTAAAAAAACAAATGATACACAAGCCACATCGCAATCATCTTCCCTTCAAACTATTCCATCAACATCAAGTACTTATTTATCGAACAAAACCAACGTTATACAAGATAACAAAATAGCACCAAAAAAACTAAACAGTAAAGAATCCGCTTCCATCTCTCCAAGTTCTGCCGTTAACCAGCCTACACCAACCATCAACTCAACTATAATATCGCATTCAGTTCCCACTGTCACCCAATTCACTTCACAGCCACGCTCAAACCTTACTGATAACACAAATAATTATCTTTCTACCACACTAACAAATACTAACACAACTAATACTCCTCTCAAATCCTCACCAATATCAGCCGTTACACAATCACTCTTGGAAAAAAACAACTATTACATTACCCCTCCAAATGACCAAAATGATGTCACAATGCAATAAAAATAATAATAACCAAAATAATGACTCTGCGTTTCGGGGATTGGAACATTCAGGCTCCTCGGAGAGCCTGAATGCTCCAACATCCGAGATGCGGAGTCATTCACCTGAACAACATAATTATACCCATCCCACTATTTTACAAAATAAAACAAATAACATCAGAATCAACAAACAAAATCCAAATATTAGGCCCCACTCTTCTTTTGCTACAGGCAAAACAAGTTTGTGCAACCAAAATCTCTATGATAAAGCTCTCAGTATTCTTCAATGGAATATAAATGGATTTTACAATAATCTTGATGAGCTTAACATAATAATTAAAGAACACAATCCTGCAATTATATCTCTCCAAGAGACGCATTGCGCTGTTAACCATACACCGCATGCACCAAGAAACTATAATGGTTACTTCCATAATTTGACAAGCAACGATACATCCAAGCAAGGCGTAGCTTTACTAGTTAAAAAAAATATTCCACACAAACTTCTTTCCTTGAACTCAAATCTACAAATTCTAGCTGTCGAGCTACAACTAAAAATAAAATTAACGTATATAAACATCTATATACATCCCAAACAAACAATTAATAAAAATGATGAAATGAGCCAAGTGCAACCACCCGTTATATTTGGAGGAGATGTTAATTCTTGGAACATATTATGGGGTTCTCGAACCACAAACAGTAAAGGGGCTCTATTAGAAGAATTCTTTAATGATTCCAACCTAATAATTCTCAATGACGGGTCTCCCACTCATTTTTCAACACACAACTCTTTAACGCACGTCGACGTGACTTGCTGTTCGCCTGAATTGGTCTTAAAAATTTATTGGAAAACATTAAAGGATTTATTTAATAGTGACCATTTCTCTATTATCACCTCTTTAATTATTGACCGAACTACTGAATTGATAACGTGCAACAGTAAATTCAAAACAGACCATGCCGATTGGAAATTGTTCAATCAAAAAGTCATTGAATATCTGAATAGTAAACCATGGTCTACAAATAACAATAAAGAAGCGGCTTTACTCCAAAAAGCTATGAAAACAGCTGCAAACTTTTCAATACCACAGACAAATCCTATAAAGCGTAAACTAGTAGTTTCTTGGTGGAACCCCAATCTTGCTTTACTGCGTAAGGAGAAAATGAACACCTTAAAAGAATTTCAAAAAAAACAAAATACGCATAATCTAATCAAATATAAAAGGTGTAAATCGGTATTCCGAAGAACAATGAAAGAGAGTAAGGCAAAAAGCTTTTCTGATTTTACGGCCTCGATAAATCCAAGCACCACCCCTTCAAAAATGTGGCAAAATATTCGACGGTTGACTGGAAAAACAAACTCAATCTTTATAAACAATATAAATAATTTTACAGACCCAACAGAAATAAGCAAATTCATAGCTAAATCTTGGTCCGAAAAATCCGAAAATAAAAACTTTTCAAGAGCATTTGTTGACGCGAAATACAACTTCAATGATACCTTGCCCCCTCAACATACTTCGAATCCGACCGCACGGCGCATTGAGCAATCAATTTCCTTAATTGAATTTGAAGCTACACTTAACAAAGTTAATGGCAAAACACCAGGTCGAGATAGGATATCCTATCCTATGCTAAAAAATCTGGCACCGGAAACCAAAACTCGAATTATTCAACTGTATAACAATATACTAAAAACTTCTGTTATCCCACAAAGCTGGAAAACTGCCACAATATTACCCATTCATAAACCAAATAAAGATAAGACCACAATCGAAGGGTATAGACCAATTTCATTGATCCCATGTCTATCCAAAATCCTAGAAAAAATAGTTGCTAAGCGCCTATTATGGTTTGCTGAAACGAATAAACTAATCAGTCCCAATCAGGTTGCATTTAAAGCTAATAGAGGATGTATGGATGCGCTTCTCCACATTGACTTCTTTGTATCAAAAGCACTTTCCGCTAAGAATCATGTTTCCATTCTCTCACTAGATTTTGAAAAAGCTTTTGATAGAATAGGCCTGCATATTATATTGCGAAACCTCATAAAATGGGGAGTTGGACGCAATATATATAAATACGTTAAAGCATTTTTGATAAACAGAAAATTTTGCATAAAAACTAATAATGTCCACTCGTCCAACCACCCATTACATAACGGCATCCCCCAAGGATCGCCTCTATCGGTTGTATTGTTTATAATTGCTTTCGATGACATAAATACTATATTATCAAAACATAAATTATTAGATCATTGCATTTACGCTGATGATATATATATACTTTGTAAGATTAGTGATCTCAATAGAAGTAAAGTCTTATTTAAATTAGTTTTAGAAGATATACTAGAATGGTCAATTACTTCCGGTTCTAAATTAGCAATTGAAAAATGTAAAATACTTCACATTTGCAAAAAACAAAACTGTTCAAGTATAGATATTAACCTTAATAATATTTTAATTGAAAACGTAAGCAATCTAAGTATTTTAGGTTTAGTATTTAATAGTAAATACAATTGGAAGCAACACTGCTTACAGCTTAAAAAATCACTCGCCTTAAGAACTAATATTATCAGATATTTAGCTTGTAAACGGAGTAATGTACATATTAATACTCTTTCAAATATTACAAAAATGTTAGTTTTAAGTAAAATAGACTACGGATTATGTATATATGGACAATGCCCGAAATCAACAATAAACATTATCAAACCTGTCTACCACCAAGCTGCTCGGAGAAGCATAAACGCATTTCCCACCTCCCCTATCAAAAATATCCTTGTTGAAGCAGGACTCCCAAGCATTGAGGAACGAAGAGATTCGGCAATATTAAAACTATTTGCAAAACTCATGTTCTCTAGTAACTCCATCATAGATACTGATATCAATAGAGTAAAACACCACAAACTTGCAAAGAGAATCCCATCCGCAATCGCTACCGTGATTGACAAAGCAAAGTTAATCAATCTTTCACTAACGCGAAACCAGTATGCCACTCCACGACACCCTCCATGGCATCTCAATCCCAATTCCTTGATACTGACCCTAGCCGAATATAGGAAAATAAATACAAGTAATACAACCTATCGCCAACTATTCGCAAGCTTCTCATCGGAATTAAAATCTGAAGGGTGGAAGTTTTTATTCACGGACGGATCAAAGACCTCGACAAATACATCTTATGCTGTAGCTCTCGAAAACGGTACGATCGCCTCCATTGGCAGTCTCCCAAACATCGCTTCTATCTTTACAGCAGAAGCTTTCGCAATTCAGCAAGCTACGAAAACGCTAACTAATAAGCCAGGCAAACATATCATATGCTCTGATAATATCTCCGTACTAAACGCGATAAAAAATCCAAACAACAATAATGAGCTTATATCAGAAATTCGACACCAACTTGCAAAATCACCAAACAGCATTAAACTGATGTGGACTCCTGGTCACGTTGGGATTGTCGGTAATGAAAATGCTGACCTTGCTGCAAACCTCGCCAACAATGCTCCTGTATTTCTATTTGATACATACACAAAACTGGATGTCATAAAATATATACAGAAAGTAACAACATCAAATTTAAAGCATCACTGGAGCCTTTACCACCATCACTACAAAAAAGCAAACCCCGAAAGACTTCAACCACGTTATCCCATAAATAAACTGCTTACGCTCTATGGCTAGCAAGTTCTTACTTTTTCAAGACTTCTAACACTTCATATATATATGCTATATATAGCATATACTTTTGCTAGTAATTCTTTTTTCGGTTGTATTATACTTGATCTCCGCATCATTTAGTGTTCTACTTGCAAAAGATATTGGTTTATCTTGTCCGATGGTACCTTGGGACAAAACGGCCCCTATTCCGACATCGCTAGCATCTGTTGTCACGCTAAACTTTTCCCTTAAAATTGGGATAGGCTAAAACTGGGGGATTTATCATTTTATTTTTTAGATTCGGTATGCCTCGTCGCAGGTATCCCATTTAAAAACACAATTTTTCTTTAACAATTTTGTTAGTTGTTTTGCTATAATGGAAAAATTATCTATAAACTTCCTGTAATAGCCAACGAAACCTAGAAAAGCTTTTATACCCTTGGTGTTTTTAGGCGTAGGATAAGTTCTTACGGCTTTAATTTTTTCTGGATCTGCTTTTAATCCATCTTTAGAAATAAGATGTCCGAGGTACATGAGTTCATGTTTTAGGAAATTGCATTTTTCTAGTTGGAGTTTCAGATTATGCATACTAAGTGGATTAAGAACTTTTATTAATTTCGAGTTATGATCTTTAAGGTCATAACCGTAGAGAACTATGTCGTCCATATAGACGAAACAGTCGAAACCTTGTAAGCCAGTGAGAACATTGTCATCAGGCGTTGAAAGGTTGCAGGCGCATTTTTTAAGCCAAATGGCATACGATTATATTCGTAATGTCCAAAGGGAGTGCTAAATGCAGTCTTGCACTGATCGTTTTCATCCATCAAAATCTGATGAAATAATTATCCAAACCTAGAGTGCTGAAAAATGTTGCCCTTCCAAATTGGTCAATTATTTCACTTAGGGAACGAGTAGCAAAGGTGAGTTCCAGGGACTGGAGCGTGGTCGGACGATGTCATCGTCCTACATTTCCTGCAGGTGTTTTGTGGATTTCCTCCTGTTGACTTTCTGGAAGCCGGTAATGTTTTATAAAAAGCTGGGGTTTATCCTCATCAGTACCAATTTTGTGCGTAATGGAATTGGTGTTGGTGAGATAAAAGATATCGTTACTCTCTGCAGATCTTGAGAATAGATTCCTTCTCTTCGGTGTTACAATGGTCTAATATCAACATAGATTCAAATTTATTTAATCGTTTCTCAATATGGTTCCTAAAGCGATTCGCATTATCAACTTGATAATACTGATCTAAAGCATCCCAAGTTAAATTTAAAGTGTTTATATTTATCGTTTTTTCGTTTTCCAAGGTATTCATTGCTAAAATTTTAATTTTATTATTGTTGGGTCTTACTATTGTTTCGCCTAAATATACACACTACTTGCAGTGCCCCGTGGCTTAGTGGTTAGTGTGTCGGACTGCTAAGCGAAAGAACCTGGGTTCAAATCCAGCTCGTAACCACCTTTTTTTCTGGGGTACTGCCTCTTGCGAGGAACTGACAAAACCTCCAAGAGTAAAATTTGTCTCGAAAAAGTGCATCTCACGTAGCCGTTCGGACTCGGCGGTAAACTGTAGGTCCCTTCCATTCTTGCAGATTAGCAACACACACACAGGAATGGTTGAGAGTATAAGTCACTAGGCCTTGGCTCCTTAAGGAGCTGTCGCGCCAATAAATGTAATGTATGTAAATATACTCCTGGAATAATTTGTCCGGGAGATTTTTACCATGTTGTTCGAATGGAATTTCTATCATTTGCTGACTACGGGGTGGAAGGCTTATGTGTACATTCTTACCAATGGAAGTGTTATAATTAAATATTTTTTGGCGTAGTCTTATGATCTGCTACAGCATTATTTATTTTTGCTTTAGTTTCCTTGCTCTTTTTGCTTTCGTTTTCTAAAGTCTTATTATTTTTACCTACTACAACATTTTTTAATGTAGTCTTACTGGTATTTGTATTTCTACTTTCCATTTTTTTCCGTATCGTTTAATACAAATTGAAAGTGGTTCCTCGTTATAAGAATCGATATTCCCTTTAAGCTTATTGGAACTAGAGATTCCACTCGCAGCTTGCACACGTTGGTGAAGTTTATGGTTGATGGATATTTCACCGGATTGTGGAACTGAATTGTTCTCATTTGTCATACCCTGTTATTTCCCCCAGGGTAAAAACTGAATCACCTGAAATAGAATTTTTTTGCTAAGTGGAACTAGCGTATGTCGCGGAGTTCAAAGAGTTCAGTAGTTGTGCAATACGGTCACCAAATTCTTTTCCTCGTTGCCAAGCTGCAAGCAACTCCAAACATTCCAAGAATGACCCAAGTGAAAACAAAATTTTGTATAGATATGTGTGAAATTTATAAATAATTTTATAATATAGGTAGGTATGAAGAGGAAAATAGGGTTTTTTTCTTTTTAAATACTTTAAAAAATATATATATATGTTTTCGTGTTGTTGTTGTTGTTGCTGCTTATGTTAATGGGGTTGATGTTTGTTTTGTTATTTTTGTTTCCTTCTTGCCAGGCAGGCTTTATATATATATTTTCGTGTTGTTGTTGTTGCTGCTGCTAATGTTGATGCGGTTGATGTTGGTTTTGTTCTTTTTTTTTCATCCTTGCCAGGCTGGTTTCACGCCGTATAGCTGTCACGTCTTGGCCTTTTAAGACTGCCTGCGGTTTGCCAACTGCTTACGCTCTATAGCTAGCAAGTTCTTACTTTTTCAAGACTTCTAACACTTCACAGAATTTCTTTTCTTTTTTTCTTAACTTTTACTTTCACTTTTTGCTGGTGTATATCCCCAGCACGCCTCAGAAGATCGGTCTTCTGTCGTGATGGAAGATCGATTTAATGGATCCCACCGCTGCCACCAATGTGACGATATTGCCGTGCTTCGTTTGCAAGAGCAAGTATCGGAGAGTTAAATCGATCGTAGTGGCCAGTGTCGTATTGCAATATGCACTTTTATGTGCCGAATTGTATTAAAAGAGTGCATGAATGTACTATTATGTAAACAAAGCTATGTTGTATATTAGAGCTGTGAAGAGTATTATTCATGGTCGAGGTGTTTGGGCACATGTGGATTTTATGGCATGAAGGTATCTTTGAGTAAGAATATATGTAGAATATATGTAGAGAGGTATTGGTTGTGACTATCGGGTCATAACGGGGAAGAAGGGAAGGATGTAAGAGGAGATGGCGATGGACATTAGTTTTGAAATTCTGCATATCAAAATGGGAGGGTAAAGCTGAACCAGGTAGAGCGTTCCACATTCGTGTGGTTCGACTAAAGAAAGAATCTCTTTACTTAACAGTACGTCTGAATTTTAGCTCAAGGGTAAACTGATGGGCATTCCTAGCAGAGCAAGTATTACGGTTGAATTGTTTAAGGAGAGGAATGCAACTGGCTATTTCACTGTAGCACTGTTTGTAAAAATAACGATAGAATAGTGAGATACGTTACATTACGACGGTGCTCAAGAGATGTAATTGAATCCGTAATATTACTATCACCAATTAATTTTAAAGTTCCTTTTTGAATGCGATCCAGAAAACTCAAGTGCGTTATTGGAGCACCTGCCTAAATATGGGAATTATACTCAAGTTTTGGGCGAATATATGCTTTATATATTGTAGCCAGATCAGGCAGGGTGAAGAACTTCTTGCATCTACGAAGGAAACCTAAACACCTTGCAGCATTCTTGGCGACGTCAAATATGTGGTCATACCAACAGAAGATGGGTTGTAATACACATACCGAGAACTGAGAGGTGGTCGGTTTCTTCGATGCAAGT
The DNA here is from genome assembly GCA_963971375.1 of Platycheirus rosarum. Taxonomy (NCBI): domain Eukaryota; kingdom Metazoa; phylum Arthropoda; class Insecta; order Diptera; family Syrphidae; genus Platycheirus; species Platycheirus rosarum. The sequence goes on from OZ020510.1 coordinate 70,484,805, forward strand.
GCCACTCATGGATAGAGGCATTGGGGGTATATTCCGCTTTAACGACAAAAGACAGCATTGATTTCTGATCTGCCTTTTCTTGAGAACTGACAGCAGGAGTATCATTGAAAACGAGCGTAGGAACCCATGATGACGAAGAGTTTTTTACATTTTTTACAAATGTCCAAAAAATTTTACTGCCTTTGGGACATTGCAAATTTTTTGTTCCTGTAGAAATTTGGTTTTGCGAATATGAGCATTGCATGCTTTTCCAGCTTGCTGAAACTTTTTCCGGTTTTCCTCGTTGGTGTTGGCTTTATAATAACGGAAGTTTACATTTTTTAACCAGGTAACCTCTTTACAGTTCGAATCAAACTATGAGTATCCTTAGGTTTGATACTCTTCGGTATATTTGGGATAAAATTTCTCATCCCTAAAAGAATTAAATATGTAATCATGTCTGCGCTGGCATCAATGTCACTACCGAGGAAGCGTAGTGGCCAATTAAAGGTCCTGAAATAGTTATTGAGACCGTCCCAATTGGCTTTCTCGTATTGCCAAACTGTTCTCCTGGGGTTTTTTCCTTTAACTGGAAAGGGTTGGCACGAGAAATTCGCAGAGATGACATAATGGTCAGATGTGCCTAGAGGCGGTAATACACAAATTGTGCATTTAAGAGGGTCAGAGGTAAGAAACAAGTCAAGGGTGGTGGCGATTTGGCCTGCAATGTCAGTCTAAATGTGGGCTTCTATAAAGAAAACATACATTAATGATGCGCTTATTTATCGATAGTTTTAACCACATGAAATTGAATTCGATGTTTAAGCACAGACCGAATTGTGGTTGAAGTTTATATGCAACATCATTCCCTTGTATAAATGGCGAGGCCATGTTTGGCAAAGAATAAGGGCACTGGTGAAAACCCATGCAAGGAAAATTCCGAATGATCGGTATTTTCCCAACTTGTGTTTCACTAAGTGGTAATACAGCTGGCCTGTTCACGCAGTATGAACATATGTGGCATAGAAATTCTTCCTTAGTCCGCGGATATTCACATAATCGATTTTAAAATCACCTACCATTCTAAAACACAAAATTAACTAAAACTAAATCGGACAAATTATCTATGATCAATGCTCTACTAAGTTCCAATTTGAACTTCACAATACAAATTATTACCAGTGTTATTACCTTCGTAATAAAATATAGTTGATCCGCCCCTGGTTACAAAGAGAGCATTGATCAAAACATCCGATTACAACTCAACTTGTTCATGCGGATTTACCGCAATGTTCAAGTTGAATCGTCTGTTGTGATGCAGGAAAGGAAGAGATAAGGAATACTTGCTGTGTTACATTTTTTCTTGTATTATTGTCGCGGCAAGTTTTATTTTTAATCAAGTGAGACCGTCCCAATTGGCTTTCTCGTATTGCCAAACTGTTCTCCTGGGGTTTTTTCCTTTAACTGGAAAGGGTTGGCACGAGAAATTCGCAGAGATGACATAATGGTCAGATGTGCCTAGAGGCGGTAATACACAAATTGTGCATTTAAGAGGGTCAGAGGTAAGAAACAAGTCAAGGGTGGTGGCGATTTGGCCTGCAATGTCAGTCTAAATGTGGGCTTCTATAAAGAAAACATACATTAATGATGCGCTTATTTATCGATAGTTTTAACCACATGAAATTGAATTCGATGTTTAAGCACAGACCGAATTGTGGTTGAAGTTTATATGCAACATCATTCCCTTGTATAAATGGCGAGGCCATGTTTGGCAAAGAATAAGGGCACTGGTGAAAACCCATGCAAGGAAAATTCCGAATGATCGGTATTTTCCCAACTTGTGTTTCACTAAGTGGTAATACAGCTGGCCTGTTCACGCAGTATGAACATATGTGGCATAGAAATTCTTCCTTAGTCCGCGGATATTCACATAATCGATTTTAAAATCACCTACCATTCTAAAACACAAAATTAACTAAAACTAAATCGGAAAAATTATCTATGATCAATGCTCTACTAAGTTCCAATTTGAACTTCACAATACAAATTATTACCAGTGTTATTACCTTCGTAATAAAATATAGTTGATCCGCCCCTGGTTACAAAGAGAGCATTGATCAAAACATCCGATTACAACTCAACTTGTTCATGCGGATTTACCGCAATGTTCAAGTTGAATCGTCTGTTGTGATGCAGGAAAGGAAGAGATAAGGAATACTTGCTGTGTTACATTTTTTCTTGTATTATTGTCGCGGCAAGTTTTATTTTTAATCAAGTGTGAGATGGGTGACTCTATCACTGTATGAATGTATGGTGGGTGGATGATGAATGGATTTAATTATTGCACTGTTTTTTGTAGTTATATTTTGTGACGCGCCCGGGATTTTTATTTTGATTATTGTTCTATTTTGCGGTGGTTTCAGGTGAGATGGGAGATTTTTTTTTAGTTGTGTTATATGGGAGAACAATTTTATAATCGCGATGTCTAAGGCGGGTTGATCGACACTGAGTAATAAGTTTGATGCGCTGCCTGATTGCATCTCGGAAATTGATTCCCTTTCTCCTTGCACTAGAATTGTTATTGTGGGCGATTTCAATTTACAATTTCAATTGGCTGCGCTATTCTTGTCAGACAACACCCGAAGGAAGGTATGTCGAGCTCTTTGCCGGGTTACATCACCTTACCCAACTGATTGATATGCCAACGCGAATACTAGGTGTTGCTGGGCAGGTCACCCATACTCTTTACTTGTTTCTTAATTCTCACCCTGATATGTATATGTATACCATTAGCGTAACTTCTCCATTCGGCACTTCAGACCATTGTGTCTTTTCAGCTAATTTCTCGCCTTCCAACCATCCAGTTAAAGAAAAACTTCAGGACCGTTGGGCAATACGACAAAGCCAACTGGGACGGCCTGAATATCTATTTTCCCTAACTTTAACTAGTGGGTGCTGTATGAATAGGGTAGGCACTGAAAGGCTTCAAACAGGTGATGCACAGTTGCTGCAACTATCTCGTACACATGAATTGTGCCTATTTTACCTTCCCGCGGTAACCACCGGGTACTGGTCTGTCCATCCGAACATTCCTGCTAAACTTTAAAGCGCAGAACAAATAGCAACACTATAATGCTCTGCTTTAATGACTGTTCTGATCGATTCGCAGAAGTCTTGCACGAGCCCCTCAGAAAGAGGACGTACGGCGGATGAGTCCAACCAATTGGACCAACGGTGGCGTCAACAGTCAACGAAGCAGATGCTCTAATGAGCTACTTCGACGCGTTTGGAGATAAGGTCATTGGGACAATTCAATGCAAGTCAGGGCATTGAAATAGAGATGGTGGCTGATGAGCCCTTAATTTTTTTTTTTATAATTAACGCGCGCACAAGGGACTACTTGTTTCCCTTTTAATGTAACACATTGCGCGGGCATTCGGAAGATATAGAGGGGAGAGATAGGAGGTTTCGATTAACATTGGTTTTGAATGTTTGTAGATCAAAATGGCAAGGGAAAATCTCGCCGGGTAAACTATTCCAAATTCGTGTCGTTCGGCTAAAAAAAGAATCCCTATATTTCACGGTACGTCCGAAATTGGACTCAAGAGTGAACTGATGAGCATTCCTTGCGAGACGAGTATTACGGGCGAAACTTTTAAGGGGAGGAATGCAACTGGCTACTTCGAGTGAACATTTTTTGTAAAAGAAACGATAAAATAAGGAAAGACATGAAACATTGCGTCGGTGTTCGAGAGGAGCAATTCTATTTCCTATCAATCTTAACGCTCTATTTTGTATTGTATCAAGCAGGTGAAGCGATGTTTGTTTAGAACCTGCCCAGAGGTGGGAGTTATACTCGAGTTTAGGGCGTATAAACGCTTTTTTAAATTGTAGCCAGATCAGATGGGGAAAAATACTTCTTGAACCGATACAGAAAACCTAAGCACTTAGCAGCATTCTTAGCGATTTCAAATATATGATATGGTCGTTCCAACGGAGGTCGTCGTTAACACACATACCAAGTACTGAGAGCTTTTCGGTTTCTTCGATGTAAGTGCCATTCATGGACAATGGCATTGGGGGTATGTTTAGCTTTAACGACAGAAGACAGCAGAGTTTTCGAAGCATTAAACTCCACACGATTCCTATTACCCTATTTGACAATGCTGTATAAATCGGAGTTTAATGAGCTAGACATACGGCACCGTTGCAATTGTACGTCCGAAGGCGAAGGACGTGAATTATCGAACGAATATGAAAAGCTGAGGGTAGAGTCGTCAGCAAAACAGTTAAGTGGATTATAAGTAACAGACAGAAGATCGTTTATAAAAATCAAGAAAAGAGTCGGAGACAGAACAGAGCCCTGGGGCACACCAGCATTTATTTTGTGGGAATCAGACTTGAATCCGTCCAACACAACTTGTATTGAAGGGTCCAGAAGATAGCTTCTAATCCAACGAACAAGAGTATTATCGATCCCAAAAACACGCATTTTCATGTCAAACTCTATCAAATACCTTGGAGATATCAAGAGCAATAATCTTACTTTCACCAAAGCGATATAAAGATTTGTTCCACTGTTCGGTGAGATATGCCATTAGATCACCAATGGAACGGTTGCTGCGGAAGCCATACTGACGGTCATGGAGAAGCTTTCAATCTTCGAGATATTCCTTAAGCTGACGGTTAATCAGTGTTTCCATGACCTTAGAAAAAACGGATGTCAGTGCTATGGGTCGGTAGGAGGAGGGGAGGACAGCCTGTCCTTTCTTAGGGACAGGCTGGACAAATGCTGTTTTCCTTTTTCTAGGAAAGATTCCAGAAGAGTAGGAGCGATGGAAAAGCTTACGCAGTGGCTTTGCCAGTGTGGAAGAACACCTCTAGAAGAATCGGGGGTATACCATTCGGGCCAGCGGATTTGTGTATATCGAGATCTTTGAGAACTCTTGCTACTGTACGAGTGCGCAAAAAAATCTGTCCCATGGAAAAAATTACATTCTCAAGTACAGGAGTGGCAACGTTGCTATGCGGTAGCGTGGAGCTGGCAGCGAAATGGGCGGCGAGCAAGTTTGCCTTCTCTGAAGAGTAAACAATTGCTTTGTTATTGTCGATGAGCGTTGGAACCGAAGATGTTGAGGAGTTTTTAATATTTTTTACAAATGACCAAAAATTTTTACTGCCTTTGGGACACTGCAAAATTTTTTTGCCGTAATTTTTGGTCATGCAAAAATTTGGTTCTTTCAATAACGGAGTTGCATGAGTTCCTTGCTTGTTTGTGCTTTTTCCGATTTTCCTCTGTAGGGTTGGCTTTGTAGGATCGGAAACTTACTTCTTTGAGCCTGATAGCTTCTTTACACTCAGAATTAAACCAGGACTTTTCTTTAGGCTTGATGCTTTTTACACTGTTAGGAATAAAAGCACGCATCCCTAGAAGAATCACATTTGTGATCATTTCAGCACTGGCATCAATGTCACTATCGAGGAAGCATAGTGACCAGTAAAAGTTTCGGAAAAAAATATTCAGGCCGTCCCAGTTGGCTTTCTCGTATTGCCAAACGGTCCTTGTGGGAAGTTTTTCTTTAACTGGATGGGTGGAGGATGAAAAATTAGCTGAAATGATACAATGTACTGAAGTGCCAAATGGAGAAGTTATACTAATGGTATATTTATCAGGGTGAGAAGTAAGAAACAAGTCAAGAGTATGGGCGGCTTGCCCAGCAACATCCGGTATACGCGTTGGCGTAAGGTGATGTAACCCGGCAAAGAGCTCGACAAACCTTCCGTCGGGTGTTGTCTGACCAGAATAGCGGAGCCAATTGGAATTGTGTAGATTGAAATCGCCCGCAATAACGATTTCAGTGCGAGGACAAAGGGAAACAATTTTCGAGATGGAATCAGACAGTGCATCGAACTCGTTACAAGTCGAATTACTGTCAAGATTTGGACTCCTGTAAATAAAACAATAATGCATGACATGCTTGCGGACAGTGAATTTGAGCCAAAAGAAGTTAAAATCCGTGTTGGAACATTGCCCATATTGGGGAAGGCTCTGGCAAGCAATATCATTCCTAACATAGACCACGAGACCATGATGGGAAAAGAGTAATGGCACCAAGCTATATCCATGTAGAGCAAATTCTGATAAATCAGTATTTACTCCAACTTGGGTTTCACTTAATGCCAAAACAGCTGGCCTGTATTGAACAGTGTAGACGTACACGTGATGCCTACAGTAGATAAGAAAGAGGCAGTTAAGCACAAAGGTCTTGGGACAGATAAGAGGATAATTTGCTATGCGAATGCGTTTTATTTATTTTTTTTCCACAGCGCGAGTGGGCATCTTTTTCTTTTTTCCAACGACGTGAGTGGATATTATTATTATTCTTTACAGCACACGCGAGGGTTTTTTTTTCGGTTTCTCTAACGATTGTGTAGGTATTAATATTTTTTAAAAACACTTGAGATAACAATGCGCAATAATTTTTTTTGACTTTTGCTTAATTATTTGTGCGCGCACCTCGACGTCCGGCCTCTACGAGCTTAAGATCGACATGGGCCAACGGCAGCGCTCATATCCCTGAAGCGGGTTACTGACTCCGTATTCTCCGGTTCCTTTTGTCCAAGGAATCCAACAAAGGACCTGGCCCTCCAGGTTGGGATTGTGCGTGGTGTTAACAACCCTGCCATGGAAAAAAAAAGTTGCGTAGCGATCAACAGCCTCGGAAAAGGGCGGATTAACTGCTGAGGACCCGGAAAATCGAATTAAGGACAACGACCTTCGGATCTGCACGTGGAATGGTAGAACAGACCACGTGCAGCCGAACAACTAGCGCCATGCAGGAAGTGCGATGGGATGGGCCGGGCAAAAGGAGAATGAAAAACTGTGACGTGTACAACGGTGATTTTGCAAGAAGACCACAGCGTTTATTTGGGTACGGATTCGTCATAAGCGGTAGACTTAGGCATAACTCTTGGGCTTCCGACACGTAAGCGAGCGAATTGTGACAATCCGTATCAAGGCTTAATTCGCCAACATTAGCCTAATATGCGCTCATGCCCCCACAGAGGACAAAGATGACGCCACCAAGGAAGACTTCTACGAGCTCCTCCACAAAACCTATGAGCGAGCAATGCCCTAAATACGACGTTAAGATCGTACTAGGCGATTTTAACGCCAAAATAGGTAAAGAGGAAATCTTTGGTAGGACTGTCGGAAAACATAGCCTACACGACACAACGTCTGAAAACGGACTTAGGCTAATTGACTTCGCAGCGGCAAATAACGTCACCATTGCAAGCACACGGTTTCCTCATCTCGATATACACAAAGGGACTTGGCGACACCCAGATCAAAGAACCGGCAATCGGATTGATCACGTTGCGATCGATGCCTCCAGTGTCTTGGATGTTCGCACCTTCTGAGACAGCAAACATCGACTCGGTTCGCTACCTTGTTGCAGCAGAGGTAAGAATGCAAATAACCCGAATTCTATAACAACGGAGTGTCAGGCGACAGAGTTATAAATGTTGAACCGAAATAATAAAAAACTTAACCGAGTTTTAAATACTATTATTCTTTATTAAAAGTTGGGTATGCACCCTCGCACTGACTACACTCGACTGACTATATCACTATATGTTTGTGTTTATTCTACATTCAAGATGTGTTCAAATGAGTGAGATAGTTATATGAAGAATGAATGTTGGGGAAATCAGAATGATGATGGAGATAGGATGATGATTGTGGAAATGGGAGTGATAACAGCTCGGCCCTTCCTGATAAAACTCGTCCCGAGTTATTCGGATGCCGCATAATCTTCTTCATCATCTTCGTATTCTTCATCTATTTCAGGATATAAAGCGCACCAGGGCTTTAGCTTGTCGCTGCTCGCTATCGTACTGAATCTTCTTTGAGTGAGTTGTGTATTCTCGATATCTGATTAGGTGGAATTTCGAATCTTCCTTCGGCTTTTTTTGGTCACATTAAATTTAGCAAAGAAACTAAAACAGTAACTTTGGTATGTCCCGACGTTTCGGCAAGGGTTGTTGCCTTCTTCAGGGGAACTTTATTACACATAAAAATACAAGATATAGTTATATGCACAATAAATAACAATAGTGAGAAACTTACATTTCAAAACAAAATTAAAATTTTTTTTTTAATGTAACATTAATATAATTTAAAGTTTTTGAATTATGTCGTCATCATGAAGTGCGGCGAGCAATTTATTGCCGCCAATGTCACGTAATGGCAAATCATAAATAAGCTCTATAGGTGAGTATTTAGTTGTCGTGTTGACTCTGGTATTGACTTTCCATTGAAGTCTACGCAGCTCGGTTCCCAGTTTTTCGCGTTATTGGTCGTCGCTTCTAAATAGCAGATAGCATTACGTATCTTATTAGAGCGTCAACAATTACAAGGATGTGTTCATTGCCTCGACTACTTTTGATGAAGGGACCCAAATGATCCATGTGTAGAACTTCAAAAGGTACCTTGGGAATATCCATACCATACAACTGGCACTCTTAATTTTTTTTTGGATCTCGGGTAAAGCAGCAGTCGATGCACGATTTTATATAGCCTTTAACAAAATTTTAACTGCTAGGAAACAGATGGCCGACATCGAAGAAGATGGCCGATGTCGTCGTGACATAGTTTCACTATTCTCCATCTCATGCCACGCGGAACCACCAAATGAAGTTTCTTCTCATTATCTCTTCTAAAGAGGCGACTGTTTTTCAAAAGGTACTCTGAAAGATATTTGATTCGTTGACTCGATTTGAGTTTTCCACTAATTATATCCATTATTTGACATAGCTTTGGGTCTTGTTTTTGCATGTTCCAGAGCCAGTCATCGTTTGATGTTCGTAGGGTCATAATGCATGCACCAACATCTTCGGGTTCTCTGGCTGGGTCTACTGCAGCACGACTCATTGCATCGACATGATTCATGGTGTCCCTAGGTCGGTGTTTAATGTCGTAGTCAAATTCGAGCAATCTCAGGAACCATCGAGCTATGCGAGGAATAAGTGGTTTGGTTGATTTCACACTCGTTATGGCAGCACAATCTGTGACTATTGTGAAATGTTTGCCAAAAATATACAATTTGAATCGTTCGCAGGCTTCCACCACTGACAAGACCTCTAACTCATAGCTGTGAAACTGTTTCTCGGATTCATTACATGCGCGGCTGAAATATGCTACCGGTTTAAGTTCGCCACTCCCTTCGTCTTGTAGAAGCATTGCTGCGAGGCCGACACTGATTGCGTCTGTGTGTACCTTTGTCATATCATAGACCTTCAGAACTGGTTCTTCAGTTAATATTTGAATTAGCTTTCGAAATGCCTCGTCACATTCACCTGACCAATAAAACTCGGCGTCCTTTCTCGTCAGACGCGTCAAAGGTGAGGCAATGTGAGCATAATTAGCGACAAATTTCCTAAAGAAGCCAGTAAGACCAAGAAATCTTCTTATCTCGTTGGCGTTGGTTGAAACGGGATATTCTCGGATAGCATTTGTTTTGTTCGGACCTGGTTTCACACCGTTAGCATCGAGTTCATGGCCTAAAAACTTAACGCTAGTCTTCATGAATGAACATTTCGATAGACGCAATGTTAGTCCTTCATGTTGGATAACCATTAAAAATTCGGCTAGGTTCTTTAACCCTTCCTCAAAGGTGCCTATTTCGTCAACGTAGATTGATATTTTTGATTGTAGCTGTTGTTTAACTATTTGCATCATCTCTTGAAACGTGGAGGAAGCATTTTTGAGCCCAAATGGCATGCGGTTAAACTTAAAATGCCCACCGCGCGTCACAAACCACGTATATTTCTTTGATTGCTCATTAATTTCAATCTGATAATAGCCTGACATCATATCCTAAACATTAAAAAAAACTCTTACCTGCCATAGCCACTAGAACTTCTTCCACGGTTGGCAATGACCAAGGTCGCTTTTCCGTTATCGCAATCAGCTCGCGATAGTCCACGCATAATCGTTCTTCACCGTTTTGTTTCCGGACTAAAACTATGGGCGACACGTATGACGATGTCGCTGGGCGGATTATGTTTAAGTTAAGGAGTTCAGTAACAAGTTTATTCACTGTTTGTTGTTTAGGAAAAGGGATGGTGTATGGTTTTTTTCTATGGGTTTATCCGACGTAAGTTTTTATATTCATTTTAACCGTCCCGCACTTTCCACTTTCCCTTAAATTTTGACCAAAACAACTAGCAAACGAATTTAACAACCCGATCAATTTGTGTTTTTGGTCCGCGGACAATTGTTCACCGATAACTATTTTGCTTCTATCCCAAGCGACCGCTTCACATTTGCCGTTTTCTATTATGACACGCGCCTTGGAGAGAATATTGGTGCCGATTATAACGTCGTAGGCCATGACGTCATCGTCAATAATCAATAGTCCCGACCGTCCATTGTTATCGGCACCGAAAGCATCTCGCGGCACTCTGAAATACACCTCCGGCGAACCCGAAAAGTTTTTCATTACAGGGAATTATATATTCGTTGAATTGATGGGCTAACTTTTTGCGTATTAACGAACTGCAACTACCCGAATCAATCAAAGCAACACGTTTCGTATCTTTTATATGAATTTCCTTCAATATTTCGTTTTGTCACGCACTGTTCCCGATGGCGTTAACCGGCGCGCAATTCAAGTATGGACAATTTCTTGTTTCGTGTGTGGTTGTAGCACACTTTTCACATCGAGGTTTCCGTTGCGATTGCGCACAATTTCTCGAAACATTACCGCGCTCACGACAATTATAGCAAATAGGACCTACATTTTCCCGTGGACGTCCTGTTACTGGCATTTGAAAAGTTGGAGCAGACGCTGGTACCCCCGCAAACGGACCTTCACTCGCACATACGCGGTTGAGTGCTTTAAGTAGATCGGAACACTTGAAAAAAGAATACGCTGACAACATGCGACGCAGCCCGTCATCGTACAGTCCGTTTATTACATAACTGATAATCGCATTGTTCTTTAAACACCCGCGACGACCAAGAGACAGCACTCTGTAATAAAACTCGATAATTGTTTCACCTTTAGATATTCGCGTTTTCCTCATACGACCATGAATTTCGGCAGTATTAATCACGCACGGAAAATCTACAAGAAAAGCCCCTACAAATTCTGGCCACGTACGGAAAATATTTTGAACTTCAACCCACAACTTGGCGGCACCTTTCATTTTCGTTTGTACCGCGAACAACAGATATCTGCCCAATTGTAGGCATTTGTTAATTGTTCAACGCGCTCTATAAATTGCACAGATGTGACGTTTCCATTACATGGGTCAAAATCTGGAATAATGTATAACAGTTCGCGAATATTATCATTTTGCACCGGTGGCAACTCGATGGTCTCGATGGATGTTTTGATTTTCTCCTCTTTCGTCAATTCGGATATTATAAGTGTCACCGTTCACACAACTCAATAAGGGAGAGACGGGTGTAGTAGTCTTGTTAAAACGAACATTGGTTGTTACAGTATTGGTGCCACTGTATGGCGTCGCGACAAAGGGATGGATTGTATGAGAGTTCTGTATATACGGATACGAATTCGAATTTTGGGCTGGTGTCTGTAGCGTCGGCTGAATTATATTTTGCATACGAACGGAACGTGTCTGTGTAACTTCGTTGCTACCGAAATCCGTTACATTATTTCCAGACGAAAATGTTGGATTGACACGTACGCCACTATACGATTTTGTTTTGTCCTGCGCAGATTTAACGGATTCAACTTCCTACGTGAGCCTCATGTTTTCGTTTTGAGTTTGAGTCGACAGATTGATGACGGTAGCAAGTTGTTGGCTAAGTAACTCCATTGTCCACTGGAGCGTCTCGACGTCGTCCGTCAACTTACCTACCTCATCCAAACGATCAGTTTCCTCGTCTGCCTCGCTCGTTGGAATTTGTTCTGCCACTTTCTGCACTTCCTAAAACTCGTACTTATGCAGCTCTTTCACGGTTAAATCTTTAAGGGTAGTAAAATTCATTTTCTCGATCCGGAATCCCACTTCTGATTTTGTCAGGCGACAGAGTTATAAATGTTGAACCGAAATAATAAAAAAGTAAGCCGAGCTTGAAATACTATTATTCTTTATTAAAAGTTGGGTATGCACCCTCGCACTGACTACACTCGACTGACTATATCACTATATGTTTCTGTTTATTCTACATTCAAGATGTGTTCAAATGAGTAAGATAGTTATATGAAGGATGAAGGTTGGGGATATCAGAATGATGATGGACATAGGATGATGATTGTGGAAATGGGAGTGATGACAGGAGTAACACTGTGAAGTATGACGTCGGAAAGCTGCAATCGCAAGAAACCGCCAGAACCTATACCGATCGAATATCCCGTAACCTCTCAAGAAATCCAGTACCGCCAGCATCAAGTGCCGAAGACCAGTGGCAACACTGCCAACAAGCCATCAATGATGACGCAACTGATGTGCTAGGTTTCACCAGACCACCACCACGAAACCTCTGGTTCGATGATGAATGCAGGCAGGCCCATGCAGCCAAACAAGAGGCATATAAAGCTTGGCTGCGGCTCGCAAGCTCTACGAGCAGAAAAGATGGGAAAAACACCTGCTTCCCCAAAAGAAAAAGAGAGAGCATGAGAAGCGCGCGATCGAAGATATTGAGAGATGTTACTCTAGGAGCAAGGAAGTTTTACCAACAGGTAAAAAGAACGTGCCAAGGAAAATGAAACCCGCACAGAAGCCTGTAGAGATAGGAATGCAAAATTCGTAGTAGAATCACAGTCGGTGCTGAGTACATGGAAGGACCATTTCTGCAGACTGTTTAACGGCGATGAAGACCAAAATCCCGCTGTCAGGCAGAATGAACCATTCAACATGGACGATGACAGACAAAACTTCCGTCCACCTGACCAAAATGAAGTGAGGATAGCGATATCTAAACTAAAAAACAACGACAGACTACCCGCCGAACTTTTTAAAGCGGCCGGAGGTGACCTGGTGGACTGCATACACCAACTAATCTCTAAAGTTGGGTCAGAAGAAAGTGTCCCTGATGAATGGAACCTCAGCATCATTTGCCTGATCCACAAGAAACTGCGCCAACTATAGAGGGATAAGTCTCCTGAATATCGCCTGCAAAAATACTCTCTGCCGTACTATGTGAACGCCTGAAACCTTTCGTCAGTAACCTGACTGGCCCCTATCAGTGTGGTTTCATACCAGGAAAGTCCACAATCGATCAAATGTTCACGCTACGGCAGATCCTGGAAACTACCCAAGAATTCCGCGTACGATAGCTATACAGACCCATGTCAGGTATTGGCATACTCACAAAACTCGTCCGACTGTGCTAGATGGCGATGGAGAACTCTCACTGCTCCGTCAAGGTTGGTAATGACCTCACAGAAGCTTTTGACGTCAACAAAGGATTCCGACAAGGTGATGCGCTATCGTGCGATTTCTTCAACTTAAGACTTGACAAAATTATAAGAAACTCGCAAGTCAATTGTAGTGGGACAATTTTTTTGCTAGCATACGCTGACGACATAGACATCATTGGCAGAACTCGGCGAGCTGTCACTGGAACGTTTGCTAGCATTGAAGCTGAAGCGGCCTTTGTGCTTAGGTTAACTGCCTCTTTCTTATCTACTGTAGACATCGTATGATCATCTAATGCTTGCGGTAAATGGATAAGGGCATCTGAGTTTGTCCTATTGTGCTGAATATTTAAATTGATTTTTTGTATGCAAGTCTGGGCATAACACCTAAAACAGTTTGTTTATTACAAAAGTTAATTTGGATTTTCACTGCATGGTTCGACTTAGTCAGAATTGTGTTTTGTGTGAAAGTATTTTTATATGGTAAGTGATTTTTGTGTCGTGTATTCTAATGTTTGTGGTATAAAAAAGAATTTCTTTCACGTGTACGTCTACACTGCTCAATACAGGCCAGCTGTTTTGGCATTAAGTGAAACCCAGGTTCGAGTTAATACTGATTTATCAGAATTTGCTCAGCATGGGTATAGCTTGGTGCCATTACTCTTTTTCCATCAGGGTCTCGTGGTCTATGTTAGGAATGATATTGCTTGCCGGAACCTTCCCCAATATGGGCAATGTTCCAACACGGACTTTAACTTCTTATGGCTCAAATTTACTGTCCGCAAGCATGTCATTCAATATTGTTTTATTTACAGGACTCCAAACCTCGACAGTAATTATACTTGTAACGAGTTTGATGCGCTGTCTGATTCCATCTCAAAAAATTGTTTCCCTTTGTCCTCGCACTAAAATCATTATTGCGGGGATTTCAATGTTGCTGAGCAAGCCGCCCATACTCTTGACTTGTTTTTTACTTCTCACCCTGATAAATATACCATTAGTGTAACTTCTCCATTTGGCACTTCAGACCGTTGTGTCATTTCAGCTAATTTCTCATCCTCCACCCATCCAGTTAAAGAAAAATTTCCAACAGGACCGTTTGGCCAATACGAGAAAGCCAACTAGGACGGCCTGAATATTTTTTTCCGAAACTTTAACTGGTCACTATGCTTCCTCGATAGTGACATTGATGCCAGTGCTGAAATGATCACAAATGTGATTCTTCTAGGGATGCGTGCTTTTATTCCTAACAGGGTAAAAAGCATCAAGCCTAAAGAAAAGTCTTGGTTAAATTCTGAGTGTAAAGAAGCTATCAGACTCAAAGAAGTAAGTTTCCGATCCTACAAAGCCAACCCTACTGAGGATAATCGGAAAAAGCACAAACAAGCAAGGAACTCATTCAACTCCGTTATTGAAAGAAATAATTTTTTGCATGACCAAAAATTACGGCAAAAATTTCTGCAGTGTCCCAAAGGCAGTAAAAATGTTGGTAAATTGTAAAAAGTATTAAAAACTCCTCAACATCTTCGGTCCCAACGCTCATCGACAATAACAAACCAATTGTTTACTCTTCAGAGAAGGCAAACTTGCTCGCCGCCCATTTCGCTGCCAGCTCCACGCTGCCGCATAGCAACGTTGCCACTCCTGTACTTGATAATGTAAATTTTTCCATGGGACAGATTTTTTTTTCGCACTCGTACAGTAGCAAGAGTTCTCAAAGATCTCGATATACACAAATCCGCTGGCCCGGATGGTATACCCCTCATTCTTCTAGGTGTTCTTCCACACTGACAAAGCCACTGCGTAAGCTTTTCCATCGCTCCTACTCTTCTGGAATCTTTCCTAGAAAAAGGAAAACAGCATTTGTCCAGCCTGTCCCTAAGAAAGGACAGGCTATCCTCCCCTCCTCCTACTGACCCATAGCACTGACATCCGTTCTTTCTAAGGTCATGGAAACACTGATTAACCGTGAGCTTAAGGAATATCTCGAAGATTGAAAGCTTATCCATGACCATCAGTATGGCTTCCGCAGCAACCGTTCCACTGGTGATCTAATGGCATATCTCACCGAACAGTGGAACAAATCTTTATATCGCTTTGGTGAAAGTAAGATTATTGCTCTTGATATCTCCAAGGTATTTGATAGAGTTTGACATGAAGCTCTCTTATCGAAAATGCGTGCTTTTGTGATCGAGGATACTCTTGTTCGTTGGATTACAAGCTATCTTCTGGACCCTTCAATACAAGTTGTGTTGGACGGATTCAAGTCTGATTCCCACAAAATAAATGCTGGTGTGCCCCAGGGCTCTGTTCTGTCTCCGACTCTTTTCTTGATTTTTATAAACGATCTTCTGTCTGTTATTTCTAATCCACTTAACTGTTTTGCTGACGACTCTACCCTCAGCTTTTCATATTCGTTCCATAATTACGTCCTTCGCCTTCGGACGTACAATTGCAACGGTACCGTATGTCAAGCTCATTAAACTCCGATTTATACAGCATTGTTAAATGGGGTAATAGGAATCGTGTGGAGTTTAATGCTTCGAAAACTCAATGCTGTCTTCTGTCGTTAAAGCTAAACATACCTCAATGCCATTGTCCATGAATGGCACTTAAATCGAAGAAACCGAAAAGCTCTCAGTACTCGGTATGTGTTTCAACGACGACCTACGTTGGAACGACCATATATTTGAAATCGCTAAGAATGCTGCTAGGTGCTTAGGTTTTCTGTATCGGTGTAAGAAGTATTTTTCCCAATCTGATCTGGCTAGCTACAATTTATAAAGCGTTTATACGCCCTAAACTCGAGTATAACTCCCACCTCCGGGCAGGTGCTTCAAAAACATCGCTTCACCTGCGAGCGTTAAGATTGATAGGAAATAGAACTGCCGCTGAATCAATTGCCCCTCTCGAACACCGACGCAATTTTTCATGTCTTTCCTTATTTTATCGTTTCCTTTACAAAAAATGTTCACTCGAAGTAGCCAGTTGCATTCCTACCCTTAAAAGCTTCGCCCGTAATACTCGTCTCGCAAAGAATGCTCGTCAGTTCACCCTTGATCCCAATTTCGGACGTACGGTGAAATATAGGGATTCTTTTTTTAGCCGAAAAACACGAATTTGGAATAGTTTACCCGGCGAGATTTTCCCTTGCCATATTGATCTGCAAGCATTCAAAACCAATGTTAATCGACACCTCCTTCGAGCGTTAGATTCTTCGGAGGATTTTTGGCCCTATCTGCATTAACGGGCTTTGGAGGAGAAGGTTCAACCAAGAACTATACGAGCTGTACAGCGACATTGACCTGGTCAAACAAATACGCATATCACGTTTAAGATGGCTAGGTCATGTAGAGCGAATGGACAACAATGCTCCGGCTCGTAGTCAAGGAAGACCTCTGCTTAGGTGGCGCTCTCAGGTGGAGTACGACCTCAACCAACTTGGAGTGCGAAACTGGAGGCATCTAACCAAAGACCGAGCTGGCTGGAGAGGCATGTTGGTTGAGGCTCAGGTTCGTTCCGAACTGTAGAGCCCCCTAAGTAAGTAAGTAAGTAATTGAAGCTAGGATGGCAAAAGCTTCTTCTGTAAATAGGAGGTGAAGGTTGGAAGAAAGCCTTTACAATACAGTGATAGGTCCTCTCCAACCACAGCGAATGATGTTCCGTTTTGCGCTTTTGAAGCATCAGTAAACAAAAAGTTCCATCCTTGTTTTTTGTGATTTCCTGCTACTTCCAAAAACATGGCTTTATAGATTTCGTTACTGGTTGATGTGATGGAATGTTTGCTGAGTTCGGTGTGAATACAGTCTTATAGTAAATTCCAAGGCGGATCTGATGGTGATTTTGATTTTTGAATGAGAATGGGAATGTCAAGTTCTTTTACGGATGTAAGATTGAAATCTTGGTGATTTCTTCCGTTTTAGAATTTTTTGGATGTCGTTTTGGATGGGCGACATTCAGGAGGATTTTAAATTTTTGTTTGGTGAATGTAGCAAGATATTCGATTCTTTCCTTAATATTTGGTATTCCTGGGTCGGTTAAGGGGTTCCGAATAGGAGTTGTACGAAAGGCTCGCATACCGCTCCTGATGACTGCATGGTACGGTGTTGTGATGAGTTGAGTTGATGATTTTGAGCATTTACCAGATATCGCTAAACAATAGTCAATCTTAGATAAAATTATAGATTTTATTACATTTATGATAGTATTAATGTTACAATTGCTGTTTTTAGAGGAAAGGTATTTTATAAGGTTAACTCTAGTGTTAAGCCTCTTTTTTTAAATTTGGAATCGAATAAAATAACAAGAATTTTAGCAAAGTTTACATTGTTTATATTTGTGTTATTTAATTATTGTTGAATAAAATACACTAGTAATTTAGTTTAATTTAAATAACCTTGGGTAGGGGGATAGTTATTTAGTTTATTGAATTATGAGAAGAGAATTTATTACAAAATATGAAGCCTATTTATATAAAAGTTGGTGGCAAAAATATGCTGAGTTTTGTATATTAATTATTACTATTTCTGTTTTGTCACTGTTTGGAAACAGTTAAAATTATTTAAATGTGTAGCCAGCATATTTGCAGCGCACCGATGAGTTGTTATTTTGACATTATTTGTATCCGTTAGCAATTCAGTGAAAGTAGGTTATTTGAAAAGTGCAGTCAGCATATTTGCAGTGCACCGATGAGTTGTTGTTTTGAAATTATTTGTATCCGTAAACAATCTCCCGCCAGAAAAAGGTGAAACAGTAGTTAGTTTGCTTCGGAGATAATAATGGATACTGGATCGTTGTTGGTGGTGTGGGTCCGTGCCCAGCTTCCAGGTATCTTGTCTTCCTTGCTGAGGTAGCTTGTATTGGCATCCATTGTTCTGGTTTTACAGAGTTTTCCGAATAGCAATTGTTGAAATAATTGTAAACAAAAGAAGAATGGTGCATAAAGCGCCTCCCAAGTACCAGTACTGATGGTCCAGTGATATCCTATTGCCATCTTCAAGCTCATCTGAAATTTCTGCTTTAAGTAACGCAATACGTGGGTCAGTTGGCAGTCGGTTTTGTATCAAAATTCTTGGCGGTGACAAATTATCTGTAATTGTTGTAGCGTTGTTAGTGGTTATTTTTACGACATCTTCCATCGGAGAAACCACCTGGGACGAATTGCTGGAAATAGTGCAACCTGGAAATCGCACCACATTTACCTTTGCAATAATTGGAATGAGGGAGCTATTGCACAACAAATTGACATCATTTTCTTTGGATCTGAAGATGACTGCAAGATCATCCTTGATGAGATGAATTATATTATTGTCGGTGTTGGCAGTAATGGAGTTACAATTTGCCAAAAGTGAATTATGAGTGGGAACTTTAAGGACTTCCTTCCAGCATTCATTTAATTGTTTCTCCTTTACGTCTTCGTATGTTCCGTTGCCCAGAGCTATGGCTTGAGATGGCTCAAAGAATGTTGCGTTGTCTGAACTAATCATAATTTGCTGTACAGGACTTCCATTGCCTAGAAGAATAGCGTGGGAATCAATGGTTGGTACATTAATAAAAACGAACTCGATAAATATCTTAGGTTTAACTATGGGTATAGTGAATGTTACAATAACCATGTCTTGACGGATAAACTTTGCTATTTTGTTGAAAGTAAATAGTATTGATACATCGGATACAGGTGGCAGCATACAAAAGCTCAAACCTTTGTTCATTCTGGTTACGTGTTCCCTTAGTTCAGTAGAAGGCCGAATGTTTTCGATGTTTTGGTGATGCGTCTGAATAGTACTGAATGCTCGCTGAGTAGGTATTTATTTGGTCCTGAACACGAAGCTGCTGCTGCTGCCCTATAAGTTCATCAAGCTGTGTACCCACGGCTTTAAACTCTAAGTCGGTGATGTTTGTCATCAGGTAGGAGACCTGACTTATTTTGTTTTTCAGCTGGGTGATTTGCTGCTCCAGATTATTGTTCTCCACAGCTTGATAGGCTATACCGGCAGTCATCAGTACTTGGGGAGCGTATTTAGCAAGTCCTTTCATTAGCATAGGGACGGCGCCGCGTTTTGATCGTCCTTTGGGATAGCTTGCGATGATGCCTTCCTTAACTCTCTCCGCTTCTAACGTAAGAGCTTGTTCTACAGCCTGGCAGTGTTGGTTTAATTGGCTATACTTATTGTTTTCATATTGATTGCAAAATAATTTGAAATCTTGGAGAAGAGTGTCAATAGCATGTAAATCAGCAGTGATATTCAGAGAAGTTTCCACTGAAAATTCAAGGTTGAAAAGTTTGATCGATGCATTTCCTAAAGCTGAATGTTAATTCCAGGAGTAAGAAGTTGAATGTCAAAAGCGCTAGTTGCTGGATAAGTTAGGGAAAGCCAAAATAAGATAACCCGTGTAAGCAGCGTAGTGGTTCGATTTTGAACCCGGTTACTTCTTCTTAAGGCTGGTTCTCCTTCGGTGTCATCTGGAATTATTGCGACCAATCGATTTGTTACACGGTGCACAACTTCCCGTTTTGTTGTTTTTACATCAATTCTGCGCACATTGCCCTTTTCATCAGGATAACATTCAATGATCCGACCCATTTTCCAGTCTGAAAGCATAACGCTCGCTTCTTGAAGTAATACTACATCTCCGATACCAAGGTTTTGAGTTGCAAACTTCCATTTGTTTCGTTTCTGTAGATGTTGGAGATATTCTTGGTGAAATCTTTTCCAAAATTGCTGCTGAAGCTGCTGTACTTGTAACCAGCGTTTTGTTATTGGACCAACCGTTTTAGATGGTTGGCCAGCATCGACTACAGAGCTCTTGAAGCTACGCTGAGTTATAAAGTGAAACGGTGTTAGGGCGGGTGCATCTTCTGCTTCTAATGGGTCTGGATATAGAAGTCTGCTGTTAAGTATACCTTCAATTCGACACAAGAGGGTGTTAAATTCTTCGTATGTTAAATTCCTCGTCCCTGACATTTTTTTTACAAAATGTTTCATAGACTTGACGGCGGCTTCCCATAGTCCACCGAAGTTGGGGCTGTACGGCGGGTTAAACTTCCAGACAATTTCTTGAATGGCCAGGCTATCCTTGATATTTTTAGTGATCTTGGTCCATTCTTCGTTGATTTTCCTTTTGGCTCCTATGAAGTTTGTGCCATTTTCGGAGAGCATAAGGGAAGGCCAACATCGTCTATTCGCAAAACGTGTGAATGCGGCTTGGAACATATCCGTGCTCAGATCGGAGCATATCTCTAGATAAACAGCTTTGATAACCAGGCAAACAAATACTGCCACCCAAACTTTAATGATTTTATCGAATCTTATTGCGCTGGCCTTAATATAAAAAGGACCGCACAGGTCGACTCCGATTTTACTGAAAGCGGGTGCTGGAGTAATGCGTTCCAGTGGTAGATCGCCCATAATCGGCTGAATGGGTTAAGCCTTCCATCGTATACAAACTGGGCAGGATCGAATACATTTCTTTATGCGTGATCTTACAGCAGGGATCCAGTAGTCTTCTTTTATCAGATGCTCTGTCAAGGAATTTCCGCTATGATGGTGATCATGGTGAGTTTTGCGAACTATCAGGTCAACTAAGTGACATTTCGTTAATATTATTGGATGCCGCTGGCTCTCTGGAATATTGGCAAGGGAAATCCTCTCCCCTACGCGAAGAAGGCCGTCAGAATTAATAAATGGTGTTAAACAGGCTAACCAGCTTTTCTTCGGAAAAAGTCTTGATTTGTTGAATTGGGAGATTTCGACTCTGAAAACTCGTTGCTGCTGAAATCGGATAATTTTTACCTTTGCTTTAGATATTTCTTCAGCAGTGACAGGGCCAGTTGGACGTGGTTCATTCTTTATCTTACAAGTCCAGCGAAGACAGTATGCGATCACTCGTAATAAGCGTTTAAAGCAAGAGAATCTTTCGATGAAGCTTTCTTCCATAACCTCATTTGTGGTGGCATTACTAATAGTGACCTCAATCTCTTTGAATGGGGTGATTGGTAACTGGTCATTTATTAACCAACTAGGTCCTCTTAACCATAGTGTGCAGTCGATTAACTGAGTGGGCGTAAGCCCGCGAGAAGCTGGATCTGCCGGATTTTCAGAAGATTGAACATAGTGAAGTTCCCTGGGGTTGATAACTTTTCGAATTTTTCTCACTCTTGACTTCACAAATTTGCTGTCAATCTCTTTGTCATTTCTTACCCATGCAAAGGCAACCATACTGTCAGTGTACCCAGTCATAGTAATATAAGGAGAATTTAGCTTGTGACTGACCTGAGTGAAAAGTTCTGTTAGAAGTAAAATTCCTTCAAGTTCCATCTTGGGTATTGTGCATAGTTTACTTTCTTTGTTCGCTTTTGTCTTAAGTGGAGTGACGCGACCTCTTGCCGCTAGTAAGCAAATATTGTGAGTTGATTTTTTTTCCTTTGTCTCTCCAATTTTAACTCTGCTGTACACTACTGCTGCGTAACCATCTCCAGAGGCGTCACAAAATCCAATGAGCTGAATAGGCGTGCTTTTAACTCCTCCAACCCAACGTGGAGTTTTAATGTTATTGAGTTTTGAAACTGTTCCGAATACCTTGCCGAATTTTTTGTTGTATTTTCTCATCTACTAGATCATCCCAGTCATACTTCAGTACCCACAGGTCTTGGATCCAAATTCGGAGCAGCATAATGACGGGAAGGATCCAACACATAGGATCGTAAAGCGATGCGGCTGCAGACAATAGGCCTCTTTTTGTGTATTTAATTGTGTCTTTGTTTGTGTTTTGAAAAGAAAATACATCTTCTACTGGATTGTAGAGTATTCCTAAGATTTTCATTGTTGGATCGGAGATTTGTTTGTATGCACAAAGCTTTCTAGAGTCCTCAACGTTATTTAGGACTTCTGGTTTATTCGATGCCCATTTAGTTAGAGATAGTTTTCCTGCTTCCAAGGTAGTGGTTATTTAAGCGATTTGATCTTGGCATTTGGTAATGCTGTCCGCTCCGTGAATCAGATCGTCCATGTAAATAGAGTTCTTGATGATGTCAATAGCTTCCAGGTCTGGGGCATTATCTTCAGCTATTTGGCGAACCGTTCTGATGGCTTGCCATGGAGCACAGTCCACCCCGTATGTCACAGTGTTTAGTGTGTATTCACCTAAAGGTTCTTTTTTATTTTTTTTTTTTTTTTTTTTTTATAATTAACGCGCGCACAAGGGATTATGTGTTTCCCTTTTAATGTAGAACACACTGCGCGGGCATTACGAAGATAGGGAGGGGAGAGATAGGAGGTGCCGATTAACATTGGTTTTGAATGTTTGCAGATCAAAATGGCAAGGGAAAATCCCGCCGGGTAAACTATTCCAGATTCGTGTCGTTCGGCTAAAAAAAGAATCCCTATATTTCACGGTACGTCCGAAATTAGGCTCAAGGGTGAACTGATGAGCATTCCTTGCGAGACGAGTATTACGGGAGAAACTTTTAAGGGGAGGAATGCAACTGGCTACTTCGAGTGAACATTTTTTGTAAAAGAAACGATAAAATAAGGAAAGACATGAAACATTGCGTCGGTGTTCGAGTGGGGCAATTGTTTCAGCGGCAGTTCTATTACCTATCAATCTTAACGCTCGATTTTGTATTCTATCAAGCAGGTGAAGCGATGTTTGCGAAGCACCTGCCCAGAGGTGGGAGTTATACTCGAGTTTAGGGCGTATAAACGCTTTATAAATTGTAGCCAGATCAGATGGGGAAAAGTACTTCTTACACCGATACAGAAAACAACAACAACAACAAAACAGGACAATGGCATTGGGGGAATGTTTAGCTTTAACGACAGAAGACAGCATTGAGTTTTCGAAGCATTAAACTCCACACGATTTCTATTACCCCATTTGACAATGCTGTATAAATCGGAGTTTAATGAGCTTGACATACGGCACCGTTGCAATTGTACGTCCGAAGGCGAAGGACGTGAATTATCGAACGAATATGAAAAGCTGAGGGTAGAGTCGTCAGCAAAACAGTTAAGTGGATTAGAAGTAACAGACAGAAGATCATTTATAAAAATGAGGAAAAGAGTCGGAGACAGAACAGAGCCCTGGGGCACACCAGCATTTATTTTATGGGAATCAGACTTGAATCCGTCCAATACAACTTGTATTGAACGGTCCAGAAGATAGCTTCTAATCCAACGAAAAAGAGTATTATCGATCCCAAAAGCACGCATTTTCGATAAGAGAGCTTCATGCCAAACTCTATCAAATGCCTTGGAGATATCAAGAGCAATAATCTTACTTTCACCAAAGCGATGTAAAGATTTGTTCCACTGTTCGGTGAGATATGCCATCAGATCACCAGTGGAACGGTTGCTGCGGAAGCCATACTGACGGTCATGGAGAAGCTTACGATCTTCGAGATATTCCTTAAGCTGACGGTTAATCAGTGTTTCCATGACCTTAGAAAGAAGGGATGTCGGTAGGAGGAGGGGGAGGATGGGTCACCTTTCTTAGGGACAGGCTGGACAAATGCTGTTTTCCATCTTCTAGGAAAGATTCCAGAAGAGTAGGAGCGATGGAAAAGCTTACGCAGTGGCTTTGCCAGTGTGGAAGAACACTTCTTCAGAAGAATCGGGGGTATACCATCCGGGCCAGCGGATTTGTGTATATCGAGATCTTTGAGAACTCTTGCTACTGTACGAGTGCGGAAAAAAATGTGTCCCATGGAAAAATTTACATTCTCAAGTACAAGAGGGGCAACGTTGCTTTGAGGCAGCGTGGAGCTGGCAGCGAAATGGGCGGCGAGCAAGTTTGCCTTCTCTGAAGAGTAAACAATTGGTTTGTTATTGTCGATGAGCGTTGGAACCGAAGATGTCGAGGAGTTTTTATATTTTTTACAAATGACCAAAAATTTTTACTGCCTTTGGGACACTGCAGAATTTGTTGCCGTAATTTTTGGTCATGCAAAAATTTGGTTCTTTCTATAACGGAGTTGCATGAGTTCCTTGCTTGTTTGTGCTTTTTCCGATTTTCCTCTGTAGGGTTGGCTTTGTAAGATCGGAAACTTACTTCTTTGAGCCTGATAGCTTCTTTACACTCAGAATTAAACCAAGACTTTTCTTTAGGTTTGATGCTTTTTACTCTGTTAGGAATAAAAGCACGCATCCCTAGAAGAATCACATTTGTGATCATTTCAGCACTGGCATCAATGTTACTATCGAGGAAGCATAGTGACCAGTTAAAGTTTCGGAAAAAGAAATTCAGGCCGTCCCAGTTGGCTTTCTCGTATTGCCAAACGGTCCTGGTGGGAAGTTTTTCTTTAACTGGATGGGTGGGGGATGAGAAATTAGCTGAAATGATACAATGGTCTGAAGTGCCAAATGGAGAAGTTACACTAATGGTATATTTATCAGGGTGAGAAGTAAGAAACAAGTCAAGAGTATGGGCTGCTTGCCCAGCAACATCCGGTATACGCGTTGGCACATCGATCAGTTGGGTAAGGTGATGTAACCCGGCAAAGAGCTCGACATACCTTCCTTCGGGTGTTGTCTGACCAGAATAGCGGAGCCAGTTGGAATTGTGTACATGGAAATCGCCCGCAATAACGATTTCAGTGCGAGGACAAAGGGAAACAATTTTCGAGATGGAATCAGACAGTGCATCAAACTCGTTACAAGTCGAATTACTGTCAAGATTTGGACTCCTGTAAATAAAACAATAATGAATGACATGCTTGCGGACAGTGAATTTGAGCCATACGAAATTAAAGTCCGTGTTGGAACATTGCCCATATTGGGGAAGGCTCTGGCAAGCAATATCATTCCTAACATAGACCACGAGACCATGATGAGAAAAGAGTAATGGCACCAAGCTATACCCATGTAGAGCAAATTCTGATAAATCAATATTTGCTCCAACCTGAGTTTCACTTAATGCCAAAACAGCTGGCCTCTGTTGAACAGTGTAGACGTACACGTGAAAGAAATTCTTTCTTAAACCACGAACATTTGAATACACGACACAAAAATCACTTACCATTTAAAAATACTTACATACAAAACACAACTCTGATTAAGTCGAACTGGGCAGTGAAAATCAAAATTAACTTCTGTAATAATCAAACTGTCTTAGGTGTTATGCCCATAAGACAGCCTGTTTACAAAAAATTAATCCAAACATTCAGCACAATAAGACAAATTCAGATGCCCTTATCTATTTACCGCAAGCATTGTATGGTCATACGATGCCTACAGTAGATAAGAAAGAGGCAGTTAAGCACAAAGGTCTTGGGACAGAATAGAGGATAATTTGTTATGCGAATGCGTTTTATTTATTTTTTTTTTTTCTTCTTCAGCGCGAGTGGGCATCTTTTTCATTCATCCTACGACGCGAGTGAACACTATTATTTTTTTTTTACAGCACACGCGAGGGGTTTTTTTCTAATTTCTCAACGAGCGTGTATTATTTTTTTTTTCCTTAAAGCACTCGCAATAACAACGCGCAACAATTATTTGTTTGGACTTCGTTTAACTAATTGTGCGCGCACCTCGACATCCGTCTTCAACGAGCTTAGGATCGACACTCGTCGCCAGATGATTCTAAACTTACATCGATCTGACTCGGGTATCAGAAATTGGCGGAACATCT
Organism: Platycheirus rosarum; assembly: GCA_963971375.1. Classification (NCBI taxonomy): domain Eukaryota; kingdom Metazoa; phylum Arthropoda; class Insecta; order Diptera; family Syrphidae; genus Platycheirus; species Platycheirus rosarum. The sequence goes on from OZ020510.1 coordinate 70,510,805, forward strand.
GTTGCATGTCGCTGGTGAATATGAATTCATATTGTCGACTCTGATGGACGATATCGAATATGTGGGACTGGAGTTTCGGTCCTGGGTGGATGAGTTGGTTAAGACAGACACCGTTACTTGATGGGGCACTGGCGTTAAAAACGTTCCTCAATTTAGTTGTGATAGCATCTTTGCGAATGATACTTATATATGGAATGTAGTAAGCTTTGCCGGTCTCGTCCCGCTGTTGCTCGACAGGAACTGGAGACATATGATGAGAAGTTAGATAATCAGCCATAAAATCGTTTGACATCTTCTTGTGAATTTCATCCTTCTCCCAGCGTCTTTCTTGTCCCATAAAAACTTTACAGCCATCCTAAACGAGTTACCTAGGGCGGGGGCGTTGTCCTTCCAAGGAATGGGGACGACATATCGACCGTCTTTCGTTCGACAGTGTTTCTCGATGAATAGCTTTTCACAATATAAATCATCATCTTCATCAATGTTCTCTCTGCGGGCTGGCATATCCCAGAAATCTATTAAGTTTGTCTCGTACTCCGAGAGGGTGGTGAAGACTGAGGTTTTATTTCCTGGATTACTACCTGGGTCTCCAGATACAATCCACCCACCAAGATATGTATTTTGAAGTAAGAGTCCGTCTTTTTTCTCCAGTCCTGGTCGTAGAACTGTTGAATATACAGGTCCACCCAATAAAAGCGGTATATGGGCAGGCTTATTGAATTGAGGATCTGCAAGCGGCTTGTCAAATGAGGATTTCCAGGCGATATGCCTGGGCATACTGGGAAGAGATCCGGTTACACGTTTAACAACCAGAGCTTTTATATTAACGAATGGTAGTTCCGGATGATCAAGCTTGAATTTGATGCTGGCAATAGAACGGACCGTTCCAATCTCTCCCCCTACTCCAATGACTTTGACCAGGGTTCGTTTTTTTGGCAATCGCTATTTCTGTACTAAGTCTTCAGTAATGTAGTTCGCTTGACTGCTCTGATCTAGTAAGCAACGGATAGGGACATCTTCGTTATCAATCAAAAGTGTTGCAATGGCTGTAGGAAGAAGAACATTCGAGGATGTTTCAGACTCATTTTGGCACAGGTAAGCGCTGCTTGTTGCTGGAATTTCAGTCTGGATTGAAACTGGTTGTGGATGCATTGTCATAATGTGAGGTCCCTGGCATATCACATTTTAGAAACTGTTTTGATCTGCAGGGAGAGCGATAGTCAAAACGATGCATGGCGCAAAATATGCAGATTTTGTAGTCCCGTAGTAAGGTTTCCCGATTTTGAGAGCTTAGAAATTGTGGGCAATCTGTCACATAATGCTGATCCCTGCAGATGAAGCATTTTTTCGTCTGTTGTGGCTGGACTGTTGCATGGACTCTGGTGTTCGGAATCCATGACCGTTTCGCACCTGGAGTTTTTTGAAACGTTAAGTCTTTGCAGCTAGAATAAACTATAAGCTCGTCAGCATAGAATGTGTGGCCAACTATGTTGTGACGGTCAACTATTGAGCTGATTTCATTAAATGAATTATAAAAAGGACGACTGATAAAAGTGATCCATGTGGTGTCGTTGTGCAGTTTATGAATCGTCGTAGTTGCCATTCGCCTTGATTCGAAAGAACCTGTTGCATAAGGATTTGATATAATTCAAGATATTGGGCCCAATTTTCAAGTTAATCAATTGCTTTATAACGACATGCATGTCAATTCGATCAAAGGTTTTTTCGAAATCAGTCAGTAGGACTAAGGTGTGTTTTTTGGCTGAGAGGGATGCGGTTATGATTTCGTCCAAGTGGAGAAGTGCGTCCATGGTTCAGCGTTCTTTTTTGAAAGCCACATGGCGGGCATCTATGATATTAAGATATTAGTAATTATTTTCTCTAAGACTTTTCCTGTACTTTTTCCATTCATGCAGATTAACAACACACACACAGGAATGGCTGAGGGTATAAGTCACTAGGCCTTGGCTCCTTAAGGAGCTGTCGCACCAATAAATTTATTTGTTTATCTTAAGACTTTTCCTGTACATAGAAGGAGCGATATTGGACGGTATCCGGAGATAGTACTGGTTTTTATTCGGTTTAGGTATGGGCACAATATTAGCTATTTTCCATGCATGTGGAAATATGCCATGGTAAAATATTTGGTTGTATAACCTTTTTTTAAAGCTATTGGAACTGTATTTAAGCATGGCACAGGATATGCGACCAAATCTTGGTGTTGTTACTTTGACTGAGTGTAAACAGCATTCTAATTCTGTCATATTTAAAGGACATTCAATTAGAGCTGCGGACAATTGATTGACCAAGCTAGGGTTAGTTGGTTCATTATTAAGTGCTTTTCTCTAATGAAAGTGGAATGGAAGTTTGAATCATCACTGCAGTTTTCCATGTTTTTGTAAAAAACTCAACAATTTCTTGTGAACAAGTAATATCTTTTGTTTCGTTCTTGATGAATTTGATTGAGTGAGGTACATAGTTACCAGTGAGCGTTTTTATATCAGTGTACAGCTTTTTTGATGTAGAGTTTGGATTGATGTTCGGGTGAATTTTTCAAAACTAGTAATTGTTCTGTTTTACAGTTTTACGAAACTTTGCATTCATTTGGCGGTATGATACATGGTTATTCACAGTAGGATGTTTCTTAAAAAATCTCCAGGCTCTTTGTTTAGCTTGGCGGAAATTCTACCAGGGAACAACCTCTTTGTATGTCTTGTTTGTTGATTTCGGAATAGCCGTGTTCGCTGCGGATCTAATACATTTTTGTAAAGTGGCAACTTCTTGATTAATATTGCAATAAGTTGTAATTTCTTTTGAGAGGATGGCTTGAAATAGTTTGAAATTTGCTTTGCCTAAAAGAAACCTTTTTCAAGTTTAATGGGTGTTATATTCTTGCCTAGGGAAAAGATGGTGGTGATCGGAAAATGGTCACTTCCATGTAGGTGGTCAGAGACGGACCATGTTGAGTTCAGAGCCAAAAATAGTGAAACGAGGGTAAGGTCAACGTGTGTGAACGTTTTATTTGTCGAGAAATGTGTCGGCTTGCCATCATTTAAAACAGCAAGACCAAAATTGGCCACGAAGTGTTCGACTTTTTTACCAAGGCCCCATGAGTTAAAGTCACCAGTAAGGATGATGGCGGTATTTATTTGTATAAATTGCTGCTCTGGGGGGATATTCTATTTCTACTGCTATGACTGCTATATTTGAGTTTATTTTGATAAAATTGTGAGGAATAGATCTGTGTACAAGGAGAGAAACTCCTTGCTTGGAGGTAGTATTGGATGTTAAGTTATGGAAGGAGGATGAATATTGTTTTAATTATGATTAATTTGGGTTTCTTGCAAAGATTTAAATCAAGGTTTGATATCATTGATAAGGAGTTGTAATTCATGATAATTGTTAATAAAACCATTTAGGTTCCATTGCAGAACCTGAAGTGATTTTTTAACGTTTGAAGGAAGGTTTTGAATTTCGTTATTTGTGGAATGCGGGTAAGTCAAAAAATCGGTTTGAGTGTGCGTACGCTGATCGAAAATTCGAGAGGAACTCAGAATGCTCGGTTCCCGATCAGTGGAGATGGTTGAGAAATAATAATCATGTTTGTTGCTCGAGGTCATGATTATCAGATTCTGATGGGTTAATAAAATATGAATTTTGTTTCAGTAGAGATTGAGTGAAGCTTGATATTGGTGATTGTGATGTGATGTTGTTTAAAAGTAATCGATTTATATTAGGATTGTCACTAGGGACAGTTGGAGTAAATTTAGATGAGTAAAATGGGTAATAAGTGGATGTGGTTGTGGAAGATGTGATTAGGGTGGATGTGGTTGCGTTGGATGATGATGGTGCACTGCCAGTGGCAGTGTTTATGGAAGGTGTAAAGTGTGTTGATGAAATTACTTTTTTTTTGTTTGTTCGTGATGAGGATTGGAAGTTGGATTGGATGTTGAAATTGGGGTATCTTTCGAAGAAAGATTTGCTGAATTTGTTTGCAAATCAAGTATTTGGTTCTATGGATTTCCAATATTATTTTTACCTGGGGCAGAATAGTTGTTTTGTTAGAGTGAGCATTGTTTGCTACTGTTGAAAAGGTAACTGAGAGAAAAGTTGAAGGGTTTTGCTCTTTGTAAATTAGTTTGGCTTAAGCCATACTGCATTTGCGAATAGATTTAATTTTTAGTGTTTCTTTAGCTTGTTGGTAACGTTGACATGAATTAGAAGAAGCTGATGATTCTCACCGCATAGTATGTCCGAGTGCATTCTTGGGAGTGTGTAGTGTGAGGTTACAACTAACACATACGGGTTATTTAGTACATCTTTTTGCTGTATGCCTTAAAAGTTGACATGTCTGGCAACGCATTGGGTTTGAGAAGTATTCCTTAGCTTCACAGAGGTCGAACGTGAACAAGAACAAGCCGGAAGCCAGGTTTCTTAAATTTGAAAACGTCCATCACCCCTTCTGACTTAATTTCCACTAATATTTCACTTTCAGCGACGTTGTTAATTCTAACGCCAACAAGTAAAGAGGAAATCTTTGGCAATACTGTCGGAAAACAAAGCCTACACAACACAACGTCTGGAAACGGACTTAGGTTAATTGACTTCGCAGCGGCATATAACGTCATCCTTGCAAGCACACGATTTCTTTATCTCGATATACACAAAGAGACTTGGCGGCACCCAGATAAAAAAACCGCCAACCATATCGATCACGTTGCGATCGATGCAAGACAAGCCTCCAGTATTTTAGATATTCGCACCTTCTGAGCAGCTAACATCGATTCGGACTATCTTTTTGCAGCCAAAGTAAGAAGGCGAATAACCCAAACGTCGCAACAACGGATATCGAATATCCCGTAAGCTCTAAAAAAATCCATTACAGCCAGCATCAAGTGTCGAAGACCAATAGCAACACTGCCAACAAGCCATCAGAGACCAGATGATGACAGACAAAACTTCCGTCCACCTGACCAAAAGAAGTTAGGACAGTAATATCTAAACTAAAAAACAACAAAGCTGCTGGCCCCGACAGACTAATCGCTCAACTTTTTAAAGCGGCCGGAGATGACCTGGTGGAGTGCATACACCAACGTATCTCTAAAGTTTGGTCAGGAGAAAGTATGCTTGATGAATGGAACCTCAGCATAGTTTTCCCGATCCACAAGAAAGGAGACCCTCTAAACTGCGCAAACTATAGAGGAATAAATCTCCTGAATATCGCCTTAAAGATCCGATGGCCTCAGTAGCTCAGTGCTCGTAAGTGTGTCTATTTCGTAGTGCTACGCCCTGTATTTAGGTCGCCAACATGACATAAGTTGAAACATCAACAATGTTAAATGTTTTGTAATTGCCAAACCTCCTAAATGCTGCGCGTGCTGTTTGTTTAACAATTACACAGGTTTCAATCGGAAGAACCAGCTATCGATGAGAGAGTTCGATTTAAAACACGAAACGCAACGGTGGTTTCATTTAAATTATATTAATTACATATCATTTTGGCGCATCCGGTTCGCGAACCGCGAAAGAAAAAAATGCAAAAAAAAAGTTTGCTGAGTCTTAAAAAAACAATTGTTAAGATATTTGTGCGTGAAAATAAAAAAAACTAAAAAAATAACTACATCCGGAAAACAGACAGAAAAAAAAATATAACTACAAATACTTTCTCTTGACCTCCTTAATCACTGCCGCACAGAGCAAATAAAACTTAAAATGCATTGTTATGAGTGTTTCAAAGATTGTAATTTACCGAAATAACGTCCATTAAGTTTTTATACTCATTTTACAAAAAAACTGCATCAATTACATGAAGCAGTAAGTCACAGGTAAGTATCAAACAAATTTATTACTTTTTATTTGTTTTCAAATATTTATTCTGCCCGCTGCTGGTAACTCGACACTCGAGTACAGCATGAGTTTTTTTCTCGTTTCGTTTGTGTGTAAAATAATTTTCGTGTCGTTTTAATTTTTTTTATGTGAATGACCTATATAATATTGTTAGGATAGGTTATTAAAAGTTTGAGTAATATTGTTGGGATAGTTGATTTAAAATTTGATGTCCACAACAGTTTCTGAAGCTCAATTTAATGATCTTGTCGAGGCATTAAACTAAGAAAATAAAGCAGAAAAAGAAGCAATTCTGCTGCACTGTTAAGTATTCCTTCATTTCAAACAACTCACTTTAGAAACTTTTTCACTGTCGTTGCCTGTAAGTTATTTAATAAATTGCCTTTTAACGTTAGACTTTTAAGATGTTTATTTATATACTTTGGTGCCCCGTGGCTTAGTGGTTAGTGTGTCGGACTGCTAAGTGAATGAGCCTGGGTTCGAATCCCGCTCATAGCCACCTTCTTTTCAGGGGTGCTACCTCTTGCAAGGAACTGACAAAACCTCCAAGAGTAAAATTTATCCCGAAAAAGTGCATCTCATGTAGCCGTTCGGACTCGGCGGTAGACTGTAGGTCCTTTCTATTCTTGCAAATTAGCAACACACACACAGGAATGGTTGAGAGTATAAGTCACTAGGCCTTGGCTCCTTAAGGAGCTGTCAAACCAATAAATTTAATTAAATTTAATTTATATACTTAAAACAAGTTAAGCTTTGGCTTTTTAGATTTGATCATATTGAAATAAGAAATTTGCTTACATACTTATTATATGTCGCCAATTAAACCTTTTGAAAAACTTGTTAGTAAGTACAAACCCCAACAAATAAACAAGGAGAGCAAAATAAAAATTTCTGGTGAAAAAATAAAAAATGTCGTACGAAAACATTTCGAAGGTTGTTGCTCGCGCCATCCCTCAATTCTCTGGACTCTGGACCCTTGATTTATCTACAAGGTTCTACGTTCTAAATGCTTGCCAGTTAGGTTTTAAATAATTGGAGAAAAAAATGAGGAACTATACGTCTTCTTATTGACCACCCAATTAACTGGCGCCGCATTTGAGCTTGTATGAGGGCACTACTCCTTGCATCCAAGCGGCAGCGGAAGAATTTTCTAAATGGAATCAACGGTGGCGTCTACAGTTCCAGTCAGGTTAGACTACTTAATGAACACTTTATATGGGCTACTACGACGTTTTCGGAGCTCAGGAGTCCTTGGAGCCACAATGAGGACCTGGTCTTCCAGTCTGGGGGTTTCGCCGTCGGGGTAACTTCGCGGCCATGTCAAAAACAACAAGTTGCGAAGCAACAACAAGCCTCGGATACGGACGGATTCACTGATGACGAAACCTGCAAACGAAATAAGGACAACGAATTTCGGATATGTACGTGGAATGTTAGGTCCCTTAACATACCACGTGTAGCCGAACAACTAGCGGAGGCTTTTGACTGCTGTAAGGCAGACGTAACCGCCATCCAAGAAATGCGATGGGAAGGGCCGGGCAAAAGAAAGATGAAAAACTGCGATATCTACTATGGCAACTGCGATACACAACAAAAACAGCGCTTATTTGGATGTGGATTCGTCGTTGGAGGCAGGCTCCGGCAAGAAGTTTTGAGCTACAAATGTGTGAACGAGCGCCTCATGACAATCCGCATCAAGGCTAAATTTGCCAAGAGGAAAAAGATGATGCAAATAAAGAAATGTGTTTTGAGCTCCTGGAAAAAACATATGAGCAGTGCCCTAGCTATGACATTAAAATTATCCTAGGCGACTTTAAAGCCAAGCTAGGGAGAGAAGATGTCTTTGGTGGTACAATCGGAAAACACAGCTTGTACGACACCACCTCCGATAAAGGGTTCGGCCTAATTGACTGCTGCGGGGCGAAATATTGTAATAGCTAGTACCAAGTTCCCACATCTCAACATTAACAAAGGGACATGGAGAACCACTGATCACTCAACTGTCAACCAGATTGACCACATTGCGATCGATGCAATGCACTACTCCAGTTTGATGGATCTCCGAACTTTCCGAGGGGCAAAAATTGACTCGGACCACTACCTCGTTGTAGCCAAGGTAAGACTGAGGATATCCCGACCAACGCCAAGAAGAGGTAATACTTTGAGAAAGTTTAACGTCAGACGGCTGCAACCGCAAGAAATCTCCAGGTCCTTTTCCGATCGAGTTTCAAATAACCTCCAAAGGAGTCCTTCACCGCCAGCATCAAGTATTGAGAACTAGTGGCAACATTGCCAAAATACCATCGGGGAAGCCGCCTCGATCGAGGAAATGGAGAACTGTTATTGCAGGAATGAAACTGTCAAAGATACAGAGCTCGAACTGAAGCTTGCAAAGTGTGGAATCATAATAGATGCTGAGAATATGAAAAAACCATTTCTGTAGACTGTATAACGGCGATGACGAAACGAATTCCGCTGTCAGGCAGAATGGTCCATTTTATCTGGGTGAAGTAGACCAACGATTCCGCCCACCACATCTGGATGAAATAAAGCTAGCTATATCTAAGCTTAAGAGGAACAAAGCCGCCGGAGCCAATGGCCTAGCTGCCGAGCTCTTCAAAGCTTAAGGCGATGACTTGGCTAGAGGAGACCCTCTGAACTGCACCAACTATAGGGGTATCAGTTTCGACAACATCGCCTACAAGATCTTTTCTGCTGTGATGTGTGAACGCCTAAAGTCATTCGTCAACAACCTGATAGGTCCATATTAGTGCGGTTTTAGGCCAGGAAAGTCCACTATCGGTCAAATATTCACATTACGGCCGATCTTGGAAAAAACTCAAGAACTTCAAATCGATACCCACCACCTTTTCATGGAATTCAAAGTACGACAGCATTTATAGACACGAGTTATATAGAGCAATGTGCAGTTTTAACATCCCTGCCAAACTCGTCCACCTGTGTAAAATGACGATGGAAAACGCACGCTGTTCCGTCAAGGTCGGTAAAGACCTCACCGATACCTTTGAAGTCAAAACAGGATTTAGAAAAGGCGATGCACTGTCATGCGACTTTTTCAATATCATACTTGAAAGAATAGTGCAGAACTCTCACACCAACACGAGAGGCACAATCTTTCAAAAGTCCATCTAATTACTCGCATATGCCGACGATATTGACATAATCGGAAGAGCGCAGCGTGATGTCAGTAGCGCTTTTGTGATTATTGAGACGGAAGCGGCGAAGACGGGTTTAGCAGTCAATTAGGGCAAACCCAAATATATGCTGTCATCAAGAAGAGACACCCAACATCGACGTTTGCCATTCGCTGCTTCTTCGGGCTTAGAAGGCAATTGAGTAGCAAAGCCCTCTCTCGGGCAACTAAATTGTCCCTTTATAAGAACTTAATCATCCCAGTCCTGCTCTATGTTGCAGACGCATCGACGCTGTCAAAAGCGGATGAGGACGCTTTAGGCTGTTTCGCGAGAAGGATTCTCTAGGTGATTTTTGGTCCCGTATGCATGAGAGTGGAGAAGAAGATACAATGAAGAACCTGTACCGGCTGTACAGCGACACAGACCTAGCCAAAAGAGTAAAAATTCAACGTCTTAGATGGCTGGGTCATATAGATCTGATGAACATCAATGCTCCGGCTCAGAAAATCTTTGAATCCACCCCAGAGGGAAGACCGAGACTCAGGTGGCGCACACAAGTGGGAGAGGACCTCAACCGACTCCACGTGCGAAACTGGATCTAGGGACCGCACTGGCTGGAGAAGGTTGTTGGTTGAGGCCCAAGTCCACCCCGGACTGTAGGGCCACCTAAGGGAAGGTAAGGTGACAACACCACAGTTCCCAAAACTCACCACGCAGGAAGTAAACGGTATTCCAAACTCGTACCTTCATCAAAGCCATCACCAATCTATTACCCACTACCCAAATTCCATTTAATTAACCTCCATCACAGTCACAAAACCAATACCAACCTCCATTTAACCAACTTCTTCCAAACCAAAAGAACGCCCAAACGTTGCTTGATTATTCGTTTCATCAGAACTCCACCCAGGTTTATAGCCAACAAGCCACGAGATCAACGCCAGACTTCAAAATTAAATGCGGCTTCTTTGATAAGGTTAACCACACTTACGCAGAATGTCGACAGAAGAAGAGTACACCTTGTTGTGAAATATGTTCTTCCTATGGACACACCAAAGACAATGCTTCACATTTGTAATTGGCACAAAAGTTTGGCAAACTCCTAAATGCTGCGAGTGCTGTTTTTTCAACAGTAACGCAGGTTTCAATCACAAGAACCAGTTATCGATGCGAGAGTTCTATTTGAAACACGAAACGCGACGGTCGTTTCATTTAAATTATATTAATTACATATCAGTAGATTTATCCATGGAATAGATTAAAATGTAATGTAATGTTACTTCAACAACCCGAGTTTTGCGACCGTAGCGGCAAGAGCCTAAAGAAGACGTTTAGTGAAGTTGAAAGCGGATATTTTTAGGAAAAATAAACATGTAAGAACCAAGATACGAGGACAAACATTGATGGTGAAAGGTAAATCGTTTTACTTTGACAATGAAAACAAACCGAAATGTGACGGCGTGTGCGGAATGTCATTATTAGACCAGTTGTCAAATGACGTTTATAATGAAGGCGTTCCAGGTCAGAGACAAAATTATGTTAACAACCATGATCCACACGCGTCATCTTCGATGTCGCAACATTGTATTTAGTCTTTATTAATTGTAAAAGAAAAATAGCTGGACCTAGTAATAAGTGCATTTTTAGTTTTGTCAATAACTTTGAAATTATTTTCTTATATGAAACATATTTAATGGATAGATACCTAGTTAATTAAGAAAACAAATTCAATAACTTCGGACTTCGAATATTACCAGCAAAAAATTACATTCAAGAGGAAGAGCAAGTGGAGTGTGTATTTATGGTCTGCGAATTTATGCCGAATGGAGTAGTGACGTGCTTGGATTTAAATATTTGTGATGAGAGGTTTCTTATAATACCAAAATATGTCAACTGTAATCACTGGGATACCGATTTTGAAAAAAAAAAAAGGAATGTCTGAAGTAGGAGATGTAATGGTTGTTAGTGACTTAAATGCAAGAATAGGTAGTGAAAGAGGTGCTGAGAATGAAAGAATTGGGCGAGATAGGCAATCCAAAAGATACAACCATACAAATGCAATAGGAATTAAATTGGTCTTCGTATTATGAATGGTACAAGCGAAAGCGTTAATCTCGGAGAATTTAAATTTTTCGGAAAACAAGGAAGTTCGGTAATCGATTATAGTCTACAAGGTGGTGATTGGAGTTCATTTGTTAAAAATTTTGAAGTTGAGAAGAAGCCATTCTCAGATCATATATCCAATACGAGGTTTTCAAAAAACCGGTATGTTGAAAATAATCGGAAATACAAAACATTGTCGAAAATAGAAAAAGGATTATTATGAAGCCTAAGCACAACAACTCACAATGTTTAACAATTTGTCCAATTTTTAGAACCTGGCGCGCAAACTCAATGTTACGAAATATGTCAAAGATTTCTATTATGTTCGGACTAAGAGAGCTCCTTAATTTGATTATATACCACACCGCGAAGACCTTGCAACCTTTGCAATATAGGTGACCTGGAGAATGTTTTTACTTTATTGGAAGGTGTGCAGTACTAAGAGAAACAAGAAGATACATGTTAGGCAGTGACTATTTATCAGAGGAAGCAATCTTGAACCTCCTTCACGATATGGATGTATATAAGTTATTTATGTATTGCAAAACAGCACTCAGGTATAGAAATCAAATATTAAATGAAGCGTTTTAGTTATAAATTGTAACTTACTTTACTTTTTTTTTTTTTGTTTGTTTTGTGCGCGCGTTATTTATAATTCATTATTAATTAATTATAAATAACGCGCGCACAAGGGACTATTTGTTCCCCTTTTAATGTAACACACTGCGCGGGCATGAGGAAGATAGGGAGGGGAGCGATAGGAGGTGTCGATTAACATTGGTTTTGAATGCTTGCAAATCGAAATGGCAAGGGAAAACCTCACCGGGTAAACCATTCCAAAGTCGTGTTGTACGGCTAAAAAAAGAATCTCTATATTTCACGGTACGTCCGAAATTGGGCTCAAGGGTGAACTGATGGGCATTCCAAGCAAGACGAGTATTACAGGGGAAACTTTTAAGGGGAGGAATGCAGCTGGCTACCTCGAGTGAATTTTTTTTAAAAAAGAAACGATAAAATAAGGAAAGACAAGTTGTTCGAGAGGGCAATTGTTTTAGCGGCTGTTCTATTTCCTATCAATCTTAGATGTTTGTGAAGCACCTGCCCAGAGGTGGAAGTTATACTCGAGTTTAGGGCGTATAAATGCTTTATAAATTGAAACCAGATCAGATGGGGAAAAGTACTTCTTACACCGATACAGAAAACCTGAGCACTTAGCAGCATTCTTAGCGATTTCAAATATATGGTCGTTCCAATGGAGGTTGTCGTTGACACACATACATGTACTGAGAGCTTTTCGGTTTCTTCGATGTAAGTGCCATGCATGGACAATGGGCGTATGTTTAGCTTTAACGACAGAAGACAGCATTGAGTTTTCGAAGCATTAAACTCCACACGATTCCTATTACCCCATTTGACAATGCCGTATAATTGTACGTCCGAAGGCGAAGGACGTGAATTATCGAACGAATATGAAAAGCTGAGGGTAGAGTCGCCAGCAAAACAGTTAAGTGGATTAGAAGTAACAGACAGAAGATCATTTATAAAAATGAGGAAAAGAGTCGGAGACAGAACAGAGCCCTGGGGCACACCAGCATTTATTTTGTGGTAATCAGAGTTGAATCCGTCCAATACAACTTGTATTGAACGGTCCAGAAGATAGCTTCTAATCCAACGAACAAGAGTATCCTCGATCCCAAAAGCACGCATTTTCAATAAGAGAGCTTCATGCCAAACTCTGTCACATGCCTTGGAGATTTCAAGAGCAATAATCTTACTTTCACCAAAGCGATGTAAAGATTTGCTCCACTGTTCGGTGAGATATGCTATCAGATCACCAGTGGAACGGTTGCTGGAAGCCATACTGAAGGTCATAGAGAAGCTTTCGATCTTCGAGATATTCCTTAAGCTGACGGTTAATCAGCGTTTCCATGACCTTAGAAAGAAGGGATGTTAGTGCTATGGGTCGGTAGGAGAAGGGGGAGGATGGGTCACCTTTCTTAAGGACAGGCTGGACAAATGTTGTTTACATCTTCTAGGAAAGATTCCAGAAGAGTAGGAGCGATGGAAAAGGTTACGCAGTGGCTTTGCCAGTGTGGAAGAACACCTCTTCAGAAGAATCGGGGGTATACCATCCGGGCCAGCGGATTTGTGTATATTGAGATCTTTGAGAACTCTTGCTACAGTACGAGTGCGGAAAAAAATCTTTCCCGTGGACAAATTTACATTCTCTAGTACAGGAGGGGCAACGTTGCTGTGAGGCCGCGTAGAGCTGGCAGCGAAATGGGCGGCGAGCAGGTTCGCCTTCTCTTAAGAACCGAAGATGTTGAGGAGTTTTTAATATTTTTTACAAATGACCAACATTTTTTACTACCTTAGGGACACTGCAGAATTAATTGCCGTGATTTTTGGTCATGCAAAAATTTGGTTCTTTCAATAACGGAATTGCATGAGTTCCTTGCTTGTTTGTGCTTTTTCCGATTATCCTCTGTAGGGATGGCTTTGTAAGATCGAAAACAAAACATACTTCTTTGAGCCTGACAGCTTCTTTACACTCATAGTTAAACTAGGAATTTTCTTTAAGCTTGATGCTTTTTACTCTGTTAGGAATAAAAGCACGCATCCCTAGAAGAATCACATTTGTGATCATTTCAGCACTGGCATCAATGTCACTATCGAGGAAGCATAGTGACCAGTTAAAGTTTCGGAAAAAAATATCCAGGCCGTCCCAGTTGGCTTTCTCGTATTGCCATTGCGTATTGATGAGAAATTAGCTGAAATGACACAATGGTCTGAAGTGCCAAATGGAGAAGTAACACTAATGGTATATTTATCAGGGTGAGAAGTAAGAAACAAGTCAACAGTATGGGCGGCTTGCCCAGCAATATCCGGTTTACGCGTTGGCACATCGATCAGTTGGGTAAGGTGCACTCTTCCCATACTATTAAAGCTGTTTCTTGTAGGACTTATCCGAGTGGTCCATTCTTTTGGATAGAGCATACAGTGTCATGTTGGAACGTGACGGTCAGAGGAAGATTAGAATTGGAATAAGCGGCTCTTCCACCAACTAAATACATTGCTGCAATGCCGAACGATGTCACTGCTAGAGCAAGTTTTCGGGAAGATCTTGCTTTTACCAATATCAAATTAGTCAATAACGTCTTTTCTGTTCCACTTTGAGCATCGAAAAAAATATTTAACTTTTGTTCTGATCAACGCTGTGTAAAACTGAATTATAAGGTTTTAGTTGATCGGGAATCAATTTCGGTAGATTTTGGGATGCATAGTCCTGAAGCTGTTGTTGGTCATATGGTTTACGAAGAGGTGCTTCAAAGAGATCCACTGTAGCCTTGGTTCAATTTGGTGCTGGAAGACCAAAATCAGATAAAATTTTTTGACTACCCACATATGCCTTGCTTTCTACTAAAATCAATACTTCATTGTAAATTTCTTTAGCGTATTCTAAAGCCGTGCCAAACATTTCAAACTTTATTAAAGCGAAATTTAGTAATTAAATATTACATTATTTACACGTGCATTACACATTAACTCACTCCATTAACACAAAATATAGTATGCAAAAAAAAATACAAATAAAGTCTTTACTATAAAAATTAACTTTAACTTACTTTAAATTACGTTTTCCATCATACGCGTATTTTTTTAAATGGGTTTTGTAGGCGATTCGCTGCCCTTAAAGTATGCAGATACCTCAAAGCATAACCTTTCTTAATCAGCTATTCTTGTTGTCATCAATGATTTCGTAGCAATATCATCAGCGCATCAATGGTCTCCAACAAAAGAGTAATATCGTTGCGGTACTTTCTAACGTAAGTAGATCCTCTCATTGTAAAAGCCGAACACAATTTTCCATAATTTTGCGCTCTGCAAGTGTTGTTTTTAATTGTTAGACACTAGTGTATAAACACATGGCAATCAGAAGAATGTCCGAGGTCGCGGAGACAAAATTATTTTTGTGTTTTAGTGCGGTGGTTGGAAATCGATAGAAGTACAGTGCCTTTGTCGAATGGTGAAAAATCAATTTTAATTTTAGGTTTTAAGCGGAAAATATACCAAATATTTAATGGTTCTAAATGTATGGTTAGAAGTCAATTTCAGATTTTTTTTGGCTGCAAGGGAAGACCATCTATTAGAGCATCACTCTCGGTATCCCTATATTTGTACAGTTCTTCATTTCGATTAATGCGATTAGACAACATCATGTTGTTTAAGTTGTTTTTTCAGTGCCACATTTTCTTCTTAAATGTTGACAATTTGAAATTTGTCAAGAAAACTCAGTTCTTGATCATGTTCTTGCATAAAACTGTAGCCGGAAGTGACTAATTATAAAATTCATATACATATATGAATAGTGTTTGTAATATGAGACTTTTACAAGTGTCAGTGCATAAATCCAGACTAAAATTCTTTGACAAATCCCCTGCAGAAATTTTTGAAAGTTTTTTTTTTTTTTAATAAAATCTTTTTTTTTTGTTCTTCTGAACGTTTGTGACTTTAACCTAAACCAATAGCTATTCTCATTCCATTTGTTACATTATAATCCTGCAACTGTCAGTGCTAAAACATAGACCAAAATTTATATATATATATTTTAATTTCCTATAATTTGATTGTTCAAACATGCTTGTTTGGTAATTCGTTCCCGAGATATGGGGATTTAAAAAATAGGTATTTATTTTAAAATTGCGCAAAAAATGCCAAAAAAATTCAAAACGTTACCTTATTTCTTCTGTTATATTAATTATAATGAAATGTTGTTGTAATTGTGATTACTGGTTACCAATTTTTGACACCCTCAAAATCCACACTGCAAACGCATTTCAACTATATAATAAAAGTATTTAAAATGGAAGACTTAAGAATACCGACAATAATATTCATACATGTGATTAGAACTAGGGGAAGTATGTTGCAAGAGTGGCAGAAGATGGCATCAGATTTTGGATTTAACTTGAATACGAAAAAAAGTATACAATATGTTGGAGACCTTAGGTCGAACCTTGTATGAATACTCGGTGTTTGGAAGTTACTACAGCAAATTAAACCATCATCATCAACCTACTTATTTAACTCTAAAGCCGAAAACAAATGTGCAGCTGTTCTGCACGGACAACTGCGCGCAGAGCCGCACCTAAAACACATGTGCATACTTTTTGACATTTATGTATTGCTGTATTAATGTCAAAATCACTGGACATTTTTGAAAAGTTGCAAAAAAAGTGACACTTAAAAAAAAAAAAAAAACTTTAAAATAATGTAAATAAAATCAAATTATTTGTGTGAATATTTAATTTAGAGAATACAAATTCCAACAAATCCGGCAAAAAATTGATTTTTTGTTAGTGTAGTATTCATGTATGTGAACGAAAGACAAAACATAACCATAAAAACTATGATGAAGTATTGCGTTAAAAGTCGTGGCAAGTGTCACATTGGTAACGCTGATTGACATGTGTGGTATATATCAGTAATGCCATTTACCTTTTATTTACAATTTCTAAATTTCCTGTTTTGGCAGCAATGAAACTAGGCACGAAATTTAGAAATAGAATCGTACAAATTCTACAACCCTGCAGTATTTGGGTTGACATGTCACATACGAGCCTGTGTAATTCTTTGTTCCTGCAAGAAATTAACCGCACATCTGTTTTGACCATAACTCTGTTCATAAAATCAGCACAATTTATAAAATAAGAGGAGAGATTCTAATTATCAACTTTATCCCGCACCTCCCCAACCTACCAATTATATGTAGCATCTGTATTATGAGCCCGAGAGAAGGCACCTTCCATTATCTTGCTATTTGCCCGATTCTAAAGGATTTCTGTGCTATTTTTTTTTTTGGAATGATGACTCTGGTTGTTCTATACAAATTCACTAGAGCTGAACTTCGATATATGAAACGTATTATGGAGGTCGATATGAAAAATTAAATTAAATGTAAAAAAAAAAGAATTTAAACAAAATATATGAATATTGGTATTAAAAGTAATTGCCAATTTGGTAGACGGCCATAGGCTTTTTTATATTTTTTTTTATTTGTTATGTAAGTAATATATTTTAACAGAAAAAAGGGATTTAAACTAACTAACCAACTTTACATGATAACCGTCAAGCTTGCACGCTTCCATCTAAAATTGGAAAATATGTGTGCAACGGATATGCAAAAAAATTAATGCCAAGTGAAGGAAAGGAACTTCAGTACGGCTTTCACAGTAATCGTTCCACTGGTGATTTGATGGCATATCTCATCGAACAGTGGAACAAATTCTTACACCGCTTTGGTGAAAGTAAGATTATTGCGCTTGATATTTCCAAGGCATTTGATAGATGTTGTCATGAAGCTCTTTTATCGAAAATGTGTGTTTTTGGGATCGATGATACTCTTGTTCGTTGGATTAGATGCTATCTTCTGGACCGTTCAATACAAGCTGACGAAATTTTCCCTTGCCATTTTGATCCGCAAGCAATCAAACAAATAGACACTTCGTATCCTGCCCCTCCTTATCTTCCTAATGCCCGCGCATGGTGCTCTTCCTTGTGTTTTTAATGACCAATCCTAGTTTTCTTGGTTAAGTTAACAATTTTCGAGACAAGTTTGAACATGAAAATATAACCTGTAAAAGTGTTGTTGAGCAGAAGCCGAAGTAGGAGGATGGGAAAATAATTGCACTGTTTTATTAAATCTGGTCAATCGAACAAATGTTGAGTACCTAAAATCATCAATGCAGGTTAGTTACGTTGGCGCTTTGTAAGTGCAAGAAGTTGCAGACCGTATTTGAAAATCTCTTTTTGACCAAATATTATGAAGAATTTTAGTTTACCTTTGTTGTTTAAGGCCGATGTTGAATGCAAGAAAAAAATAAAATGTTCGCTTTACAATTTTAAGGCTTTGTGGAGAATATACTTTTGTTTCAACCTAAGCTTTGTCTGTTTTTTCAAATATATTTTCTTATCAGGAGGAGCTCTTGCTATCAATATTGCCAGGAAGTCGACATCCTCACCAGCAACAACAACGTGTGTCTGAGAGGCTGTTTCGATAATGGGATGAGGAGGACCGATTAACGATTTATTAAAAAAAAACCATCAAATAATATTGGAAGAGGAATTACTTGGGTGAACATATAAAAAATTAAAACAAAAGTTTATTATTTAAAAATATATAATCGCTTTGATTTATGTGGATTAGGCCTCCTGGGATTTTTAAAATATTTATTGGCACGACAGCTCCTTAAGGAGTTTTGGCCTAGTGACTTATACTGTCAACCATTCCTGTGTGTGTGTAGTTAATCTGCAAGAATGGAAGGGACCTACAATTTACCGCCAAGTCCGAACTGCTACATGAGATGCACTTTTTCGAGACAAATTTTACTCTTTAAGATTTTGTCAGTTCCTCGCAAGAGGCAGTTATCTCAGTTATTCGAGATTTAAGCACGTTTAATAAACATTTTTGGGTGAGAGCACCATACAAAAATTGCATACTTTTGTGAAACATATAACACTTTAAAGTGATGTTACTTCTAAATGGTAAATGGTAAGTGAAAACTGTTTGCAGTAATACGTTAAATGACCTCAAATATAAGTTCGTAAAACTTTTTCTCTAAAGCCTAATGTTCTTGAAATAAAAGCAAAAAACCCATTTCGTTGAACTTTGACCCATCATAACGGACCTAGCGTACACGGGACAGATAGGGACTTTTCTCAGATTATAAGTCACATCAGTTCGAACCTGTATAACAAAAATTAGCCTGTAACTAATGTTTTCATTTCTTCGTCATTTAGGTGTTTATTCTTACTGGGTTATTAGGTCTTCTGGCGTTCTATGTTATGTACGCGAAGACATTTATTCGGAAATATGGCATTCTAGAGTGCTCGGGAATAACTGATTCTTATATATATATTCAATTATGAATTTTTTTATAGCTTTAGAAAGATTAAATATTTAATTAAAAACGCAAAATGCGGGCAAACAAATTGCATTCCAGTGGCAGTAGAAAAAAAACTTAAACACATTTCTAACATTTCTAGTTAGGTGTAAAGTTGGTTCCACTTCAAAATAAAATGTTTCTTTCGTTTTTGTATGGCAATATTTTTACTACGCTGTTCTGGTTTTACGTAATCACTTGGACTTTTCTGGCCTAAAACCGCACTGATATGGACCTATCAGGTGGTTGACGAATGGCTTTCGGCGTTCACAAAAAACAGCAGAAAAGATCTTGTAGGCGATGTTGAAGAGACTGATACCCATGTAGTTGGTGCAGTTCAGAGGGTCTCCTTTATTCTATTATATATCTTTATTCCAACCATATCTTGCTTATGAGTTGGTGCATACTTATAGCCAAGTTATCCCCTGCAGATTTGGAGACCTCGGCAGCTAGGCCAGCGGCTCCAGCGACTAAGCTCTTAAGCTTAGATATAGCTAGCTTTACTTCATCCGGATGTAGTGGGTGGAATTGTTGGTCTACTTCGCCCAGATAAAATGGACTATTCTGCCTGACAGAGGAATTCGTTTTATCATTGCTGTTATACAGTCTGCAGATATTTATTGATCGTCTTTGTAAGCTTCAGTTCGAGTTAAGCAGGTTGGCAGTTTCTTTTTACCTTTTGGTAAAACTTCTAAAATTCATTCCTGCAATAACAGCTCTCCGATTCCTCCATTGCATGCTTCTCATGTTCTCCTTTTTTCTTTTTGAGAAGCCGCTGTTCCTTTTTCCTTTTGTGCTCGTAGAGCGCACGGGCAGTTTAGGTCCTTTTTTTTTGGTGAAAGTAAGATTATTGCGCTTGATATTTCCAAGGCATTTGATAGATGTTGTCATGAAGCTCTTTTATCGAAAATGTGTGTTTTTGGGATCGATGATACTCTTGTTCGTTGGATTAGATGCTATCTTCTGGACCGTTCAATACAAGCTGACGAAATTTTCCCTTGCCATTTTGATCCGCAAGCAATCAAACAAATAGACACTTCGTATCCTGCCCCTCCTTATCTTCCTAATGCCCGCGCATGGTGCTCTTCCTTGTGTTTTTAATGACCAATCCTAGTTTTCTTGGTTAAGTTAACAATTTTCGAGACAAGTTTGAACATGAAAATATAACCTGTAAAAGTGTTGTTGAGCAGAAGCCGAAGTAGGAGGATGGGAAAATAATTGCACTGTTTTATTAAATCTGGTCAATCGAACAAATGTTGAGTACCTAAAATCATCAATGCAGGTTAGTTACGTTGGCGCTTTGTAA
This sequence comes from Platycheirus rosarum, assembly GCA_963971375.1. Lineage (NCBI taxonomy): Eukaryota > Metazoa > Arthropoda > Insecta > Diptera > Syrphidae > Platycheirus > Platycheirus rosarum. The sequence goes on from OZ020510.1 coordinate 70,531,159, forward strand.
GTGCAAGAAGTTGCAGACCGTATTTGAAAATCTCTTTTTGACCAAATATTATGAAGAATTTTAGTTTACCTTTGTTGTTTAAGGCCGATGTTGAATGCAAGAAAAAAATAAAATGTTCGCTTTACAATTTTAAGGCTTTGTGGAGAATATACTTTTGTTTCAACCTAAGCTTTGTCTGTTTTTTCAAATATATTTTCTTATCAGGAGGAGCTCTTGCTATCAATATTGCCAGGAAGTCGACATCCTCACCAGCAACAACAACGTGTGTCTGAGAGGCTGTTTCGATAATGGGATGAGGAGGACCGATTAACGATTTATTAAAAAAAAACCATCCAATAATATTGGAAGAGGAATTACTTGGGTGAACATATAAAAAATTAAAACAAAAGTTTATTATTTAAAAATATATAATCGCTTTGATTTATGTGGATTAGGCCTCCTGGGATTTTTAAAATATTTATTGGCACGACAGCTCCTTAAGGAGTTTTGGCCTAGTGACTTATACTGTCAACCATTCCTGTGTGTGTGTAGTTAATCTGCAAGAATGGAAGGGACCTACAATTTACCGCCAAGTCCGAACTGCTACATGAGATGCACTTTTTCGAGACAAATTTTACTCTTTAAGATTTTGTCAGTTCCTCGCAAGAGGCAGTTATCTCAGTTATTCGAGATTTAAGCACGTTTAATAAACATTTTTGGGTGAGAGCACCATACAAAAATTGCATACTTTTGTGAAACATATAACACTTTAAAGTGATGTTACTTCTAAATGGTAAATGGTAAGTGAAAACTGTTTGCAGTAATACGTTAAATGACCTCAAATATAAGTTCGTAAAACTTTTTCTCTAAAGCCTAATGTTCTTGAAATAAAAGCAAAAAACCCATTTCGTTGAACTTTGACCCATCATAACGGACCTAGCGTACACGGGACAGATAGGGACTTTTCTCAGATTATAAGTCACATCAGTTCGAACCTGTATAACAAAAATTAGCCTGTAACTAATGTTTTCATTTCTTCGTCATTTAGGTGTTTATTCTTACTGGGTTATTAGGTCTTCTGGCGTTCTATGTTATGTACGCGAAGACATTTATTCGGAAATATGGCATTCTAGAGTGCTCGGGAATAACTGATTCTTATATATATATTCAATTATGAATTTTTTTATAGCTTTAGAAAGATTAAATATTTAATTAAAAACGCAAAATGCGGGCAAACAAATTGCATTCCAGTGGCAGTAGAAAAAAAACTTAAACACATTTCTAACATTTCTAATTAGGTGTAAAGTTGGTTCCACTTCAAAATAAAATGTTTCTTTCGTTTTTGTATGGCAATATTTTTACTACGCTGTTCTGGTTTTACGTAATCACTTGGACTTTTCTGGCCTAAAACCGCACTGATATGGACCTATCAGGTGGTTGACGAATGGCTTTCGGCGTTCACAAAAAACAGCAGAAAAGATCTTGTAGGCGATGTTGAAGAGACTGATACCCATGTAGTTGGTGCAGTTCAGAGGGTCTCCTTTATTCTATTATATATCTTTATTCCAACCATATCTTGCTTATGAGTTGGTGCATACTTATAGCCAAGTTATCCCCTGCAGATTTGGAGACCTCGGCAGCTAGGCCAGCGGCTCCAGCGACTAAGCTCTTAAGCTTAGATATAGCTAGCTTTACTTCATCCGGATGTAGTGGGTGGAATTGTTGGTCTACTTCGCCCAGATAAAATGGACTATTCTGCCTGACAGAGGAATTCGTTTTATCATTGCTGTTATACAGTCTGCAGATATTTATTGATCGTCTTTGTAAGCTTCAGTTCGAGTTAAGCAGGTTGGCAGTTTCTTTTTACCTTTTGGTAAAACTTCTAAAATTCATTCCTGCAATAACAGCTCTCCGATTCCTCCATTGCATGCTTCTCATGTTCTCCTTTTTTCTTTTTGAGAAGCCGCTGTTCCTTTTTCCTTTTGTGCTCGTAGAGCGCACGGGCAGTTTAGGTCCTTTTTTTTGGTGAAAGTAAGATTATTGCGCTTGATATTTCCAAGGCATTTGATAGATGTTGTCATGAAGCTCTTTTATCGAAAATGTGTGTTTTTGGGATCGATGATACTCTTGTTTGTTGGATTAGATGCTATCTTCTGGACCGTTCAATACAAGCTGACGAAATTTTCCCTTGCCATTTTGATCCGCAAGCAATCAAACAAATAGACACTTCGTATCCTGCCCCTCCTTATCTTCCTAATGCCCGCGCATGGTGCTCTTCCTTGTGTTTTTAATGACCAATCCTAGTTTTCTTGGTTAAGTTAACAATTTTCGAGACAAGTTTGAACATGAAAATATAACCTGTAAAAGTGTTGTTGAGCAGAAGCCGAAGTAGGAGGATGGGAAAATAATTGCACTGTTTTATTAAATCTGGTCAATCGAACAAATGTTGAGTACCTAAAATCATCAATGCAGGTTAGTTACGTTGGCGCTTTGTAAGTGCAAGAAGTTGCAGACCGTATTTGAAAATCTCTTTTTGACCAAATATTATGAAGAATTTTAGTTTACCTTTGTTGTTTAAGGCCGATGTTGAATGCAAGAAAAAAATAAAATGTTCGCTTTACAATTTTAAGGCTTTGTGGAGAATATACTTTTGTTTCAACCTAAGCTTTGTCTGTTTTTTCAAATATATTTTCTTATCAGGAGGAGCTCTTGCTATCAATATTGCCAGGAAGTCGACATTCTCACCAGCAACAACAACGTGTGTCTGAGAGGCTGTTTCGATAATGGGATGAGGAGGACCGATTAACGATTTATTAAAAAAAAACCATCAAATAATATTGGAAGAGGAATTACTTGGGTGAACATATAAAAAATTAAAACAAAAGTTTATTATTTAAAAATATATAATCGCTTTGATTTATGTGGATTAGGCCTCCTGGGATTTTTAAAATATTTATTGGCACGACAGCTCCTTAAGGCGTTTTGGCCTAGTGACTTATACTGTCAACCATTCCTGTGTGTGTGTAGTTAATCTGCAAGAATGGAAGGGACCTACAATTTACCGCCAAGTCCGAACTGCTACATGAGATGCACTTTTTCGAGACAAATTTTACTCTTTAAGATTTTGTCAGTTCCTCGCAAGAGGCAGTTATCTCAGTTATTCGAGATTTAAGCACGTTTAATAAACATTTTTGGGTGAGAGCACCATACAAAAATTGCATACTTTTGTGAAACATATAACACTTTAAAGTGATGTTACTTCTAAATGGTAAATGGTAAGTGAAAACTGTTTGCAGTAATACGTTAAATGACCTCAAATATAAGTTCGTAAAACTTTTTCTCTAAAGCCTAATGTTCTTGAAATAAAAGCAAAAAACCCATTTCGTTGAACTTTGACCCATCATAACGGACCTAGCGTACACGGGACAGATAGGGACTTTTCTCAGATTATAAGTCACATCAGTTCGAACCTGTATGACAAAAATTAGCCTGTAACTAATGTTTTCATTTCTTCGTCATTTAGGTGTTTATTCTTACTGGGTTATTAGGTCTTCTGGCGTTCTATGTTATGTACGCGAAGACATTTATTCGGAAATATGGCATTTTAGAGTGCTCGGGAATAACTGATTCTTATATATATATTCAATTATGAATTTTTTTATAGCTTTAGAAAGATTAAATATTTAATTAAAAACGCAAAATGCGGGCAAACAAATTGCATTCCAGTGGCAGTAGAAAAAAAACTTAAACACATTTCTAACATTTCTAATTAGGTGTAAAGTTGGTTCCACTTCAAAATAAAATGTTTCTTTCGTTTTTGTATGGCAATATTTTTACTACGCTGTTCTGGTTTTACGTAATCACTTGGACTTTTCTGGCCTAAAACCGCACTGATATGGACCTATCAGGTGGTTGACGAATGGCTTTCGGCGTTCACAAAAAACAGCAGAAAAGATCTTGTAGGCGATGTTGAAGAGACTGATACCCATGTAGTTGGTGCAGTTCAGAGGGTCTCCTTTATTCTATTATATATCTTTATTCCAACCATATCTTGCTTATGAGTTGGTGCATACTTATAGCCAAGTTATCCCCTGCAGATTTGGAGACCTCGGCAGCTAGGCCAGCGGCTCCAGCGACTAAGCTCTTAAGCTTAGATATAGCTAGCTTTACTTCATCCGGATGTGGTGGGTGGAATTGTTGGTCTACTTCGCCCAGATAAAATGGACTATTCTGCCTGACAGAGGAATTCGTTTTATCATTGCTGTTATACAGTCTGCAGATATTTATTGATCGTCTTTGTAAGCTTCAGTTCGAGTTAAGCAGGTTGGCAGTTTCTTTTTACCTTTTGGTAAAACTTCTAAAATTCATTCCTGCAATAACAGCTCTCCGATTCCTCCATTGCATGCTTCTCATGTTCTCCTTTTTTCTTTTTGAGAAGCCGCTGTTCCTTTTTCCTTTTGTGCTCGTAGAGCGCACGGGCAGTTTAGGTCCTTTTTTGTAGCGCCACCTTGAAGCTTCTTTTCAAGCTGCGTGTAAAACACAGCACTCCCTGGTGGCATTTTGGCAATGTTTTAACTGGCTCTCAAAAGTTGATGCTGTCGGCAAAAAATTCCTTTGGACGTTATTTAAGACTTGATCGGGAAACGACCTGGAGATTCTTAGCCTTAATAATTGTCATGAGGCGCTTGTTGACACATTTGTAGCTCAAACCCTCTTGCCGGAGCCTGCTTTCAACGACGAATCCAAATCCAAATAAGAGCTGTTTTTGTTGTGTATAGCAGTTGCCGTAGTAAATATCGCAGTTTTTTTATTCTTCTTTTTCTTTATATCTGCCTTACAGCAGTCAAGGGCCTCCACGTACATATCCGAAATTGGTTGTCCTTATTTCGTTTGCAGTGTTCATCATCAAAGAATCCGTCCGTATCCGAGGCTTGTGGTTGCTTCGCAAGTAATTGTTTTTTCCATGGCCGGGAAGTTACCCCGAAGGCACAAGCCGCAACTTGGAGGACCTGGTCCTTACTATGACTCCGAGGATGAAGAGCCGGATAAACCGCTCCTTATAGGCCTGAGCTGCGAAAACGTCATAGCCTAAGTAGTTCAGCCTCACTGGAACTGTAGACGCCATCGTTGATTCTAGATAATTCTTCCGCTGCCGCCTGGATGCAAGGAGTCTTGTGTGGGGTAGTAATAATGGTAACACTCCTCCCCTTCTCTCGTTTGCTGCCACCAACAACCTTCCAAAGGGGTTGGAACCCAATCTCCAGTTGAGGTAATATGCACCCGATGTTCACCACGTGGAGGTGAGTAGGAGTTGATAGGGTGCTTGTACCCACACACATATCTACCTTTTGAACATCATCATGTGTTAGAGTAGCAGTGTTTTTTTTATTTTAATTTTATCAACAACTAAAACATGCACTTATGATGAGCTTTTGATTGCTCTAAGGTTACTACATTAAAGAATCGGAAGTGTAAAACAAAAAAGTTAATAAATAATAAAAAAATAATTAAAGAAAGATAATTGCCAGCTAAACCGAAATTGTAAGTTGATACTATGGTTGGGAAGTCATTTTTCTGACTCCTAGCTCAAACTAGAGCCGTTCGTGAGTTTTGAGTGGGAAAATAATCACCTAATTCTAGATTGACTGCTCCGAAAAAATTCGTTCCTATCTTTTTAATTTGTTTGACTAGTATCGTTGTATTATAGAAACACCGTTAAAACATTATAGGTATTATTTAAGCTTTGGTCTCTACGTACATGGAACCAAATTAAATTAAATTAAAATGTTAAATAAAATGGTCCCCGAGTATTTCCCAATTAAGTTATTTGAACATAAATATGAAGTTAATAATAGTACATTTTATACTAAGTAAACTAATATAGAAATAAAATATTTTTCACATTCAGTTTGTAAAAAGGAAAATAACTGACTAGAAATACTTACTTGTAAGGCTTTTCACCAGTATGAATTCTAGCATGATTTTTCAAATAAACGGCTTTCGCAAATGCTAAGCCACAAATTGTGCATTTATAATTTTTCTCCCCGCTATGTAACTTTTTATGAGACCACAAACTGGAGTATCTTGAAAAAGTCCCCCCACATATATTGCAAGTGAACGGCTTAGGAGTTCTAGAAAAGTAATTTTTGTCATGATGTCATATATTTAAGAAATAAAGTTTACTCTGATTTCATCTGTCGCTGACTACCGCCTACAAATATAACCCCTGATCCGTTACACTTTTGGCACTTGGTGACCGTTGCAAGATTTCTTTTTTTCACTGGATGGTGACCTATTATAGTTTCATTGCTTCCATTAGTTTCATTTAAGTCTTGTTGATTTTTCCTATTACTATTTGACAAGTTTCCTCCAGTTTCATTTGGCATTGGAAGAATATTTTGTCCATTCAAAGAATCCATAGATGATTCACTTGTTCCACTAGGAATTTCATTCATTTCAAATTTTATTTCCCCGTCAGGTGCAACAAATATTTGTGTGGGAGTAGACTGCGACGTTTGTGTCTGCAAATTGCTATTTGTGTTTTCATTATTAGCGCAATTGTCACAACGAACTATCTTTGGGCCTTTTCTTTTTGTCGGCAAAAGAATGTGCCCACCGCATGAAATACATTTTGATTTTTCAAGTGTAAGCGATTTTGCCGTCGTAACCGTCACTTCATTTGCGGTTTGTTGCATGGAATGTGATGTAGCTGGTTCTAATGACTCAGTGGCGACGATTTGTATCTGCCCCAATGGTTGTCCATTCTCTGTTATTATATTCTGAGTTTGCACTAGCCCCTGAGCATTTACTACGGCCATTTGGTCCGAGTTTGCTTCGCCAACTTCTTGAGCATGAATGCGTTTGTGATGATTGAGCAAAGTCAAATGAGAAAACATAAGACCGCAAACATCGCATTTGAAACTTATATTTGAAATTGTGTTCTATTATAGAGAAAAAGTTTGGTAATACAAATATTTATGAATTAAAATAAATACTTACAGCTGCAATAGGTTTGTTAATTACTTGTAAACGACCTTGATTATCGACGGTGGCGATACCAACAGTTCCTCCTTGATTGAGCTGCATTTGGTTTACCAATGCATAGTTATAACCACCAATAGGTTGAGCAATGTAACATGTCTTATTGTCGTCAGTAGTCAGTTGAGCCAAATTAACAGTTGTCGCGTTACCCTGCAAAATAAAATATAATAAATTTTTCAGATTATACTAAGTGAACGAAAAAAATTGTCAAAAAAGTCCAACTGCAAAAGCAAAGGGTTTGTTTTATTTCTCTAGGTGTATATATAAAATTCCATTGTGCGTTATGATTTCTTAATTCTTCTGCTCCCTTACGCGCTTGGATGAAATTTTGTTTGTACCAATTTTTGTTTGTACTTTTTTTTAGAATAAGTACGCGCAAAAGGGATTATCAATTCCCCTTTTAATTTTAAGACACACTGTGCGAGCTTAAGGAAATTAGGGAGTGTGGGGCAGAAGGTGTCAACTAACAATGGTTTTGAATGCTTTTGAAACGGCAAGCGAAAATATTCCCGGGTACACTAAAGTTGACCAAACTCGTGTTGTTCGGCGAAAAAAAATAATCTCTCATTTCATGCTACGTCCGAAATTGGGCTTAAGCGTGAACTAATGAGCATTCCGAGCGAGAAAAGGTTTACGGGTGAAATTTTGAAAGGGGAGGAATTAAGCTGGCTACCTCGAGTTAGAATTTTTTTTGGTAATTATGTCTTTAAGCTTACAACTCGGGAGGGGTTCGGGGTGACTTTGACATATGCTATGACATAAATCTCAACATTAAGGCGCGCTTGCATCTTGTAATAATTATAATAATAATAATAATAATAATAATAATAATAATAATAATAAACAATAATAATAATAATAATAATAATAATAAAAATAATCATGCGAGTTGCGTCGGGAAGATCATTTGTGAATACTGAAAATAATAAGGGACCCAAAACTGAGAAGTCCCTTATATGTAACGAGAGGATCTGATGTGCCAACCTCAGTTTTAAATCGTTGAGCTCGATCTTTCAGATAACTCCACAAAAGTTTAAGCGAAGTGTTAGAGAAGAAGATCGATTCGCAGAAGTCTTGCACGAGCCCCTCAGAAAGAGGACGTACGGCGGATGAGCCCAACCAATTGGACCAACGGTGGCGTCAACAGTCAACGAAGCAGACGCCCTAATGAGCTATTTCGACATATTTGAAGATAAGGTCATTGGGACAATTCAATGCAAGTCAGGGCATTGAAATAGAGATGGTGGCGGATGAACCCTTAATGAGCCAACGGCAGCGCTCATATCCCCGAAGTGGGTTACTGACTCCGGATTCTCCGGTTCCTTTTGTCCAAGGAATCCAACAAAGGACCTGGCCTTCCAGGTTGGGGGTTGTGCGTGGGGTTAACAACCCTGCCACGGAAAAAAGAAAAAGTTGCGAAGCGACCAATAGCCTCGGAAAAGGAAGGATTTACTGTTGACGACCCGGAAAAAACGAATCAAGGACAATGACCTTCGGATCTGCACGTGGAATGTTAGAACTCTTAACAGATCACGTGCATCCAAACAACTAGCGGAGGCCCTAGACTGCTACAGAGCAGGAATTACTGCCATCCAGGAAGTGCGATGGAATGGGCCGGGCAAAAGGAGGATGAAAAACTGTGACGTATACTACGGTGATTATGCAAGAAGACCACAGCGTTTATTTGGGTGCGGATTCGTCATAAGCGGTAGACTTAGGCAAGAAGTCTTTGGCTTTCGACACGTAAGTATATAATAAGACTTGTGACAATCCGTATCAAGGCTAAATTCGCCAACATTAGCCTAATATGCGTTCATGCCCCCACAGAGGACAAAGATGACGCCACCAAGGATGACTTCTATGAGCTCCTCGACAAAACATATGAGCAATGCCCTAAATACGACGTTAAGATTGTACTAGGCGATTTTAATGCCAAAATAGGTAAAGAGGAAATCTTTGGTAGGACTGTCGGAAAACATAGCCTACACGACACAACGTCTGAAAACGGACTTAGGCTAATTGACTTCGCAGCGGCACATAACGTCACCATTGCAAGCACACGGTTTCCTCATCTCGATATACACAAAGGGACTTGGCGACACCCAGATCAAAGAACCGTCAATCAGATTGATCACGTTGCGATCGATGCAAGACACGCCTCCAGTATCTTGGATGTTCGCACCTTCCGAGCAGCTAACATCGACTCGGATCACTACCTTGTTGCAGCAAAGGTAAGAATGCGAATAACCCGAACTCCACAACAACGGAGTAACACTGTGAGGAATTATGACGCCGGAAAGCTGCAATCGCAAGAAACCGCCAGAACCTATGCCGATCGAATATCCCGTAAACTCTCTAGAAATCCAGTACCGCCAGCATCAAGTGCCAAAGACCAGTGGCAACACTGCCAACAAGCCATCAGAGATGCCGCAACTGATGTGCTTGGTTTCACCAGACCACCACCACGAAACCTCTGGTTCGATTACGAATGCAGGCAGGCCCATGCAGCCAAACAAGAGGCATATAAAGCGGCACTGCAAAGAAAGACGAGAGCTGCTCGCGAGCTCTAAGAGCAGAAAAGACGGGTGTTCACCGGCTTCTCCAAAAGAAAAAGAGAGAGCATGAGAAGCGCGCGATCGAAGATATTGAGAGATGCTACTCCAGGAACAACGTGCGAAAGTTTTACCAACAGGTAAAAAGAACATGCCAAAGAAAAAAAACCCGCACAGAAGCCTGTAGAGATAGGAATGGAAACCTCGTAGTAGAGTCACAGTCGGTGCTGAGTACATGGAAGGACCATTTCTGCTGACTGTTAAACCGCGATGAAGACCAAAATCCCGCTGTGAGGTAGAATGAACCATTCAACATGGATGATGACAGACAAAACTTCCGACCACCTGACCAAAATGAAGTAAGGATAGCAATATCTAAACTAAAAAACAACAAAGCTGCTGGACCCGACGGACTACCCGCCGAACTTTTTAAAGCGGCCGGAGATGACCTGGTGGAGTGCATACACCAACTCATCTCTACAGTTTGGTCAGAAGAAAGTATGCCTGATGAATGGAACCTCAGCATCGTTTGCCCGATCCACAAGAAAGAAGATCCTCTAAACTGCGCCAACTATAGAGGAATTAGTCTCCTGAATATCGCCTACAAGATCCTCTCTGCCGTACTATGTGAACGCCTGAAACCTTTCGTCAGCAACCTGATTGGCCCCTATCAGTGTGGTTTCAGACCAGGAAAGTCCACAATCGATCAAATGTTCACGCTACGGCAGATCCTGGAAACTACCCAAGAATTCCAAATCGATACACACCACCTCTTTATTGATTTTAAGGCCGCGTACGATAGCATTTATAGAGTCGAGCTATACAGAGCCATGTCAGGTTTTGGCATCCCCACAAAACTCGTCCGACTGTGCAGGATGACGATGGAGAACTCTCGCCAAGGTTGGTACTGACCTCACAGACGTCAAAAAAGGATTCCGACAAGGTGATACGCTTTCGTGCGATTTCTTCAACTTAATACTTGAAAAAATTATAAGAAACTCGCAAGTCAATTGTAGTGGGACAATTTTTTTCAAGTCTGTGCAATTGCTAGCATACGCTGACGACATAGACATCATTGGCAGAACTCGGCGAGCTGTCACTGGAACGTTTACTAGCATTGAAGCTGAAGCGGCTAAGATGGGACTAGCAGTCAAAACGAAGTACCTGCTGTCCACAAAAAGGGACACAGAACACCGGCGGATTGGACAAAACATCACAATAGACAGCTACAACTTTGTGGTAGTTAGGGACTTTGTGTACCTCGGGTCCGCTATAACATCTGACAACAACATCTCGTCAGAAATAAAGCGAAGAATTTCTCTGAGAATTACGAATGGACAACAATGCTCCGGCTCGCAGGATCTTCGATTCCATCCCAGAGGGTAGACGCAGTCAAGGAAGACCTCGCCTTAGGTGGCGCGCTCAAGTGGAGGACGACCTCAACCAACTTGGAGTGCAAAACTGGAGGCAGCTAGCCAAAGACCGAGCTGGCTGGAGAGGCATGTTGGTTGAGGCCCAGGTTCGTCCCGAACTGTAGCGCCACCTAAGTAAGTAAGTAAGTAAGCCTTTTCAGCTTTCATATAAGTACTGAATGTATGATGCTGTCAAAGGCCTTAGAGAAATCTAATAGAACTAAAACGGCAAACTTGTCCGAATCCAAAGCCTGGCAGATTTCAGATGTAACTCTGAGAACTGCAGATTCACAGCTGTGGTTGCAACGAAAACCCGATTGCCATTTAGAAAACTTTTCATTAGCAGTCAAAAAGATATGAATTTGTACATGTAATACCTTTTCAAGTACTTTACTCAAAAAACATAAAATATAGGTCTGAAATCAGAAGGCTCCGTAGGGTTTGCTCTTTTGGGAACTGGTAAAATGATGACGTTTTTCCAAACAACCGGAAAATCGCAGCTGTAAATACAATAATTGAAGATGTGAAGGAGGTAATTCAGTACTAAGGGGAGGATAAATTAAGCGAAATGTCATCAGGACCAACAGAACCAGATTTGATCGACCGGATAGCACTAAATATCTCATTAGTTCCTATACAAATAAACGAAAAAGAGTTTTCGCCATCAGGCATCACAAGAATATCCCTCGGGTATTGAAGATTGGATCCATGCTGGACCAGTATGTTGGACATGACTTTAGGATGAAACGGACAATTGATTCAATTTTTATTTTCTTTGACACCCATTTTTTTAAGATCTGCCACAAATCTTTAGAATTGAGATTTAAATCAAGTTTTTCCCTTAAATATTCACGTTTGGTATTACGAATCAGAGAGGTTACCCTATTTCGAGCAAACGTGAACTGTCTTTTGTTACGATCAGACGGATTCCTTTTAAATTTTCTATAAAAGTACTCCCATTCCCTAATGAGAAGCTTTATATTATAGCTGTACCATGGGCATCTTTTTGGTTTTAATTGTTTAGTAACCGAAGGTACATAGGTTTCATAAAGCTGACTCAATAAGTTGTTAAACAGTGCAACCTTATCGTTCAGGTTTGGTAAGTTATAAATCGCATTCCACTCTGATATATTAAAATTCGCAATAACATTCTCATAATTAAATTCACAATACGACCTGCTGCTATTTGTTCTCTCAACATCAAACTGAAATGAGCAAAAGATAAGATAAAGTCATGGATAAAGTCCGAGGTTGGCCTTATTTGATCATTTCCAAGTATTCTACTACTCGAACTAGTTAAAAACATATCTCTTAGCGATGGGTTTATTTCAGACTTAAAACAAGTTGGCCAACAAGTATTTACAACTGAAAGACCAGTTTTATCACAAAAGTGTTTAAATGATCGCGTTAGACTATTGCTCAGTAAGTAGTTTTCATTAAAATCACCCCCGATCAAAATATAACTATACCTTGGACCCAGTCTCAGTAAGGCATCTTAAAGTTCCCCAAGGTTTTCTTCACTAAACATATTTGGTGGACTATAAACGGTAACGAGTAAAGATTTTTCAAATGAGTTCTTTAGTTCAACACATATAAAACCAATATTAAATCAAATAAAAACTGTAGAGGCTATTAAATTTTCTTTTAGAAACATGCAGACACCACCCCCAATCCTATTTGCACGGTCGTTTCTGTGTATTTTAAACCCTGGAAAGTCAACAAAGGCATCAGCAATATTTTAATTCAGTCACGTTTCGGAAACCATAATGACATCCAAATTAGAGGTGTTAAACATTTGATACAACATGGTATATTTTTATCGTATACTCTCAACATTCAAGCAGCAAACACTAAGACCTTGAAACGCCTCACACAGTACATTCAGAACGCATCTTATGTTATTAGGATCTGTACCTAGAACCATATTTAAATTGATAAAAGAAGATCACCAACACCAATAACATTGAAGAGGAAACTATATAAATGATAATAAATTACAAATCATACTCAAATGTGCTCAGATTTGAATATCGATTGGTTAAGTTTAAAAGGTAAATAAATAAAGACCGCTCATAAAAATACATTTTCGAATTAATATGAGGAAATTTAAAGCTCTGCTCTGCTTACTTAATACATTAACAAGAAAACATAAAATATATAAAAATATAAAACATAAGATACAAAATTCATACGCCAGTACCAGCTACGTCATTGTTAAAGACACCTCCATTAGCATCAACAGCGTCTAGCATAGGTGTACTTTGTACATCATTACCACCCCCACCTAATCCTTCAGCACCACCAGCAGCATCAATACGTGAAGAGGCAAAAACCAGTTCTCTATCACCATTCATTTCACTCAATTCGTCATCCTCAAAATCGACGACATCATTTCTGGTCATATTATTTGTTCTTTTATTTTTGTTCTTAGAACAAATAGCTTCGAGAGATTGTATGCAGGTAATACCAACAGGTTTTGTATTCGTCTCACTCGTTACTCTAACGTAGACTCTCCCTCGCCTAGTGAAGGTAATTCTAAACTCATTGGCTTTAGAAAATATTTAATGATTTCATTTTGTTAAGCATTCATACGCACGCACAAACCTATTTCCTACAAAACCAAGATCATTTAATGTAACCGCTCTACGATTTTGTTTTTAGAATGTGGCTGTTTTTCTCAAGACATTAATTTTCTCTTGTGCATGCGGAAGTTTAATTATAATCGAACTCGTTGTAGATCCATTTTTTTTAGTAGTACGTAGAACACAAATTGGTTAAGTGGTTGTAGTATTTATCATAGTGCAAAGGCGTAGAAAAAGACTTTCGAGATTTTCATTTTCAACAATCGGAATACCAAGAAGTACGAGATCACCAGAGATATTTTGCCTCGCCAATGCATCTACTTGAAGCTTAAGTTTAGAGTTGTTGAGCTTTTACAAGCGCGAGTTCTTCTTCTTGACTGTGCAGATCGTTATATTGTTGTTCCAATGTGTCAACTCTGCTATTTAATGTAAATAAAGAGTGGTTATGAGAACTTAGTCTTTCTTTGAATGTTTTTTTCTAATTTTCTAATCGCGCACCGAAACACCGATTTAATAAAAAATAAGAAATTATATCAAACAAAATAAAAGGCACGACTGGGTCGCACGTACTTGCTCCCGTGTGCTAATCCTTTTTAGGTACAGGCGTCTTTTTGACAAAGATTTAATTTTAATGTTTTTTTTGACGTGCAACTTCTTTAGAATCGTTGTGGTTTGAAGCTCGAACGAACATGCGTCACGATAAAGGGATAAACACATAAATATATAGGATTGTTAGCTTTTGCAGTTTTTTAGTGTATTATCTTTCCACTTGCTGCTTACTGTTTATAATATAATTTGCTAATAGAAAAATATACAGGACTTTTTTCAGTTTAATTTTCATTTTGGTATGGAAAAATTTGAACAACTGGCATAAAGATTTGTGGGAATCAGCAGTAGGGCAATAATGCTAGGTATAGGGACCTATATAGGTCCCAATAACAATAATTTACTTTTTGAAATCAAATTAATTAAAATAGCTGAATTATGTTTGATGGATCGATAAACGTATGATGTGGGTAGGTATTAATGGAATTTATTAAGGATATTATTTACCTATAATAAGGTTGGAAGGAAGGTAGGTACTAAATATAAGATACACGTTCCAACTACTGCTAAGCGAGTATGTAAAGCGACAATATTAAAAGTTAACACTGTGGTTTTGTTTATTTATAGGAAGGTGTAAACTTTTGTTTTCTCGATTGAAATTTTTGCATTCAGTAGTAATCGAATAATTCTTTTTATTTGTTTGTTGTTTTTGTGTGTTTATCATAGGCTCATTATTTATTCTGTGTGCTTTTATGATGAAGAAATGCTTTAAAATACGTAGGTATGTATGTAGGTTGTCACCTTCGTTTATTTGACTAATGGCTAGGGCTTAGCCGAGCAATATGAAATAAAATTTGGGGGAAAAATTTTTATGAAATCAAAAAAACACTATTCATAACGTTTTTTGGAAAAAATGTTGTAAGCCATCTTGTCTTTTGCTGTTTTATATTTTATGAATTTTTCATTTCAAAATCGTTCGACCAGTTTTTTTAAAAAAATGTTTTCAAAGAAATCTAAAGCTTTACTAGGAGAAAAATTTAAAAAAAAATCTATTAAACCGTTTTCAAAATATTTAAAAAAACAAAATATTTTTTTAAAAAAATTATTAAAAATTAAAAAAAAATGTTTTTGAAAATTTTAAAAAGCAATATTATTTAAATCATAAAGCTCTACATATTTTGAAAATTTCATCAAAATCCGTTGATTAATTAACGAGAAAGTCTGATTTTAAAAAACCGGTCATATGGGAGGTACCGTTATAAAACTTTTTCTGAAAAATCCATTAAAATTAAAAGATAGATTTTGCACAGAAAACATCATTCTGAAAGTTTTATCAAAATCGTAGGAGCCGTTTTCGATAAAAATAAGTTTTTCATTAAAAGTTATATGGCAGGTACCGTTAGTTTTGGAGCTAGAATGCCAATTCCAAAAACTGTCGGGTAGAGCACTCTAAAAATACTATATACCAAGTTTGAATCAAATCGGCCCAACCGTTTGGGCTGTAGATATCGATACGGACAGACAGACAGACAGACAGACAGACAGACAGACGGATTTTCCGGACCCACTTTTTTAGACTTCTCTATCATCGTAATGGCATGTTTGATTGTTAGGATTTTTTTTTTACGAATGCATAACTTGCCTTATAGTCCCTATAAATCGCAAGTAAAAATATAGAGCGATGATGACGACGACCACGACCACGACGACGACGACAACGATGCGATGACGATGACTATGAGGTTTATGACGCGATGCAGCGAATTAAAACAAAAGTGTCACAGACAGCAGGCAAAAAGTGCTGCCCCCACGGCTAACCTCAGCAAGGGGAAGGTTCAGTAAAAAAATTTGTTTGTAAAATGCTGATAAAAAAAATGATTATAATTAATCGAATATTTAGGTTTTTTTGATTAACTACAGGGAAGTAGTCACTGTAAAAAAAACGAAAGAGCGCCAGTAATTTTTGGAAAGAAAAATTACAAAACTTTTGAGCGGGACCGACGGTGAAAATATTTGTAAATAAAAAAAAGAACTGAAACAAGAGTTTAGGTATTTAGATTTAAAGAAATTATAACAATTACAATAAAAACAAATTAGAAAATTTTCCGATAAAAAAATAAAGACGAAGGTCAAACGCGAACCAATGTAATTTAAAAAAATAAGAAAATAAAAAAAAAAGACACGGGTAAATCACTAATGGAAAAAAAATATTTATATATGTATACCAATCTAATTATAAGTATATAGGTACTTATCTTTTTTTTTTAATTTCTCAAGTTTCTTCTTCTTAAAAAAACAATATATCTGCCTTCTTTAAACTTTCCACCGCTCCTCCAGTTACTCCCAAATTCCTTCTTTTTTGTCAACCAAATTTCCTTTTTTTAACAAAAATTAGTCTCTTTTTTCACTCCGCTTGGACTGATCGCTTTCTATGAAGTAAGTGCCCAGGCTTTTTGTCTTGCCTAAACGATCTCTCCTTTTTCAACAATGCCCCCAGTGCTTTCAGCCAATCCGGAACTCTGGGTTTCAATCACGTCATTTTCAGCAACACCCCGCCTATGTGTGTGAGTGAGCATCAGCGATCGAAAGCCCATCTGTCCTTCCCACTCGCACTTAATACCCCCGGCTTAAACATTATTCACTGTAATTCGCCGCACATTGGCATGTTCCAATGGCGGGAAACGAACGGATGTACTCAGCCCCCTTTCTTCTTATCGAGAATTGAAAGAAACAATTTTTTTTTTATTCGCGTACATTTGTCCCCCGACTTCAAAACTAAAAACAATATTGTGTGGAAAACTGAATCAACTAAACATTTTATATTTTTCAAGAGAGAAGAGCTGGGAACTTAATTTAATTTTCGCGAACGTATACGTTACTACGTTTGACCTTCGCGCATTTAAATATTTCGAAGCAAAAAAAAAATTAAAAATGAAGTGAGTTACACTACACCAGCACCACCAACAACACCGACAACACCACCAACAACAAAAACAACAACAAAAATAACAACAAAAACAACAACAAAAACAACAACACCAACAACAACACCAACAACACCAACAAAACCAACAAAAACACCAACAACAACACGAACAACAAAAACAACAACAAAAAACAACAACAAAAACAATAACAAAAACAACAACAACAACAACAAAAACAACAACAAAAACAACAACGAGTTTGATGCACTGTCTGATTCCATCTCGAAAATTGTTTCTCTTTGTCCTCGCACTGAAATCGTTATTGCGGGCGATTTCAATGTACACAATTCCAATTGGCTCCGCTATTCTGGTCAGACAACACCCGAAGGAAGGTATGTCGAGCTCTTTGCCGGGTTACATCACCTTACCCAACTGATTGATATACCAACGCGAATACTAGGTGTTGCTGGGCAGGTCGCCCATACTCTTTACTTGTTTCTTAATTCTCACCCTGATATGTATACCATTAGCGTAACTTCTCCATTCGGCACTTCAGACCATTGTGTCTTTTCAGCTAATTTCTCGCCTTCCAACCATCCAGTTAAAGAAAAACTTCAGGACCGTTGGGCAATTCGACAAAGCCAACTGGGACGGCCTGAATATCTATTTTCCCTAACTTTAACTAGTGGTTGGGTGCTGTATGAATAGGGTAGGCACTGAAAGGCTTCAAACAGGTGATGCACAGTTGCTGCAACTATCTCGTACACATCAATTGTGCCTATTTTACCTTCCCGCGGTAACCACCGGGTACTGGTCTGTCCATCCGAACATTCCTGCTAAACTTTAAAGCGCAGAACAAATAGCAACACTATAATGCTCTGCTTTAATGACTGTTCTGATCGATTCGCAGAAGTCTTGCACGAGCCCCTCAGAAAGAGGACGTACGGCGGATGAGTCCAACCAATTGGACCAACGGTGGCGTCAACAGTCAACGAAGCATATGCTCTAATGAGCTACTTCGACGCGTTTAGAGATAAGGTCATTGGGACAATTCAATGCAAGTCAGGGCATTGAAATAGAGATGGTGGCTGATGAGCCCTTAATTTTTTTTTTTATAATTAACGCGCGCACAAGGGACTACTTGTTTCCCTTTTAATGTAACACATTGCGCGGGCATTCGGAAGATAGGGAGGGGAGAGATAGAAGGTTTCGATTAACATTGGTTTTGAATGTTTGCAGATCAAAATGGCAAGGGAAAATCTCGCCGGGTAAACTATTCCAAATTCGTGTCGTTCGGCTAAAAAAAGAATCCCTATATTTCACGGTACGTCCGAAATTGGGCTCCAGGGTGAACTGATGAGCATTCCTTGCGAGCCGAGTATTACGGGCGAAACTTTTAAGGGGAGGAATGCAACTGGCTACTTCGAGTGAACATTTTTTGTAAAAGAAACGATAAAATAAGGAAAGACATGAAACATTGCGTCGGTGTTCGAGAGGGGCAATTCTATTTCCTATCAATCTTAATGCTCTATTTTGTATTGTATCAAGCAGGTGAAGCGATGTTTGTGAAGCACCTGCCCAGAGGTAGGAGTTATACTCGAGTTTAGGGCGTATAAACGCTTTATAAATTGTAGCCAGATCAGATGGGGAAAAATACTTCTTACACCGATACAGAAAACCTAAGCACTTAGCTCATTCTTAGCGATTTCAAATATATGATATGGTCGTTCCAACGGAGGTCGTCGTTGACACACATACCGAGTACTGAGAGCTTTTCGGTTTCTTCGATGTAAGTGCCATTCATGGACAATGGCATTGGGGGTATGTTTAGCTTTAACGACAGAAGACAGCATTGAGTTTTCGAAGCATTAAACTCCACACGATTCCTATTACCCCATTTGACAATGCTGTATAAATCGGAGTTTAATGAGCTAGACATACGGCACCGTTGCAATTGTACGTCCGAAGGCGAAGGACGTGAATTATCGAACGAATATGAAAAGCTGAGGGTAGAGTCGTCAGCAAAACAGTTAAGTGGATTAGAAGTAACAGACAGAAGATCGTTTATAAAAATCAAGAAAAGAGTCGGAGACAGAACAGAGCCCTGGGGCACACCAGCATTTATTTTGTGGGAATCAGACTTGAATCCGTCCAATACAACTTGTATTGAACGGTCCAGAAGATAGCTTCTAATCCAACGAACAAGAGTATTATCTATCCCAAAAGCACGCATTTTCGATAAGAGAGCTTCATGTCAAACTCTATCAAATACCTTGGAGATATCAAGAGCAATAATCTTACTTTCACCAAAGCGATATAAAGATTTGTTCCACTGTTCGGTGAGATATGCCATTAGATCACCAGTGGAACGGTTGCTGCGGAAGCCATACTGACGGTTATGGAGAAGCTTTCAATCTTCGAGATATTCCTTAAGCTGACGGTTAATCAGTGTTTCCATGACCTTAGAAAGAACGGATGTCAGTGCTATGGTAGGAGGAGGGGAGGACAGCCTGTCCTTTCTTAGGGACAGGCTGGACAAATGCTGTTTTCCTTTTTCTAGGAAAGATTCCAGAAGAGTAGGAGCGATGGAAAAGCTTACGCAGTGGCTTTGCCAGTGTGGAAGAACACCTCTAGAAGAATCGGGGGTATATCATCCGGGCCAGCGGATTTGTGTATATCGAGATCTTTGAGAACTCTTGCTACTGTACGAGTGCGGAAAAAAATCTGTCCCATGGAAAAAATTACATTCTCATGTACAGGAGGGGCAACGCTGCTATGCGGCAGCGTGGAGCTGGCAGCGAAATGGGCGGCGAGCAAGTTTGCCTTCTCTGAAGAGTAAACAATTGCTTTGTTATTGTCGATGAGCGTTGGAACCGAAGATGTTGAGGAGTTTTTAATATTTTTTACAAATGACCAAACATTTTTACTGCCTTTGGGACACTGCAGAATTTTTTGCCGTAATTTTTGGTCATGCAAAAATTTGGTTCTTTCAATAACGAAGTTGCATGAGTTCCTTGCTTGTTTGTGCTTTTTCCGATTTTCCTCTGTAGGGTTGGCTTTGTAGGATCGGAAACTTACTTCTTTGAGCCTGATAGCTTCTTTACACTCAGAATTAAACCAGGACTTTGCTTTAGGCTTGATGCTTTTTACCCTGTTAGGAATAAAAGCACGCATCGCTAGAAGAATCACATTTGTGATCATTTCAGCACTGGCATCAATGTCACTATCGAGGAAGCATAGTGACTAGTAAAATTTCGGAAAAAAATATTCAGGCCGTCCCAGTTGGCTTTCTCGTATTGCCAAACGGTCCTGGTGGGAAGTTTGTCTTTAACTGGATGGGTGGAGGATGAAAAATTAGCTGAAATGATACAATGTACTGAAGTGCCAAATGGAGAAGTTATACTAATGGTATATTTATCAGGGTGAGAAGTAAGAAACAAGTCAAACGGCTTGCCCAGCAACATCCGGTATACGCGTTGGCACATCGATCAGTTGGGTAAGGTGATGTAACCCGGCAAAGAGCTCGACAAACCTTCCGTCGGGTGTTGTCTGACCAGAATAGCGGAGCCAATTGGAATTGCGTACATTGAAATCGCCCGCAATAACGATTTCAGTGCGAGGACAAAGGGAAACAATTTTCGAGATGGAATCAGACAGTGCATCGAACTCGTTACAAGTCGAATTACTGTCAAGATTTGGACTCCTGTAAATAAAACAATAATGAATGACATGCTTGCGGATAGTGAATTTGAGCCATAAGAAGTTAAAATCCGTGTTGGAACATTGCCCATATTGGGGAAGGCTCTGGCAAGCAATATCATTCCTAACATAGACCACGAGACCATGATGGGAAAAGAGTAATGGCACCAAGCTATATCCATGTAGAGCAAATTCTGATAAATCAGTATTTACTCCAACTTGGGTTTCACTTAATGCCAAAACAGCTGGCCTGTATTGAACAGTGTAGACGTACACGTGATGCCTACAGTAGATAAGAAAGAGGCAGTTAAGCACAAAGGTCTTGGGACAGATAAGAGGATAATTTGCTATGCGAATGCGTTTTATTTATTTTTTTTCCACAGCGCGAGTGGGCATCTTTTTCTTTTTTCCAACGACGTGAGTAAATATTATTATTATTCTTTACAGCACACGCGAGGGTTTTTTTTTTGGTTTCTCTAACGAGTGTGTAGGTATTAATATTTTTTTAAAACACTTGAGATAACAATGCGCAATATTTTTTTTTGACTTTTGCTTAATTATTTGTGCGCGCACCTCGACGTCCGGCCTCTACGAGCTTAAGATCGACTTGGGCCAACGGCAGCGCTCATATCCCTGAAGCGGGTTACTGACTCCGTATTCTCCGGTTCCTTTTGTCCAAGGAATCCAACAAAGGACCTGACCCTCCAGGTTGGGATTGTGCGTGGGGTTAACAGCCCTGCCAAGGAAAAAAAAAGTTGCGTAGCGATCAACAGCCTCGGAAGAGGGCGGATTAACTGTTGAGGACCCGGAAAATCGAATTAAGGACAACGACCTTCGGATCTGCACGTGGAATGGTAGAACAGACCACGTGCAGCCGAACAACTAGCGCCATGCAGGAAGTGCGATGGGATGGGCCGGGCAAAAGGAGAATGAAAAACTGTGACGTGTACAACGGTGATTTTGCAAGAAGACCACAGCGTTTATTTGGGTACGGATTCGTCATAAGCGGTAGACTTAGGCATAACTCTTGGGCTTCCGACACGTAAGCGAGCGAATTGTGACAATCCGTATCAAGGCTTAATTCGCCAACATTAGCCTAATATGCGCTCATGCCCCTACAGAGGACAAAGATGACGCCACCAAGGAAGACTTCTACGAGCTCCTCCACAAAACCTATGAGCGAGCAATGCCCTAAATACGATGTTAAGATCGTACTAGGCGATTTTAACGCCAAAATAGGTAAAGAGGAAATCTTTGGTAGGACTGTCGGAAAACATAGCCTACACGACATAACGTCTGAAAACGGACTTAGGCTAATTGACTTCGCAGCGGCACATAACGTCACCATTGCAAGCACACGGTTTCCTCATCTCGAAATACACAAAGGGACTTGGCGACACCCAGATCAAAGAACCGGCAATCGGATTGATCACGTTGCGATCGATGCCTCCAGTGTCTTGGATGTTCGCACCTTCTGAGCAGCAAACATCGACTCGGTTCGCTACCTTGTTGCAGCAGAGGTAAGAATGCAAATAACCCGAATTCTATAACAACGGAGTGTCAGGCGACAGAGTTATAAATGTTGAACCGAAATAATAAAAAACTTAACCGAGTTTGAAATACTATTATTCTTTATTAAAAGTTAGGTATGCACCCTCGCACTGACTACACTCGACTGACTATATCACTATATGTTTGTGTTTATTCTACATTCAAGATGTGTTCAAATGAGTGAGATAGTTATATGAAGAATGAATGTTGGGGAAATCAGAATGATGATGGAGATAGGATGATGATTGTGGAAATGGGAGTGATAACAGCTCGGCCCTTCCTGATAAAACTCGTCCCGAGTTATTCGGATGCCGCATAATCGTCTTCATCATCTTCGTATTCTTCATCTATTTCAGGATATAAAGCGCACCAGGGCTTTAGCTTGTCGCTGCTCGCTATCGTACTGAATCTTCTTTGAGTGAGTTGTGTATTCTCGATATCTGATTAGGTGGAATTTCGAATCTTCCTTCGGCTTTTTTTGGTCACATTAAATTTAGCAAAGAAACTAAAACAGTAACTTTGGCATGTCCCGACGTTTCGGCAAGGGTTGTTGCCTTCTTCAGGGGAACTTTATTACACATAAAAATACAAGATATAGTTATATGCACAATAAATAACAATAGTGTGAAACTTACATTTCAAAACAAAATTAATTTTTTTTTTTTAATGTAACATTAATATAATTTAAAGTTTTTGAATTATGTCGTCATCATGAAGTGCGGCGAGCAATTTATTGCCGCCAATGTCACGTAATGGCAAATCATAAATAAGCTCTATAGGTGAGTATTTAGTTGTCGTGTTGACTCTGGTATTGACTGTCCATTGAAGTCTACGCAGCTCGGTTCCCAGTTTTTCGCGTTATTGGTCGTCGCTTCTAAATAGCAGATAGCATTACGTATCTTGTTAGAGCGTCAACAATTACAAGGATGTGTTCATTGCCTCGACTACTTTTGATGAAGGGACCCAAATGATCCATGTGTAGAACTTCAAAAGGTACCTTGGGAATATCCATACCATACAACTGGCACTCTTAATTTTTTTTGGATCTCGGGTAAAGCAGCAGTCGATGCACGATTTTATATAGCCTTTAACAAAATTTTAACTGCTAGGAAACCAGAAATGACGTGCAATTCGTTTCACCATCCCATCAACTTCTGGATGGCCGATGTCGTCGTGACATAGTTTCACTATTCTCCATCTCATGCCACGCGGAACCACCAAATGAAGTTTCTTCTCATTATCTCTTCTAAAGAGGCGACTGTTTTTCAAAAGGTACTCTGAAAGATATTTGATTCGTTGACTCGATTTGAGTTTTCCACTAATTATATCCATTATTTGACATAGCTTTGGGTCTTGTTTTTGCATGTTCCAGAGCCAGTCATCGTTTGATGTTCGTAGGGTCATAATGCATGCACCAACATCTTCGGGTTCTCTGGCTGGGTCTACTGCAGCACGACTCATTGCATCGACATGATTCATGGTGTCCCTAGGTCGGTGTTTAATGTCGTAGTCAAATTCGAGCAATCTCAGGAACCATCGAGCTATGCGAGGAATAAGTGGTTTTATGGCAGCACAATCTGTGACTATTGTGAAATGTTTGCCAAAAATATAGAATTTGAATCGTTCGCAGGCTTCCACCACTGACAAGACCTCTAACTCATAGCTGTGAAACTGTTTCTCGGATTCATTACATGCGCGGCTGAAATATGCTACCGGTTTAAGTTCGCCACTCCCTTCGTCTTGTAGAAGCATTGCTGCGAGGCCGACACTGATTGCGTCTGTGTGTACCTTTGTCATATCATAGACCTTCAGAACTGGTTCTTCAGTTAATATTTGAATTAGCTTTCGAAATGCCTCGTCACATTCACCTGACCAATAAAACTCGGCGTCCTTTCTCGTCAGACGCGTCAAAGGTGAGGCAATGTGAGCATAATTAGCGACAAATTTCCTAAAGAAACCAGTAAGACCAAGAAATCTTCTTATCTCGTTGGCGTTGGTTGAAACGGGATATTCTCGGATAGCATTTGTTTTGTTCGGACCTGGTTTCACACCGTTAGCATCGAGTTCATGGCCTAAAAACTTAACGCTAGTCTTCATGAATGAACATTTCGATAGACGCAATGTTAGTCCTTCATGTTGGATAACCATTAAAAATTCGGCTAGGTTCTTTAACCCTTCCTCAAAGGTGTCGGAAGCGGAACCTATTTCGTCAACGTAGATTGATATTTTTGATTGTAGCTGTTGTTTAACTATTTGCATCATCTCTTGAAACGTGGAGGGAGCATTTTTGTGCCAAAAGGCATGCGGTTAAACTCAAAATGCCCACCGCGCGTCACAAACCACGTATATTTTTTCGATTGCTCATTAATTTCAATTTGATAATAGCCTGACATCATATCCTAAACATTAAAAAAAAACTCTTACCTGCCATAGCCACTAGAACTTCTTCCACGGTTGGCATTGACCAAGGTCGCAATCAGCTCGCGATAGTCCACGCATAATCGTTCTTCACCGTTTTGTTTCCGGACTAAAACTATGGGCGACACGTATGACGATGTCGCTGGGCGGATTATGTTTAAGTTAAGGAGTTCATTAACAAGTTTATTCACTGTTTGTTGTTTAGGAAAAGGGATGGTGTATTGTTTTTTTTTCTATGGGTTTATCCGACGTAAGTTTTTATATTCATTTTAACCGTCCCGCACTTTCCACTTTCCCTTAAATTTTGACCAAAACAACTCGCAAACGAATTTAACAACCCGATCAATTTGTGTTTTTGGTCCGCGGACAATTGTTCACCGATATCTATTTTGCTCCTATCCCAAGCGACCACTTCACATTTGCCGTTTTCAATTGTCAATAACCAATAGTCCCGACCGTCCATTGTTATCGGCACCGAAAGCATCTCGCGGCACTCTGAAATACACCTCCGGCGAACCCGAAAAGTTTTTCATTACAGGGAATTATAAATTCGTTGAATTGATGGGCTAACTTTTTGCGTATTAACGAACTGCAACTACCCGAATCAATCAAAGCAACACGTTTCGTATCTTTTATATGGATTTCCTTCAATATTTCGTTTTGTCACGCACTGTTCCCGATGGCGTTAACCGGCGCGCAATTCAAGTTTGGACAATTTCTTGTTTCGTGTGTGGTTGTAGCACACTTTTCACATCGAGGTTTCCGTTGCGATTGCGCACGATTTCTCGAAACATTACCGCGCTCACGACAATTATAGCAAATAGTTAATAGTTCAACGCGCTCTATAAATTGCACAGATGTGACGTTTCCATTACACGGGTCAAAATCTGGAATAATGTATAACAGTTCGCGAATATTATCATTTTGCACCGGTGGCAACTCGATGGTCTCGATGGATGTTTTGATTTTCTCCTCTTTCGTCAATTCGGATATTATTAGTGTCACCGTTCACACAACTCAATAAGGGAGAGACGGGTGTAGTAGTCTTGTTAAAACGAACATTGGTTGTTACAGTATTGGTGCCACTGTATGGCGTCGCGACAAAGGGATGGATTGTATGAGAGTTCTGTATATACGGATACGAATTCGAATTTTGGGCTGGTGTCTGTAGCGTCGGCTGAATTATATTTTGCATACGAACGGAACGTGTCTGTGTAACTTCGTTGCTACCGAAATCCGTTACATTATTTCCCGACGAAAATGTTGGATTGACACGTACGCCACTATACGATTTTGTTTTGTCCTGCGCAGATTTAACGGATTCAACTTCCTACGTGAGCCTCATATTTTCGTTTTGAGTTTGAGTCGACAGATTGATGATGGTAGCAAGTTGTTGGCTAAGTAACTCCATTGTCCACTGGAGCGTCTCGACGTCGTCCCTCAACTTACCTACCTCATCCAAACGATCAGTTTCCTCGTCTGCCTCGCTCGTTGAAATTTGTTCTGCCACTTTCTGCACTTCCTAAAACTCGTACTTATGCAGCTCTTTCACGGTTAAATCTTTAAGGGTAGTAAAATTCATTTTCTCGATCCGGAATCCCACTTCTGATTTTGTCAGGCGACAGAGTTATAAATGTTGAACCGAAATAATAAAAAAGTAAACCGAGTTTGAAATACTATTATTCTTTATTAAAAGTTGGGTATGCACCCTCGCACTGACTACACTCGACTGACTATATCACTATATGTTTCTGTTTATTCTACATTCAAGATGTGTTCAAATGAGTAAGATAGTTATATGAAGGATGAAGGTTGGGGATATCAGAATGATGATGGAGATAGGATGATGATTGTGGAAATGGGAGTGATGACAGAAGTAACACTGTGAAGTATGACGTCGGAAAGCTGCAATTGCAAGAAACCGCCAGAACCTATACCGATCGAATATCCCGTAACCTCTCAAGAAATCCAGTACCGCCAGCATCAAGTGCCGAAGACCAGTGGCAACACTGCCAACAAGCCATCAATGATGACGCAACTGATGTGCTAGGTTTCACCAGACCACCACCACGAAACCTCTGGTTCGATGATGAATGCAGGCAGGCCCATGCAGCCAAACAAGAGGCATATAAAGCGGGGCTGCGGCTCGCAAGCTCTACGAGCAGAAAAGATGGTAAAAACACCTGCTTCCCCAAAAGAAAAAGAGAGAGCATGAGAAGCGCGCGATCGAAGATATTGAGAGATGTTACTCTAGGAGCAAGGAAGTTTTACCAACAGGTAAAAAGAACGTGCCAAGGAAAAAGAAACCCGCACAGAAGCCTGTAGAGATAGGAATGCAAAATTCGTAGTAGAATCACAGTCGGTGCTGAGTACATGGAAGGACCATTTCTGCAGACTGTTTAACGGCGATGAAGACCAAAATCCCGCTGTCAGGCAGAATGAACCATTCAACATGGACGATGACAGACAAAACTTCCGTCCACCTGACCAAAATGAAGTGAGGATAGCGATATCTAAACTAAAAAACAACGACAGACTACCCGCCGAACTTTTTAAAGCGGCCGGAGGTGACCTGGTGGACTGCATACACCAACTAATCTCTAAAGTTGGGTCAGAAGAAAGTGTCCCTGATGAATGGAACCTCAGCATCATTTGCCTGATCCACAAGAAACTGCGCCAACTATAGAGGAATAAGTCTCCTGAATATCGCCTACAAGATCCTCTCTGCCGTACTATGTGAACGCCTGAAACCTTTCGTCAGCAACCTGATTGTCCCCTATCAGTGTGGTTTCAGACCAGGAAAGTCCACAATCGATCAAATGTTCACGCTACGGCAGATCCTGGAAACCACCCAAGAATTCCAAATCGATACTCACCACCTCTTTATCGATTTTAAGGCCGCGTACGATAGCATTTATAGAGACGAGCTATACAGAGCCATGTCTGGTTTTGGCATCCCCACAAAACTCGTCCGACTGTGCAGGATGACGATGGAGAACTCTCGCTGCTCCGTCAAGGTTGGTTTTGACCTCACAGAAGCTTTTGACGTCAAAAAAGGATTCCGACAAGGTGATGCGCTATCGTGCGATTTCTTCAACTTAATACTTGAAAAAATTATAAGAAACTCGCAAGTCAATTGTAGTGGGACAATTTTTTTCAAGTCTGTGCAATTGCTAGCATACGCTGACGACATAGACATCATTGGCAGAACTCGGCGAGCTGTCAGTGGAACGTTTGCTAGCATTGAAGCTGAAGCGGCTAAGATGGGACTAGCAGTCAATGAGGCCAAAACGAAGTACCTGCTGTCCACAAAAAAGGACACACAACACCGGCGGATTGGACAAAACATCACAATAGACAGGTACAACTTTGAGGTAGTTAGGGACTTTGTGTACCTCGGATCCGCTATAACATCTGACAACAACATCTCGTCAGAAATAAAGCGAAGAATTACTCTTGCCAATCGCTGTTTCTATGGGCTAGGAAGGCAATTGAGTAGCAAAGCCCTCTCTCGAAAGACAAAGGAGACTCTGTATAAGACCCTAATCATCCCAGTCCTGCTCTATGGCGCCGAGGCATGGACTCTATCTAAAGCGGATGAAGATATCCTTAGTCGTTTCGAGCGTAAGATTCTTCGGAAGATTTTTGGCCCTATCTGCGTTAACGGGCTTTGGAGGAGAAGGTTCAACCAAGAACTATACGAGCTGTACAGCGACATTGACCTGGTCAAAAAAATACGCATATCACGTTTAAGATGGCTAGGTCATGTAGAGCGAATGGACAACAATGCTCCGGCTCGCAGGATCTTCGATTCCATCCCAGAGGGTAGACGCAGTCAAGGAAGACCTCGCCTTAGGTGGCGCGCTCAAGTGGAGGACGACCTCAACCAACTTGGAGTGCAAAACTGGAGGCAGCTAGCCAAAGACCGAGTTGGCTGGAGAGGCATGTTGGTTGAGGCCCAGGTTCGTCCCGAACTGTAGCGCCACCTAAGTAAGTAAGTAATTAATAACAAAAGTCAAAAAACAAAAAAAAAAAATTATTGCGCATTGTTATTGCGAGTGTTTAAAAAAAAATAATATTACACACTCGTTTGAGAAATTGGCAAAACCCCCTCGCGTGTGCTCTAAGGAATATATCAATATCCTTTCAACGACGAAAGAAAGATAAGATGCCCATTCACGCTGTGGAAGAAAAAAAAAACAAAAAATAATACACACTTGCATAACAAATCAAATTATCCTCAAGACCTTTGTGCTTAGGTTAACTGCCTCTTTCTTATCTACTGTAGACATCAAAAGATCATCTAATGCTTGCGGTAAATGGATAAGGGCATCTGAGTTTGTCCTATTGTGCTAAATATATAAATTGATTTTTTGTATGCAAGTCTTATGGGCATAACACCTAAAACAGTTTGTTTATTACAAAAGTTAATTTGGATTTTCACTGCATGGTTCGACTTAGTCAGAATTGTGTTTAGTGTGTAAGTATTTTTATATGGTAAGTGATTTTTGTGTCGTGTATTCTAATGTTTGTGGTATAAAAAAGAATTTCTTTCACGTGTACGTCTACACTGCTCAATACAGGCCAGCTGTTTTGGCATTAAGTGAAACCCAGGTTCGAGTAAATACTGATTTATCAGAATTTGCTCAACATGGGTATAGCTTGGTGCCATTACTCTTTACCCATCAGGGTCTCGTGGTCTATGTTAGGAATGATATTGCTTGCCGGAGCCTTCCCCAATATGGGCAATGTTCCAACACGGACTTTAACTTCTTATGGCTCAAATTTACTGTCCGCAAGCATGTCATTCAATATTGTTTTATTTACAGGACTCCAAACCTCGACAGTAATTATACTTGTAACGAGTTTGATGCGCTGTCTGATTCCATCTCGAAAATTTTTTCCCTTTGTCCTCGCACTAAAATCATTATTGCGGGGATTTCAATGTACACAATTCCAATTGTCTCCGCTATTCTGGTCAGACAACACCCGAAGGAAGGTATGTCGAGCTCTTTGCCGGGTTACATCACCTTACCTAACTGATCGATGTGCCAACGCGTAAACCGGATATTGCTGGGCAGGCCACCCATACTCTTGACTTGTTTCTTACTTCTCACCCTGATAAATATACCATTAATGTAACTTCTCCATTTGGCACTTCAGACCATTGTATCATTTCAGCTAATTTCTCATCCGCCTCCCATCCAGTTAAAGAAAAACCAGGACCGTTTGGCAATACGAGAAAGCCAACTGGGAAGGCCTGAATATTTTGTTCCAAAACTTTAACTGGTCACTATGCTTCCTCGATAGTGACATTGATACCAGTGCTGAAATGAATTGGGGCGAATAAACGCTTTATAAATTGTAGCCAGATCAGAAGGGGAAAAATACTTCTTACACCGATACAGAAAACCTAAGCACTAAGCAGCATTCTTAGCTATCTCAAATATATGGTCGTTCCAACGGAGGTCGTCGTTGACACACATACCAAGTACTGAGAGCTTTTCGGTTTCTTCGATGTAAGTGCCATTTATGGACAATGGCATTGGGGGTATGTTTAGCTTTAACGACAAAAGACAGCATTAAGTTTTCGAAGCATTAAACTCCACACGAATTCTATTACCCCATTTGACAATGCTGTAGAAATCGGAGTTTAATGAGCTTGACATACGGTACCGTTGCAATTGTACGTCCGAAGGCGAAGGACGTGAATTATCGAAGGAATATGAAAAGCTGAGGGTAGAGTCGTCAGCAAAACAGTTAAGTGGATTAGAAGTAACAGACAGAAGATCATTTATAAAAATGAGGAAAAGAGTCGGAGACAGAACAGAGCAGAACCAGAAGTGGGGCACACCAGCATTTATTTTGTGAGAATCAGACTTGAATCCGTTCAATACAACTTGTATTGGAGAGCAATAATTTTCTTTCACCAAAGCGATGTAAAGATTTGTTCCACTGTTTGGTGAGATATGCCATCAGATCACCAGTGGAACGGTTGCTCCGGAAGCCATACTGACGGGCATGAAAAACCTACGATCTTCGAGACATTCCTTAAGCGGACGGTTAATCAGCGTTTCCATGACCTTATAAAGTAAGTAAGTAATTCATTTTATTGCTTATTTCATAGATACATCTTACAGTTTTAATGAATTGAGAAGCTATGGCATTGCCGTCACTCGGTTGGCCAGTTAACGTTTTTTAATATACAAAGTAACATAAATTCTTTTACTTAATTCAGTAATTAATAACGTTCTGTATTTATAAATTTCTTTCAATAAAAAGGTAGAGTATCTTCCAGTTAGTATCAATCAGTGTAGAGATTGCTTCTTTCATTGACAGCTTTTTCTTTCCAAAATATGAGAGACGTTGAGGAATAAAAATCGGACATACACTTATAACATGAAAACAGTCTCCTTTGGCTTTCAAATTACAAAGACTGCAAAATTGATTAAAACTTCCGTTGTACGGGCACCCATTGAGAGCTAATAATCCGCATCGGGTTTTAAATATTAACGATATCTCTTTGTAACTCATCGAATCGTTGAAGTAGTTACCATCCATTAAGTCAAGCTTGAGTTGTGAATATAATATTCTGCTTTCTGAATTACGGGCTTCGCCTTCTAGCGCAAAATTTTACTGAGGATTCGTGTGCTTGAATGATGCGGTAAAACTATTCTTTTAAACTTCCTAAGTTGTTTGGATCGAACGTCACTACTTCTCCACAAGCTTGTGCTAAGCTTATCAACCTTAGCGCCCACCAGTCTTTGTTTCTCATTTGGAATAGAGCAATTTTTTTTTCGATAAACGATCGTTTGGAGAAGACTGTAGCTTAACGATGTAGTCCGCCTGCGACTTAAGGGTAGATGTGTAAAGTTTAGTAAGACCCGTTTCCAAATATAATGCATAGTTTGGTGTATTTAGCGGAAGGTTAAACAGTTTTTTCAAAAAAGAACGATGAAACTTTTCTATCACAGCATGTTCGTTATCATCCCATACTTGCGATGCATAACATAGTGTCGATTTAACCACAGCACTATAATTTTATACTTAGCAGATAATATGATGCGTTCGTTAGTGAAAATGGTCTTCCAAGATTGCTTAATCAAGCTTTGGGCAGATTTGGCTTTCTCATCAAGGTGTTTGGAGAAATTAATAGTCTTATTTAGTTTAACTCCCAAATATTTGTACTCATCTGCTATCTCTAATCGGTTTCCATTAAAATTCCAACTACACAAGTTTTGGTTCCGGTTAGATCTAGAAAACAGCACCACTTTTGATTTGTCCGTGTTAATCACGAGCCCCCATTTACTGCAATACTCGGCTAAGCGGTTAATCATCAATTGGAGATTTTCAGGTGATTCTGACAGCAGCACTATATCATCAGCGTATAGAAGTACATTAACTATCTTTTCAACTATTCGCATTCCTCGTGGTAAGTGCGTTACAACATCGTTAATAAATA
This sequence comes from Platycheirus rosarum, assembly GCA_963971375.1. Classification (NCBI taxonomy): domain Eukaryota; kingdom Metazoa; phylum Arthropoda; class Insecta; order Diptera; family Syrphidae; genus Platycheirus; species Platycheirus rosarum. Next base: position 70,563,328 of record OZ020510.1, read on the forward strand.
ACGAGAACAAGAGTATAGAAGTACATTAACTATCTTTTCAACTATTCGTATTCCTCATTAAATAACGAGAACAAAAGAGCGCTTAAAGGACATCCTTGCTTCACACCAGAGTCTGATTCAAACCATTGTGAGTAGTGCGAACCATCCCAAACAGCTGCTTTTGAGTCTTTATAGATTTCCTGCAAAATATTCTTTGTGGATATACCTAGTTGCGATAGTTTGTAAAAAAGTGCATTACGATTTACAAGATCAAACGCTGACTTGAAGTCGACGAATAACGCGTAAATTTTTTATTTCTTGCTTGATATGCTCTTACAATGGATGTCAGCGTGAAAATATGGTCCACGCATGACCTTATAAAGAAGGGACGTAAGTACTATGGGTCGGTAGGAGGACGGCGAGGATGGGTCACCTTTCTTAGGGACAGGCTGGGCAAATGCACTTTTCCATCTTCTAGGAAAGATTCCAGAATAGTAGGAGCGATGGAAAAGCTTACGCAGTGGCTTTATCAGTGTGGAAGAACACCTCATCAGAAGAATCGGGGGTATACCATCCGGGCCAACAGATTTGTGTATATCAAGATATTTGCGAACTCTTGCTACTGTACGAGTGCAGAAAAAAATCTGTCCCATGGAAAAATTTACATTCTCAAGTACAGGAGGGGTAACGTTGTTGTGAGGCAGAGTAGAGCTGGCAGCGAAATAGGCGGCGAGGAAGTTTGCCTTCTCTGAAAAGTAAACAATTGGTTTGTCATTGTCGGTGAGCTTTGGAACCGAAAATGTTTAGGAGTTTTTAATACTTTTTTACAAATGACCAAAAATTTTTACTGCCTTTGGGAAAACTGCAGAATTTTTTGCCGTAATTTTTGGTCATGCAAAAATTTGGTTCTTTCAATAACGGAGTTGCATGAGTTCCTTGCTTGTTTGTGCTTTTTTTCATTTTACTCTGTATGGTTAGCTTTGTAAGATCGGAAACTTACTTTGAGCCTGATAGCTTCTTTACACTCAGAGTTAAACCAGGACTTTTCTTTAGGCTTGATACTTTTTACTCTGTTAGGAATAAAAGCACGTATTCCTAGAAGAATCGCATTTGTGATTCGACACTGGCGTCAATGCCACTATCGAGGAAGCATAGTGACCAGTTAAAGTTTCGGAAACAAATATTCAGGCCGTCCCAGTTTGCTTTCTCGTGTTGCCAAACGAGGACAAAGGGAAACAATTTCAGAGATGGAATCAGACCGCGCATCAAACTCGTTAAAAGTTGAGTTACTGTCAAGATTTGGACTCCTATAAATGAAACAATAACGAATGATATGCTTGCGGACAGTGAATTTGAGCCACAAGAAGTAAAAGTCCGTGTGGGAACATTGCCCGTAATGGGGAAGGCTCTGGCAAGCAATATCATTCCTAACATGGACCACGAGACGATGATGGGAAAAGACTAATGGCAACAAGCTATAACAATGTAGATAAAATTCTGATATATCAGTATTTACTCCAACCTGAGTTTCACTTAATGCCAATATAGCTGGCCTGTATTGAACAGTGTAGACGTACACATGAAAGAAATTCTTTCTTAAACCGCGAACATTAGAATAGACGACACAAAAATCACTTACCATTTAAAAATACTTACATTGAAAACACAACTCTGACAATGTCAAACAGTGCAGTGAAGGTGCATAATGCTTCATAACGCCCTGAGAATTGCAGCATTTGGTTCTATGGACCGGAATTATTACATGGCTTACCTTTAATCTGGTCATCTATATACAAATCCAAGTCAATTAACAACAACAACAAAAGTGAGCACATTTCTTTGGGAGCCGCAATCCCTGATTCACAAGATGATCTTTCTATAAGTCTCATCAACCATAAAAACTCATTCAAAAGAGTTCAAAGAACTATTGCGTACGCGTTACGATTTATCAACAACTTTAAAGAAAAATACCTTAAGTCAAAGAAGGATATCAAAATCAGAACAGGAGCCTCAAGTGTTTTAGAATTGAATCAATCGAAAAAGGCAATATTCAAGCAAATGCAGCAAATAAAGATGTAAGAAGACATGTTAAGTTTAAGAGCAAGGATGAGCATTAACATACGACGCTGAGCACCCAGTACTCCTACCCCATCGTCACCCTTTTACAAAAAATACTCCATGACATTCATATTGAGAGGGAAAACTTTGACATGATCTGTGACGCACAATTGCGTTAAATGCGCTCGAGCCAGCCCAAAACTTTTGAATCAACAAATGGCAAATTTACCTACTAACAGGATACAACTGGCCAGGCCTTTCATAAATACAGACATCGATTTTTGTGACTTTTAATCCCTTATAAAATAAGAGGCAAACACCCGATGATATCATACATCGCAATTTTTTGCTGCTTTTCAACAAAGGTCTTCCATTTGGAACTCATGACTGATCTAACAACTCAAGGCTTTTTAGGTGCACTCAAACGATTTATGGCAAAGCGATGGACCAGCTAACGGAGTTATTGGCTTTCATTGATGTTGAAGGCTAAGGAAATAAAATTGCATCGATATGTTCTACAAAGGGCTGTGATTTTCATTTCATTTCGCTATGCTCAACACATTTTGGAGGTCTATGGGTGGCTGCACTTAAATCATTCAAGCTTTTACTGCAGCACACCTTAGCAGGAGCTTCTCTCACCTCTAAGGAGCTTCAAACAGCCGTTACTCAGGTCGAAGAAATCTTTAATTCATATTAAAGATGGCTCATATCGCCAATATATATATATATATTCTGATGCTTCACTATCCACATCAGGCATAAGTGCTCGCTGGAACCTCGTTAGTAATCTCAAGAACGAACTCTGGTCCCGCTGGCCCGAGTTGCCTCGCTCCAGGTATAAAATGCACGCCGATAAATATTCGACCATTCAAATCGCATCCAGGAATATATTTTGAAAATCTGGGGATCTCTGCTCTTACGTCAAGCAGTTGGGATATCATCGCTTACTATGACATGAACACCTATTGGACGGAGTATCAAACTAAAAGGAACTACAGCGAGAGACTTGTAAATGTGTTAATCGACAACCACCATGGAAAGATAAATACACAACTTATCTCACCTGATCAGTTGCGTAATGAACTCTTCCGAATTAAAGCAAATTTTCCATCAGCCCTTAGCCTTCCAGTAGCACAAGGTGATATACTTCAATTGTATCAACTCATGAGCATTCACGGCAGGGTACTTGCCTATCATATCATCTTTCAACTCACCTTGAAAATCCTCGAGCAACAAGAATCATATGCTTGAACTAGATGAACTAAAGCAGCAACTTTTGAACATAACCACCAACAATAATTTGCCGTTCTCTACATCCTCCAACGGTACACGCCAATTTGCAGTGGTTTATGTGGGACTACTCATATCAGTCACGGCAGTTATCCTCTTATTGTGGAAATTGTTTAGCATATACCGTGCTGATACCAAGAAGAAGACCCCAACAGAGCAGAATATGAACAATCAAGACCCTCTTTATGGAATTATCAATGTGAGAATGAAAGTTTAGTTTTCTATCGAAGGTAACACCGAGATCGCAAAGGGAATCCACTTGCGGAAAAGGTTCATTGTTTAATAAATTAAATCTTGGAGGCAGTGGGATGGTTTTACGGGAGTATGCAATAGCTTGACATTTGCTAATATTTAGCTCAAGAAAGTTTTTTTCAAACCATATACAAAAGTTATTCAAATCATTTTGAGGCATCACTCAATCAAAAGGAGAGGATATGCACTTATAAATTTTCTTATCATCGGCGTAAATCGAGATATATGAATTCTTGATGACAAAGTCAACGTCATTAATTGTAAGAATAAAGATTAAAGGACCTAGATGGCTAACTTGGGGAACACCGAAAGTTGCAAGGTAAGGGTCAGATAAAGACGATCTGAAAAGAACTTCATAGAGACGATTTGTTAAATAAGAGTCAATCCATTGGATGAAATCGATTCGACATCCTAGAGCTTTTAGTTTGAAGAGGATCAATCAATTTACTTAGGTCAGTTGCAATGACATAAACTTCCTTACCGTTTTCCATGGCACAAACGGTGCCGGAGACAAAGTCTATTAGATTGGGGATTGTGAATCTACCACTTAAAAATGTATGTTGGTTAGGGGAGAAAATATGTTTACAGTGAAAAACCATTGTTTTATAAACAATACTTTCAAAGAGTTTAGGGATGCATGACAGTTTGGCAATGGGGCGGTAGTTAGAGATATCATTCTTAGGACCTTTTTTATGAATGGGGATTATGAAAGATTTTTTCCATATAGAATGGAAGATTTTATTAGACAATAAAAGTTGAAAAATAGTAGTCAGGGGTGCGATCAAGTGTGAAATCTTTTTTAGGATTATTGCTGGGCGAGCGCTGAATCCTCATTCAATTTATTGATCTTATCTTCAATAATTATCGATGGTATGACAATTGAAGTTAAGAATGTTTGGTTACAGTTATTAAGATAAGAAAAATAATCAGGATCGGGCTGGGAATATCGTTAGAAAAAGAGTGACTAAAAAATTGAGCAAATAAGTTGGAGATTTTTTGTGAATCATCTGAGCAGGAATTAATATATTTTAAACTGGTGGGATAGCTGTCGGACTTTCTTTTGGCATTGATGAATTGAAAAAAGCTCTTGGGTCAGAAAAGCTAGTAAGGACATTGTCAATATTAGGGTAATCTCCGATAGAAATAAAATCGGTGCAAGCGAGCAGGTTATTAAGTTTGGTAAAATTGGTTTTACGAAAGTTGAAGGACGACTGCCTTTTCGATAAATTTGTTACATGAGTGAGTCCATAAGAGAACTTCAAACAAAGAGGAGGGTGGAATGAGTCGAGTTTAGATAGAAGATGATTGCTTATTTCAACAAAGCCATTATCGACGTCAGAGGAATATATTGACTCAAGTTGACGTTCCAAATTATTTTTAACCTCACTCAGTTGGAAAAGATCTAAGTCGGAGAGACGATCAGTAAAGAGGATCTCTTTATCAGAAGATGGATTAACTGCTGTGTAGAAAGATTCCTCTTCGGAAAGAGCCCATTGGAGATTTGGGAAATTGAAATCGCCAACAATTAAAATAAAGTCGGTAGCTTCGGCAGTTTCAAATATAGAGTCGAAAGACTGGATAGGTTGAGCAGGTCTGATATATCAGCAGATTATAAAAACATTTGTTTTAGATAATTTTAATTTAACACAAATATATTCAAGGGCATTGGAGTGTTAATGTTTAAACAGGATTGAGTCAAAACGATTGTGTACTGCTAATAAAACACCACGTCCTGAAGAATGAACCGCATTAATAGATCCGCCAACCCGAAAAACGTTAAAGTTTGTGGAAAAGAGTTCAGAGTCATGTATATCAGGAGACAGGTTAGTGTCGGTCAACGCAAACACATCATAGGGAAGCTTTTGAGAATTTAAAAAGATTGTAGATGTTTTAGAACGAAATCCTCGATCATTTTGATAGTACAATGAAATAAAGTTGGGAGGATTGAAATGTAATTTACGAGAATTAGCAACGAACAAAAATATTAAAACTAGATCGATTTCTTCTGTTAGAGTTAAGAGACGAAGCAAGGGAAGATTGATCGTTTGCAACATCGGAGGGGCTTACGTTTAAAGTTTTATGGTAACGTACAAACATAGAATAAAGATCGGAAGGATGCGTAGGGAGACCTTATCGAAGAATTGAACTCGAAGGTTCGTTCTCGTTACACCATTGATGCCAAAGGATGTCTTCTTTCCTTTGTAGATACGCAAGATAAAGTCCAACATTTTGATAAATTCGCTTGTCTCTGAAACGAGAAAGAATATAGGGACCATTACAATTCTGGTTGGCAAATTGTTTAGTGAGCCTGACTGTCGGTTGGTCTAAGAAGGAATAATTCTGAGTGTGAGAGCGGATACAGTTAGGGGAGTGGGGGCTATTAGGCTGGGAATTAAAGGATTCGGTTCGGTATTAGAAGTTCTAAGTTTAATTAGGTTATGATTGGTATAGGTGGAAGGGTTTGTATTGGGGTTGAGGCAGATGCGTTATGAATAAAGACAAAGGCTGTTTTTGTAAGGTTGGAAGATAAAAGAAGGGATTTAAAAACAGGTATACAATTTGAGTTATTTGGAATAATAATATGGTTACGGTAATTTAAATTATTATTAAGTTTAATGGCAGCTGATGTGAAGATTTCCTGTTCTGAGGTCCTTTAGGCTTATCAGTCCATTTTGTGAGAATGATAGAACCCAGTCGGAGTTTTCCCTTATTAAAGTTAAAGATCCATTCGTATTTCCTAGGTATAAGGTCTTTGAAACGTCTAGATCCAACAGGGTGGGATTCTACGTTTGCAATCGAAAACTTTCGTTGGAAGAATGAACAGATACAAAAAATGCTGTTGTATTCTTAGCATCCAGCATAGTAAAATGAAGAGCCCACTCAGTTAGGGTCCAGTAAGTTCCGAATTTAAAAATTGATGTTGAACTTGGGGCTGTTGAAGGAAAATCTGGTACTATTGGGCTGGTAGCAAAGGCAGGCGTTGAAAGAGCGGGATCAGGATTGTTAAAGACTTCGGTTTGGAAAGTTAAGGCAACTATTGGCTCTAAGGTAGTTTCAGGAACCTTTCCATCCATGTTGTTGAGAGTGAGGTTATATATATATATACTTTGCAGGGAAACCGATAAATCTCCATGATAATTATTTATTGATCGAACAACAGATTCGATCGATAACGTCTAATATTTTAACATTAGATTTCAGATTCAAAAGATAAAATTGTATTTGAAATTTTGGAGGATACATCAGAAGCATATTTATGATTGGATTGTGCCTTTAGTTTATGATCTATTTTTTTTAAGAATTGTGTTGATGGCATCCAAGTTCTCGTCGGACGATCGTATACAGTCCTTATGGCGATGATGAAACTCAGATTTTAGAACCGAAATAGATTCACTTATTGAGCTAAAAAGATCATTATTGCATTTAATGGCTCGCATGATGTGAGCAGACGAAATTGAAACTGCAAATTGCAGATACCATTGCAAGGTACGAGGTCAGTTGTGGACGAAAGGGAACAATTGGGGCCCCACATATCGACGACATGGTGTATAATTTAATTTGGTTAATAGGCGGTAGTTTTTGATTTTTTTAAGAGTTATTTTTTTCAAATTTTGATTTAAAAATGTATGAAAATTATGTTCGTTGTAAAAAAAATAATAATAATAATATTAAATGGTTTAGATATTTGCTAAATTATTGCAATCCTCAAACCGTAGTGTCATTGTCGATTATGGTGAAAATATGCAAATAGAACAGAGTTTGAGGTGTAGTATCAAACGGAGAATAGCTTGGCAGAACAATACTAAAAATGACTCACCACAGAAGGTAAGACTGAGTGTAGATTAGAGTTTTCGTATATTTTGTAAGTTAAAGTTCGCAACTCAGTCAGTCTCAGCAGTTGAAATTCCAGCAGGCGAAGATGACCGAAATAAGCATTTAATGTATTTATTATTGCACGGGCCACACACTCAGAGATGTGTGATCAATATAATGTATGGGAGCGTGGGCAAAAAATTGGGATACAAATTTAGGTTAAATTTTGCTTCATAGGCAGAACTTATACAAAAATGTTTCATTCACCGTGGGCAAGGTGCAGTGAGAAAAAAATCAAAACAAAGAAAGCACTCCTATCTCAATTAGAAAATATATATATACGGCCAGTAATAAAAATAAAAGAACAATTTCTTTCTGGTTAACTTTTTTATGTTTTTGTTTACAATTTTAAACTATGCGTGGCACAAATTGCTTCAACTTTTGTGAAAATTTTAGTCAGTCCTACAATTAATCAATAGCAGGGGCGTCTTATTCGGACGGCAACTCACTTAAACTATGTTAAGGCAGATTCGCCCTATATTCAAGGAAATACCCTTGAAATATAAAAAAAAAATTACGTTGAATTAAAGCAGCAAATGGTGGTACAATCCAGACAAGTACCACCAAATTTAAAATTTAAAATTTCACAAAATTCCAAAAACTCCTGCTCGATTAACGTCCACATTGCCTGGACACAAGGAAAGCAAAAATTCGTCATTCAAAATGCCTGCAACCTCTGCGGAAATATTAAGGCTGATTAAAAAAAACTAGCGTCAATGTTTGCAATGAAAAACACTCCATTGATCTCATGATTCAAGATAAAGATCAACATGCTGATGAGTTTTATTTGATAAGGCTTAAATCGATCGAGCAAGACTGGGTGGCAGTAAGAAGTTTCCATCACAAAATATGGGAGTTATTAGATGAGCCGAATACTCTAGTTTATGATGCTGAGCTTTTTTATACGACACAAAATGAAGTTCATGCTGCACTTACGACGCTATACTGATCAAAGTCAAAGTCTCGATCTGGGACAACTATTGATTACCCAAATTCAGGAGACGAAATTGCCAAGGGTAGTGCTACCAATGTTTAATGGTGACTATTAAAAGTGGATCCAATTTCGAGATCAATCAATCAATTTCGAAGTGTCAGAAGATGTGGTATCTGAAGACCACTCTCAAAGGAGAAGCAGAAAGGCTGATTCAGCACTTTTACACATCGCCAAAATACTCGATTTATTGTATTTGCGTTAATCAACAAATTATTGGCACAACCTATTGTGATGGTCTTTTATTATGATTAATAACATTAGAGAAGTGCTTTCGCACGAATGCCATAAGTTCGCCAGAATCTAGTGTTGAACACTAGGGGCTCGAAAGCCAAACAAGAAAAACAATTTGATTGAATGTAAAAAAAGGAGATGTTCTGTTGGCAGCAACAACTGCCTGAAATCTAGAACTAAGATACGAAAAGATAAGTCGGACGGACGATGAATCAAATTGAAAATTTTCTTTAAGAAGAAGAAGAGAAGTCCAGGAGAGTAAGGAAGGTGACAAAATCTTTATCTAAGGATTGTCTGATTTCTTGAACTGCATTTGTTATGGCAGTTCTACAGCTATGTTTGGGACGGAAACAAAATTAAAGACACATCATATTACTTCAATTGAGGTATTCTCGCACCTGAGTGTTAATGATGCTTTCGATAAGAATGGCAAAATAGCTATAGATCGGTAGTCGTTGTGATTTGTAGGTATGGGAATAATTTTTGCATATTTGCAAATTGAAGGAAAAATTCCTGTCATCAAAATTTTATTAAAAGTATGTGTAATGTATCTTAGGGTATAGGATAGAGTTGGTTTTAGAAATACAGGATGAATTTCATCAAACGCTACAGCATTAGATTTTATAGCAAAACAACATTCCAGTACCTCCATATCATCAAAAAGAGAAAAACAAAACCATCTTCCTAGGAGAGTGTGAGTGTCCAAGAAGCTATCATTAGGTGGCAATGATGAGATGAAATAGTTGTAAATTTTTTGTTTAACTCATCACAATCAATATTGTTTGTATGATTGCTCACTTGTTTACCAAGACCAATTTCTCTTAATTGTTTCCCAATTTTACATCCAGCTAGAGAAGGGTCAAGTCGAGACGCGTAGAAATGTCTTTTGGACTCCCGGATCATCAGTACCACCTTGTTTCTCAAGTCTGTATATGCCTTTCGAAGAACATCGAGCATAAAGCGTTTCCAAGTACTATAAGCCTGGTTGCGTTTGTTGATTAAATTTTGGATGTTATTGTTAAGCCAGAGACTGTCGTTTTTTTTTTTTTTTTTTTTTTATAATTAACGCGCGCACAAGGGATTATGTGTTTCCCTTTTAATGTAGAACACACTGCGCGGGCATTACGAAGATAGGGAGGGGAGAGATAGGAGGTGCCGATTAACATTGGTTTTGAATGTTTGCAGATCAAAATGGCAAGGGAAAATCCCGCCGGGTAAACTATTCCAGATTCGTGTCGTTCGGCTAAAAAAAGAATCCCTATATTTCACGGTACGTCCGAAATTAGGCTCAAGGGTGAACTGATGAGCATTCCTTGCGCGACGAGTATTACGGGAGAAACTTTTAAGGGGAGGAATGCAACTGGCTACTTCGAGTGAACATTTTTTGTAAAAGAAACGATAAAATAAGGAAAGACATGAAACATTGCGTCGGTGTTCGAGTGGGGCAATTGTTTCAGCGGCAGTTCTATTACCTATCAATCTTAACGCTCGATTTTGTATTCTATCAAGCAGGTGAAGCGATGTTTGCGAAGCACCTGCCCAGAGGTAGGAGTTATACTCGAGTTTAGGGCGTATAAACGCTTTATAAATTGTAGCCAGATCAGATGGGGAAAAGTACTTCTTACACCGATACAGAAAACCTAAGCACTTTGCAGCATTCTTAGCGATCTCAAATATATGGTCGTTCCAACGGAGGTCGTCGTTGACACACATACCGAGTACTGAGAGCTTTTCGGTTTCTTCGATGTAAGTGCCATTCATGGACAATGGCATTGGGGGAATGTTTAGCTTTAACGACAGAAGACAGCATTGAGTTTTCGAAGCATTAAACTCCACACGATTTCTATTACCCCATTTAACAATGCTGTATAAATCGGAGTTTAATGAGCTTGACATACGGCACCGTTGCAATTGTACGTCCGAAGGCGAAGGACGTGAATTATCGAACGAATATGAAAAGCTGAGGGTAGAGTCGTCAGCAAAACAGTTAAGTGGATTAGAAGTAACAGACAGAAGATCATTTATAAAAATGAGGAAAAGAGTCGGAGACAGAACAGAGCCCTGGGGCACACCAGCATTTATTTTATGGGAATCAGACTTGAATCCGTCCAATACAACTTGTATTGAACGGTCCAGAAGATAGCTTCTAATCCAACGAACAAGAGTATTATCGATCCCAAAAGCACGCATTTTCGATAAGAGAGCTTCATGCCAAACTCTATCAAATGCCTTGGAGATATCAAGAGCAATAATCTTACTTTCACCAAAGCGATGTAAAGATTTGTTCCACTGTTCGGTGAGATATGCCATCAGATCACCAGTGGAACGGTTGCTGCGGAAGCCATACTGACGGTCATGGAGAAGCTTACGATCTTCGAGATATTCCTTAAGCTGACGGTTAATCAGTGTTTCCATGACCTTAGAAAGAAGGGATGTCAGTGCTATGGGTCGGTAGGAGGAGGGGGAGGATGGGTCACCTTTCTTAGGGACAGGCTGGACAAATGCTGTTTTCCATCTTCTAGGAAAGATTCCAGAAGAGTAGGAGCGATGGAAAAGCTTACGCAGTGGCTTTGCCAGTGTGGAAGAACACCTCTTCAGAAGAATCGGGGGTATACCATCCGGGCCAGCGGATTTGTGTATATCGAGATCTTTGAGAACTCTTGCTACTGTACGAGTGCGGAAAAAAATGTGTCCCATGGAAAAATTTACATTCTCAAGTACAGGAGGGGCAACGTTGCTTTGAGGCAGCGTGGAGCTGGCAGCGAAATGGGCGGCGAGCAAGTTTGCCTTCTCTGAAGAGTAAATAATTGGTTTGTTACTGTCGATGAGCGTTGGAACCGAAGATGTCGAGGAGTTTTTTATATTTTTTACAAATGACCAAAAATTTTTACTGCCTTTGGGACACTGCAGAATTTTTTGCCGTAATTTTTGGTCATGCAAAAATTTGGTTCTTTCTATAACGGAGTTGCATGAGTTCCTTGCTTGTTTGTGCTTTTTCCGATTTTCCTCTGTAGGGTTGGCTTTGTAAGATCGGAAACTTACTTCTTTGAGCCTGATAGCTTCTTTACACACAGAATTAAACCAAGACTTTTCTTTAGGTTTGATGCTTTTTACTCTGTTAGGAATAAAAGCACGCATCCCTAGAAGAATCACATTTGTGATCATTTCAGCACTGGCATCAATGTCACTATCGAGGAAGCATAGTGACCAGTTAAAGTTTCGGAAAAAGAAATTCAGGCCGTCCCAGTTGGCTTTCTCGTATTGCCAAACGGTCCTGGTGGGAAGTTTTTCTTTAACTGGATGGGTGGGGGATGAGAAATTAGCTGAAATGATACAATGGTCTGAAGTGCCAAATGGAGAAGTTACACTAATGGTATATTTATCAGGGTGAGAAGTAAGAAACAAGTCAAGAGTATGGGCTGCTTGCCCAGCAACATCCGGTATACGCGTTGGCACATCGATCAGTTGGGTAAGGTGATGTAACCCGGCAAAGAGCTCGACATACCTTCCTTCGGGTGTTGTCTGACCAGAATAGCGGAGCCAGTTGGAATTGTGTACATTGAAATCGCCCGCAATAACGATTTCAGTGCGAGGACAAAGGGAAACAATTTTCGAGATGGAATCAGACAGTGCATCAAACTCGTTACAAGTCGAATTACTGTCAAGATTTGGACTCCTGTAAATAAAACAATAATGAATGACATGCTTGCGGACAGTGAATTTGAGCCATAAGAAGTTAAAGTCCGTGTTGGAACATTGCCCATATTGGGGAAGGCTCTGGCAAGCAATATCATTCCTAACATAGACCACGAGACCATGATGAGAAAAGAGTAATGGCACCAAGCTATACCCATGTAGAGCAAATTCTGATAAATCAGTATTTGCTCCAACCTGAGTTTCACTTAATGCCAAAACAGCTGGCCTGTGTTGAACAGTGTAGACGTACACGTGAAAGAAATTCTTTCTTAAACCACGAACATTTGAATACACGACGCAAAAATCACTTACCATTTAAAAATACTTACATACAAAACACAACTCTGATTAAGTCGAACTGCGCAGTGAAAATCAAAATTAACTTCTGTAATAATCAAACTGTCTTAGGTGTTATGCCCATAAGACAGCCTGTTTACAAAAAATCAATCCAAACATTCAGCACAATAAGACAAATTCAGATGCCCTTATCTATTTACCGCAAGCATTGTATGGTCATACGATGCCTACAGTAGATAAGAAAGAGGCAGTTAAGCACAAAGGTCTTGGGACAGATTAGAGGATAATTTGTTATGCGAATGCGTTTTATTTATTTTTTTTTTTCTTCTTCAGCGCGAGTGGGCATCTTTTTCATTCATCCTACGACGCGAGTGAACACTATTATTTTTTTTTTACAGCACACGCGAGGGGTTTTTTCTAATTTCTCAACGAGCGTGTATTATTTTTTTTCCTTAAAGCACTCGCGATAACAACGCGCAACAATTATTTGTTTGGACTTCGTTTAACTAATTGTGCGCGCACCTCGACATCCGTCTTCAACGAGCTTAGGATCGTCATCATTGCTTCTTAGTCAATGATGACTAATGTTATTTTGTATAAAAGAAACCTGATCGTCAACAGAAATATATTAAAAACTCGAGACCATTCAATTGACCTCATCACGTTCCAAGAGACTATAATTAATATTTTTGAAATTTCTAAAGCAATAGCTTTCAGTTGAGACAAGAGGCTTACACTGAAAAGTTAGATGGAGTAGATCGTGGTGCAAGAAACATGGTGCGGATATTTGGTTAAAGTGAAGAGCTTTACTTAAATGACTTACAAAAAATACATCCAGCAATATACTTGAATCCTTTGTAAAATGAGTAGGAGTTGAAGTTTTTACTGGGTGTAGATTTAGAGCTGCCATGTGCATAAATGGCCACACCACCCCCAACACGTTCTACTCTATCTCGCTTAAAAAGCTTAAACCCTTTAAGATCACAAAAAAAAATTTTATTTTGGCCAAAACCATGTTTCAGTCACACACACACAATATCCACATTTGAATTTGTAAACAGGTACTTAAATTTGTCTATTTTAGGAAGTAAACATTTATATAACAAACCTGAAATTTTTTATGTTGACTACAAATAAAATTAATCATTAGACGTGAAATATCATTAAAATCCCTGATAAGATTATTTGCACGAATCATATGTAAAAATTGTACAAACAGGTGGCTAATAAAGCGCACCATAATAAAAGGAAAAACAAGCCGTTCCACAAGTAAAAAAAATTTGACCGGTCAAAGATGAGGACTGGATGAAAAACAAATACTTATGAGATAGAATAAAAACTTGTTTACAAAAAGTATTACTTAAAGTATTAGCGCAAAATAAAATTAAAAATAAGAGCATTTTATAAGATTAAAAAAAAATAGAGAGAAAAATGCAGAGTAACAACACACACACAGGAATGGTTGAGAGTATAAGTCACTAGGCCTTGGCTCCTTAAGGAGCTGTCGCGCCAATAAATTTATTTATTATTTATATATAATACAAAAAAAAAATTAAAGATGAGAAAAAAAATTAAATTAAATTATGACAGATTTAATTTAAATGAAAAAATAAAATAAAATAAATGTGAGTAGACAAATAGAAAAAAAATAACTTGATTAGTTGTTGTCATTGTAATCAGGTCAGCAACAGCAGCAGTTAAGTCCTCGGCGTTGGAGATCAGTATTGATTTCTCATCGCGTTGTGTTTTAATATAAACCAGCCCACGCATCGTGAACACAGAAACCAGTTTTAGCTCTTTCTTCAGTGTAAGTTGCAAAAGAGATCGATTTCGCACTGTTGGGCATTCATGAATGAAAATTGTAGAGTTGTTGGTGTCATCAAATCCAAGATCCCGAAGACGGAGTGGTTGTTTGATTGTCTTCCTGTAGTGTGCAATTGATCGCAGTACTAAGTTTTTGTCTAATGGTGAAAAAAATTTATTACGATCGGTGGGTGTGAATGATTGTTTGCAGATTTCATTCGAAAAATGCACTCGAGTGAAGGTGGTTGAAAACGGATCTATGCACACAAGTAATTCAACATCAATTTCAGGTTTTCTGTTGGTAGAGAAGGAACACCTTGAAGAAGTGCATCACTGCAAATTTCTTTTTGTTGTTGTTTTTCTTCAGTTTGTTCCATGTGAGTGGTGATATTATGGATAGCTTCACTGTGTTGCTTAAGTTGTTCCTTAAGCTTTTCATTTTCATGTTTTATGGCGTGTATTTCTTTTTGTTGGGATTCAATTATATATAAGCGTTTGTTAATGTTGTCGATCGAGGATATAAGAGCGATAATGTCAGTTTAAATTTTTTTTGATAACCTCTTTTCAGAATCAGCAATTTTTAGAGCTAAAGAATAAGTAATTGACTCACTTTGTTTTAGAAGTGCCGCCTCCAATTTGATCCACATTTCCCCAGTGTTTGCGGTCTCCTCAGGGCCATGTATTTGTTTGGATACGGGTTTTTGCGCTGGTAATGGTTGCGATTGAATGCTCGACAGTTTATTGTTGTGTCTTCCACTCATGTTTCTTTGCGCTTAGGTTTATGTTAGATGAAAGGGAACAAAGCAAATGTTTCACTCAAGTTTTTTAGCGAACAAGGGAAAATCGACAATTTTATTATTAATTTATTTTTAGGGAATTAAATATATTCTGAGCTTCAAAGGATATCACAGCTTGGCATGAGAAAAACAAAATGTGTTTTCAATTATTACACAATTTTGAATTTGGCAGGTAATTATAAGCTCCGAAAATTTATTTTAGCTGGCTGCTAACTCACACACGTCTACTCAGTATTATTATTATTATTTATTAACAAAAAAGTACAAATTTAGTGTTAAAAGAAAAAAAAGAGCACTAGCTACAGAGGCTTTCCACTCTAAATAATAAGGTAAATTAGGTTATAAAATAATATTATTATCATACTTATTAATAGCAACTATATTTTCGATGTTTATGAAGCTTAAAAATGAGTATATTGTTTATTTTTGTTTAAGGATGCTGTTGATTCTCTTTGATTCCGTGCATGGGGCCAGGCCAATTAAATGTGAGGCGGTAATAGGGTTATTACAAGTTGAACACAAAGGAGGATTTTATTTTTTTTAAATGTGTTGATGTGTAAGAATGCTGTGTATCGCACTTAGTACCGATAAGCTATCAGAGCAAATTACCGATTTTGTACCTAGTAAAAGCGTTGTTTTGATGGCTTCCAAGATGGCTAGCAATTCAGTTGTAAAAATTGATGCGTATTCATGTAGAATACCAGTTCTCACTACTGTTCCATTTTCATAACATTCAGCCTCCTCGGAGAGCCTGAATGCTCCAACATCCGAGATGCGGAGTCATTCACCTGAACAACATAATTATACCCATCCCACTATTTTACAAAATAAAACAAATAACATCAGAATCAACAAACAAAATCCAAATATTAAGCCCCACTTTTCTTTTGCTACAGGCAAAACAAGTTTGTGCAACCAAAATCTCTATGATAAAGCTCTCAGTATTCTTCAATGGAATATAAATGGATTTTACAATAATCTTGATGAGCTTAACATAAAAATTAAAAAACACAATCCTGCAATTATATCTCTCCAAGAGACGCATTGCGCTGTTAACCATACACCGCATGCACCAAGAAACTATAATGGTTACTTCCATAATTTGACAAGCAACGATACATCCAAGCAAGGCGTAGCTTTACTAGTTAAAAAAATATTCCACACAAACTTCTTTCCTTGAACTCAAGTCTACAAATTCTAGCTGTCGAGCTACAACTAAAAATAAAATTTACGTATATAAACATCTATATACATCCCAAACAAACGATCAATAAAAATGATCTGGATAGTATTATAAGCCAAGTGCAACCACCCGTTATATTTGGAGGTGATGTTAATTCTTGGAACATATTATGGGGTTCTCCAACCACAAACAGTAAAGGGGCTCTATTAGAAGAATTCTTTAATGATTCCAACCTAGTAATTCTCAATGACGGGTCTCCCACTCATTTTTCAACACACAACTCTTTAACGCACGTCGACGTGACTTGCTGTTCGCCTGAATTGGTCTTAAAAAATTATTGGAAAACATTAAAGGATTTATTTAATAGTGACCATTTCCCTATTATCACCTCTTTAATTATTGACCGAACTACTGAATTGATAACGTGCAACAGTAAATTCAAAACAGACCATGCCGATTGGAAATTGTTCAATCAAAAAGTCATTGAATATCTGAATAGTAAACCATGGTCTACAAATAACAATAAAGAAGCGGCTTTACTCCAAAAAGCTATGAGAACGGCTGCAAACGTTTCAATACCACAGACAAATCCTATAAAGCGTAAACTAGTAATTTCTTGGTGGAACCCCAATCTTGCTTTACTGCGTAAGGAGAAAATGAACGCCTTAAAAGAATTTCAAAAAAACCAAAATACGCATAATCTAATCAAATATAAAAGGTGTAATTTGGTATTCCGAAGAACAATGAAAGAGAGTAAGGCAAAAAGCTTTTCTGATTTTACGGCCTCGATAAATCCAAGCACCTCCCCTTCAAAAATGTGGCAAAATATTCGACGGTTGACTGGAGAAACAAACTCAATCTTTATAAACAATATAAATAATTTTACAGACCCAACAGAAATAAGCAAATTCATAGCTAAATCTTGGTCCGAAAAATCCGAAAATGAAAACTTTTCAAGAGCATTTGTTGACGCGAAATACAACTTCAATGATACCTTGCCCCCTCAACATACTTCGAATCCGACCGCACGGCGCATTGAGCAATCAATTTCCTTAATTGAATTTGAAGCTACACTTAACAAAGTTAATGGCAAAACACCAGGTCGAGATAGGATATCCTATCCTATGCTAAAAAATCTGGCACCGGAAACCAAAACTCGAATTATTCAACTGTATAACAATATACTAAAAACTTCTGTTATCCCACAAAGCTGGAAAACTGCCACAATATTACCCATTCATAAACCTTATAAAGATAAGACCACAATCGAAGGGTATAGACCAATTGCATTGATCCCATGTCTATCCAAAATCCTAGAAAAAATAGTTGCTAAGCGCCTATTATGGTTTGCTGAAACGAATAAACTAATCAGTCCCAATCAGGTTGCATTTAAAGCTAATAGAGGATGTATGGATGCGCTTCTCCACATTGACTTCTTTGTATCAAAAGCACTTTCCGCTAAGAATCATGTTTCCATTCTCTCACTAGATTTTGAAAAAGCTTTTGATAGAATAGGCCTGCATATTATATTGCGAAACCTCATAAAATGGGGAGTTGGACGCAATATATATAAATACGTTAAAGCATTTTTGATAAACAGAAAATTTTGCATAAAAACTAATAATGTCCACTCGTCCAACCACCCATTACATAACGGCATCCCCCAAGGATCGCCTCTATCGGTTGTATTGTTTATAATTGCTTTCGATGACATAAATACTATATTATCAAAACATAAATTATTAGATCATTGCATTTACGCTGATGATATATATATACTTTGTAAGATTAGTGATCTCAACAGAAGTAAAGTCTTATTTAAATTAGTTTTAGAAGATATACTAGAATAGAATTACTTCCGGTTCTAAATTATCAATTGAAAAATGTAAAATACTTCACATTTGCAAAAAACAAAACTGTTCAAGTATAGATATTAACCTTAATAATATTTTAATTGAAAACGTAAGCAATCTAAGTATTTTAGGTTTAGTATTTAATAGTAAATACAATTGGAAGAAACACTGCTTACAGCTTAAAAAATCACTCGCCTTAAGAACTAATATTATCAGATATTTGGCTTGTAAACGGAGTAATGTACATATTAATACTCTTTCAAATATTACAAAAATGTTAGTTTTAAGTAAAATAGACTACGGATTATGTATATATGGACAATGCCCGAAATCAACAATAAACATTATCAAACCTGTCTACCACCAAGCTGCTCGGAGAAGCATAAACGCATTTCCCACCTCCCCTATCAAAAATATCCTTGTTGAAGCAGGACTCCCAAGCATTGAGGAACGAAGAGATTCGGCAACATTAAAACTATTTGCCAAACTCATGTTCTCTAGTAACTCCATCATAGATACTGATATCAATAGAGTAAAACACCACAAACTTGCAAAGAGAATCCCATCCGCAATCGCTACCTTGATTGACAAAGCAAAGTGAATCAATCTTTCACTAACGCGAAACCAGTATGCCACTCCACGACACCCTCCATGGCATCTCAATCCCAATTCCTTGATACTGACCCTAGCCGAATATAGGAAAATAAATACAAGTAATACAACCTATCGGCAACTATTCGCAAGCTTCTCATCGGAATTAAAATCTGAAGGGTGGAAGTTTTTATTCACGGACGGATCAAAGACCTCGACAAATACATCTTATGCTGTAGCTCTCGAAAACGGTACGATCGCCTCCATTGGCAGTCTCCCAAACATCGCTTCAATCTTTACAGCAGAAGCTTTCCCAATTCTGCAAGCTACGAAAACGCTAACTAATAAGCCAGGCAAACATATCATATGCTCCGATAGTATCTCCGTACTAAACGGGATAAAAAATCCAAACAACAATAATGAGCTTATATCAGAAATTCGACACCAACTTGCAAAATCACCAAACAGCATTAAACTGATGTGGTCTCCTGGTCACGTTGGGATTGTCGGTAATGAAAATGCTGACCTTGCTGCAAACCTCGCCAACAATGCTCCTGTATTTCTATTTGATACATACACAAAACTGGATGTCATAAAATATATACAGAAAGTAACAACATCAAATTTAAAGCATGACTGGAGCCTTTACCAACATCACTACAAAAAAGCAAACCGCGAAAGACTTCAACCACGTTATCCCATAAATACTCCTAAGCAAAAAATTTCCAAACTTCGTTCGCCTCAGACTTGGACACACTGCTGCTTCTCACGAACATCTTCTCACAAAAAAAAGTCCACCAACTTGCAATTATTGTAATGTCATCTTATATTTAATACATATATTTGAAAATTGTTCTGTACTAACTCTTATATTTAAAAACTTATCGAAAAACAAACCTATTTATGATATTTTGAAAGAACCAAACTACACAAACTTCGAACTTATTGCTGAATTTATAAGAAAAACCAATGTTAACATCTAGGTTGTATATAATCAGAACCAATAGCCTATGTAGCTAGGTTCATCTAAATTTTATATTACCATGTAATTTTAATTACTTGTGAATAAATTATAATAATAATAATAATTTATCAATTTGTTTAAGATTAGGTGTATCCCTATACGGTCGAACGCTTTTTCAAAGTCTAATGAAAGAAGTGTTGCATGGTTACGAGAGGAAAGTGCTTTAGATATATAATGATCTATATGGAGCAGAACATCGGGGCAGCCTCTACTGGGTTTAAAGGCTACTTGGTTAACGCTGATTACTTTTTTGGTTTCTAAAAACCAAAGAAGGCGTTTTGCAACAATTTTTTCAATGACTTTAGACATAAAGGGAATGAGTGATATTGGGCGATAACCTTCAAAGGAGTCAATTGGTTTATTTGGTTTTTGTAAGGGGATAACGCTGGCGGACTTCCAATATTGTGGGATAATTCCTGTGGTAAAAATATCATTATATAGTGTGAGAAGCCTTGATTTTACGTTTGGTGGTAGGTTTTTAATCATAGGGAGATCCGGTCACGGCTGGGATTTTTACCCTTCAAAAGATTAAGGCAACAATCGAGTTCAATATTCGAAATAACACTTTCAATTTGTTTTGCAGCTGTATTGCCGCAGATTGCGGCGCAGAAAAATGAAGACTGTTAGTTTTTGTTACGTTGAAGGAGTTTGAAAAATTATGGTTTTTCGAAAGATCAGACCAAGAATTTGCAAAGAAATTGCTAATATCAAGAGCCGAGAATATTGTACCAGTTGGGGTTACTACAGCACTAATTGACCGAGGAATAAAGTTTCCAGTGAGAGAGCGAATATTGTTCCAGATTTTTGAGGTTGGAGAGTTGGGATTGATCGTCGAGGTGAAGTCAGTAAGGCTTTTGGACTTACAATTTTTCATTTCTCTACGGAACAGAGGATTAGATCTTTTATATTCAATTAGGTTCACTTGAGTTGGATGTTTCTTAAAAATTCTCCAGGCTTTCATTTTTTCATATCTCAGTTTTTTTAGAGTTGCGTTCCACCAAGGGACAACTCCCGAGTTGGTCTTGGGAGCAGTTTGCGGTATGGAAAGATTCGCTGCGAAACGAATTGCTTTTTATAGCACAGCTGCTTCCTTGTTGGACAATTTGCTATATTAGTTTTGAATTTTGGGTTAGATGTAACCACAACATTGTGTGTGTTAGTTAGTGTATTTATTGCAATTGGAAAATGGTCACTATTGTGAAGGTCTTCTAAAGTCTTCCAAGATGTTATTGGGGAGCAGCATGTTATATCAACGTGCGTGAAGGTGCCATGCGTTGAAAAATCATCAGATCCGAATTAAAGATAAAGTCTTCAATTACAGTCCCTCGGTGATTTGAAACAGGGAAGCCCCAAAGAGTGTTCCAAGAGTTAACGTCTCCACAAAATAGTATAGAAGTTTGTATTTGACTTACAATATTAACGAGGTCAGAACGAGAGAAAGTCTGATGAGGTAAAATATATATGCATATGATTGTGTACTTGATTGGTAAGTTTATTTCTATAGCTAATGTTAAGATATTTGAATTAATATTAATTAGTGTGTGGTGAATATTTGTTCTTATTAAAATTGATATTCCTTGTTTAGAAGTTGTATTTTCTGGAAAATTATGAAAATATCCTAAAAATGCTTTCGGAACTATCGGTGTAGATCGAAACGTACAATGTGTCTCTTGAAGTGAGATTACACATGGCGATCTTTCTTTTATTAAAATATTTAACTCGTCGTAATTATTAATATAACCTTGTATATTCCATTGGAGTTTTTATAAAATTTTGCGTTTTAAAATATGTTTTGGATGGGGTGGAAAGCTTATTTCCAGTGCATATTTGGTTATATTGGTTAAAGCTGTTTTGGGTGTTGTGGTTGATGGTGGAAGGATCACTGCGACTCCACTGCCCAAAGTATGATGTACCAGGGGCACCCGGACGGTCCGGGTGACCCGTGTGTCCCATACCATCGGCAGCGGAGCCGTTTGTTTGGGAGCTATTATATATATTATGTGCTGTCATCGTCAGCATCTATAGGAGTGACGTAATAATTTTTGCATTTATTAAAGATTATGTAAAATTAGATAAGGGGGAGTTGAGGTTAGTAAGTGTATCGGGGTTACGAGGGGAAAGAGAGGGAGGAATTTGGGTCGGAATGGAATGATTTTCTGGCTTAGGATAGTTTAATTGTTGAGGTAAGTTAGGACTATTTGTTTGGATAGAATTAATCGAGTCTGCTTTGGTATTGTTGTCTGTGTTTGTGGTTGAAGATAAATTTGTTTGTTGATTTTGTTCCAAGAGAGTTGGAACATTTGTGATCATTGGTATTGTTTGATGTACCTCTTGTATGTGAGGTGCAACTTGAGCTGGTGAATGGTTAATTGCAGTTGTGTTTGAATTATTTGGTGATGGAGTAGGTTTGGGAGCAGATGTGTTGGCTGATACTGATGCGAATGTTTGATGAGATTGGTTATCGGGATAAAGATCTTTATATGCTTGCCTGGCTTCATGTAGGGTACACTTTTTTATTGTCTTGATTTTTAGTATTTCTTTTTCTTTTAGAAAACTTTTACATGTTTTAGAAGATGCTGGATGATCCTCAGAGCAGTTTGCGCAATGGGTACGGGTACATGAATGGGGGTCATTAGGTGGCATGTTGCAATTTTCACAGGATGATTTATTTTTACATCTCAGTTTCGTGTGCCCTAAGAGTTGGCAGTTTTTACACCGCATGGGGTTAGGGAATTACTCAACTACCTTACAATTGTACCAGCCAATGTTTACAGAGGATGGTTGACGGAAGGAGTCAAATGTTAAGAGAATGAGACCAGTTGGTGTTTCGGTTCCATTTCTTTTTCTGGAGAAGTTGTAGACATCTGTAACACCTTGCGTTTTCATTTCAGTTTTTATTTCATCGTTAGGTAAACTTGCAAGGTAAGGAGCATAGACTGTACCTTTAGATGAATTGAGGTTTTTATGTAATGTAAAATTAATCGGACAAAAGTTTGACAACGTTTTCCTTAATAGGAAAATTTCAGCGATTTTTTGTGTTTTAGTAAGGATAAGTAAATTACCCTCTCGCATTTGTGTAATGGAATCGTAGCCAGTGCTAATTCCATCAATTGTTTTTTTTTAACAAGGACACACTAAATTTAGAGACATCACTATAAATTCGGGGTTAGGTGTTGACATGTGATTTGGCAATGAAATATCAAGGTTTGAGATTGTGTTATTTGTTTTTTTTTCTTTTCTTTTTATTAGAATAATCGGTTTGCAAATCTACATCGAGATCGCGAAACCGATTACCCGCAAGCACCGGTGGCCCTGAGGCCATGGTTTTTATTGTTAATACTATACAATTAAAAGCACTAAGTAGATAACGGTGCTCATAAAAATAGATTAAAGCAAAAACAAATTGCTATTGGAAAATAGCGGGAAAAGTAACTTATCGAAAAAACAAGAATGACACGCACTGTGAAAAGAAACGATGCGATCGCCTTGAAGGATAGTCGGTGACTGAACATTATTTATAATTGCTTTGGTCTTTTCGATTGCGTGATTTAGTCTTAATTTTAACTCATTAGCGTAGTTATCTGAGTTATAAACAGGTATTTTATCGTTAATTACATCATTTGGTAGATGGTAATTTTCCATATACATGTGTTATATGCAAAAGCATAATATGGAATCGACTTGTCTCATTCGTGGTCTTTAGACAAAATTAAAAGAAATTCATTCACAACTCTGTGGTTTCGTTGCAGAGAACCTGCACTTTGGTGATGATATGGTGTTGAATAAATAGGGACTTGGCGACACCCAGATCAAAGAACCGTCAATCAGATTGATCACGTTGCGATCGATGCAAGACACGCCTCCAGTATCTTAGATGTTCGCACCTTCCGAGGAGCTAACATCGACTCGGATCACTACTCCACAACAATGGAGTAATACTGTGAGGAAGTATGATGTCAGAAAGCTGCAATCGCAAACCGCCAGAACCTATGCCGATCGAATATCCCGTAACCTCTCTAGAAATCCAGTACCACCAGCATCAAGTGCCGAAGACCAGTGGCATAACTGCCAACAAGCCATCAGAGATGCCGCAACTGATGTGCTAGGTTTCACCAGACCACCACCACGAAACCTCTGGTTCGATTACGAATGCAGGCAGGCCCATGCAGCCAAACAAGAGGCATATAAAGCGGCACTGCAAAGAAAGACGAGAGCTGCTCGCGAGCTCTACGAGCAGAAAAGACGGGAAGAACACCGGCTTCTCCAAAAGAAAAAGAGAGAGCATGAGAAGCGCGCGATCGAGGATATTAAGAGATGCTACTCCAGGAACAACGTGCGCAAGTTTTACCAACAGGTAAAAAGAACATGCCAAGGAAAAAAAACCCGCACAGAAGCCTGTAGAGATAGGAATGGAAACCTCGTAGTAGAGTCACAGTCGGTGCTGAGTATATGGAAGGACCATTTCTGCAGACTGTTAAACGGCGATGAAAACCAAATTCCCGCTGTCAGGCAGAATGAAACATTCAACATGGATGATGACAGACAAAACTTCCGTCCACCTGACCAAAATGAAGTAAGGATAGCAATATCTAAACTAAAAAACAACAAAGCTGCTGGACCCGACGGACTACCCGCCGAACTTTTTACAGCGGCCGGAGATGACTTGGTGGAGTGCATACACCAACTCATCTCTACAGTTTGGTCAGAAGAAAGTATGCCTGATGAATGGAACTTCAGCATCGTTTGCCCGATCCACAAGAAAGGAGACCCTCTAAACTGCGTCAACTATAGAGGAATTAGTCTCCTGAATATCGCCTACAAGATCCTCTCTGCCGTACTATGTGAACGCCTGAAACCTTTCGTCAGCAACCTGATTGGCCCCTATCAGTGTGGTTTCAGACCAGGAAAGTCCACAATCGATCAAATGTTCACGCTACGGCAGATCCTGGAAACGACCCAAGAATTCCAAATCGATACCCACCACCTCTTTATCGATTTTAAGGCCGCGTACGATAGCATTTATAGAGACGAGCTATACAGAGCCATGTCAGGTTTTGGCATTCCCACAAAACTCGTCCGACTGTGCAGGATGACGATGGAGAACTCTCGCTGCTCCGTTGGTACTGACCTCACAGAAGCTTTTGACGTCAAAAACGGATTCCGACAAGCTGATGCGCTATCGTGCGATTTCTTCAACTTAATACTTGAAAAAATTATAAGAAACTCGCATGTCAATTGTAATGGAACAATTTTGTTCAAGTCTGTGCAATTGCTAGCATACGCTGACGACATAGACATCATTGGCAGAACTCGGCGAGCTGTCACTGGAACGTTTGCTAGCATAGAAGCTGAAGCAGCTAAGATGGGACTAGCAGTCAATACGGCCAAAACGAAGTACCTGCTGTCCACAAAAAGGGACACACAACACCGGCGGATTGGACAAAACATCACAATAGACAGGTACAACTTTGAGGTAGTTAGGGACTTTGTGTACATCGGATCCGCTATAGCATCTGACAACAACATTTCGTCAGAAATAAAGCGAAGAATTACTCTTGCCAATCGCTATTTCTATGGGCTAGGAAGGCAATTGAGTAGCAAAGCCCTCTCTCGAAAGACAAAGGAGACTCTGTATAAGACCCTAATCATCCCAGTCCTGCTCTATGTCGCCGAGGCATGGACTCTATCTAAAGCGGATGAAGATATCCTTAGTCGTTTCGAGCGTAAGATTCTTCGGAGGATTTTTGGCTCTATCTGCGTTAACGGGCTTTGGAGGAGAAGGTTCAACCAAGAACTATACGAGCTGTACAGCGACATTGACCTGGTCAAAAAAATACGCATATCACGTTTAAGATGGCTAGGTCATGTAGAGCGAATGGACAACAATGCTCCGGCTCGCAGGATCTTCGATTCCACCAGAGTAGACGCAGTCAAGGAAGACCTCGCCTTAGGTGGCGCGCTCAAGTGGAGGACGACCTCAACCAACTTGGAGTGCAAAACTGGAGGCAGCTAGCCAAAGACCGAGCTGGCTGGAGAGGCATGTTGGTTGAGGTACAGGTTCGTCCCGAACTGTAGCGCCACCTAAGTAAGTAAGTAAGTATACAGCTGACCAGCCTACCAACATCCCAGGGACGAAAACGAAGCTATATGCCGATGACTCCTTAACATATGCAACATCCATTTCACCAGAAATCGCAGCCAGGAGAGTTGAAGGTCATATAAGAAACTTGTGGGACTACTACCTTAAATGGGGACTAAAGATAAATAGCGATAAGAGCGAGCTTATCTGCTTCAGAACCCCAAAAACAGCAACAAGAGGTCGCAGACGTTTCGCATCACGCTGTGATAATATAAGTATCAAGCTTCC
The DNA here is from genome assembly GCA_963971375.1 of Platycheirus rosarum. NCBI lineage: Eukaryota > Metazoa > Arthropoda > Insecta > Diptera > Syrphidae > Platycheirus > Platycheirus rosarum. Next base: position 70,589,616 of record OZ020510.1, read on the forward strand.
AGACAACACAGTGATAAGGACAAAGACAACAACAAAATTCCTTGGAGTAAATTTCACTAACCACTTCAAATTCAACAAGCACGCTTCATTTATGCTTAAGAGAGCCAACTTTTCCCTACATCTGGTCCACCCGCTTCTTAGAAGAAGAAACGCACTAAGCACTAATACTAAGCTCCTCATGTATAAACAGCTGATCCTCCAGTTCTGACGTACGCTTGTCCTATTTGGTTCACCATATCACCAACATATATGAAGAAGATCGAAGTTTTCGAAAGAAAGATACTCCGTAGCTGTACAAGTCTACACCGAAACCCCATTACAAGGAAATATGTCCCAAACAAGAAACTATATGAAGACACCAAACTGATCCCAATAAATCAGTTCATGACACAGCTTTCCAAAAATATTTTGAGGAACTTGGATGGCCACAACAACTTATAAATCCAGCAACTACTCCAGCAACAACTAGAGCCCAGCCATCGCTACCTCAACATTCGAGCCATAACAGACTACCGATTCGAGGAATAAATGAACAATGACGGAGCCCTGTTCTAAGAGAGAACCAGCAACGGACACAACAGAGGATAACCAACACCACATCCTAGCCCCAATTTTTTTTAAACCAAAGACAATTATAATTAAGAATTTCAATTAAATAGAGTCAGCTGAAGTACATCGGGCCCCTATTGTTGAGCCGACATGATTTATTTTAGTTATAAGTTAGTTTAAGGTCAATTGTACATAAATCTTAACGATGTAATAAAAATAATCTAACCTAAAAAAAAAATTTCAAAACTTTTACTTGCGATCTATAGAGTCTATAAAGCAAGTTATGCATTCGTAAAAAAAATTCTTACAATTGGACATGAGATTACGATGATAGAGAAACATATTTGAGTTACTGGCAAAATTCTGTCTATCTGTCTGCCTTTCCGTCTGTACGGATGTTTGGCCAATCGTTTTAAAATTTTGAACATAAGGTTATTTTGACATTCTACAAAGGACTTTTTTATAAAACCGTTAAGGAAAAGCTTATTTTTATCGGAAACGGCTACAAGAATCAGTGTAATATTGTAGGTGTAGGTTATGTTTCGGTGAAAAAAATATTCAAGATGGTGTTGTGTTATTTATAATATCAAAATAAAACTACCGTCGCGGTTTGTGGTTACATCAAAACTCAACTCTAGTTCTAGAGACCAACCTGGAACTTCATGAACTTCCAAAATGCATTACTCAGCTTTGACCTACTGAGTTGCATTCTGGAAGTTGGCTTGACCCACTGAGCGTTGTGTCACATTAAGTGTGACACAAAGCTGCTGTTATCCATTATTTTATTAATATAAAAAAGTGGAGCGGGTCAGCTCTGGGTGAAGTTCAAGCCAGGCCTCCAGATCTGGTTCGTTTTTCTTTATTTAATTGTAAATACTAAATTCTAAAAAAAATTTAACTCTAATTTAATAATAATTTTTAATTTGCAAATTTACGTTATTTAAAGTTTTCCCTTTTATTTTTTTAGTTATCAAGTTTTTTTATTTTAATACAAACATTATTATTTTATTGTTTTATCTATACATAATAAAGAAATTAATTATTATTTTTTTTTTATAAAAAGTTTGAAGTACATATATATATATATATATATAAATTTTCTCTTTTTTTAACACAAAATATTGTTTAATTTAATTATTAATTATTTATTTCATTATTTATTTATTTATTTTAACACAAAATATTATAATGGAGGAATTAATTATTTTGTTTGTTTTTTATATATAAATTTGTTTTAGCTCTTACACCCGGGCAGAGGTGATACTGAAGACTGCTGTACTGTTGTTTGTTTGGGTCCGCGGTCTTGCAGGGGCACGTCTCTTTGGCGTTTGGTTAATATTCAGCTCACGGAGTGGTAGACTTGTTAGTGATGATGTTTTTGTTCTGGTGGACTGTATGAATTTTTATCTTGATCGAAAACAACGGACTAGAAATATGACAATGACAGCAACTGCTCCCAAAGTGACCATCGACAGTATGGAATAACGGTGTACTGATAACTCCCAATCTTGATCTGCCGCTTTACGTTATGCATTCAGTAGGTTCCAACCTTTTTCCAGCTCTTCTATACTCTTTTTTCCAATATTGAGGTCGTTGGAAAAATGTTTGTGATTTCCGATCCGTATGGGAAGAAATTTTGGTGTAGATGCTTCTATGGCTGGAACCAAACTTGCTTGTAATGCTTGCACAAGTTCCGAGTGGTCCACCATTGGTTGTTTGTATTCGGTGGAGACTTCAGAGTGATACTCGTAAAACAGCTTAAATCCCTTGGCACTGGCTTTGCATGGCAACTCCATTTTAAGGATTCCTGAACCGTTGCGAGTGGCGGTATATTGCTGGTTGGCACACTTCAAGTTCAAAACGAAGGTATCCTTAACTTTAAATAGCCACTCGTTCAACGCTGTCATCTTCAGGAAGATTCCTTCGCTGGCTGGAATTGCAGAGTATTTACATGTCACTTTAGACGTAGCTGCGTGTTGGAGGAGTTCTATAAGGCAATAATTTGAACATGATGTGAATACCGGGCTTTCATGTCGGCATACTGATATCAGGTGTCAGTTATCACCATGGGCATTTTATTAGTGGTAGTACACTTATTCTGCTGGCACTGTGGAGAATTTTTAACGAAACTTTTAACGTTCTTGGACATGCATTTCCATTTAAATTGGTGTCTAATACGAGCCAGCGTTTTCTTATACCCTTGATGACCTCCGAGTGCTGAATTATGAAAATCCTTTAACACCGTTTCGATCTCTTTCCGGTCTGTTAACAATCCAGGGGATTTGCGTTTTTCGATAAAATTGGGATGGTCTTTAGGTAGATTGTTTCTTTGGTTTTGTTGAGCTGGCGAAATTAAAAAGGGGTTCTTAGATGCTTGTGCCCGAGTTATTGCCAGATAATGCTCCTCTTTGTTTATTTATACGACTAAGAGCATCCGCATTTGTGTTCACCTTACCAGGTTTGTATTCGATTTTATAATCGTACTCCGAAAGCTTATGATGGAACCTGATCAGACGAGCTGTGGGATCTTTCACATGGAAGACTCCCCGAAGCGGTTGATGATCAATATAAACCGTGAAGGAACGACCTAACAAGTACGAATGAAAATTCTTAACAGCCCAGACAATAGCTAAACGTTCCCTATCTATAGTAGAATACCTTTTTTCAGTTTTACTTAAAGATATACTGGCATAGGCGATCTTCACCCACTTTCCCCCACAAAACAGCTCCCAACGCGTCACCACTAGCGTCGGTTGTTAGGTTAAATGTCTTGGAAAAATGGGGGAAATTAAAACAGGCGGATGTGTTACCGCCTTTTTGAGGTTTTCAAAAGCCTCTTGACATTCGGCCGTCCATCTAAATGGCGTATTCTTTCTCAGGAGTTGGTTTATTGGAGAAGCTATTGCTGCAAAATGCGGAACGAACTTCCGATAATAGCTAAGAAAAACCCCAAGAAGGATTGGACTTCCTTGATATTTTTGGGTCTGGGGAAATTTGTTACGCAACTAGTTTTGGACGGGTCTGGTCGCGCGCCTTCTTCACAGCAAATGTGCCCTAGATATACAACTTCCCTGCAAAGAAACTTACATTTGTCTGTATTAAGTTTAAACCTATTCTTCCGAAGCCTACCAAAAACATTGACTAATTTTCGGCTATGCTCTTCTAAGTTCCTACAATAAATCACTATGTCGTCAAGGTACACGAAACAATCAATACCGTGGAGCCCCGTCAAAATGTTATTCATTATTCTTTGAAAAGTAGCGGGTGCTCTTGAAAGTCCAAAAGGCATTCGGGGAAGTTCGTAATGACCAAGGCTTATGCTAAAAGCGGTTTTTTCTCGATCCCTTTTGTCCATGAGCACCTGGTGATATCCATTGGCCAAATCAAGAGTAGTAAACTACCGACAATTTCCTAGCTGGTCAAGAATATCTTCTATTCTTGGCAGAGGAAAACCGTCTTTGATTGTTACCTCGTTCAATTTTCGAAAATCAACTACAACCCTCCACCTCTTTTGTCCGTCAGATCCTGATTTTTTAAGAACAACTAAAAGAGGGGAGTTCCATGGTGATTTACTGGTAGTAATAATACCATCGTCAAGCATTTTTTTTACTTGTGAATTTATTTCATTCCTAGCAACTTGAGGTAGTCTGTACTGTTTTTGATTGATTATCCCTTGGTCCGTTTTCACAGGTATTTTGTGGGGAAGAACGTCTATATAACTTAAGCTGTCATCATCCGAAAGAAATATGTCGTTGTAATGACTACAGATTTCTTCAATACAGGCTTTTTCCTCCATGTTCAACGTCGGATCTAGTTTTAATGCCTTTAGCAGTGACTTTATTCTTTTAGATGATGATTTTGAGCTATGAATGTTATAAATATTTGAGAGGTTACTATCTAAGATTTTAAACTAATTGAAATTTGTAAAATTTGGAATAAAATGTTCATTAAGGTAAAAATTTGACGTTGTTGCATTCAATATTGGAACTTGTATCTTTCCGTCATTCACTTTAACCACAGTGTTGGCAAAATATATGCCTGAGTAAATTTCTTGTAAGTGTACTAGAATTTCAGGGGTTTTCGATGGCAGTTTTATCGTTACAACCGTTTGTGTACGGGCTTTAATTTCCCGTTTTTTTTAAAGTGCGTTGCTTATCATGCATTGAGTATTATTATGCTCAAACGCACGCGAAAGAGGATACTCAGAGACAACTGATTTATTCGTATTAAATTTTTTTAGCTTTTTGGTCACTGTATTGATGACAGAGTGATTCCTAAGTATATCCCAACCTAGGATACCATCGACTGGGATATCATACCTGTCGCCTACACTATGCCATTTCGCTGTGCAATTCCTTGATACAAATATGTTTGCTCTGACTGTCCCTAACGTTACTCCATAACCACCAAAAGCTCCTCCTAATACTTTTTTTTCTTTCCTCCATATATTTTGTATATCTTTTAAAACACTCAATTTTAGTAAACTGGTGTCGGCTCCCGTGTCCACTAGAACTAAAACTGTTCCCCTTTTAGCTAATGGCATAGGTAGCTCTACATATACATCGCTTTCCTGGACTACGTTTATTTTTGCTTTCCAAATGATCCCTTTATTTATCAACCGACTAATGCCAGCAACTACATAATTAAAACTGTTTAATATGATTTTCTTGGCTTTTTTTATGTTTTGTGTTATTTTCGAACAAGTAGTCAAAAATAAAAAGTTTACTTTTAGATTAGATTATTTTTATTATATTCGTTAGAATTTATGTACAATTGGTCTTAAACTAACTTATAACTAAAATAAATCATGTCGGCTCAACAACAGGGGCCCGACTTACTTCAGCTGACTCTATACAATGCTATATTTTTACTTATATCATATTGTTGTTTGCATAATCTTTTAATTGAAATTCTTAATTATAATTTACTGTCTTTGGTTTTAAAAAATTGGGGTTAAGTTGCGGTGTTGCTTATCCTCTGTTGTGTCCGTTGCTGGTTCTCTCGTAGAACGGGGCTCCGTCATTGTTCATTATATCCTCCAATCGATCGTCTGTGATGGCTCGAATGTTGAGGTAGCGATGGCTGGGCTCTAGTTGTTGCTGGAGTAGTTGATGGATTTCCAAGTTTGGGTGGTCCTCCAAGTTCCTCAAAATATTTTTGGAGAGCTGTGTCATGAACTGATTTATTGGGATCACTTTGCTGTCTTCATATAGCTTCTTGTTTGGGACATATTTATTTGTAATGGGGTACCGGTGTAGGCCTGTACAGCTACGGAGTATCTTCCTTTCCAAATCTTCGATCTTCTTCTTCTTAAGAGAAGTTGGCTCTCTTAAGCATAAATGAATTGGAAGCGGTTAGTGAAATTCACTCCAAGGTATTTTGTTGTTGTCTTTGTCCTTATCAATGTGTTGTCTGGTAGCTTGATATTGATATCATCACAGCGTGATGCTTAACGTCTTCAACCTCTTTTTGCTGTTGTTAGGGTTCTGAAGCAGATAAGCTCGCTATTATATTCTTTGTTTACCTGTACATAAAAGGATCTATGGGTTAGAAAATTTTTGATTTATCTTACCAAGTGTTCAGCTAGTCCTAGACTTGACAGTTTGAATATTAGTCCTTTTATCCAAACTGTGTCAAAAGCCTTTTCGATGTGCAGTAAACAGGCGACTGTCATCTCTTTCTTGTTGAGTCCGTTTGTCACGTCGTGGTGCAGTCCAAGAAGCGGATGGATGGTTGAGTGTCGTGCTCGGGAACCATACAGACATTCCGGTATGAATTCCCTTTCCCTGAAGAAATGATGAAGCTTTCTCAGGATAAGTCCCTCCAGGATTTTGCTGACACAGATTAGTGTTGTTAATGCAGAGATATGGTTCGCAAACAAAAATTCAATTTTCTACCTTCGCGAATTCTTGATTCATATTTGAGGTAAGAAATTTTGTTGCGAAAATTTTATGTTTTCGGGCTGCTGAACTTTTGGGGCGCAGTTCAGTTGTTTTGATTTGCCTTTTTTGTTTCTTGATTAGTTTGTGATTTTTCGGGTATTGGATTTTTAGGGACGCAGCTCAGTTGTCTCGGCTGGTCCCTCTCCCGTTTCCCTCGTTTTGTTTAGCCATATGCCAAATTTTGGTCTCCTTGTTTATATATTGGGGTTTATACTCCCTTACTAACAAGTTTTCTAAAAGATTTAATTGGCGATGATGTTTAAAACACCGTCAAAAGACTTTTCTGGCAAACCGGTACAGAGGATTGTTCAAGTTTTTCTCTTAAAACATTTTGTGCTGACAAGCTTTTGTTGAGCTCACAGGTCAACTGGTCTACTTGATTTTCAGCCTCTTCTGCAGCTTGCTGGAGTTGTTTTTCAAACTCTTTGCGCAAGAATCCGCTTCTTTCAAGCTTCTTAGCAAGTTTTTGTAACTCTTTAGTATGTCGATTTCTTAAGTTCTGGACGGCTTTTGAATATTCCGTCAGAATAGCGTCAGTTGTTTCAACGCGCGTAAATCGACTCCACTGAGAACTAAGTTGCTCTTTCACTAGACCAAACACCTCAGCATTTAAAATTTCCTTTAGTTCGGAGAGAAATGCTTTATTTATTTCCTCAGTTTGGCGTTGGTTGTCTTTTTTTCTCTTTTAAGAAATTCTAATTCTTCGACAAGAAGATTAAATTGGCTGCCACCAACTTTTAAATTAACTATCCCAACAATATTACTCAACTTTTAATATTCCCAACAATATTATATAGATCACTCAAAAAAAAAAAAAAAAAAACGACACGAAAATTATTATTACACACAAACGAAACGAGAGAAAAAAAAATAATAAAAAAAAAATCCGGCTTTGTCGAGTGTCGAGTTACCTGAATAATATTTGAAAACAAAAATAAAAAATAATAAATAGGTTGGTTTTATACTTACCTGTGACTTACTGCTTTATGTAGACGATGTAGTTTTTTGTAAGATGAGTATAGAAATTTAATGAACGTTATTTCGGTAAATTACAATCTCTGAAACACTCATAACAATTTTTAATTTTATTTGCTTTAGGACAGAGACTTCGGAGAAGAGAAATTATTTGAAGTTATATTTTTTTTTTGATTTTTTTTTAAACACTCAAATATCTTTCAAAACTCAAGCACACAAATATCTTTTAAGACTCATTTACAATATCAAAATAAAACAACCGTCTCGGTTTGTGGTTACATCAAAACTCAACTCTAGTTCTAGAGACCAACCTGGAACTTCATGAACTTCCAAAATGCATTACTCAGCTTTGACCTACTGAGTTGCATTCTGGAAGTTGGCTTGACCCACTGAGCGTTGTGTCACATTAAGTGTGACACAAAGCTGGTGTTATGCATTATTTTATTAATTTAATAAAGTGGAGCGGGTCAGCTTTGTGTGATGCAATATGGGCATAACAATGGTGCGCTAAGAACGGTACCTCCCATAGAACCGAACTATTTTGAATCAATAATTCAACAAAGTTCAAAATTAGTGCTGAGTCTTCTACTTAGTTGTTTTTTAATTTTATTTTCTTACAACGTAGTATATAGAGTTTGCATTAAAACCTTCAATTCATTAACTTAGTCTGGCCCCGTACTTAAACCTTTCTTTCCAAGTTAATGATTACAAATTTAATCTTGTTGGATATAGTTTGCATTAAGTTTTTCGCAAAAACTTTATTTATGTTGAACTGAACAAATCGAAAGTTGCGTCTTGACAAAGGTACTCACTGTCAACTGATGAGTCTAAGTGAGTTACCGGGACGAAACGCCAATTTTTGGTGAACTTAAACGCCGTAAAAAGCTATTTTAAATCAATAATTCAACAAAATCCAAAATTAGTGCTGAGTCTTCTACTTAGTTGTTTTTTTAATTTTATTTTCTTACAACTTACACTTCAAACCTTGAAGTGCCTTTAATATTTTTAAAATTTTATTTAAAGCTGTGACCGTTCATAAGAGCAAGTACGTGTGATGTGTGTGTAGTGCAATTTGTTTCTTTAATATGTTTGGTTTGTTTATTCTTTGCGCATGATTCTCAAAAATTTATAAACGTTTTTTTACCATCTGTCGCATACCTGTCCAAACGTATCTTTTTCTCAATTTGTTTATCGTTTTTTTAATGCCAAGTTTTTCATCCATTTTTAATACTTCTTTAGGGGATTTATATATCAATATATTCGTATGCGAGTGCTTACCATGTTTATTTTGTTGCAAGTTATTATAAATATTTTTGAATTTATCTTTCTTTATATAAATAAATATCATATTTTCTTCACTTAGTGCAAGTTCTTTAATTGGTACCCTCTGTGCTTTTGATGACACCTTTTCTAGTATCGAAACTTGATTCGCTAGGTCTTCACTGCATCGTACTATAACTTCTTTTTCTTTAAAATTAATTTGTGGCGATTGCATCTCGCTATTATAAATTTTAACTTCTTCATATGAAGGTTAGCTAGTCTTCTGCTGAGATGTGTATATATTATTATACTTAGTGGCACTATTCTTTGCCATACCCCTTGTTATTGCCATCATCCGGTCCTTGGGGTCGCAATCATTTTCAGTTTTTGGTATCATGGATTTCAAGATGTCACTATCGAGTTTAATTTGTGATAGTGCATCGGCATTAGTATTTATTGTTCCTTTTTTATAGACAATGTCGAAGTCACACTCTGTCAAGTCAAGTCGTATTCTGGTCAATTTTGATGACGGGTTCTTGTGCGAAAATAGTGGAACAAGTGGTCTATGGTCAGTTACTGCTCTAAATTTTCTATCGTGTAAATAAGTTCTAGGAAATTGTATGCCCCAATGAATTGCTAAAAGTTCTTTTTCTATTATATGTTTATTAATGTCATGTTTTTTGAAGTGATTTGCTTGCGTTGGATATTGGTAAATCATGACCTAATTCACCCTGAGAAAGTACTGCCCCTAGCGCATGAGTTTTCCTTTAAGTTTTATAAAAGATTTTTGACATTCTTCTGACCAAATAAATGGTTGTCGCTTTTTTAATAATGTGTTTAGACTTTTTGCAATGTTAGCAAAACCCCAAATTGGGGTTGGCAACCATGGTTTGCAAGTGAATAGAAGTGCTGAGGAATTGCTCTTGAATTTTTTTTAAATAAAATCAGTTTAATTCACTATTGTAAAAGTTTACATTTTGTTCAATACATTTTTACGTTAAAAGTTTTTAACCGCAATAAAAAACCAATTAAAATATAACAGGTAACGCAACAAAATACACCTTTAAAAAAAAAAAAAAAAAAAAAAAAAAAACCCCACTGTCATCATCGCACATGACTGAGAACAAAAGGAAGAGCCACCAAATTTCCTTCGAGGATCTATCCGATTCAGAATTTGATACTGACAGATCAACTAAAATTTATAGGCCACATTCAATCATGTCACTGTCGACGGCCGACTTTCAGAAAATTAAGGCAATTATCGACGACTCAATCCACACAGAGCTGGTCAAGGTGACCGCCAAGTTAGCCACAAAAGATGACGTCACTATGCTAAATGCCGAAATAAGCTCTTTACGTAAACAAAATGAAGAACTCTCGATGAAAGTCCAGCGGTTTGAAGAACGTTGCAATGTTTTAGAAGAGGAAATTGAATTGCAAAGTAGAGAACTCAAAGGCAAAAATTTAATAGTCTCTATACCAAAGGACGGGACTGATCCACAGGAAAGACTACGTTGTGTAACTCAACTACTTCTTGGAGGTTCGGGTGCACACGATATGCCAGATGCAATTAAGCTTAACGAAAATAACAACGTAATTAAATTGAAAATTATCACAGGCTCAAATGAAATAGCAAACAAGATGTTGTTGAATTGCTCAAAATTAAAAGGCACAGGTGTTTACGTCCAGCGAGATCTGACAAAACAGATGCAACTAAAACGCCGAATTTTACTAGGTTACCGCCGAGTAATCATATCACATAAACCAAATGAAAAGGTGCAATTAAAAAACAACAATCTTGTGATAGGTAATAAATCATTTTATTTAAACTACGATAACATTCTTAAAGTAAATCAAAACGATGGAGAACAAGAACTACAGCGATTGTTTGGCAAAATAAGCTTTGAAGCTGTCAAAAAAACCATACTGTCAACAACAACTTCTGGACGTCAAAGTGAATGTACTAGATTAAGCAATTCTGCGCCACCAGGGGTGTCACCTAAACCAAATGGTAGTACTCTAGTACGAAACTGAGATACAGAAGCCGTCAGCACAAATAGTTTTAGTTCTAAGATATTATCGTATAACATATCAGGTCTCATTAACAAAATACTTTTTCCTGATTTCTTTAATTATATCAAAACATTTGATGTATTTTTCCTATTCGAAACACATATTATTTCTGAAAATTCTTCTAAATTTAAAAGTCTCTTTAACGGATTCAAACTTTTCTGGAATGCAGCAATTAAAACATCAACTAGAGGACGTGCAAGTGGAGGAAGCATTTTTGGAATCAAGACGGCACTACTTAATATTTATGATTTTGTAGAACTAGAAGGCACTACCATAGTAAAACTCTTACAAAGAAATAATATGTTTATTGTTCCGGTCTACATCAATTGCAACAAGTGGAAAGAAGATTTTGAAAAATTAAACAACATTATGAATCACATGGCCAGTAAAAGTGTTATTTTAATTGGGGATTTCAATGCCAGAATAAGTAGTATGCAAATACACACCGCACAACCTGCAAACAATATTCTTATCTCAACAACCACTCGTCGGTCTAAAGATGATATCTACAATCAAAATGGTCTAGATCTTTTAGAAATGCTGCAGATGTATGAAAGTATCGTTTTAAATGGTTGCGCTTTTGGAGATACGGATGGACACTTCACTTTTGTTGGAGGACAAGGGAAATCTGTTATCGATTATTGCACAGCGAATAATGATTGGATTAACTTAGTTTCAAAATTAGTAGTTGAGTATAAAACCTATTCTGACCACATGCCCCTCGTATTTGAATGGAAGAGTGAAAATACATTTCAACATCAAAACCTAAAGCTACTACCAAGACTTAAATGGAAAATTGAAAACCTGTATACCTACCAAAATAATCTGGATTTACATATCTCTGAGACTTTTTCAGTTGATGAATCTGTCGAGTTGTTTTCAGAGAAAATAATATTGCTTATAAGAAAATCTTCACCAGCCCAACCTTCTGGATATATTACAAAATTCAAAAAAAAGTGGTTCGATAAAGAATGTATGAATGCCCGAAGAAAATTATTTGCTCTTTTAAAAGCACTACGGAACTATTATACTGAGGAACTTAGAAAATGGTACGTTGACTCAAACTCCAAGTACAAGCATTTATGTCGCAAAAAAAAAGCTGAATTTGAAAATATTCAAGCAAAATCTCTAAGTCTGGCCAGTAATTCAAAAGACTTTTGGAACCTAGCTAAAGAAATAAATGGATCCAACTTTGTAATTGGTACAAATATATCCGCAGAACATCTTTCATACCACTTCAAAAACCTGCTCTCCAATAAGTCTGATTTGTCCTTTTCTTATGCAGAACCACTGGTTATAGAGGAAACTTTGGACTCTGAAATAGACGAAAATGAAATAAAAATGGTACTTCAAAAAGCGAAAGATGGAAAAGCACCAGGCGAAGGCGGAGTTCCATATGAATACTTCAAAAATGCAACACCAGCTTTCATTAACAAGCTAAAGCAGCTTTTCAACAACATTTTTTCAACCGGTTTCATTCCTTTTTCGTTCAAAAAATCTGTTATTTTCCCTATTCATAAGAAAGGTGATATAAACAACGTCGAGAATTATAGGGGAATATCATTTATGAACGTTATGGCCAAAATATTTTGCGGTGTTCTCGTGAACAGAATAGAAATGTGGGCTGATAACAACAGCATTTTAACAGACTTCCAAGCGGGTTTCAGGAAAAACTATTGTACTGTTGATCAAATATTCGTATTAACGTCAATTGTTAAAGCATTCCAAGCCAGAAATAAGAAGATTTACGCTTTTTTTGTTGATTTTAAGACAGCTTTCGACCTTGTGAATAGAAATGCACTCATGTATAAACTCTCTCAACTCGGAATCTCTACAAAGATCTTAAATGTATTAAAGAACATGTATACTGGTACAGAAGCATCGGTATGGGATGGATCTACGTTCTCACAATATTTTGATACTAACGCTGGTGTCAAACAAGGATGCCCTCTGAGTGCTTTGTTGTTTGCGTTGTATATTAACGATATTGGCAAATATCTTCCTGGTGGGATTCGGATAGCTGACACTACAATCAATGTTCTTCTGTATGCAGACGATCTAGTGATTCTTTCAGAGTCACCAGAAAATTTGCAGCTTATGATAAATCGGTTGGCAACATACTGTATCACATGGGGACTTACAATAAATACTGAAAAATCTAAAATCATGGTATTCTCAAGATCTTCTCACAGTTTGGTTAGAGAAAGTTGGTTCTTCAATGATCATCGGCTTGAAATCACTAAGGATTACAACTATTTAGGCGTCAAGTTGAACAAAATGATGGATTTCAATAATCATCTAACTGAAAAAGCGAAGTCCTCCCAAAGTTTGATAAATATGACTTGGAGGAATATTTTCTCAAACCAAAATGTATTGTTGTCAGCTAAATGGAAAATTTTTTAATGTGTTGTAAAAACATCTCTTTGCTATGCGGCACAAGTTTGGGGAACGGATGAATTTGATGTTGTAGAAAAGCTCCAAAGAAATTTCATAAAAAAACTTTTTAATTTGCCAAATGGAACACCTAACTACGCAGTTTACTTGGAAACGGGAATTGCGAAACTGTTTACCAACACCTTTAAGCTGCAGGCAGACTACATCCATAAAGTTGCTTCACATTCAGATGCTCGTTTGACCAAGAAAATGCTCCTTTATGAAATGCGGAATAAGGACTGGTGGATCGCAAAGTGGCAAAATATTGGTGATAGCTGTGGGGAAGGTATCCAATTTGATTTGAATAACTTAGTTCAACTAAAGGAGCAGCTTTACAACGTAATTCAAAAACACGAAGACTATGTTCGAGAAAAATTAGTAGGAGAAGCTGAGCAGTCTGAGAGCAGAATAATTTACTCACAACTCAACCATAACCTGTTGGACAATAATTACTTTCAAGACACATTCAGCTATAAAGAAATATCACTAATTTTCAAATCCAGATGTGAGCTTTTAACCTTAAATGGCAGTCCATACAACGGAAAATTCCAGCAATTCTGTACCCTCTGCAATATTAAAGCAAAAGAAGACTGCTTCCATTTTATAAGCATTTGTCCAGTATTTAAACCTCAAAGACTAATTTTTTTTTTTTAAGAAAAACAGCTTTACAATGCAAGAAACAATAGAATTATTAAATGGTGTAAATTGGAAATTATTGTATTGTTTTTTAAACTCAATTTATATGTATCGAAATCTATTAATGTCTGAATTCATTTAAATCAATTCATTTAAATTTTATTTATAAATTAAAAAATTGTTTTATATACTTTGCCAACTGAGCTGACGGCTATGTCAAAGCTTTAAAATTCATTATGTCTACTGAAACTGTATAAAAACATCGATAAATAAATGAATTACTTACTTACTTACTTACTTGTTAGCAAAATCTTGGATAAATCTTCTATAGTAATTACAGAATGCAACAAATTTTCTAACCTTGTCTGCATTATAGAATAATTTTCTATTAAACTTTATTTTGCAGGGTGGGTTTTAAAACAATCTTTTGTTATTAGGTATCCTAAATAAACTACTTCTGATCTCAAAAAATTTCATTTGCTTGCATTTAATTTGAGATTAAATTGGTGTAATTTTTGGACTCTTTAAGTAGGTTTTCATTATGGTGTTTAGGGCTACATCCGAAAACTATTATATCATCTACTTATAGAAAGGCTTCTGAGTCTAGACCACATAAAGCAATTGTTAGCATTCTTTAAAAGCTGTTTGAAGAAATGTTGGTAATCTAGTGAATTGGTAGTGTCCATCTAGCGTGGAAAATGCTGTGAATGGTCTTGATTTTACAACAAGTGGGATTTGATGAAATGAACTAGTCATATCTAGTGTTGAGAAATATTTTTCCCGCCTAATTTGTCTAGTAGATCTTCAAGGCTTGTAAGTTCAAGTATCGATTAGCATCATACCCGCTACGCATGTGCGGAAGTCATGGGAAAGTCAAGTGACGGTTTACTCCATACGTTCTGTGTTTTATTTCAATCCCTTTATCTTTAACCTTTGGTTGGTGGTTGGGTGCTGTATGAATAGGGTAGGCACTGAAAGGCATCAAACTGGTGATGCACAGTCGCTGCAACTATATCGTACACATCAATTGTGCTTATTTTACCTCCCCGCGGTAACCACCGGGTACTGGTCTGTCCACCCGGACATTCCTATTAAACTTATAAGCGCGAGTGTTGAACACAGAAAAAATAGCAACACTATAATGCTCTGCTTTAATGACTGTTCTGATCGATTCGCAGAAGTCTTGCACGAGCCCCTCAGAAAGAGGACGTACGGCGGATGAGCCCAACCAATTGGACCAACGGTGGCGTCAACAGTCAACGAAGCAGACGCTCTAATGAGCTACTTCGACGTATTTGGAGATAAGGTCATTAGGACAATTCAATGCAAGTCAGGGCATTGAAATAGAGATGGTGGCGGATGAACCCTTAATGGGCCAACGGCAGCGCTCATATCCCCGAAGTGGGTTAAAGACTCCGGATTCTCCGGTTCCTTTTGTCCAAGGAATCCAACAAAGGACCTGGCCCTCCAGGTTGGGGGTTGTGCGTGGGGTTAACAACCCTGCCACGGAAAAAAGAAAAAGTTGCGAAGCGACCAATAGCCTCGGAAAAGGACGGATTTACTGTTGACGACCCGGAAAAACGAATCAAGGACAACGACCTTCGGATCTGCACGTGGAATGTTAGAACTCTTAACAGACCACGTGCATCCAAACAACTAGCGGAGGCCCTAGACTGCTACAGAGCAGGAATTACTGCCATCCAGGAAGTGCGATGGAATGGGCCGGGCAAAAGGAGGATGAAAAACTGTGACGTGTACTACGGTGATTGCGCAAGAAGACCACAGCGTTTATTTGGGTGCGGATTCGTCATAAGCGGTAGACTTAGGCAAGAAGTCTTGGGCTTTCGACACGTAAGTGAGCGACTTGTGACAATCCGTATCAAGGCTAAATTCGCCAACATTAGCCTAATATGCGCTCATGCCCCCACAGAGGACAAAGATGACGCCACCAAGGATGACTTCTATGAGCTCCTCGAAAAAACCTATGAGCAATGCCCTAAATACGACGTTAAGATCGTACTAGGCGATTTTAATGCCAAAATAGGTAAAGAGGAAATCTTTGGTAGGACTGTCGGAAAACATAGCCTACACGACACAACGTCTGAAAACGGACTTAGGCTAATTGACTTCGCAGCGGCACATAACGTCACCATTGCAAGCACACGGTTTCCTCATCTCGATATACACAAAGGGACTTGGCGACACCCAGATCAAAGAACCGTCAATCAGATTGATCACGTTGCGATCGATGCAAGACACGCCTCCAGTATCTTGGATGTTCGCACCTTCCGAGCAGCTAACATCGACTCGGATCACTACCTTGTTGCAGCAAAGGTAAGAATGCGAATAACCCGAACTCCACAACAACGGAGTAATACTGTGAGGAAGTTTGACGTCGGAAATCTGCAATCGCAAGAAACCGCCAGAACCTATGCCGATCGAATATCCCGTAACCTCTCAAGAAATCCAGTACCGCCAGCATCAAGTGCCGAAGATCAGTGGCAACACTGCCAACAAGCCATCAGAGATGCCGCAACTGATGTGCTAGGTTTCACCAGACCACCACCACGAAACCTTTGGTTTGATGACGAATGCAGGCAGGCCCATGCAGCCAAACAAGAGGCATATAAAGCGACGCTGCAAAGAAAGACGAGAGCTGCTCGCGAGCTTTACGAGCAGAAAAGACGGGAAGAACACCGGCTTCTCCAAAAGAAAAAAAGAGAGCATGAGAAGCGCGCGATCGAAGATATTGAGAGATGCTACTCCAGGAACAACGTGCGGAAGTTTTACCAACAGGTAAAAAGAACATGCCAAGGAAAAAAATCCCGCACAGAAGCCTGTAGAGATAGGAATGGAAACCTCGTAGTAGAGTCACAGTCGGTGCTGAGTACATGGAAGGACCATTTCTGCAGACTGTTAAACGGCGATGAAGGCCAAAATCCCGCTGTCAGGCAGAATGAACCATTCAACATGGATGATGACAGACAAAACTTCCGTCCACCTGACCAAAATGAAGTAAGGATAGCAATATCTAAACTCAAAAACAACAAAGCTGCTGGACCCGACGGATTACCCGCCGAACTTTTTAAAGCGGCCGGAGATGACCTGGTGGAGTGCATACACCAACTCATCTCTAAAGTTTGGTCAGAAGAAAGTATGCCTGATGAATGGAACCTCAGCATCGTTTGCCCGATTCACAAGAAAGGAGACCCTCTAAACTGCGCCAACTATAGAGGAATAAGTCTCCTGAATATCGCCTACAAGATCCTCTCTGCCGTACTATGTGAACGCCTGAAACCTTTCGTCAGCAACCTGATTGGCCCCTATCAGTGTGGTTTCAGACAAGGAAAGTCCACAATCGATCAAATGTTCACGCTACGGCAGTTCCTGGAAACCACCCAAGAATTCCAAATCGATACCCACCACCTCTTTATCGATTTTAAGGCCGCGTACGATAGCATTTATAGAGACGAGCTATACAGAGCCATGTCAGGTTTTGGCATTCCCACAAAACTCGTCCGACTGTGCAGGATGACGATGGAGAACTCTCGCTGCTCCGTCAAGGTTGGTTCTGACCTCACAGAAGCTTTTGACGTCAAAAAAGGATTCCGACAAGGTGATGCGCTATCGTGCGATTTCTTCAACTTAATACTTGAAAAAATTATAAGAAACTCGCAAGTCAATTGTAGTGGGACAATTTTTTTCAAGTCTGTGCAATTGCTAGCATACGCTGACGACATAGACATCATTGGCAGAACTCGGCGAGCTGTCACTGGAACGTTTGCTAGCATTGAAGCTGAAGCGGCTAAGATGGGACTAGCAGTCAATGAGGCCAAAACGAAGTACCTGCTGTCCACAAAAAGGGACACACAACACCGGCGGATTGGACAAAACATCACAATAGACAGGTACAACTTTGAGGTAGTTAGGGACTTTGTGTACCTCGGATCCGCTATAACATCTGACAACAACATCTCGTCAGAAATAAAGCGAAGAATTACTCTTGCCAATCGCTGTTTCTATGGGCTAGGAAGGCAATTGAGTAGCAAAGCCCTCTCTCGAAAGACAAAGGAGACTCTTTATAAGACCCTAATCATCCCAGTCCTGCTCTATGGCGCCGAGGCATGGACTCTATCTAAAGCGGATGAAGATATCCTTAGTCGTTTCGAGCGTAAGATTCTTCGGAAGATTTTTGGCCCTATCTGCGTTAACGGGCTTTGGAGGAGAAGGTTCAACCAAGAACTATACGAGCTGTACAACGACATTGACCTGGTCAAAAAAATACGCATATCACGTTTAAGATGGCTAGGTCATGTAGAGCGAATGGACAACAATGCTCCGGCTCGCAGGATCTTCGATTCCATCCCAGAGGGTAGACGCAGTCAAGGAAGACCTCGCCTTAGGTGGCGCGCTCAAGTGGAGGACGACCTCAACCAACTTGGAGTGCAAAACTGGAGGCAGCTAGCCAAAGACCGAGTTGGCTGGAGAGGCATGTTGGTTGAGGCCCAGGTTCGTCCCGAACTGTAGCGCCACCTAAGTAAGTAAGTAAGTTATCTTTAACCACCCTCCAATAACCCAATAATAAATAAATAAATAAAATAAAAAAAAAAAAACGTCAATTCACGCGCGGTCTATATTAAATTTATTCAGTTTAATAATTCATAATCCAGTGAAAATAACACAAATAAATTGTGCTTTGAAATGAAAAATAAGTTTTTATTAATACCCACTAACGAGAAAAAACACACCACAGCGAGTAAGCTCCTTCTCTTGTCTTTTTTCCATATTTCCTTCCTCACAGACGATTTAGTTTAATCATTGCGGTAAATCCTTATGGTTAAGCTAGATCGTTATCGGATATATTAATTGATGTTCTTTGAGTAACCAGGGGCGGATCAACTCAATTATTATTAAGGCATAACACTAATAATAATTGTTTTTGTGAAGCTCAAATTGGGACTTAGTGGAGCATTAATTATAGTTAATTAATTTGCTTTTTAAGTTTTGTATTCTTTATGGGCGGTATTTTCAGAGTTGATTATTCCAACATTCGTGGGCTCAGGAAAAAATTCTGTGCTGCATAGGTTTATACTTCATTAAACAAGCCAGCTGTTTTGGCATTAAGTGAAACCCAAGTAGGAGACAATTCTGATCACTCGGAATTTAACCTTCATGGGTATAACTTAGTGCCATTATTCTTTGCCTATCACGGAATCGCCGTATATATTAGGAATGATGTCGCATACCAACTTCTACCACAATATGGTCTGTGTTCAAATACAGATTTTAACTTCATGTGGTTAAAATTCACGGTAAAAAAGCGCATTGTTTTATCTATAAAAGCCCTAATTTGGATAGAGTGTCAACTTCCAACGAATTTGATGCTTTGTCAGACTTCATTCAAAGTATTGTTGCCCATTATCCTCACACTGAAATCATTATTACGGGTGATTTCAATGTACACAATGCAAGTTGGCTTCGCTATTTTGGCCAGACAACACCCCAAGGAAGGTATGTTGAAATCTTTGCTGAGTTAAACCAACTAACTCAGCTTGTTGATGAGCCAACGCGAATTCCTGACATTACAGGCCAAGCCGCCAACACACTAGACTTGTTTCTTACCTCCGATCCTGATAAACACAAAATTCGTGTTTTTTCGCCTCTAAGCACATCAGACCATTGCGTCATTTCTGCAAATCTCTCGTGCCAACAATTCAGTTGAAGAGAAACCCCCTAGGAGAACCGTTTGGCAATACGAGAAAGCCAATTGGGACGGTCTCAATAATTTCTTCAGGATCTTCAACTGGTCGCTCTGCTTCCTCAGTAGTGACATAGACTCCAGCGCAGTTATGGTAACAAATGTTATCCTCTTAGGTATGCAAAATTTTGTCCCGAATAGGTCAAAAAGTATCAAACCTAAAGATAACTCATGGTTTGATTCGAGCTGTAAAGAGATTATCAGGTTGAAAGAGGTAAGTTTCCGATGTTATAAAGCCAACAAAACCGAGGAAAACCGGAAAAAGTTTCAGCAAGCTAGAAAGGCCTGTAATGTTCACATTCGCAAGACTAAATTTTTACATGAACAAAAAATCAGGCAAAAAATACTGCAATGTCCCAAAGGCAGTAAAAATGTTTGGTCATTTGTTAAAAACGTAAAGAACTCCTCGTCATCATCGGTTCCTACGCTTGTCTTCAATGATACTCCTGTTGTCAGTTCTCAAGAAAAAGCAGATCTGCTTGCAGCCCAATTCGCTGCTAACTCAACGCTGCCAGCAGGTGTTTGTACTCCTCCTGTACTCGAGAGCGTAAATGACTTCATGGGACCGGCGGCAAAATACCTGGGGCTGCACATAAATGAAGGGAAGACTTGGTACATGGCGGCAACGTCTGCGAGAAATGTTGGTACAACCATCAGGGTAGCGAAACACGAACTTGAAGTAGTGCAGTCCTTTAACTATCTTGGGTCAAAAGTAGGAGCCGATAACAATATGGAGGAAAAAATACGCGGGCGGCTGCTGAAATCCAACAAAACCTACTATAGTCTGTCAAGGCTCTTTAAATCCAGAAACCTTACCATAAAAACCAAACTGCTGCTGTACAAGACTATGGTCTTACCAGTACTCACATACGGAACCGAGACTTGGGTGTTTACAAAAAGACACTCTGATCTCTTATCCGCGTTCGAGAGAAAAGTCTTACGGAGAATTGTTGGCCCCGTGTGTTAGGAAGGACGATTCCGGAGAATATACAATCATGAATTGTATGAAATCTATCTCAAAGCAGATGTTGTTGAAAAAATAAAGCTCGGTAGACTCCGGTGGGCTGGACACCTAGCTCGCATGAGCGAAGAGGAACCAACTCGGAAAGTCTTTTGCGGTACTTTTTATGGTAGAAGACAACGTGGCAGACCTTGCTTACGTTGGAAGGATGGCGTAGACCAGGACGCCCGAAGCCTTGGGGTGCGCAATTGGATGGCGTCGGCCAGCAATCGGGATGTATGGAAGAATTTGTTGAAGGAGGCACGGACCGGATCCTGGTTGTTGCGCCGATGATGATGATGATGATTTTATTGTTTAATCTGCGAAGATCTACTACCAAGCGCCATTTTTGTATACAATTTTCAGTTTTCTTTAGGACTAGTAGCAATGGTGAATTGTAAGCACTAACTGAATGTTCAATTATCTTGGTTTTTAGGAGTTCTACTAAATTGTTAGTAGATAAGGGTTCATCGTCTAAATGGAAAATGTTTTGGTATTTTTTTAAATATTTGTTCTAGTGTTCTCCTAGCTTCTATATATGTATGTTCTATTCTTAGTTTTTTTAAGAGCTGTTAGATATGTTTTCTTTCAATATGTTGTAGTTTCTTAGTGTTTTTTTTTGTTGTAATTGATTTTTTATTTAATATTAACTTAAAACTATACTTACAGGCTAGACAAAAATCTTAAAACTAGGAAAACTATCATCTTAATTAATTTACTGGCCCTATGCGGGCGCTCTAAATTAATCTCTATCTTAATTTAAATGCCTTTCGGCCTAAAAATAACTTAAATTTATCTTATCTTATCCTGGGTTTTATTTTTCACCCAGAAAAAAAAACTGGGTTTTTTTTATCGGTTAATCTTTTAAACTACTTAAAAACTATTTTAAAATAAACTTAAAATTACTTAAAATAAACCTAAAATACTTAAATCTATAACAGCCACAGCAAGTGTTGCGGCTCCTTTGTTGCCGGCGGGGTCGTTGCTGGCATGTTTGACCGGCCTCACGCTCGTCGGAGGGAGTAGGATCTTGACCCTTGTCAGAGCACAACAAAAAAGATCATGCCAGACTTTTGACGAAGGTCTTGCTCGTCTGCGGAGCTGCCCCTCTACCCACCCTACCATGGTATCTTATCCGCCTCGATACCCCTTTTGCCCGCCATCTTCTGCTTCCCCCATTTACCCCAAACATCCTTACACTGCTTTCCTCTTCATCGATTCCCATCCATTATCCTCTGAAATTTAATTAAAAACCCATTTTCCTTTTTGTTCTTAACTTCATCTAGTTGTAAACATTTTTCTTAACATTATATTTATTAAAAGTATGTATTTTTTAAACTATTATACTCTATGTTTATGTATACAATATTTAATTTTCAATGTTTCAATATATTCGTTAAGTTAAAGTTACTTTAAACTATTTATTTGCTTTTTGTATGTATGTATATATATTTTATAATTTCACTTGAGCGAATATTACATTCATATGCACAAACACCCTGTATATATTTTCCTAATAGTGCATTGCTCCCCAATCGAATTATGTTTTCAGGCATACAAATCAATCATTATATAAATTAAGCATAGAAAAGTGGCATATAAATATAACGGTAGTGCCCCGTGGCTTAGTGGTTAGTGTGTCGGACTGCTAAGCGAAAGAACCTGGGTTCAAATCCAGTTCATAGCCACCTTTTTTTCTGGGGTACTGCCTCTTGCGAGGAACTGACAAAACCTCCAAGAGTAAAATTTGTCTCGAAAAAGTGCATCTCATGTAGCCGTTCGGACTCGGCGGTAAACTGTAGGTCCCTTCCATTCTTGCAGAGTAACAACACACACACAGGAATGGTTGAGAGTATAAGTCACTAGGGCTTGGCTCCTTAAGGAGCTGTCGCGCCAGTAAATTTATTTATTTATTTTTTTAAATATAACGATAAGGTCACTCACCTTTTCTACGACGCTTTTAGCTGGCGATGGAGTGGCCACAGCATCCAGGCTGTATATATATTATGACTTTCGTCGTGTTTTCTTGTTGCTTGTGCTGTTGGTATTAATAATTATTTATGCCTAAATCTATAATTCTTATTTTTGTAAAAAAAAAATTAATCCCCCCAGTGCTACTTTCCAAGTGCCTATGACTAGCACTTAATTGAGATTATATTTATATATATACATGCGTTTCGCAAATAATAAAAATTAATAAAAAAAATAAATAAAATATAATAACAAAAAAAAAAGATTCGGGCGGTGCTGGGAGTTGAACTCGTGGCCTCCGTGCCACGAGCGGATGCTCTGTTTCCAGGCTACCAGTTTGTGACGATTCAGTGCGGCTTTATGCTAACATAATTTGCAAGGCATGTCTATTAATTGCCTTGCAAATTAATTAATTGAATTTGGTTTATTACTTATTTAATTAATTAAATTTGTCAGTGCCAATTCACTGAAGCCTTTGATTCTTGTTCTTTCCCTGTTCTGTCTAATCCTTGCTTTGACTTGTCTACCTTTTTAGGAAATCCTGTCCTCCTAACGGATTAAGTTACTCTTCGTGATTCGTAGTTTACACGATTATATTAATTTATTTTAAGTTTAAATTTAAAAAGCCGTATTTTTTTCTCATTAACTTGCTATTTAGTTTTCACTTCAAAACGGCATTGCCATTTTTCCCTTTTTGTTCCAATCTAAGCTCTAAGCCATGGTTATTGCAACAAATTTTGTTTGGAACAAAAAGGTCAGTGCTGTCGCTTTTCGTAACACAAGTGTTAATGAAAATACACTAGTAATTTAGTTTTAATTTAAATAACCACCTTACCTTGGGTAGGGGGATAGTTATTTAGTTTATTGAATAATGAGAAGTGAATTAATTACAAAATATGAAGTCTATTTATATAAAAGTTGGTGGCAAAAATATGCTGAGTTTTATATATTAATTATTATTATTTCTGTTTTCTCACTGTTTGGAAACAGTGAAAGTAGGTTACTTGAAAGTGTAGTCAGCATATTTGCAGTGCACCGATGAGTTGTTGTTTTGACATTATTTGTATCCGTAAACAATCTCCCGCCAGAAAAAGGTGAAACATTAGTTAATTTGCTTCGGAGATAATAAGGGATACTGGATCGTTGTTGGTGGTGTGGGTCCGTGCCCAGCTTCCAGGTATCTTGTCTTCCTTGCTGAGGTAACTTATATTGGCGTCCATTGTTCTGGTTTTACAGAGAGTTTTCTGTATAGCAACTGTTGAAATAATTGTAAACAAAAGTAGAATGGTGCATAAAGCGCCTCCCAAGTACCAGTACTGATGGTCCAGTGATATCCTATTGCCATCCTCAAGCTCATCTGAAATTTCTGCTTTAAATAACGCAATACGGGGGTCAGTTGGCAGTCGTTTTTGTATTAAAAGTCTTGGGGGTGACAAATTATCTGTAATTGTTGTAGCGTTATTGGTGGTTATTTTTACGACATCTTCCATCGGAGAAACCACCTGGGACGAATTGCTGGAAATAGTGCAACCTGGAAATCGCACCACATTTACCTTTGCAATGATTGGAATGAGGGAGTTATTGCACAACAAATTTACATCATTTTCTTTGGATCTGTAGATGACTGCAAGATCATCCTTGATGAGATGAATTATATTATAGTCGGTGTTGGCCGTAGTGGAGTTACAATTTGGCAAAAGTGAATTATGAGCTGGAACTTTAAGGACTTCCTTCCAGCATTCATTTAATTGCTTCTCCTTTACATCTTCGTATATTCCGCTGCCCAGAGCTATGGCCTGAGATGGCTCAAAGAATGTTGCGTTGTCTGAACTAATCATAATTTGCTGTACAAGACTTCCATTGCCTAGAAGAATAGCGTGGGAATCAATGGTTGGTACATTAATGAAAACGAACTCGATAAATATTTTAGGTTTAACTATAAGTATAGTGAATGTTACAATAACCATGTCTTGACGGATAAACTTTGCTATTTTGTTGAAAGTAAATAGAATAGATACATCAGCTACAGGTGGCAGCATACAAAAGCTCAAACCTTTGTTCATTCTGGTTACGTGTTCCCTTAATTCCGTAGAAGGGCGAATGTTTTCCATGTTTTGGTGATTCGTCTGAATAGTACTGATGAGTAACTGAATGCTCGCTGAGTAGGTATTTATTTGCTCCTGAACACGAAGCTGCTGCTGCTGCTCTATAAGTTCATCAAGCTGTATATCCACGGCTTTAAACTCTAAGTCGGTGATGTTTGTCATCAGGTAGGAGACCTTACTTATTTTGTGTTTGAGCTGGGTGATTTGCTGCTCCAGATTGTTGTTCTCCACAGCTTGATAGGCTATACCGGCAGTCATCAGTACTTGGGGAGCGTATTTAACAAGTCCTTTCATTACCATAGGGATGGCGCCGCGTTTTGACGTCCTTTGGGATAGCTTGCGATGATGCCTTCCTTAACTCTCTCGGCTTCTAACGTAAGAGCTTGTTCTACAGCCTGACAGTGTTGGTTTAATTGGCTATACTTACTGTTGTCATATTGATTGCAAAATAATTTGAAATCTTGGAGAAGAGTGTCAATAGCATGTAAATCAGCAGTGATATTCAGAGAAGTTTCCACCGAAAATTCAAGGTTGAAGAGTTTGATCGATGCATTTCCTAAACGCTGAATGTTAATTCCAGGAGCAAGAGGTTGAATGTCAAAAGCGCTAGCTGCTGGATAAGTTAGGGAAAGCCAAAATAAGATAACTCGTGAAAGCAGCGTAGTGGTTCGATTTTGCACCCGGTTACTTCTTCTTAAGGCTGGTTCTCCTTCGGTGTCATCTGGAAATATTGGGACCAATCGATTTGTCGCACGGTGCACAACTTCCCGTTTTGTTGTTTTTACATCAACTCTGCGCACATTGCCTTTTTCATCAGGATAACATTCAATGATTCGACCCATTTTCCAGTCTGAAGGCATAACGCTCGCTTCTTGAAGTAATACTACATCTCCGATACCAAGGTTTTGAGTTCCAAACTTCCATTTGTTTCGTTTCTGTAGATGTTGTAGATATTCTTGGTGAAATCTTTTCCAAAATTGCTGCTGAAGCTGCTGTATTTGTAACCAGCGTTTTGTTATTGGACCAACCGTTTTAGATGGTTGGCCAGCATCGATTACAGAGTTCTTAAAGCTACGCTGAGTTATAAAGTGAAACGGTGTTAGGGCGGGTGCATCTTCTGCTTCTAATGGGTCTGGATATAGAGGTCTGCTGTTAAGTATACCTTCAATACGACACAAGAGGGTATTAAATTCTTCGTATGTTAAATTCCTCGTTCCTGACATTTTTTTAACAAAATGTTTCATAGATTTGACGGCGGCTTCCCATAGTCCACCGAAGTTGGGGCTGTACAGCGGGTTAAACTTCCAGACAATTTCTTGGATGGCCAGGCTATCCTTGATATTTTTAGTGATCTTGGTCCATTCTTCGTTGATTTTCCTTTTGGCTCCTATGAAATTTGTGCCATTGTCGGAGAGCACAAGGGAAGGCCAACAGCGTCTATTCGCAAAACGTGTGAATGCGGCTAGGAACATATCCGTGCTGAGATCGGAGCATATCTCTAGATGAACAGCTTTAGTAACCAGGCAAACAAATACTGCCACCCAAACTTTAATGATTTTATCGAATCTTATTGCGCTGGCCTTAATATAAAAAGGACCGCACAGGTCGACTCCGATTTTACTGAAAGCGGGTGCGGGAGTAATGCGTTCCAGTGGCAGATCGCCCATAATCGGCTGAATGGTCTTAGCCTTCCATCGTATACAAACTGGGCAGGATCGAATACATTTTTTTATGCGTGATCTTACAGCAGGGATCCAGTAGTCTTCTTTTATCAGATGCTCTGTCAAGGAATTTCCGCTATGATGGTGATCATGGTGAGTTTTGCGAACTATCAGGTCAACTAAGTGACATTTCGTTAATATTATTGGATGCCGCTGGCTCTCTGGAATATTGGCAAGGGAAATCCTCTCCCCTACGCGAAGAAGGCCGTCAGAATTAATAAATGGTGTTAAACAGGCTAACCAGCTTTTCTTCGGAAAAAGTCTTGATTTGTTGAATTGGGAGATTTCGACTCTGAAAACTCGTTGCTGCTGAAAACGTATAATTTTTACCTTTGCTTTAGATATTTCTTCAGCAGTGCCAGGGCCAGTTGGGCGTGTTTCATTCTTTATCTTACAAGTCCAGCGAAGACAGTATGCGATCACTCGTAATAAGCGTTTAAAGCAAGAGGATCTTTCGATGAAACTTTCTTCCATAAGCTCGTTTGTGGTGGCATTACTAATAGTGCACTCAATCTCTTGGAACGGGGTGAGTGGTAACTGGTCGTTTATTAACCAACTAGGTCCTCTTAACCATAGTGTGCAGTCGACTAACTGAGTTGGTGGAAGCCCGCGAGAAGCTGGATCTGCCGGATTTTCAGAAGATTGAACATAGTGCAGTTCCCTGGGGTTGATAACTTTTCGAAATTTTCTGACTCTGGACTTCACAAATTTGTTGTCAATCTCTTTGTTATTTCTTACCCATGCAAGGGCAACCATACTGTCAGTGTATCCAGTCATAGTAATATAAGGAGAATTTAACTTGCGACTGACCTGAGTGAAAAGTTCAGTTAGAAGTAAAATTCCTTCAAGTTCCATCTTGGGTGTTGTGCATAGTTTACTTTCTTTGTTCGCTTTTGTCTTTAGTGGAATGACGCGACCTCTTGCCGCTAGTAAGCAGATATTGTAAGTTGATTTTTTTTTCTCTGTCTACTACTACTACTGCTGCGTAACCATCTCCGGAGGCGTCACAAAATCCAATGAGCTGAATAGGCGTGCTTTTAACTCCTCCAATCCAACGTGGAATTTTAATGTTATTGAGTTTTGAAACTGTTCCGAATACCTTGTTGAATTTTTGTTGTATTTTCTCATCTACTTCATCATCCCAGTCATACTTCAGTACCCACAGGTCTTGGATCCAAATTCGGAGCAGCATAATGACGGGAAGGATCATAAAGCGATGCTGCTGCAGATAATAGGCCTCTTTTTGTGTATTTAATGTTGTCTTTGTTTGTGTTTTGGAAAGAAAATACATCTTCTATTGGATTGTAGAGTATTCCTAAGATCTTCATTGTTGGATCTGAGATTTGTTTGTATGCACAAAGATTTCTAGAGTCCTCAACGTTATTTAGGACTCCTGGGTTATTCGATGCCCATTTAGTTAGAGACAGTTTTCCGGCTTCCAAGGTAGTGGTTATTTTTGCGATTTGATCTTGGCATTTGGTTATGCTGTCCGCTCCGTGAATCAGATCATCCATATAAATAGAGTTCTTGATGATGTCAATAGTTTCCAGGTCTGGGGCATAATCTTCAGCTATTTGGCGGACCGTTCTGATGGCTTGCCATGGAGCACAGTCTACCCCGTATGTCACAGTGTTAAGTGTGTATTCACCTAAAGGTTCTTTTTTATTTGGTTGCCAGATGATCCTAAACTTACATCGGTCTGCCTCGGGTATCAGAAATTGGCGGAACATCTGTTGCATGTCGCTGGTGAATATGAAGTCATATTGTCGACTTTGATGGACGATATCGAATATGTGGGACTGGAGTTTTGGTCCTGGGTGGATGAGTTGGTTAAGACAGACACCGTTACTTGATGGTGCACTGGCGTTAAAAACGTTCCTCAATTTAGTTGTGATAGCATCTTTGCGAATGATACTTATATATGGAATGTAGTAAGCTTTTCCGGTCTCGTCTCGCTGTTGCTCAACAGGAACTGCAGACATATGATGAGAAGTTAGATAATCAGCCATAAAATCGTTTGACATCTTCTTGTGAATTTCATCCTTCTCCCAGCGTCTTTCTTGTCCCATAAAAAACTTTACAGCCATCCTAAACGAGGTACCTAGGGCGGGGGCGTTGTCCTTCCAAGGAATGGGGACGACATATCGACCGTCTTTCGTTCGACAGTGTTTCTCGATGAATAGCTTTTCACAAAATAAATCCTCATCTTCCTCAATGTTCTCCCTGCGGGCTGGCATATCCCAGAAATGTATTAAGTTTGTCTCGTACTCCGAGAGGGTGGTGAAGACTGAGGTTTTATTTCCTGGATTACTACCTGGGTCTCCAGATACAATCCACCCACCAAGGTATGTATTTTGAAGTAAGAGTCCATCTTTTTTCTCCAGTCCTGGTCGTAGAACTGTTGAATATACAGGTCCACCCAATAAAAAAAATGAATTGAGGGTCTGCAAGCAGCTTGTCAAATGAGGACTTCCAGGCGATATGGATGGGCATACTGGGAAGAGATCCGGTTACACGTTTAACAACCAGAGCCTTTATATTGACGAATGGTAGTTCTGGATGATCAAGCTTGAGTTTGATGCTGGCAATAGAACGGACCGTTCCAATCTCTCCCCCTACTCCAATGACTTTGACCAGGGTTCGTTTTTTTGGCAATCGCTATTTCTGTACTAAGTCTTCAGTAATGTAGTTCGCTTGACTGCTCTGATCTAGTAAGCAACGGATAGGGACATCTGCGTGATCAATCAAAAGTGTTGCAATGGCTGTACGAAGAAGAACATTCGAGGATGTTTCAGACTCATTTTGGCACAGGTAAGTGCTGCTTGTTGCTGGAATGTCAGTCTGGATTGAAACTGGTTGTGGATGCATTGCCATAATGTGAGGTCCTGGACATATTTCAGGGAGAGCGATAGTCAAAACGATGCATGGCGCAAAATATGCAGATTTTTTAGTCCCGTAGTAAGGCTTCCCGATTTTGAGAGCTAAGAAATTGTGGACAATCTGTCACATAATGTTGATCCCTGCAGATGAAGCATTTTGTCGTCTGTTGTGGCTGGACTGTTACATGGACTCTGGTGTTCGGAATCCATGACCCTTTCGCACCTGGAGTTTTTTGAATTGGCTGCATTGCTTTGTGAACATCGTCTTGAGTTAAATGGTGCTGGTATTCTCTAAACATGAAGTCTTCTATTTGATCCAGAGTGGGAAATCTGTTTTTAGTAGTGATAACATCTTCTAGTCTTCCACGTGTGATAGGATCTAAGCCTCGAAGGATAAGAAAAGCTAAAATTTGTTCTCCATTTACATCGATTTTTTTAGATTAGAGATCCTCCCTTTAGTGTAGTGCATATATGTAATGAGGGAATCCGCATTGCCTGGTATAGTTGGTCGTTGGGGTAGGGCCAATAGAGCTTCCAATTCCACTTTGGCTAAGTGCCGTGGATTATCAAATGTTCGGTCTAAAAGAGCCCAGGCTACAACATAGTTGTCTCCAGTCAAATCTAGATCGCTTACTGCTTCCAGTGCCTTGCCACTTAGCTTGGATTTAAGCAATGCAAAACGGTCGATGCTCGATGTATGGCTTCTACGCACCAGGGAATCGAACTGTTCTTTGAATTCCCGATACTTAGTGATGTTTCCACTAAACTCGTTTATGTGGATTTCCGGGATTTTAACACCAATATGTTCGGAACGAGACCCTGTAGCTCGGAAGTCGGATTCACGTTCGATGGTAAGTTTTGCTATGGCATGCAAGAGTGCTTCAGTTGTCTGGGATGGCTGTGACCGTTGTGGCAACTTGGTATTGTACGCTCCTTCGGGGTTATTTAGAACGTACCCTACTCCTTCTACAAATGTATGATTTGCAAGCTGAGAGTTTTCTTGAAGCTGTTCTGTTGTTGCTGCGGGCTGTTGTTGCTGCTGAGGGTCGAACTGATGACCGTTTTTGATTGGATCCTCCTCTTCTCGCTGTAGAGTTTTTGATTGGGTATGCTCAGTTTTTTGCTCAGTCCGATTTATTACTGGATCTACACCCGACGGTGCTTTGGGAGCCTGTCTTTTTTCAGGTTGGATTGTCTTCTTGGTAGTTTCCATAACTCCTTTATCATCCTTCAAAAGTTCAGGTTGATGTTTTCCAATGAATTCGTTAATTTGGGAAAATATTTTTTTTGCTGCTTGGTATTTTGGCAAAAATTCATCAGCGGTATCTTGACTCTGATCTATCGAGGTGTTGTAATTAGCCTCGATGGAAGTCCGAAGATTCTTCGCCTTGTTGTACTGCCTTGAGAGCGTTTCCAGGGTACGCTTCTCTAATCCCAGCTTTGTAAGGTTAACTCTAACCTCCTCTAGCTGGACGATGACATCTTGAAGGTTCTCTATAACCCTTTGAATTTTATTCATTTTATTTTTTGAATTTAACCACTTGGTTATGAAATATATGTAAGTAAAAAAAAATGACTCGAAGGACCACTTGTTAATGAAAATACACTAGTAATTTAGTTTTAATTTAAATAACCACCTTACCTTGGGTAGGGGGATAGTTATTTAGTTTATTGAATAATGAGAAGTGAATTAATTACAAAATATGAAGTCTATTTATATAAAAGTTGGTGGCAAAAATATGCTGAGTTTTATATATTAATTATTATTATTTCTGTTTTGTCACTGTTTGGAAACAGTGAAAGTAGGTTACTTGAAAGTGTAGTCAGCATATTTGCAGTGCACCGATGAGTTGTTGTTTTGACATTATTTGTATCCGTAAACAACAAGCTTTTTTTAATTTTATATTGATGTTATTTAATTAATATTAATATTAATATTAATTACCTTCGCAAAATGAAATATTTATACCTCTTGATCCTAGTGATTGAATTTCGTTATTAGATATACTTAATTAATTTACAAGTTTCGTCTGTTTTAATATTTTTATATTGGTTGTCTTTTAAGATTGATATGTCAGCTCCCGTGTCTATCAAAAATGATAAATTTATATATAAGTTCTCTGAGTACTTGTACTCTTCATATTAAATTCAGCCTTTTTGAATACGTCTTTTAAATTTTTGTTTGAATTGTTGAGCTATTTATGTATTGTCTTTCTTCTTTTCATTGTTTAATTCCTCATACAAATCTTTTTTTATTATTATTGTTATTATAATTTATTAACTAGTAATTAAAATTAAAAGGTAATACAAAAAGGAGAGAGCCTAGCTGCGAAGACTATTGGCTCTGCTTGTTATTGAATTTTTTTATACAATTAAGTTAAGCGTTGTAAGGAATTTATTCACATTTTCAATATTTAAGCTAGTGGGGTTATTTAATACGTCATAGATCGATATATTTTTTGAAGATTGATGAAAGAACAGGTTTCGATGAGTGGCAGTTTTCGAGGAGGTGAGTTAAACTCATCGTTGTATTGCAGGTGGTGCATATCGGTTGATTGTTTTTGTTTAGAAGGTGTTTATGAGTTGCTGAGGTGTGATCAAGTCTTAAGCGGGTCTAGTTAGAAATTCGTTGTTTTGATACGTTTGTAGGGTATTGAGGGTGAGATTTATGTTCGTTAACTTTTTTGTAATGGTGGTGATAAAGGCTCCATTCGATTTCCTGTTTTCTTTTCAAGGTGTTATGTATTTGCGTTGTCAGGTCTTTTTTGGTGTAAATATTGAATTTATAGAGTGGCTTTGTCGGTAGAAGTTGCGGCTCTATCAGCTTCTTCGTTTCCACGTATATTAGCATGGCCTGGAGTCCACATCTGTTTTACTTTCTTCGACTTTATTATTATCTTGTTTCTTATTGCGGAAATAAGATCTGAATTGTTGTTTGGGTTTTTAACAGCTTTCAGGCAGGACTGATATGCTATCAGAGCATATTACAAACTTGTCGTTAGAATTCGTAATCGATTAGGTTGCTCATAGAATAGCAAAAGCTTCTGCAGTGAATATAGAAGCAAGGCTCATTACAAAGGTATCAGATTTTATATTCCATGGAGGATATAATAAAGTTGATTTGTTTTTGAGTTTTTGTAGGTAGGTAGGAGCTTTGTCGAGAATTGTGCTTATTGCAGATGGAATACGTTTCTTACACTTGTGGTGAATGTCTTTATCGATAACTGAATTTGTGAAGAAGACTAATTTAACGACTAGATTCGAAATGATTTGTTGGAAACGTTGCTCAACAGAGCGAAGGCTTGCTTCCGCAAGAATATTTTTCAGTGGTGTTGTAGGGAATGCGTTGATGCTCTTTCTAACTGCTTGGTGATAGGTTGGTTGTATTATTCTTAGAGTTGTTTTTGCCGTAAATATAGATTTCGTAGTCGATCTTACTTAATACTAACATTTTGGTAATATATGAGAGAGTATTAATGTGTACATGGCTTTTTTTTTATTTAAACAATGTTCTTTCCATCTATATTTCTTATTAAATACTAATGCTAGGATATTAAGTCTATTAACATTTTCAATTTGTATATTATTTATACTTAATATAATTTCAGGACAATAAGTTTTTCTACAGACATGTAGGATTTTACATTTTTTTTAATGAAAGTTTAGCTCCTAAAGCAAACGACCAATCAATCAATATCATTAACAACATTATCAAAAAGGTTCTTAGATTTATCTAAATCACTGATTTTACTTGAAATATGTCATCTGCATAACTACAACTATCTAAAAGTTTATGATTATTATAGTCGAAATATAGTCGAAGGCGATAATAAATAGAACTACCGATAGTACCGATCCCTGAGGAATACCATTTTGCAAGAAGTGAGTTGACGAGTAAACATTATTAGCTCTGGTAAAGAATTTTCTATTAGTTAGAAAAGGCTTCACGTAGCCAAACATCTTCTCGCCAACACCCCATGTATTTAATTTTTGACGTACAATATGCAAACCGATTCTGTCAAAGGCTTTTTCGAAATCGAGCGAAAGCACGGGTAAATGATTTTTGCTGACAAAGCTCGCGAAATGTAGTAATCTAAGTGGAGATGCGTCGACACATCCCCGGTTAGCTTTAAAAGCAACTTTGTTAGTAGATAATAGTTTTCTTGTTTCAGCGAACCACATTAATCATTTTGCAATGATTTTTTCCATAATTTTGGAAGAGCAAGATAAAAGGGATATGGGACGATATCCGTCAATTAGTTTCCTATCTTTATTATGTTTCGGTATGGGAAGAAGTGTGGCAGTTTTCCAATTTTGAGGTATTACAGCAGTGTTATTTTAGTTATGTTATTGTATAGTTTAATAAGTCTCAATTTTACATCAAATGGTAAGTTTTTTTAGTATTGGGTAGTTTATTTTGTCTCTACCAGGAGTGTTGCCTTTAGTTTTTTTTTTTAAGGAAGCTTCAAACTCTATTAGTGATATAGGTTCTTCAATATGTTGTGGAAAAATATTTTCTGTAGTTACATAGGGGGAGAGGTTGAGAAATTCGTCTTTTTTCATTTTAAAAGTAGTATGAAAATTGTTGTCATTTGAATAATTAGACCAGGTTTGTGAAGAGATTAGATATTTGTGTCGGATTTGTGATAAGTGAATCCGTTGATTGGATACATATCGTTATCGTTAAGGGGTTGGGGTTACCCGTAAGACAACGGATGTTTTGCCAAAGTTTGGTAATGGAAGACCCGGGATTTATGCTAGATGTAAAGCTTGCAAAACTTTTAGTTTTGCTCGCTTTGAGTTCTCGTCTAAATTTAGCATTTGCTTTTTTATATGAAATCAGGTTTGTTTGAGATGGAGATTTTTGGAATTCCTTCAGTGTTTTCATTTTGTCCTTACGTAGTGAAGTAAGATGAAGATTCCACCATAGAACATTGGGTTTTGAGAAGGTGTTGTTTGATGAAGTTGTTTGAGGTATTGAGGCGTTAGCAGCAGTTCTGATTGTCTTTTGAATTATGGCAACTTCTTAATTGATGTTCGACGTTGAAGGATTGTCTGATAAATATTCAGTTATAAATATTCGGTTTTGAATTTAGAGATATGTGGAGGGTTTTTTATATAATGCCTAAATTTGTGGATGAGAGAATAGGAAAATGGTCGCTATTGTGAAGATCGTTTAAGGTTTTCCAGGAAGTTTTAGGAAACAATTGAGGTGAACAACAAGTAATGAAGAGTGAGATTTTCACTAAGTAGAAGAAAGAGTGTGAGTGGTTGTTGTTGAATTACGTTTTTTGTTAAATTGAATAGTTTTTGTTAGATTTTTATTTGTAATTGTTTTGTCGACTGTTGAGATTGGTTGTATCAAACTTGTGGTTGGCGGTTGTATGTTGATGTTGAAATTATGGCCTCGCTGTCCGCTTATCGAGGTGCTCGGACCATTACGTTAATCCGACCATTTCGACAAACGATCAGCGGGGTTTGTAATTTCGGGTGATTGTTTATTACTTGGGTTCATATTCATGATTATTATTATTGGAAGTATGAGGCAAAAATATGTGTTTCGTTTTATAAGGGTATGAGTGAGGGCTATGATGGGTGAATCGATGGTAACGTTATCTGTTTCCGAATCAGAGACGTTCAATTTTTCGAGATCGTTTGTAGGTTTTGATGGATTTTTAATTGAATTTAGGGTTATGTTTGTTTCGTTATGTTTTGCATAGGTTGCAGGTCCTGTGGTTAAGGTTTTTAAAGTAAGAGTTTGTTTGTTATCAGGGAGTTTAATTTTAATATTTGGTGGTACAGATTTTGGATGGGAATCCAATGAATTAGAAAGAGAAGAAGAGGATGTAATGTTATTAGACGTAGTGGAGGTTTGTGGGATAGAGACACAATTTTGAAAGGTTGTATGTTTTGGTTTTTCATGTAAGATGGCATTATCTTTAGAAACATTATTACCAGTTATTGCTTTTTCATTGAAGGGGGTTTTATTCAGGTTTGATTCAGTTGGATCGTTATGATAATATAGGCGTCTCGCTTCAGCCATACTAAACTTGTTTCGCGTTTTGATTATTAGAATGTCTTTGTTGTTGATATATTTCGGGCATTTAGTAGAGGAGGATGGATGTGGTTCTGGATTTGGGGGACAATTTGCACACATAACACGTGTACAGCTGGTAGGCGCATTTTCAAGAACTTGAAGATTGCAAGTAATACACATTTCTTCTTTGGTGCACCTTTTGATGGTGTGTCCAAGAATTTGACATTTGCGACAGCGCATTGGATTCGGGATATATTCCTTAACCTTTTCTTTGTAAAATCCAATTTCGACCGAGGTCGGAGCTTGATATAATTCAAAAATGAAAAGCATAAGGCCCGTTGAACGCGGTTTTCCTTCAATATTTTTGTAAACTTGAAGACCTCAATTACACCTTGCGCGGACATTTCAGAAACGATTTCACTTTCCGGAACATTAATAAGGAAAGGCGCAAATACGATTCCATTACTTGAGTTCAGACGGTCATGATATTTCACGGAGATTGGGCATACTTTAGCTAGGTTATAGAGCACTAGGAATTTTTCGGCAACTTTTTTGTTTTTTGCAAGGATAAGTACATTCCCATCGTGAAGCTGGGTAATACTTTCATATTCCGTACTAATAGCATCCATGGCTTTCTTCAAAAAGAAAACACTAACATTTGATAGAGGTTTATTTTCATCGCTTGAAGAAATGACAATAAACTTGGGGTTTTTGCAATTGGTATTGGGGGTAGGGAGTTGGGGGAATTAGTCGAAATTAGTAAAGTGTTTCGATCTTTTGGTTGGAGGAGAGTTGAGGGGCGGTGAATGAAGGGGTGTATCCGGAGATAACACCTTAAATCGGTTCCCTAACATATTAGCCCGTCGGGATGGGCTTAGTGGGAAAGAACCGAAAACTATTCACTAAGATAGAAGCACTAGGGATGGGGTGAGGAATATAAGAAAAGTTGAAAAAGTAAATAAACCGGTTTAGGAGAGAGAGAGATAATGCACTAGAAAATGAAAAGCCGCAGACTAGAGGAACGACGTTATCGCAACGAATGCTAGACGACCAAAGTTTCTTGTGTGTAACATCTGCTTGGATTCTTTTTAATATTATGAATTTTTTTTTCTATTTTTTGTATAACTTCTTCCATTTTATTTAAACATTACTAATATTATTGTTTGCAATTTGATTTTTTACATAATTTTTATAATATTTATTAACATTAAAAGTAAAATATAGACAAATTGAATGAAATAAGTTTAGTTTTGTTATTTCCTTTGTGGTGTTGTTTCCCATCGTTGTGGTATTTGACTTTCTTTTTTAATTTCTCCAATTAATTTTGTGTAGGGTGGTTGCCTGCTCCCAAGTTGGTGGGTCTCGGCAATTTGTATACAAACAAAAAATTATATTTCTATGGGCGTAGGATTGTATGGTGGCACAAACACGTTTCTTCCTGGTGAGTATTCAGTTGACATTTGGCCAGGCCGAAATTATAAATATTTTTGTAGAAATTATGGGCTTATGTTATGAGTTATGTTCAGGATTGATATATGCTAGGCACGAATGCCATAGGTTTGCTAGAATCTAGTGTTAAGCACTTGATTAAATGTAAAATTGAATCTGTTTTCTTTATTGATAAATAAGTGCCTTATATACTAAAATCCCATAGCAAATCCAAGTGTTCGATTTTTATTGTGACCTAGTGAAATCATTCATAATCTGATATCGTCATCCAAACGATGACACAGTAACGTATTAGCAAATGTCGAACATATCAAAAGAAATATAATACTATGAACTCATAAAGTGTTCCAGAAATGTAAGTGAACTTTATATTTTGCAAGTGCAGCTATGAACTATACTTTGTTTGTTGCTTTAGGAATGAAAACGAAAATTCTTTATCTATAAGGTCACTACATGATACTACACAATAATGCCTCTTCGCCTGCAAAACCTTGGCATGGAAACTATCAATTGGGATACAATCCTCCTACATACTCTTTAGGAACAATCATTAAAAACCTCAAAACCTATGCTAACATTTAAGGAGTTTCTACCGTTCTTGGAGCAACGGTTTCAATCTTTGGAGGCATTAGCAAGAACCACTAGAGCAAGTTCAGATGATCAACTAAAAAGATTTACACCAAATCAGGCTTTAAACAATGTCGCTGCAGCGGGACTTAAATGCATTTCCTGCAAGGGAAATCATCTGCTATACGCTTGCCAGAAATGTCTGCAATTAAGTTCAAAACACCGGCTGCGCTTAGTACAAAGGTCAAGACACTGCGCAAATTGTCCGAATTCAGGGCACGATACTAAGGACTGTACACTCGGAGGCTTCTTGCTCAGGTGAAGCAAGAGACATCGCGTTTCGGAGGTTCATAGCTCTTGAACGAACGATAGCCAATTCAAAAGAACTGAAGAAACTCTACATAGAGTTTATGGTGGAGTGACAGAATTGGGTCACATGGAAGAAGTTAATTTCCATCAAACAACAAAATCCTACTATTTTTTGTCCCATCATTGCGTCCAAAAGCCCGATAGTTGCACTACAAAGCTAAGGGTAGTTTTTGACGGTTTGACGGCATTGTGGAGTCCAAATTACAATTTGGTGTAACAAGTTGGGGTGGAGCTTATTTGAGTACCCTTGATCCTTTAAAAAAAATCTCAAAAACACATTGTCAGAATAATTTGTAAAAATCTAGAATATATATTAGCTGGCCTCTTTTTCTGCATATAAGAATCCTGCCTTCGAAGCCCCTCTATACTTTTAAAGTTCTAAAAGTTCTTCATGATGAGCGGCTACAACGTTTTTCATAGGAACTCGAACCATCATAATTTACGGTTAAATACTCGGGTTCTAGTAAAGATTCCGAAGTCAAACACAACTTATTTTTCAAATTTTTTTACAGCTTCAGCACCTAAGTTGTTCAATATCTTGCCTTTTGAAATTAGAAATATACGAGTGGCTTCATTATTTCTGAAAAAAAAGTTAAGATCTGGCTGTTTAAAATAGACAGTTCATCAGTCAGAAATCTCTATTAATTGTTGATATAAGAGATTATAAAATTATAACTTTATTTTTTTTTCTTATTTCTTTCTCAATTTCGATACTATGGTATTTTACATTAATTACATTATGTATATTAAATTTTGGTAAAAAATGTTTAACTTTACCCCACATTCATACAAAATTAATAAATATTTTAAATTACATAAAGGTTCATTCGATACAAGTTTTAATAACTACAGAATGAACCCTATTGTTCTTTATCAAAATACATTTAAAATGATCGAATTGTAATTTAAGTACAAACAAAAACATGTATAACTTAAGAAAATTCGAGCAAATTATTAAATATATTAATATTATTTATGAAGATATTAATAAAGTTAATAGAAAACATGACTGATCCTTTTAGTGATATGAAAGAGAAGAAGGTGGTATTTATTATGTAATGTCAAGTATACAAATCATTGAGTTATTTATTAAGGCATGTTCAATTACCTGTCCAATATAGACAGGTAATTCTGCCCTCAGGAAAGAATCTAAGAAACTTTTCAATAGAGCCAAATATAGTAATGAACCTTTAGACTGGGATCTCTACAAGTCCGGTCAAAATGAATACAAAAAACGAATGATATATGCAAAATGGGCAGCTTGGCAAAAATTTTTACAGACATAGAATCTACAAACGATGCTGCTAGGCTCAGAAAAATCATGTCCAATGTTCACACTGCTCCAGGTTACCATAAGAGACCGAATAGTACCTGGACTGACTCCAGGGGCAATGAGGACAATGCTCTTTCGCAGGCCCAAAATGCTTACATGAAGGGCAAATCTGTTGAGACAGCTCTCTACAAGGTGGTGGGTACTATTGAAAAATCAATCCAATTCAAAGAATTTACTTTAGAGGAATTTCTTCCCATTGAAGGGGCCTTTAATAACGTCGAATACCCAATAGACTCAATAGACCTTTTCACAAAGGAGCTGGCGCCAAAAAGTGCCTTAAGATTAAGTCGTACCAAAAACTGGAATAAGGGCCATTATGGTCATAAAATTATAAAAAAAATTATATAATAATGAATAGACTGTACTATACCGCACTTAGATTTTAGCAAGGTGGCACTAGGAAGGAAAACCGGGTCATTAATAAGAATTATATCTCGGTATATATAGACGGTTTGAAAACGGAAGTAGGGGTAGGGTCTGTTATCTTGTCGAAAAAAACCCCAATAAATAGATAATAAAGTTGCTAAACTTTAGTATTTGAATTTTTTTAAATTTTTATTTTTTCCGGCTCTTTTGGTCTATAATTCTTTGAATCAGAATAAACGAATTGGTCAAATTAAATATATAAACTTTAGTAGTGTTTTTCATGCAAAAGTGCTCGCAGTACGCGAAACCTTTTTTCTTTTAACCTGGAGAACAAAAATGTAGATATATAGCTGCAAATCAGTGAAACAAACCTGGTTACCCTCAGAAGGGTCCCCAACCCGGACACTGATACATTCACGGAAATGAAAGGGCTGATGAACTGGCAAAAATTGGATCATCCATGGAACCAAGCCAAACCATACCCCGGGTACTTGGGCCACTGGAAAATAAGAAAAAAAGAATTCACGAACATTTCTCCAAACCAGCAAATGAGAGATGGCCAAAACTCGATAACTGTCGGGTCTCAAGAAGTCTTTGGCTAAACATCTCAAAGAAAAATACAGTATATTCAAAAGCTAGATAGACCTCAAAGGGTAGATATGTGTGTGGGTACAAGCACCCACAAATCACCCCTATCTATCAACTCCTAATCTCACCTCCACGTGGTGAACAACGGGTGCCTAGTACATCAACTGGAGATTGGGTTCCAACCCCTTTGGAAGGTTGTTGGTGGCAGCAAACGAGAGAGGGGGTGGGGAGTGTTACAACTAAGGCTCTACACCTTGCATCCAGGCGGCAGCGGAAGAATTCTCTAGATGGAATCAACGGTCGCGTCTACAGTTCCAGTCAGGTTGAACTACTTATATGGGCTACTACGACGTTTTTGGAGCTCAGACCTATAAGGAGCGGTTTATCCGGCTCTTCGTCCTTGGAGTCACAATAAGGACCTGGTCCTCCAGGTTGGCGGTTGTGCCGTCGGGGTAACTTTACGGCTACACCAAAAACAACTAGTTGCGAAGCAACAACAAGCCTCGGATACGGACGGATTCACTGATGAAGAACCCTGCAAACGAAATAAGGACAACGAATTTCGGATATGTACGTGGAATGTTAGGTTCCTTAACAGACCACGTGAAGCCGAACAACTAGCGGAGGCCCTTGACTGCTGTAAAGCAGACGTAACCGCCATCCAAGAAATGCGATGGGACGGGCCGGACAAAAGAAAGATGAAAAACTGCGATATCTACTATGGCAACTGCTATACACGACAAAAACAGCGCTTATTTGGATGTGGATTCGTCGTTGGAGGCAGGCTCCGGCAAGAAGTTTTGAGCTACAAATGTGTGAACGAGCGCCTCATGACAATCCGCATCAAGGCTAAATTTGCCAATATTAGCCTTATATGCGCGCATACCCCCACAGAGGAAAAAGATGATGCAAACAAAGAAATGTGTTTTGAGCTCCTGGAAAAAACATGAGCAGTGCCCTAGCTATGACATTAAAATTATCCTAGGCGACTTTAAAGCCAAGCTAGGGAAAGACGATTTTTAGGTGGTACAATCGAAGTGTCGATCTTAAGCTCATAGAGGCCGGACGTCAGGTCGAGGTGCGCGCAGAAATAATTACACAAAAGCCAAAAAAAAAAAAAATTATTATTGCGCATTGTTATCGCGAGTGATAAAAATATAATATTACACACTCGTTTGAGAAATTGGCAAAAACCCCTCGCGTGTGCTGTAAAGAAAAAAACAATATCCACTCGTGTCGTTGGAAGACGATAAGATGCCCATTCGCGCTGTGGAAGAAAAAAAAAATAATACACACTTGCATAACAAATCAAATTATCCTCCTATCTGTCCCAACCCTTTGTGCTTAGCTTAACTGCCTCTTTCTTATCTACTGTAGGCATCGTATGCTTGCGGTAAATGGATAAGGGCATCTGAGTTTGTCCTATTGTGCTGAATATTTAAATTGATTTTTTGTATGCAAGCTGTCTTATGGGCATAACACCTAAGACAGTTTGTTTATTACAGAGATTAATTTGGATTTTCACTGCATGGTTCGACTTAGTCAGAATTGTGTTTTGTGTGTAAGTATTTTGAAATGGTAAATGATTTTTGTGTCGTGTATTCCAATGTTCGTGGTATAAGAAAGAATTTCTTTCACCTGTACGTCTACTCTGTTCAATACAGGCCAGCTGTTTTGGCATTAAGTGAAACCCAGGTTGGAGTAAATACTGATTTATCAGAGTTTGCTCTACATGGGTATAGCTTGGTGCCATTACTCTTTTCCCATCATGGTCTCGTGGTCTATGTTAGGAATGATATTGCTTGCCAGAGCCTTCCCCAATATGGGCAATGTTCCAACACGGACTTTAACTTCTTGTGGCTCAAATTCACTGTCCGCAAGCATTTCATTCATTATTGTTTTATTTACAGGAGTCCAAATCTCGACAGCAATTCCACTTGTAACGAGTTTGATGCGCTGTCTGATTCCATCTCGAAAATTGTTTCCCTTTGTCTTCGCACTGAAATCGTTATTACGGGCGATTTCAATGTACACAATTCCAATTGGCTCCGCTATTCTGGTCAGACAACACCCGAAGGAAGGTATGTCGAGCTCTTTGCCGGGTTACATCACCTTACCCAACTGATCGATGTGCCAACGCGTATACCGGATGTTGCTGGGCAAGCCGCCCATACTCTTGACTTGTTTCTTACTTCTCACCCTGATAAATATACCATTAGTGTAACTTCTCCATTTGGCACTTCAGACCATTGTGTTATTTCAGCTAATTTCTCATCCTCCACCCATCCAGTTAAAGAAAAACTTCCCACCAGGACCGTTTGGCAATACGAGAAAGCCAACTGGGACGGCCTGAATATTTTTTTCCGAAACTTTAACTGGTCACTATGCTTCCTCGATAGTGACATTGATGCCAGTGCTGAAATGATCACAAATGTGATTCTTCTAGGGATGCGTGCTTTTATTCCTAACAGAGTAAAAAGCATCAAACCTAAAGAAAAGTCTTGGTTTAATTCTGAGTGTAAAAAAGCTATTAGGCTTAAAGAAGTAAGTTTCCGTTCTTACAAAGCCAACCCTACAGAGGAAAATCGGAAAAAGCACAAACAAGCAAGAAACTCATGCAACTCCGTTATTGAAAGAACCAAATTTTTGCATGACCAAAAATTACGGCAAAAAATTCTGCATTGTCCCAAAGGCAGTAAAAATTTTTGGTCATTTGTAAAAAATATTAAAAACTCCTCAACATCTTCGGTTCCAACGCTCATCGACAGTAACAAACCAATTGTTTACTCTTCAGAGAAGGCAAACTTGCTCGCCGCCCATTTCGCTGCTAGCTCCACGCTGCCGCATAGCAACGTTGCCCCTCCTGTACTTGAGAATGTAATTTTTTCCATGGGACAGATTTTTTTCCGCACTCGTACAGTAGCAAGAGTTCTCAAAGATCTCGATATACACAAATCCGCTGGCCCGGATGGTATACCCCCGATTCTTCTGAAGAGGTGTTCTTCCACACTGGCAAAGCCACTGCGTAAGCTTTTCCATCGCTCCTACTCTTCTGGAATCTTTCCTAGAAGATGGAAAACAGCATTTGTCCAGCCTGTCCCTAAGAAAGGTGACCCATCCTCCCCCTCCTCCTACCGACCCATAGCACTGACATCCCTTCTTTCTAAGGTCATGGAAACACTGATTAACCGTCAGCTTAAGGAATATCTCGAAGATCGTAAGCTTCTCCATGACCGTCAGTATGGCTTCCGCAGCAACCGTTCCACTGGTGATCTGATGGCATATCTCACCGAACAGTGGAACAAATCTTTACATCGCTTTGGTGAAAGTAAGATTATTGCTCTTGATATCTCCAAGGCATTTGATAGAGTTTGGCATGAAGCTCTCTTATCGAAAATGCGTGCTTTTGGGATCGATAATACTCTTGTTCGTTGGATTAGAAGCTATCTTCTGGACCGTTCAATACAAGTTGTATTGGACGGATTCAAGTCTGATTCCCATAAAATAAATGCTGGTGTGCCCCAGGGCTCTGTTCTATCTCCGACTCTTTTCCTCATTTTTATAAATGATCTTCTGTCTGTTACTTCTAATCCACTTAACTGTTTTGCTGACGACTCTACCCTCAGCTTTTCATATTCGTTCGATAATTCACGTCCTTCGCCTTCGGACGTACAATTGCAACGGTGCCGTATGTCAAGCTCATTAAACTCCGATTTATACAGCATTGTCAAATGGGGTAATAGAAATCGTGTGGAGTTTAATGCTTCGAAAACTCAATGCTGTCTTCTGTCGTTAAAGCTTAACATTCCCCCAATGCCATTGTCCATGAATGGCACTTACATTGAAGAAACCGAAAAGCTCTCAGTACTCGGTATGTGTGTCAACGACGACCTCCGTTGGAACGACCATATATTTGAAATCGCTAAGAATGCTGCTAAGTGCTTAGGTTTTCTGTATCGGTGTAAGAAGTATTTTTCCCCATCTGATCTGGCTACAATTTATAAAGCGTTTATATGCCCTAAACTCGAGTATAACTCCCACCTGTGGGCAGGTGCTTCACAAACATCGCTTCACCTGCTTGATAGAATACAAAATCGAGCGTTAAGATTGATAGGAAATAGAACTGCCGCTGAAACAATTGCCCCTCTCGAACACCGACGCAATGTTTCATGTCTTTCCTTATTTTATCGTTTCTT
The DNA here is from genome assembly GCA_963971375.1 of Platycheirus rosarum. NCBI lineage: Eukaryota > Metazoa > Arthropoda > Insecta > Diptera > Syrphidae > Platycheirus > Platycheirus rosarum. The sequence goes on from OZ020510.1 coordinate 70,633,823, forward strand.
TTATAAAAAATGTTCACTCGAGGTAGCCAGCTGCATTCCTCCCCTTAAAAGTTTTGCCCGTAATACTCGTCTTGCTAGGAATGCCCATCAGTTCACCCTTGAGCCCAATTTCGGACGTACCGTGAAATATAGGGATTCTTTTTTTAGCCGTACAACACGACTTTGGAATGGTTTACCCGGCGAGATTTTCCCTTGCCATTTCAATTTGCAAACATTCAAAACCAATGTTAATCGACACCTCCTATCTCTCCCCTCCCTATCTTCCTAATGCCCGCGCAGTGTGTTACATTAAAAGGGAATGAAAAATAGTCCCTTGTGCGCGCGTTAATTATAAAAAAAAAAAAAAAAATCGGAAAACACAGCTTGCACGACACCACCTCCGATAACGGATTCAGGCTAATTGACTTTGCTGCGGAGCTAAATATTGTAATAGCTAGTACCAAGTTCCCACACCTCAACATTCACAAAGGGACATGGAGATTCCCTGATCAATCCACCGTCAACCAAATTGACCACATTGCGATCGATGCAAGGCACTACTCCAGTATGATGGATGTCCGAACTTTCCGAGGGGCAAACATTGACTCGGACCACTACCTCATTGTAGCCAAGGATATCACAACCCACGCCAAGAAGAGGTAATAATGTGAGGAAGTTTAACGTCGGACGGCTGCAATCGCAAGAAATCTCCAGATCCTTTTCCGATCGAGTCTCAAATAACCTCCAAAGGAGTCCTTTACCGCCAGCATCAAGTATTGAGAACCATTGGCAACATTGCCAAAATACCTTCAGGGAAGCCGCCACTGAAGTGCTGGGTTTTACACGGTCACCACAACGAAACTCCTGGTTTGATGATGAGAGTCGGCAAGCACACGCAGCTAAACAAGAAGCATACAAAGCGGCGCTGCAAAGAAGGACTAGAACTACCCGTGCACTCTACGAGCAGAAGAGGAAAGAGGACACCGCCTTCTCAGAAAGAAAAAAAGGGAACATGAGAAGCGCGCGATCGAGGAAATGGAGAGCTGTTATAGCTAGAATGAAGTTAGAAAGTTTTACCAAAAGGTACAAAGAAACTGTGAAAAATACAGAGCTCGAACTGAAGCTTGCAAAGACGATCAAGGGAACATCGTAGTGGAATCGCAGTCGATGCTGAGAATATTGGAAAATTGCCCGATCCTTAAAAAAGGAGACCCCCTGAGCTGCACCAACTATAGGGGTATCAGTCTCCTCAACATCGCCTACAAGATTTTTTCTGATGTATTGTGTGAACGCCTAAAGCCATTCTTCAACAACCTGATAGGTCCATATCAGTGCGGTTTCAGGCTAGGAAAGTCCACTATCGATCAAATATTCACATTACAGCAGATCTTGGAAAAAACTCAAATACTTCAAATCGATACCTTGTCATCGATTTCAAAGCCGCGTACGACAGCATTTATAGAGACGAGTTATATAGAGCAATGTGCAGGTTTAACATCCCTGCCAAACACGTCCACCTGTGTGAGATGACGATGGAAAACGCACGCTGTTCCGTCAAGGTCGGTAAAGATCACACCAACACCTTTGAAATTAAAAAAGATTTAGACAAGGCGAAGCGCTGTTATGCGACTTTTTCAACATCATACTTGAAACAATAGTGCAGAACTCTCACACCAACACCAGCTGCTCGATCTTTCAAAAGTCCGTCCAATTACTCGCATACGCCGACGATATTGACATAATCGAAAGAACGTAGCGTGATGTCAGTAGCGCTTTCAGCGTGTTGTCAGTAGCGCTTTTGTGAGTATTGAGACGGAAGCGGCGAAGATAAGTTTAGCAGTCAATGAGGGCAAAACCAAGTATGTGCTGTCATCAAGAAGAGACACCCAACATCGACGTCTTGGCTTGGACAAAACATCACCATAGACAGCTATAACTTGGAGGTAGTTAGGGACTTTGTCTACTTGGGCTCCGCTATTAACTCAGACAACATTTGCGCTGAAATCAAACGAAAAATAACTCTTGCCAATCGCTTCTTCTTCGGGCTTAGAAGGCAATTGAGTAGCAAAGCCCTCTCTCGGCCAACTAAACTGTCCCTTTATAAGACCCTGATCATCCCAGTCCTGCTCTATCTTGCAGACGCATGGACGCTGTCAAACGCGGATTAGGACACTTTAGGCTGTTTCGAGAGAAAGATTCTCCGGGTAGTTTTTGATCCCGTATGCATAAACTAGGAGTGGAGAAGAAGATACAATGAAAAACTTAACCGGCTGTACAGCGACACAGACCCAGCCAAAAGAGTAAAAATTCAACGTCTCAGATGGCTGGGTCATATAGAACGGATGGACATCAATGCTCCGGCCCGGAAAATTTCGATTTCGAATCCACCCCAGAGGGACGGCGCAGTAGAGGAAGACCGAGACCCAGGTGGCGCACACAAGTGGAACCGACTCCACGTGCGAAATTGGAGACAGCTAGCTAGGGACCGAGCTGGCTGGAGAACCTTGTTGGCTGAGGCCCAGGTCCAACCCGGACTGTAGCGCCACCTAAGGTAAGGTAAGGTAAGATAGACATCAACTGTACTTTTTTTCTTTTTTTTTATAATTAACGAGCGCACAAGGGACTATTTGTTTCCCTTTTGATGTAGAACACACTGCGAGGGCATTAGGAAGATAGGGTGGGGAGCGATAGGAGGTGTCGGTTAACATTGGTTTTGAATGTTTGATGATCAAAATGGCAAGGGAAAATCTCGCGGTAAACTATTCCAAATTCGTGTTGTTCGGCTAAAGAAAGAATCCCTATATTTCACGGTACGTCCGAAATTGGGCTCAAGGGTGAACTGAGGATAATTCCCTGCGAGACGAGTATTACGGGGGAAAACTTTTAAGTGGAGGAATGCAACTGGCTACTTCGATTGAACATTTTTTATAAAAGAAGTGATAGAATAAGGAAAGACATGAAACACTACGTCGTTGTTCAAGAGGGGCAATTGTTTCAGCGGCAGTTCTATTTCCTATCAATTTTAACGCTCGATTTGTATTCTATCAAACAGGTGAAGCGATGTTTGTGAAGCACCTGCCCAGAGGTGGGAGTTATATTTAAGTTTAGGGCGTATAAATGCTTTATAAATTGTAGCCAGATCAGATGGGGAAAAATACTTCTTACACCGATACAGAAAACCTAAGCACTTTGCAGCATTCTTAGCGATCTCAAATATATGGTCGTTCCAACGGAGGTCGTCGTTGACACACATACCGAGTACTGAGAGCTTTTCGGTTTCTTCGATGTAAGTGCCATTCATGGACAATGGCATTGGGGGAATGTTTAGCTTTAACGACAGAAGACAGCATTGAGTTTTCGGAGCATTAAACTCCACATCCTGTTTAAATCGGAGTTTAATGAGCTTGACATATGGTACCGTTGCAATTGTACGTCCGAAGGCGAAGGACGTGAATTATTGAACGAATATGAAAAGCTGAGGGTAGAGTCGTCAGCAAAACAGTTAAGTGGATTAGAAGTAACAGACAGAAGATCGTTTATAAAAATCAAGAAAAGAGTCGGAGACAGAACAGAGCCCTGCGGCACACCAGCATTTATTTTGTTCGAATCAGACTTGAATCCGTCCAATACAACTTGTATTGAACGGTCCAGAAGATAGCTTCTAATCCAACGAACAAGTGTATCATCGATCCCAAAAGGACGCATTTTCGATAAAAGAGCTTCATGCCAAACTCTGTCAAATGCCTTGGAGATATCAAGAGCAATAACCTTACTTTCACCAAAGCGATGTAAAGATTTGTTCCACTGTTCGGTGAGATATGTCGGTCATGGAGAAGCTTTCGATCTTCGAGATAATCAGTGTTTCCATGACCTTAGAAAGAAGGGATGTCAGTGCTATGGATCGGTAGGAGAAGGGGAGGATGGGTCACCTTTCTTAGGGACAGGCTGGACAAATGCTGTTTTCCATCTTCTAGGAAAGATTCCAGAAGAGTAGGAGCGATGGAAAAGCTTACACAGTGGCTTTGCCAGTGTGGAAGAACACCTCTTCAAAAGAATCGGGGGTATACCATCCGGGCCAGCGGATTTGTGTATATCGAGATCTTTGAGAACTCTTGTTACTGTACGAGTGCGGAAAAAAATCTGTCCCATGGAAAAAATTACATTCATACATACATTCTCAAGTACAGGAGAAGTTAGGCAGCGTGGAGCTGTGCAGTGAAGATCCAAATTAATTTCTGTAATAAACAACCTTTCTTAGGTGTTATGCCCATAAGACAGCTTGCATACAAAAAATCAATTTAAACATTCAGCACTATAGGACAAATTCAGATGTCCTTATCTATTTACCGCAAGCATTGTATGTTCATACGATGCCTACAGTAGATAAGAAAGAGGCAGTTAAGGACAAAGGTTTCGGGACAGATAAGAAAATAATTTGCTACGCGAGTATTTTTATTTTTTGTATTTATTTATTTCAAAATCGCTTACAAAGTAGGAGAAGAGTCTTATAAATTTTTGAAAGCCTTTAAATCAACTACAGAATTTGAATTTATGTAGTTAGTAAATCTATTTACATATTTATTTATTAAAAAAGAAAAAAATAAGCAAAAAGTAACAAAATTAAAAAGAGAGAAAAAAATTACAAAAATGAATAAATGGATGTTATCAATGATTTGCCAAGTAGTTGAAAAGCAAACATTTAAATCTTCTTGTGCTTCTTACACTTCTCATACTAATGGGCAGGGAGTTCCAAAGGCGAATAACATGGACGAAGAATTCACGCTCAGTAATGAGAAAATTGTATCGAGGTAGTATAAGAGCAAATGACCTTGTTGAATGAGGGAAATTCAGCTTACCGTGTAAATAATCCAGCTGTTTTGTTTGAATGATTTCATGTAGATAGCTTAGTGAGCGAAAATTTAATAAATTGTCGAGGCTACAGCCAGAAATGCGAACAGCAAAAGAGGAAGCGTGGTCATAGCGACGTAGATTATAGACATAACGTGCAATGTTGTTATATGCGACATTTAATTTGCGGTTAGTGGCTGAGTCCAAGTTGCAAAAGATTTCACATCTATATAACACAATAGGTAGTAGAAGCTTTTTTTGCAAGAAGTTTGGTTTTTGAAGGGACGAAACTTCGAGTGACTTGGAGAACACGGAGACTACCACACACTTTACCAATTAGAAGATCGTTCCATGTGAGAGAACGATTGAAAACCATGCCAAGGTTTCTAGCACTGCTAACATATTCGATTGCTTCGTTTTCAAGATTCAATGGTTTTAAGACTGAGCTGTTGATTTAACAGGGTTTAAGCAAAGATGTTTTTTTTTACACCAACGTGAAATGAAAAGAAGGTCCTCATTCATTAATGAAACGGCATCATTCTTCTCCCCGAAAGGTTGACTTATCAGGAGCTGCACATCATCAGCGTAAAGATGAATCAGACAGTGTTTAACAACTTTTGGAAGCTCATTTATGTAAAGCGAGAAGAGAATTGGACCTAGAATGGATCCCTGTGGTACTCCAGTTAAAACATTGAGAAAGGTTGATGATTGACCATTAGCCACCACCTGTTGTTGCCTTCCGCTAAGGTACGAACAAATCAACTTACAGGACTCTAAAGAAAACCCAAAGAAATTACGCAGTTTTTTACATAGAATTGAATGGTTAACCGTGTCAAAAGCCTTTGAAAAGTCTAAAAGCGTAAGAAGTGTAATGTGATCACTCTCCATTGCGATTCTTATTTCGTCAGTAACAAAAAGTAAGACATATTTGCAGCTGCGCTTTGGTCTGAAACCAGACTGACAGGTAGTTAACAGGTTGTTGGTCGATAGATATTTTTGTATCTGCTTCATAATGTTTTTTTCAAACACCTTTGAGAGAAAAGGGAGAAAATACGATGGGCCGGAACTCCGTACCAATTACCGTTTGCTTTTTAGGAACGGGAATAATTTTAGCCTTCTTCCGTTCTGAAGGAAACTCGGATGTGGTTGAAATACTATTGAATATGTGAGTTATGAAGCGCAATATATGGGGTAGCTAAAACTTAACGAATTTAGGTTCCATTAGGTCGAGGCCAGTAGCATTCGATTTAATTGATATTATTGCCTCAACTATGTCTTCCTCTCGTATTCTTATAAAGCTCAGCAAACTGTTGACACCTGTTGATTCCTCTTCAATAGGGCAATCAATAGGTGTAACAACGTCAAAGGATTGTGGCGTGGAGGTCAACTTTTTATTGAGAGCGTCACAATCGATGTGGTTATATGGTCTGTAGACTGATCCAACCAAAATATTCTTCGTGTTACATATGATACTCGCAAAAACATATTCCAAAGGACAGTCGTCGTCGGATTTACATATCAACCTACAACTAATCCCCTCACGCACATACAGGTCGGCGCCACTACCAGAAGTAAACTTTCTATCGGCTCGAAAGAGCTTGAAACCTTTCAAACTATAGAAATCGTCACATATGTCTGGCTGAAACCAGGTTTCAGACACAAAAACGATATCTATTTTGGACTCCACGAACAGGTATCTAAACTCCCCTAATTTATTGGTCAAACTTTGCGCGTTTAAAGACATATCTTTAATCCATATATTTGAATTTTAGAATCATATTGAACAAATTCGTATTCATGCTACTGCCAGTGAACCCCCTGGTGTCGTTAGCTGCGCTTGCATTCGCATGCATTGTAGTTGTGTACATGGCAGAAGTATGAGAAGTTACTTGAAGCGACGGAAAAAATCACAAAAGAAAGAATATTTGAAAATAATATTTGGCAAAATATTGTTACATTAAAGAGAATATTATAAAATAGTAAAATAGTGAAATAAAATAGGATAGTAAAATAAATAATATTAAATAAAGCAAATAAAATATATAAAAGAATGAAAAAATAAAGGCTGTACAATACAAACATTTCAAAGTAATATGTTGTGTAGATGTTGATCATAGTCATAGATCACGTAACTACGGCAGCTTCTAAACCTTCAACGTTGTACACAGCAAAGCTTTCTCTATCAGCTGTTAGTTTAATGAAAACAGATCCATGTTTTGTGTACGCACTGAACAGTTGGTGGTTATTCCTCATGCGGATGGCATGGTGTAGATGAGTGCGAGTATTTTTAGATAAGCTTTCATTCAGAAAACAAGAGTTATCGGACTCTTTACCTAGGTCACGTAGTGAGAGTTGTTAGTGTTGTTGCTGTTTTCGGTAGACGGTGATGCACTTTAGTATAGAGTTCCTCTCTTGCACACTAATAAATTTTAGTATTGCGGGTGGCGAAACTGGACTCTTGCTGTTTCGAGAGCGTGAGCGAAAGATATTCTTCAGCGTAGGAGGTTTACATTTGGCTATTAAACATAGACGGTTAAAGAGCATAGCTAAATTTTCCTCCGATTCATTAATATGTTGTTGCTCTTACAAAAGTTAGAATTGAGTTCACGCACATCAGCTGAGTTTCCTTCAATATCCACTCTCCGCACATCTGCAATCGTGGTGTTAGCAATGACCAACTTGCTGTCAAAGGTGGGAGCATCAGCACAGTTGGCTTCAATGCATTCAACACAATTTATAATTTCTGTTATTGTGTTGTTTACTTTGCTTAACTTCTGAGACCAGTTTTGTTCAGTTTGATCTAGTCTTTCGAAGAGTGCACATCGTATTTTGGAGAGCTCATTCGTAATGCGATCAATGATCATGTCAGCATGTCTATTTAAGCGCTCTTCAAGTGCAGCGAGCGTGAGATTAAATTTCCCATCTCCGCTGAATTAATTAGCTTTTAGGGCCGTTACACCTGGAGAATTGATTCGCGATTGTGGTGGTATTTGTGGCTGCGTTGTTTTTGATTTATTCCATTTTGAAGCAGTTGCTGCTGGAGAATCGATGTTTGATGGTGGTCGTGCTGAGAGAGGTGCTTGTTGCTGTGATTTGGAACGTGTTGACATTGTATTTGTGTAGGAATGATATGGAATTGATTCGATGGGATTTTTTTTATAAATTTTTAATCACTATATTCTTAATTATTCACTGGTTATTGTGGCGATACTTTTAAATTTGTGGTTAGCTATTAACTTAGTTAATTCAAATACGCGGACTTTAGTGTTTTATGTTAGCGAAACACAGTATAAAAGAATGCCGACTACGGACGTTTAAAATTTGCGTCTATTCTTTGTGAATTAGGAGTTAGAGTGGGCATCTTTATCTTTTCTCCAACGACGTGAGTGGATATTATTTAAATCTTTACAGCAAACGCGAGGTTTTTTTTTCTTAATGGGGCCCACATGAGTAAAATGGGCATCAGCACATCAGACTTATGCAAAACGTAGATGCAGAAGAGGGCTCATATCACTTCCTTTGTGTATGCCCCAGCCTAGCTCAGATCAGGAAAGCAGCTCTCGAAGAATACTACTTGGACGATCTGGGCGACGTTTCACAAAAGCCACTTAAGATCATCAAAATCTCAGGACGGCTGAAGGAGGCACCTTACAACAAATTCCCCCCTAAATTCTCCTCCTGTTTCTCCTACTCTTGGGGACCCAATGGATCCTTGAGATCCGAGTGAGATAACTCGACTATCGAATCAGCCCAACCTGACCTAACTTAACTAGTTGAAATCGTTACAGTCGTCGTTAAAAAAAAAGATGAATATTATTGTTTCACTTACATTGGTCGTTGTATAACAAAAAGTGGGATATTCTTGCGAATTTTTTTGACCCTCTATTTTTGGTTGTTTTAAAATTGTTCCATCCGCTGTTTGATATTGAATTGTTGGCTGACCGTTTTGTATAGTATTTGTTGTGAACATTATTGTTTTTGTTATATCTTCCATATCACTGCAAAAAAAAAACTATTATTTGCAATCAATTAAAGATGAGGATACATTTGTTATGTTTATGTTATATTTATGTTTCCCGCCCTTTAACTTGTCATTCTGTTGCTCATTTTTTTGTTTCTGGATGCACTTATAACTACGAAACAAAAAAACTCATTGCATTTTGTATACAAGTGCTTTCTAGCAGGAGGAATAAAAATATGTTTAATGCAGGTATCTAACAGATCGGAATAAAATAGGGTTGCGAATTGTTTGGTTCGATGTGATTATTATGTTTAAATTAATTAGGGTGTTATTTACAGATAAGGTTTTTTTTAGGCCTTTATAAGAGATTAGAAATAACACTTCACCTTTTTTTCAAATATGAGAGTTTATTCTTTCCTTTAAAATTATTTCGGATTCGGTTCGAAATTTATTAAAAAAAAGGAAAGGAAGATTATCGATTAAGATTTTTTAATTTATATTTTAAATATCTCTCAATGCCTGAGCTTTTCAAGAAAAAATAAATGGAAAAGGTCAAAATCGTTAATCAAGGAAATTGTACAATTTGTCGAGAATGTCTTTATTTTTCAAAAATAAATGTGACATTTATAAATTGTTTTCTTATGTTAGGCATTAAGTTTTACAAAGGTTATTTGACAAAAGATTGTTTGTGTAGAGAATGAAACGCAATTTCGACTGTGATTTGAATCGCTAGGTCACTAAGCAAAACCAAGCAATTTCGAATATTTCATTAAACATAATTTTTTTTCTTTATGAATCGGTGGTTTATCTTGTTGAAGTTGTTCGAATCTAATTGAGTTAAATATTGTGTTATTGAAAAACTGAAGAATTGGCAACATTCACCAATGACTAAAGAGCCTCATCATTACGATGTTTGCAAGCAGTGGTAAAAAATACTAACATTCATACTGATTGATTGATTTGCAGATGAGATTTATTTACTTTTCTAAGCGATGTAGTTAAAAGTAAAAAGTAATATTAAAAAAAAATACATGAGTCATCGACTATCACTCGAGCCGACAACATCGTTATCCGTTTAGTTCTCGTTCTCGTTTTCTTTTTCTGGTGATTCTCCCGCTATTTCTATAGCTTTCCCACTTACTCTCACTAAATTGATTTTTTTTTTAAGTTAAAAAAAAAAAAAAAAGCTCATAGTTAAAATAAAATAACAACTATGGCCTCAGGGCCACGTGGTATACTTGAGGGCAATCAATTCAGCATTCTTAGTGATGGAATGCAGTTTGAGCCCAAAAACAAAAGACGCAAAAGAATTGATAATACTCTTCTCCCTAACTCCTCCAACTCAAACCCAAAATACATTATTATATCTCCCACCGACCCTGAAAAACCCCTTAGCAAGTTCAGTGTTTTTCTCCTCAAAAAAGCAATTGACAGTATAAGCACAGCTTATGAAAGCATCTCCCAATTACGTGATGGAAGCCTTTTAATATTAGCAAAATCTGAAAAGATTGCAAATATATTCTTGTCCAAACGTAAACTTTCTAATCTTTGTGATATCTCAGTCAAATTACATGATCACCTTAATTCATGCAAGGGAACAGCATATGCTCCCTGTCTGATTAATGTATCTGAAAAAGAAATCATCGAGGAAATGAGCTCTCAAGGTGTAAAAGATGTTTACAAATTCATCAAAAACATAGATGGGATTGCAACCCCGTCTGGCCTCGTCTTATTTACGTTTGACCTATTCCGTCCACCCTCTTCAATAAACGTCGGATGGTACAATATAAAGGTAGAAGAATACTATCCCAACCCCATGCGTTGTAAGAAATGTCAAAGACTTGGTCACACGACCAAACACTGCAAGAGCGAACCTTTATGTGAAACTTGTAGCCTTACGCCCCACTCGCCTGCAAAATGCACACGGTCATCTTGTGTCAATTGTAAGGGTGATCATCCATCCTCATTTAGGAAGTGTCCAAAGTTTACAAAAGAAAAAGAAATCCTTAAACTTAAAACTATCAATAAATGCACAATGGCTGAAGCAAGGCATCTCTTCAATGAAAATTACCCAGCTGAAACTTCCAACCCAACTTACTCCGATGTTATTAGAAATGATTCTCAACCTGAAATCGCCCAAACAGCACCAACAGCAGCTTCCAACGATTGTAGTCGTATCTCTACAACCTCACATACAACTCAACAATCAAACGAAAACACCTCTAACCCACCCCCCCAAAATGCTCCTAATCCAACAGAAAAATCACAACCAAAAAACAAAAAAACTCCAAATGATGATATTACTCATCCCTCCTCCTCTAATTCAACTGCAAATCAATACATTCAAACCTCTCAAAACACAACTCTACAATCTCCTCCCGTAATACCCAAACGCCTACAAACTAATCCACAAATCTCCACCCCTTCCTCACCTTTTACCACCTTCACACAAGAACAAATAATTCAAAACAACTACTACTTAAATAATCCCGAACGAATCGATGATGATGACGACATATAAAAACACAAATAACTCCAACAAAAACGACCCCGGTGCCCGGGGGCTGTGGCAGTCGAGCTCGAACACGAGCTCGCTTGTCCCGGCCTCCGAACATCGGGGTCATACTTCTCAACCCTCAACTTCTCATCAAATGAACTTCACACAATATGCACACTCGCATACTGTGCAGAAGTACACTCCCACTCAAGATAGAGCTGAACTTAAGATTCTCCAGTGGAATCTGAAAGGTTACGTAAATAATTACGACGAGCTTAATATCTTAATAAAAGAAAACAAACCATCAGTTATATGTCTACAAGAGACCCATTTTCCATTTGACGCAACACCTTTCCCCCCAAAGACCTTTAAATCCTACTTCAAAAACCTCCCTTCAAACACTACTGCAAGGCAGGGTATTTCCTTGTTAGTAAAAAACGACATATCTCATAAGGAAATCCCAATCACTTCCACCATAGCTTGCTCAGCTGTTGAAATTACCTTCCCAGTAAAAGTATGTATTATAACACTCTACATTCCACCTCATCAAACTTTCACTAAAAATGACCTTGAATCCATACTTAATCAAGTTTCGCTCCCAGTCATCTTAGCAGGTGATGTTAACTCATGGAACATTCTTTGGGGATCCCCCAGCACAAATCATAGGGGTAGGATAATAGAAAACTTTCTTTCAGACGCTAACCTTTCCATCTTAAACGATGGCTCTCCAACTCACTTCTCTACCCACAACACCTTCACGCATGTCGATATAACCTGTTCTTCGCCTGATCTTCTACCAAAATTACACTGGCGGACCATTGACGATCTTCACAATAGTGATCACTTCCCAATAATAACAACCATTAACCTCAACCACAATTTAGGACATTTCAGGCCTACTCCAAAATTCAAAACCGACTCAGCAAACTGGCAGGCTTTCAAAGTTCTAGCCTCACAATACGTTTGCAACACAATCCCTTCAAAAAATCCAAACAAAGAAGCGGCTATCATACAAAAAGCTATTAGGTATGCTGCAAATGTAGCGATTCCTCAGACACACCCAAAACGATTCCAAAGAACAACTCCATGGTGGAACACGGAACTCGCAGAGCTCCGAAAAACCAAAATGGCAGCTTGGAAAACTTTTAAAAAGAATAGCAACCAAAATAATTTAATAGACTTCAAAAAATCGAACGCCAAATTTAGAAGACAACTAAAAATATCTAAGGCTAAAAGTTTCCAAGACTTCACATCAGCCATTAACCCTGATACCCCAACAAACAAAATCTGGAATGACATTCGACATCTTACGGGTAATCCAACACCACTCACAATAAGCTGCATGAATACCCCGAACGGTCCAATTTCAAATCCAATTGAAATTGGAAACTATATAGCACAAATTTGGTCAAACTATTCAAATGATTCAACGTTTTCAAATCATTTTAAACATTTAAAATACGACACTCTCTCTAAGAATACCCCTCCCCTAGCAAATAACTATAACGCCATTGTCATCGAGAAAAATATCTCCGCCATCGAGCTTGAATCTTGTCTGGTCAAACTTAAAGGTAAAACTCCAAGTCGTGACAGAATATCATATCCTATGATCAAAAATCTCCCAGACAAAGTGAAACTCCGAATCCTTGACCTCTACAACTGCGTCTTAACAACAAGTGTCATCCCCCAAACCTGGAAAATTGCGTCAATACTCCCAATCCCCAAACCAGGAAAAGACAGACAAACGCCAGAGGGCTATCGCCCCATCTCTCTCCTGCCATGCCTTGCTAAAATCCTTGAAAAAATTGTTGCCAAACGAATATTCTGGTATGCAGAATCCAACAAACTCCTAAGTACAAACCAAGTAGCATTTAAAGCAAATCGAGGATGTACAGACGCCCTTCTATTTATCGACGACTATATTTCCAAAGCATTGAGCTCCAAAAATCATGTTTCGATACTCGCTTTAGACTTCGAAAAAGCATTCGATAGAATAGGAAGTCATGTAGTTTTAAACAAGCTTAAGGAATGGGGTGTTGGCCCCAAAATTTTTAATTATGTAAAATCATTTCTTACCAATAGAAAATTCTGTATTAAAACTAACAATTCTTACTCTCTCTCACACCGACTCGATAATGGTATTCCTCAAGGATCACCTTTATCGGTCGTTTTATTCTCAATTGCCTTCCAACATATATGTGATATCCTATCTAAGCACAAGCTGTTAAACTACTGCCTCTATGCAGATGATGTTTATATACTATGTAAAAGTCACAAAATAAAAGACATGGAAACTTTTCTTACTAACGCACTCAAAGATATTTTAGAATGGGGCATCTCCTCAGGATCAAAACTCTCATTATCAAAATGTAAGGTGCTGCATGTATGCCGTAAGCATATATGTACACCACTCTCAATAAGTGTTCAAAATGTCGAAATTGAAAATGTAAAAAACCTCAAAATATTAGGACTTATATTTAATAGTAGATACAATTGGCGCAATCACTGTTTAAATCTTAAAAAATCCCTAGCTGCAAGATCTAACATTGTTAAGTATTTATCAAGTAAGAAAAGTAGCGTACATGTAAATACACTTTGCAATATAACTAAACTATTAATCTTAAGCAAAATTGACTACGGCATCTTCATATACGGCAGATCCTCAAAAACAACACTCCAGATCATAAAACCAACTTATCACCAGGCGGCAAGATGTAGTGTTGGCGCTTTCCGCACCACACCTATCAAAAATATCCTGGCAGAGGCTGGCCTTCCTACTTTCGAAGACCGTAGAGACAAAATTACGCACAAGATATATGCTAAACTGATGTTTTCATACAATTCGCTAATTGATAAAGAAGTCAACCTCACATTAAATCGGAAAAGGGGCTACAGAATACCGTCGGCCCTTTCCACAATTCTTCAAACCGGTAACACTGAATTTCCAAAACAAGACCTACTTAAAATGAACAACACAGCTTATTTGCAACCCCCTTGGCTCATAGACCCAAAATCCTTTGTCATGGACCTAGCTTCACATGAGAAAACCCATACTAACAACGAAACATACCGAAAACTATACCTAAGCATATCATCTGAGCTCAAGGCTAAGGACTGGAATTTCATGTTCACGGACGGATCCAAAACCAATGACGGTACATCTTTTGCAATAGTAAATGAAGACGGCAGTATGCTACGCCTTGGATTACTCCCACCTGCAGCATCCATCTTTACCGCCGAAGCTTTTGCCATTCTAGTTGCCACACAAGTAGCTATGAAAGTGGGCACCAAACAAGTCATATGCACCGACAGTTTATCTACCATTCAAGCTATTGCGAATACCAATAACGACACGGACCTCATCAATAACATCCGAACCTTGTTAATCAAATCAACCCATCTCATCAAACTGATGTGGACTCCAGGACATGTCGGCATCCGAGGTAACGAGCTAGCGGACGAAGCTGCGAAAGTCGCAAGCAAATCACCACTGTACATTCATAACATATACACAAAAAAGGACCTTATAAAAAACCACCTGGAAAAAGTAACAAGTGCTGAACAGAACGAATGGCGCCAATACCAACACCATTATGCAATAATTAACCCAACCAAGTCCTCCCCCAACTATCCAACTAACATATCGAAATCAAAGATTACGAACTTCATCCGACTACGCCTTGGCCATACCGCTGCGACCCATCTCCATATCCTCAAAAAAGATCCCCCTCCCATTTGTCCTACCTGCCACACTACATCTAGCCTTCAACACCTGCTGAACGACTGCAACAAAATCAAATCATCGTTCAACAAAATTTCAACTGAAAATGACATCATTGATTTATTAAAATTTCCAAATATAACCAACATATATAAAATTAATGAAATCCTATTCGAAACAAACACTAAAGTATAAATTTCTGTTATCTCCAGCTTAATATTTTTAATGTGTACTAAGTCTTATTGAGCGGGAGGCCATTGCAGCTAGAAGCTCGTTAATTTAAGTATTAGCATGTAATTTATTACTTGTTTAATAAAGATATAATAATAATAATAATAATAATAATAAAAAAAATAAAATTAAGGTTTCTCTCAGACTTCGATTGTTTTTTTTTTATTTTTTTAGAATAAGGGTTATTGAATGTCTTCTATTGAAAATAACAACAAATAAGAGTTATTGCAGAACCTGTTAAAATATTGACATTTATTTCTGATCTCTGGTCTTACTAGCTAAGTAGTAGGGGCAATTACCGTCATAAGCGGTAGACTTAGGCAAGAAGTCTTGGGCTTTCGACACGTAAGTAAGCGACTTGCGACAATCCGTATCAAGGCTAAATTTGCCAACATTAGCCTAATATGCGCTCATGCCCCCACAGAAGACAAAGATGACGCCACCAGGGATGACTTCTACGAACTCCTCGAAAAAACCTATGAGCAATGCCCTTAATACGACGTTAAGATCGTGCTAGGGATTTTAACGCCAAAATAGGTAACGAGAAAATCTTTGGAAGGACTGTCGGAAAATATAGCCTACACGACACAACATCTAAAAATGTACTTAGGCTAATCCATCATTAGGCTAGGCCATCAGAGATGCCGAAACTGATGTGCTAGGTTTCACTAGACCACCACCACGAAACCTCTGGTTCGATGACGAATGCAGGCAGGCCCATGCAGCCAAACAAGAGGCATATAAAGCGGTGCTACAAAGAAAGACGAGAGCTGCTCGCGAGCTCTACGAGCAGAAAAGACGGGAAGAACACCGGCTTCTCCAAAAGAAAAAGAGAGAGCATGAGAAGCACGCGACCGAAGATATTGAGAGATGCTACTCCAGGAACAACGTGCGGAAGTTTTACCAACAGGTAAAAAGAACGTGCCAAGGAAAAAAAACCCGAACAGAAGCGTGTAGAGATAGAAATAGAAACCTCGTAGTAGAGTCACAGTCGGTGCTCAGTACATGGAATGGACAGAATGAACCATTCAATATGGACGATGACAGACAAAATTTCCGTCCACCTGACCAAAATGAAGTGAGGATAGCAATATCTAAACTAAAAAACAACAAAGCTGCTGGACCCGACGGACTACCCGCCGAACTTTTTAAAGCGGCCGGAGATGACCTGGTGGAGTGCATACACCAACTCATCTCTAAAGTTTGGTCAGAAGAAAATATGCCTGATGAATGGAACCTCAGCATCGTATGCCCGATCCACAAGAAAGGAGACCCTCTAAACTGCGCCAACTATAAAAGAATAAGTGTCCTGAATATCACCTATAAGATCTTCTCTGCCGTACTATGTTAATGCCTGAAACCTTTCTTCAGCAACCTGATTGGCCCCTATCAGTGTCGTTTCAGACCAGGAAAGTCCACATTCGATTAAATGTTAACGCTACGGCAGATTCTGGAAACTACCCAAGAATTCCAAATTGATACCCATCGTCTCTTTATCGATTTTAAGGCCGCGTACGATAGCATTTATAGAGACGAGCTATACAGAGCCATGTCTGGTTTTGACATCCCACCAAAGTCGTCCGAGAACTCTCGCTGCTCCGTCAAGGTTGGTACTGACCTCACAGAAGCTTTTGACGTCAAAAAAGGATTCCAACAAGGTGATGCGCTATCGTGCGATTTCTTCAACTTAATACTTGAAAAAATTATAAGAGCGCAAGTCAATTGTAGTGGGACAATTTTTTTCAAGTCTGTGCAATCGTTAGCATACGCTGACGACATAGACATCATTGGCAGAACTCGGCGAGCTGTCACTATAACGTTTGCTAGCATTGAAGCTGAAGCGGCTAAGATGGGACTAGCAGTCAATGAGGCCCAAACCGAAGTACCTGCTGTCCACAAAAAGGGACACACAATACCGGCGGATCGCACAAAACATCAAAATAGACATGTACAACTTTGAGGTAGTTAGGGACTTTGTTTACCTCGGATCTGCTTAAACATATCGTCAGAAATAAAGCGAAGAATTACTCTTGCCAATCTATCTAAAGCGGATGAATATATTCTTAGTCGTTTCGAGCGTAAGATTCTTCGGAGGATTTTTGGCCCTACCTGCGTTAACGGACTTTGGAGGAGAAGTTTCAACCAAGAACTATACGAGCTGTACAGCGACATTGACCTGGTCAAAAAAATACGCATATCACGTTTAAAATGGCTAGGTCATGTAGAGCGAATGGACAACAATGTTGCGGCTCGCAGGATCTTCGATTCAATCCCACAGGGTAGACGCAGTCAAGGAAGACCTCGCTTTAGGTGGCGCGCTCAAGTGGAGGACGACCTCAACCAACTTGGAGTGCAAAACTGGAGGCAGCTAGCCAAAGACTGGAGCTGGCTGGAGAGGCATGTTGGTTGAGGCAGGTTCATCCGGAACTGTAGCGCCCCCTAAGTAAATAAGTAAGTAACATTATAATGGGAAAATAGAGTTAGGCAAAAGGTTCCTCATTCTGAAGAAGGAATCTCTGTACTTAACCGTACGACCGAAATTGGCTCGATGGTAAATTGGTGGGTATTCCGGAAAGCGTGAATATTACGGTGTAATTGTTTAAGGTAAGGAATGCAATTGGCTATTTCTTCTCTAAACCATTAACCGTAGAAGAGAGAGACATTCCGTCGATGTTCCAGTTGCGTCAATGTTCTGATCATGTGGCCATCTCCAATCATTTTTAATACCATACAAAAGACTTAAGAATTTCTAACATCGTCGGCGGAAGCCTAATCTTGAAAGGTCCGAAATGTAATTTCTAATCCAGCAAAGGAAGGAAATATGGAATCGAAAGCACGCATTTTCGATAAGAAACCCTGGTGCCACACTTTTTGAAATGCTTTAGAAATATCAACTGCAATAATGTTACTTTCTTTGAAGCGATTTTTTCACTAATGGAACTACTTCTACGAAAACCATAGTGTCAGTAATAAAGATGCTTTTATTTCTTCTTGAGTTTATAACTACTTAGCGTAGTTTACGGGGAGGACGATTCACCTTTTCTTCTTCTAAGAATTAACAAATGGAGTGTCATTGAGGACAAGCATTGGAATCGAGGACAACGAACAATTCCTTATATTTTTTTTACAAATAACCAAAAATGTTTGCTACATTTTGGAAACTGTAGTATTTTTTGCCTTAATTTTCGCTCGCGTAAAAATTTGGTCCGTCGAATAAAGGCGTTAAAGGCCTTCCTGGTTTGTTTGAACTATTTCGTTTTTTCCCAGTAGGGTTGTCTTTATAACAACCATAATTCTTTTTAGGAGATGAAACGGACTAAGCTCTTTCGGACTTTCAGCCTTCCCCTTGCCAGACGGCCGCCAAAATGCGCGAAAATCAACTTTTTGGGTCGAAATGATAACCACTGATGTCTTGGACACACGTTCTTACAACCAGGGGAATTTTTCTGATATTTTGGTATATGATTCTTTTGGTTATGTTTAATAGGGAAAAGTTTATTAAGGATTTAAGTTGAAAAATGCTTTTTAAGTGTTAAAATGCGTCTGGCAAGGGGAAAGCTGAAAGTAAAACGTCTTGGATACACGTTCTTACAACTAGGGGAATTTTTCTGATATTTTAGTATATAATTCTTTTGGTTATGGTTAATAGGGAAACATTTATTAAGGATTTAAGTTGAAAAATGCTTTTAAAAAGTGGTAAAATGCGTCTGGCAAAGGAAAGGCTGAAAGTAAAACGTCTTGGACACACGTTCTTACAACCAGGGGGACTTTTCTGATATTTTGGTATATAATTTTTTTGGTTATGGTTAATAGGGAAACATTTATTAAGGATTTAACTTGAAAAATGCTTTTAAGACTCACGTTCTTATAACTAGGGGAATTTTTCTGATATTTTGGTATATGATTCTTTTGGTTATGGTTAATAGGGAAACATTTAATAAGGATTTAAGTTGAAAAATGCTTTTAAAAAGTGTTAAAATGCGTCTGGCAAGGGGAAGGATGAAGGTAAAACGTCTTGGACACACATTTTTACAATCAGGAGAATTTTACTGATTTTTTGATGTATCACTCATGTGGTTATCATTTCGACCCAAAAAGTTGATTTTCGCGCATTTTGGCGGCCGTCTGGCAAAGGGAAGGCTGAAAGTAAAACGTCTTGGACACACTTTTCTGACATCAGTGGACCATATACTATTGATTATATATTAATTTAAGTGGTTATCATTTCGACCCAAAAAGTTGATTTTCGCGCATTTTGGCGGCCGTCTGGCAAGGGGAAGGCTGAAAGTAAAACGTCTTGGACACACTTTTTGACATCAGGGCACCATTCTCTATTGTTTATATGCAAATTTAAGTGGTTATCACTGCGACCCCAAAATCGAAAAAATGACCATTTTCGAACGCCCACCCCCACCCCCGGCTGAAAAAAAAACTGCCAGACGGTTGAATTTGGCATATTGTTGCGTATATCTACACATACATCTGTATAAATTTTGGTTATCACTCGACTCCCAAAATTTGCTGCCGGCTCTTGGTCTAATAGCATTGTATAGAGCCAGCTGAAGTACGTCGGTCCCCTGTTGTTGAGCCGACATGATTTATTTTAGTTATAAGTTAGTTCAAGGCCAATTGTACATATATTTTAACGACGTAATAAAAATAATCTAATCTAAAAAACCATAATTTTGAAAGACGGCTTCTTTACTTTCTATAAAATTCTGCAATTTGTATTTCTTAAACTTTCAACTAGCAACATTTTCATTCGCTCTACATGACCCAGCCATCTGAGAGGTTGGACTTTACTCTGTTGGCAAGATCTGTATCGCTGTACAGATAATTTTTTTTAAATTAGATTTTATGTATCTATAAATTTTATTAATAATGTATTATACTTTTATTAGTCAAGATATTCGTATATCGGAGTCGTTCAGCAACTGTTGAAGAGTGGAGACTGCGTTGACGACTTTCACACTGGATAGTAATTTTTTCAAGTGATTATTTTTATTAATTAAAGTAATTACAGTAAAAGTTAGTTTGTTTTTTGCCAAAAGGCAAATAATTTCAAATAATCTGTTTTGTTTTTGCTTTTAACAAAGCAACAATTAAATTGGATTTAATTTTCCAATAGAAAAAAGCTTTTTTAAAAGCTCAACATTTGTAGATCTTTGGGCAAGCAGCCCAAAGCTATATCTACACCAAATAACCACCTCTTAATATATACGAGTTTAGCTCAGGTGGTAGAGTGGCCGATCGCGGCGCAGAGGAACCCAGGTTCGAGTCCGGCCTGGGTGACTTCACAAATACTTTTTGGGAAAAAGTATTACAAAGCAGACAAAGCCTAGAAGGCGAAAAAATTTCCCAGCCAATGGGAGACGATAGTGAAAAGGTGGTGCCATCGGATGATGGGCTACCAATAAAATCGGCTGATGTCCCAATGACGTCAGTAAAAAGGAGGAAAAAACAAGTTAAGCCTAATCTTGTAAAAAGGCAAACCAGGGCAATTCCGGCAATAGTGCAACCCATAGAGGAGTTGGCAAAAGAGCGGCCAGCCAAGTCCAGTGCCGCAGAAAAGATACGTCAGCAGCTGGAAGTTGCTGGCGTGACGTCGGACATATCTGTGTCTTATGTGTCCGACGAAGGAGAAGGGCAATACACGCCTGACGACACACAAGTTGCAGCAAACAACAGCAGCATACTCCTGCAAGTACCATCCTCATCGGCGTCCGACGATGAGGAAGAGGAAATAAGCGAGTTCGAACGGAAAATTCAGGCCGTTCGAGTAAAACAGGAGATAAGGAGGAGGGAAGAAAAGCTCGCCAAAGAGCTCAAGGAGGCAGCCAGAGTTAAGGCCCTCCAGACGGCAGAGCAGCAACAGCAGCAAATTCAACAACAGCAGCAAGCACAACTGCAGAAACAAAAACCACAGCAGCAGCGGAAGCAACAGTCTGCTAAACAACAACAGCCACAGCAGCAAAAAGAACAGCCACAACAACCATCGACGTCCAAGAACGCCCAACAGCAGCAGCAAAACGAACAGCAGCAGCAGAACCAACAACAGCAGCTGAGACAACAGCAGCAGAGTAAACAGCAGCAGATTCAACAGCAGCAGCAACAGCCAGCGCAGCCAACACAAAAAAAAGGTAAGGTGCCGCCAATTAACACTTTCAAAATGAATATTAAAGACATAACAGATATATGTAGGGACGCCATAGGCGATACATTTTTAATTAAAAGACTTAGTAATGATAGACATGCTATCCACTGCTTCTCAGTGGATCAGCATAAAAAGGTTAAGGAAATTCTCGAGAAAACGGTCACTGAACACTACAGTTTCACGCCAAAAGAGGAAAAAATTCAGACGGTCCTCTTAAAGGGCCTTGATAGCTCCACTGACACGGTGGCGCTTTTAAGCGAACTCCGTCGGGTAGCGATGAACGATCTCGAGTTCGTGGGGGTCAAGCCTTTCACGACTGTCAGAGCCCGGCGGGAGCAACGGAAATTACCGTTCTTCCTGGTTCAGCTGTCGCCCAAAAGCAAACTGGATAGTCTACGGAAAATTACCAACATAGACTACCAGGTTGTAACATGGGATAAACTAAACAGACGCGGCGACATGCTTCAATGCATGCGCTGCCAAAGGTTCGGGCATGCCGCGGCGAACTGCGGTATGCAATCTCGCTGCGTGAAATGCAGTGAGAACCACAATTTAGGTGAGTGTAAACTCGGACAGGAAAGGGTCGAAGATAAGACTCTACTTAAATGTGTGCTTTGCGGAGGCGAGGGGCACCCTGCTAGTTATCGGGGCTGTCCTAAGTTTCAGCAGATAAAGCAAACAAAAGCTCCGAAGGTGGTGGAGAGGCGACCTATTTTTGCTCCTGCACCGACAGCCGTTGTACCACAAATCTCTTACGCCCAAATGGCGGCAGGGAGGGCAACAACAACGGTACAGCCACAACCAAAGGTTGCCAAACAGGCCCCCATGCCTACGGCACCTGCGGGACAGGCCGATATAATGACTGTGTTGCTGGCCATGCAGGCCCAGTTAACCAGCCTACAACAACAGCTCGGAAAGCAGGAGGAAAGACTAGACCGTGTCTACGCTTACCTTCCCAGCTTAGGGCAATTTAAACCATAATGGGCGCGCTGTACGAGAACCCCTTTAAAATCCTAGCTGTGAATGTAAATTCACTAATCAGGACCGAACGTAGAGCAAATTTTTTTCAATTGTTGCATGATCACAGTCCAGATGTCTTTTTGGCTAGCGAAACCAAGCTAAACCAGAAACACAAACTGACTCATAATAATTACAATATCGTAAGAAGGGACCGGCCCAACTCCACCGTGGGGGCGGGGTTGCTATCTTTTTACGAAAAGGTATTGATCATAAGGTCATATATAATAGTGAAGTGCGAAGATTCGAGTTGCTAGAAGCTTGTATCATATGCATTCCTCTCCAACATGGGAAGCGAATGTATGTGATCGCATTGTACGCACAAGAAGCACCTCAACCTGCAAACTTTATTGCAGAGCTCGAAAAACTTTTCGAGTGTCTTAGTCTGTACTCGGATGAAAACTACTACATTATCGCCGGAGATTTGAATGCCAAACATGAAGATTGGGGAAATCAAATCCAAAATCCAAGGGGATACCATCTTTTTAATTGGATGGGTCGACACCATATTGAGTATAAAATCGACCTTCTTGCTACAGATAGACCATCGTTCCCAAGGAGTGGTGCTTTTCTAGATCTACTACTGTTAGACTCAAGACTGACAGTAACTGGCTCTATGGGCCCACAGACAAGAAACTGTTTACAGACGGTAGAATACGACAGTGACCACTGCGGACTTTCCGCCGTCATACAGCTACCAAATGAACTTGTGGTGTTGGACGAATTTGTGCCTGAGCGCTCTTACAATTTTAGTAAGGCACGCTGGCCACGTTTCTCCAACATCCTGACCAGAGAACTCCTCTCTAACGACATTGTGCCTCCAAACGACAGGAATCTATCGAACGCAGAGATCGACGGATACCTGCTTCAGATGGATGGTGTCATAAAACAAACGATGGACAAAACAATCCCACGATACAAAGAACATAACGCAACTGAAATGTACAAGAACGCGACAATAGACGCACTACATAGACAAAAAAGTGGCCTCCTGACAAGATTAAAACTCTTGTACAGGCGGTTTACTGACAGAAACGATCTGGAGATTAGGACACTGAAGTCTTCAATCAAAAATGTCAACTCGCTCATTAAACAAAACTATAGATTGTCTATTAACTCTTACTGGGATAACAGAATTCGAGCCGTTAATTCTAGCGACCCGAGTATGTTTCCCGAGATTAATAAAATCTTTAGAAAGAACACTCAAAATGATCTTCCGTGTCTTAAGCTCCAAAGAACGACAGACAACGAAAACATACTCCTGACCGCAGGAGTAGATCTGGGGGACGCCGTCTTGGACGACGACTTCTTTGTGATCGAAGATCCATTGGAGAAGGTTGCTTTTCAGCAAGTGTATAAGGTGAATGAGTCCATTCTCTTCTGGAGAACAGAGCTCTGCTGAATCACTTCTACCTGCGAAATAGCATCACGCAATGGCGATCTGAGAATCTTGGTTTTACCGGATTCAATGAAGACAATCTGGCAAACGCCACCGTCGCCGAGCGAAATGGGCCAAGTTCCCTGCTCATCTCGAAGGTCGAACTACAAATGATCTTCGCATCATTAAAGAAAAAGAAGTCAGCAGGAGTCGATGGTATACCCAATGTTGTACTACGACATCTCCCCGAGGATGCAATTAACATATACACAACACTGTTCAACAACGCGCTGAATAATGCATATTATCCAGTGAGTTGGAAGACAGCAGTTGTACATCCTCTCCCCAAAAAGGGAAAGGACAATTTCAATCCGGCAAATCTCCGGTCGATAAGTCTTCTTCCGAGTATCAGTAAGGTATTCGAAAAGGTTATCAATAGAGCTCTGTCCAAGTGGGCCGAGGACAAAAATATAATTCCAGACACACAGTTCGGCTTTAAGGCGGGACATGACACAATTCATGCCGCGTCTAAGTTAGTATCTGCTGTCCAATGAAACAATGCTTAAAATCAATGCACGGGTGCCTGTCTGGTTGATTTGGAGAAGGCTTTTGACACCGTATGGTTAGAAGGTCTTTATCTGAAGTTTACCAGATGGGGCATAAGTAAACCACTGTTATATATGCTTTACGACATGCTTAATGGTAGAAAGTTTGTTGTCAAGAGTGGCAATGTAACATCTACCACAACGTTTGATATTAAAAACGGTCTGCAACAGGGAGCGGTGAACTCGCCGATTCTCTTTAGTGTTTACACCAGCGACCTCATTGGGAGTCTCATGCAATTGCGTATGCCGATGATTTAGTTGCGTACAGAACAGGTCCAAAAGTTGAAGTCATCAGAATTCTCTTGCAACGTGATTTCAATAAAATTCAAAAGTACTGTAATGATTGGAAGCTGAAAATTAACTTCCAGAAATGTGAGACTATCCTGTTTAGAACCCCTTTGTCTGGGGCCTCTAGGGATACGAGAAAGAACTGGCGCAAGCTAGTGATCGCTGGGCCACATGGACATCCACTGGCAAGTAAAAGTGTAGTAAAGTACCTTGGCATCTGGTTGGATCAGTATCTATATTTCAATCGACATGTAGAGGCTGCTCTGGCCAGGGCTAGGGGAGCTTTTGCCCTGACAAGACGGTTGTTTTATAGCAGCCGCCTTGATAGCAGGGTGAAAGTGATTTGCTACAATCAGGCCGATGATTGCCTACGGATGCCCTGTGTGGTTCAACGTTGCACTATCTCTAATGGAAAAGATTCGGGTGTTCGAGAGACAGTGTCTTCGCACTTGTCTCGGTCTTTATAGAACACCAGAGTCGGAGTACAAACATCATTATTCCAACGAGGTCTTATACAACGGGGCCAATACAAACAGGATAGATAACTTTTTAATTAAGCTCATTCGCGGGCACATTGCAAGGGCGATGACCTCAACTAATGGACAAATCTTCGGGGCTTACTACCCCCAAGATGAATATTTTGAAAGCACACGTTCGAGTGGTTTTATCCCGCCCGAGGCTTTCCTATACCTTGATAGTCGAGGGCTGATTCAGGATAGATCGGCGATTCCGTTGATCTACCACGTCGGCCGCAGAACAGTCGATAGGCGGCTCCTCTACGATCGAGACATAGTCGCTGGGAGCGAAGCAGAGCTCCTCCGTTTCAGTAGGGCTGTGCCCGACCGGGATCGGAAGGAAGCCTTAGATCAGGTCCACCAATTTTGGTGGCTCAGTTAAAAAACCGATATTTCAGTCGGCAAAACGAAATATCGCCTATGGCGCCGACTTCATTTATCTTTGGTATCTTTAAGCTAGGTAGGGCAGTTGCGGCGGAACCAAAAAAAAAAAAAAAAAAAAAAAAAAAATATATATAAAATTTCAAAAAATACAAAAAATAAATAAGCTTTCTGTGGCTGTTCTAATTTTAAGTAATTTTAAGTATTTTAGGTTTATTTTAAGTAATTTTAAGTTTATCTTTAGTTTATTTTCAGTTCGTTTTAAGTAGTTTAAGATAGATTAAGTTAAGTAGATAAAGATAAACCAGTTTTTTAATTTTCTGGGGAAAAATAAAACCCGATATAGATAAGATAAATTTAAGTTATTTTTAGGCCGAAAGGCAATTAAAATTAAGTTAGAGATTAATTTAGAGCGCCCGCATAGGGCCAGTAAGTTAATCAAGATGATATTTGTTTAGCTAGTTTTAAGATTTTTGTCTAGCATTTAAGTAGATATAAGAAAGAGTTAAAAATAAAAATCTCTTAAAAGTAAAAAAAAAGTATATTCGTACATATATATAACTAACTTATGTGTACTACCACCAAGGTCATAGCCTGGAGTTATAGCTATTTCACTCTAGCCTATGAACTTGGTGGTAGTACACATGAGTTGTTGTTCTTCATTCAAAAAGCTTTTATTGTGTAACACTGTAGACTGCAACATTCTTATATGCGCCTCATCAACAAGTAATAACATAAGTATGAGAAGATATAATTGATAAGCATGTGCAAATTTTGGACCTTTGGCATTTAGGACTATGAAAATAAATATTGACATCTAAGTCAAGTATAGGGTAGGGGACAAATTAATATACATTACTTTCGTCTTGGGGCTCATAACTAAGTTATGTAATAGGAACCAGATTCGAAAAAAGATTAAGGTTCTAAATTATGTTTGCGATCAAGTTAAGGAAACTCTCTGAACCATATGAGAAATCTACGTCATCTGTCTGTAGTTAGAAATATCAGCAGTAGAATCTTTCTTAAATAGTGGCATAAAATTTGCACATTTCAAAGCTTCAGGAATATAAAGATAAAAAATAAAAAATAGATGAAAGTATACCAATTAAAAAGCATGCTACTTCTTTAAGACATATGTTAGAAATACCATCAACCCGACATGAATTTGTGTTTTAAGAGTTCCAATAGTTTTCAAAACTTCATAAAGAGAAAATGATTTGAAAACAAGACTGTTACAGACTGTCGGTTCATCAGAATAGACGGATGTCAAATAACTTAAACTTGAGTTGAATATACATGTTCAACATTTTAATCACACAAAATAATATATAATATATAAATAAAAAAATACATATATATAGATACATATATAAATTTGCACATTTCAAAGCTTCAGGAATATAAAGATACAAAATAGATGAAAGTATACCAATTAAAAAGCATGCTACTTCTTTAAGACATATGTTAGAAATACCATCAACCCGACATGAATTTGTGTTTTAAGAGTTCCAATAGTTTTCAAAACTTCATAAGAAGAAAATGATTTGAAAACAAGACTGTTACAGACTGTCGGTTCATCAGAATAGACGGATGTCAAGTAACCTAA
Organism: Platycheirus rosarum; assembly: GCA_963971375.1. Taxonomy (NCBI): domain Eukaryota; kingdom Metazoa; phylum Arthropoda; class Insecta; order Diptera; family Syrphidae; genus Platycheirus; species Platycheirus rosarum. The sequence goes on from OZ020510.1 coordinate 70,661,004, forward strand.
ACTTGAGTTGAATATACATGTTCAACATTTTAATCACACAAAATAATATATGATATATAAATAAAAAAATACATATATATAGATACATATATATATATATATATATACAAAACAAATACATATACTATAAAGTATAAAGTACAAAAATACAAAACAAGTACACATTTTATAATTACAAAATGTGAAATACTGTATTCAAACAACATATATACATAAAAAAGCCTAAAGAAAAACCCGTAAATCTTCCTCAGTTAATAATTTTAGGTTTAAGTTTACTTAATTTTACTTTTGTGCACTTCAATACATAAAATATTTGAATCGTTGTTTTTTTAGATAACCACCAATCAAGACTAAGATCAGAGAAACATCAACAAGAAGTCATCAATCAAAGGTCCAAAATCCACAATCCGATTAAACGTAAATATTATTGAAGGATGTCATGCTGAAACCAACTTCACAACATTTGGGGCAACCAAAAATAACATCACCCTATGCTATCCGGAAGGGCCATTTTGCAAACAGGTTTTCCGCTCCTACGCGTTGTTATGGTTGTGGTTGAGTTGGAGTTTTCCGGGATAACTCTTAACATTGTTCTGGAAACGCAAAACAAACTCTCGGGTCAGTATGATGGGAGCTTCGTTAAATTCGAAAAGATTGCCTACTAGTAATCAGTCGGAAAAAGTTCTTTTAGGTTTCACACTTGAGCAGAAGTAGGGATTAACGGCCATATCTTGGCATTGAAATTTATGGCGTTAAAATGTTAGGGCTTTTAGATTCAGAAATTTTAAAGGATTTAAGTATAGCGTTAGGGAAAACTAGTATAGACAGAGTTACCTTAACGGATGGTACAGGTATTGTAGTGGAAGGAACAGTGTAGCTACCAATTAGGTTAGAAGAAAAAGTAGTTTTGATAGTGTCAATTCATTATTATAATAAGGTTAGGTTAGGTTTGCGGGTTGTTGAATGGTTGAAAGAGAGCCCTTAGCTCAACATCAACGCACTTAGGTCAATGTAGACCCATTGTGATGCGCATTTGAGGGTTTACAAATTCCTCTTCTTACCATACTTTTACTTTTTTTACTTCTACGTCAGATTTCTCATTTCCCATGATTCTCGCAACACCAGGGACGCAGCAGAGTTTAATATTGTGCTGTGTTGAAAAAACTTTAGGCTCTTCGCGACAGCTTTTCACAAGCTTCGACTTTATTTATTATTTATATTATTATTTATATTCGACTAATTTATTATATATGAAGAATAATACCAGATTAATAAGAGAACAAGCTAAAGATCAACCAAATAAACGAAACCGGACACGTGGAGGAAGACAAGTGAGGACAAGAAAAGAAATTACCGACCTTTACGTTTACCGTATAATCAAAATTAATACTGACCACAAAACAAAAAAAGGGTTGAATACAAAAATTAAAATAAAAAAAAAACTCTTGTACAGGCGGTTTACTGACAGAAACGATCTGGAGATTAGGACACTGAAGTCTTCAATCAAAAATGTCAACTCGCTCATTAAACAAAACTATAGATTGTCTATTAACTCTTACTGGGATAACAGAATTCGAGCCGTTAATTCTAGCGACCCGAGTATGTTTCCCGAGATTAATAAAATCTTTAGAAAGAACACTCAAAATGATCTTCCGTGTCTTAAGCTCCAAAGAACGACAGACAACGAAAACATACTCCTGACCGCAGGAGTAGATCTGGGGGACGCCGTCTTGGACGACGACTTCTTTGTGATCGAAGATCCATTGGAGAAGGTTGCTTTTCAGCAAGTGTATAAGGTGAATGAGTCCATTCTCTTCTGGAGAACAGAGCTCTGCTGAATCACTTCTACCTGCGAAATAGCATCACGCAATGGCGATCTGAGAATCTTGGTTTTACCGGATTCAATGAAGACAATCTGGCAAACGCCACCGTCGCCGAGCGAAATGGGCCAAGTTCCCTGCTCATCTCGAAGGTCGAACTACAAATGATCTTCGCATCATTAAAGAAAAAGAAGTCAGCAGGAGTCGATGGTATACCCAATGTTGTACTACGACATCTCCCCGAGGATGCAATTAACATATACACAACACTGTTCAACAAACGCGCTGAATAATGCATATTATCCAGTGAGTTGGAAGACAGCAGTTGTACATCCTCTCCCCAAAAAGGGAAAGGACAATTCCAATCCGGCAAATCTCCGGTCGATAAGTCTTCTTCCGAGTATCAGTAAGGTATTCGAAAAGGTTATCAATAGAGCTCTGTCCAAGTGGGCCGAGGACAAAAATATAACATATATATATAACACACAGTTCGGCTTTAAGGCGGGACATGACACAATTCATGCCGCGTCTAAGTTAGTATCTGCTGTCCAATGGAACAATGCTAAAAATCAATGCACGGGTGCCTGTCTCGTTGATTTGGAGAAGGCTTTTGACACCGTATGGTTAGAAGGTCTTTATCTGAAGTTTACCAGATGGGGCATAAGTAAACCACTGTTATATATGCTTTACGACATGCTTAATGGTAGAAAGTTTGTTGTCAAGAGTGGCAATGTAACATCTACCACAACGTTTGATATTAAAAACGGTCTGCAACAGGGAGCGGTGAACTCGCCGATTCTCTTTAGTGTTTACACCAGCGATCTCATTGGGAGTCTACCTCATGCAATTGCGTATGCCGATGATTTAGTTGCGTACAGAACAGGTCCAAAAGTTGAAGTCATCAGAATTCTCTTGCAACGTGATTTCAATAAAATTCAAAAGTACTGTAATGATTGGAAGCTGAAAATTAACTTCCAGAAATGTGAGACTATCCTGTTTAGAACCCCTTTGTCTGGGGCCTCTAGGGATACGAGAAAGAACTGGCGCAAGCTAGTGATCGCTGGGCCACATGGACATCCACTGGCAAGTAAAAGTGTAGTAAAGTACCTTGGCATCTGGTTGGATCAGTATCTATATTTCAATCGACATGTAGAGGCTGCTCTGGCCAGGGCTAGGGAGCTTTTGCCCTGACAAGACGGTTGTTTTATAGCAGCCGCCTTGATAGCAGGGTGAAAGTGATTTGCTACAATCAGGCCAATGATTGCCTACGGATGCCCTGTGTGGTTCAACGTTGCACTATCTCTAATGGAAAAGATTCGGGTGTTCGAGAGACAGTGTCTTCGCACTTGTCTCGGTCTTTATAGAACACCAGAGTCGGAGTACAAACATCATTATTCCAACGAGGTCTTATACAACGGGGCCAATACAAACAGGATAGATAACTTTTTAATTAAGCTCATTCGCGGACACATTGCAAGGGCGATGACCTCAACTAATGGACAAATCTTCGGGGCTTACTGATGATGAATATTTTGAAAGCACACGTTCGAGTGGTTTTATCCCGCCCGAGGCTTTCCTATACCTTGATAGTCGAGGGCTGATTCAGGATAGATCGGCGATTCCGTTGATCTACCACGTCGGCCGCAGAACAGTCGATAGGCGGCTCCTCTACGATCGAGACATAGTCGCTGGGAGCGAAGCAGAGCGCCTCCGTTTCAGTAGGGCTGTGCCCGACCGGGATCGGAAGGAAGCCTTAGATCAGGTCCACCAATTTTGGTGGCTCAGTTAAAAAACCGATATTTCAGTCGGCAAAACGAAATATCGCCTATGGCGCCGACTTCATTTATCTTTGGTATCTTTAAGCTAGGTAGGGCAGTTGCGGCGGAACCAAAAAAAAAAAAAAAAAAAAAAAAAATATATAAAATTTCAAAAAATACAAAAAATAAATAAGCTTGCTGTGGCTGTTCTAATTTTAAGTAATTTTAAGTATTTTAGGTTTATTTTAAGTAATTTTAAGTTTATCTTTAGTTTATTTTCAGTTCGTTTTAAGTAGTTTAAGATAGATTAAGTTAAGTAGATAAAGATAAACCAGTTTTTTAATTTTCTGGGGAAAAATAAAACCCGATATAGATAAGATAAATTTAAATTATTTTTAGGCCGAAAGGCAATTAAAATTAAGTTAGAGATTAATTTAGAGCGCCCGCATAGGGCCAGTAAGTTAATCAAGATGATATTTGTTTAGCTAGTTTTAAGATTTTTGTCTAGCATTTAAGTAGATATAAGAAAAAGTTAAAAATAAAAATCTCTTAAAAGTAAAAAAAAAGTATATTCGTACATATATATAACTAACTTATGTGTACTACCACCAAGGTCATAGCCTGGAGTTATAGCTATTTCACTCTAGCCTATGAACTTGGTGGTAGTACACATGAGTTGTTGTTCTTCATTCAAAAAGCTTTTATTGTGTAACACTGTAGACTGCAACATTCTTATATGCGCCTCATCAACAAGTAATAACATAAGTATGAGAAGATATAATTGATAAGCATGTGCAAATTTTGGACCTTTGGCATTTAGGACTATGAAAATAAATATTGACATCTAAGTCAAGTATAGGGTAGGGGACAAATTAATATACATTACTTTCGTCTTGGGGCTCATAACTAAGTTATGTAATAGGAACCAGATTCGAAAAAAGATTAAGGTTCTAAATTATGTTTGCGATCAAGTTAAGGAAACTCTCTGAACCATATGAGAAATCTACGTCATCTGTCTGTAGTTGGAAATATCAGCAGTAGAATCTTTCTTAAATAGTGGCATAAAATTTGCACATTTCAAAGCTTCAGGAATATAAAGATAAAAAATAGATGAAAGTATACCAATTAAAAAGCATGCTACTTCTTTAAGACATATGTTAGAAATACCATCAACCCGACATGAATTTGTGTTTTAAGAGTTCCAATAGTTTTCAAAACTTCATAAGGAGAAAATGATTTGAAAACAAGACTGTTACAGACTGTCGGTTCATCAGAATAGACGCATGTCAAGTAACTTAAACTTGAGTTGAATATACATGTTCAACATTTTAATCACACAAAATAATATATAATATATAAATAAAAAAATACATATATATTGATACATATATAAATTTGCACATTTCAAAGCTTCAGGAATATAAAGATACAAAATAGATGAAAGTATACCAATTAAAAAGCATGCTACTTCTTTAAGACATATGTTAGAAATACCATCAACCCGACATGAATTTGTGTTTTAAGAGTTCCAATAGTTTTCAAAACTTCATAAGAAGAAAATGATTTGAAAACAAGACTATTACAGACTGTCGGTTCATCAGAATAGACGGATGTCAAGTAACCTAAACTTGAGTTGAATATACATGTTCAACATTTTAATCACACAAAATAATATATGATATATAAATAAAAAAATACATATATATAGATACATATATATATATATATATATACAAAACAAATACATATACTATAAAGTGTAAAGTACAAAAATACAAAACAAGTACACATTTTATAATTACAAAATGTGAAATACTGTATTCAAACAACATATATACATAAAAAAGACTATAAAGAAAAACCCGTAAATCTTCCTCAGTTAATAATTTTAGGTTTAAGTTTACTTAATTTTACTTTTGTGCACTTCAATACATAAAATATTTGAATCGTTGTTTTTTTAGATAACCACCAATCAAGACTTAGATCAGAGAAACATCAACAAGAAGTCATCAATCAAAGGTCCAAAATCCACAATCCGATTAAACGTAAATATTATTGAAGGATGTCATGCTGAAACCAACTTCACAACATTTGGGGCAACCAAAAATAACATCACCCTATGCTATCCGGAAGGGCCATTTTGCAAACAGGTTTTCCGCTCCTACGCGTTGTTATGGTTGTGGTTGAGTTGGAGTTTTCCGGGATAACTCTCAACATTGTTCTGGAAACGCAAAACGAACTCTCGGGTCAGTATGATGGGAGCTTCGTTAAATTCGAAAAGATTGCCTACTAGTAATCAGTCGGAAAAAGTTCTTTTAGGTTTCACACTTGAGCAGAAGTAGGGATTAACGGCCATGTCTTGGCATTGAAATTTATGGCGTTAAAATGTTAGGGCTTTTAGATTCAGAAATTTTAAAGGATTTAAGTATAGCGTTAGGGAAAACTAGTATAGACAGAGTAACCTTAACGGATGGTACAGGTATTGTAGTGGAAGGAACAGTGTAACTACCAATTAGGTTAGAAGAAAAAGTAGTTTTGATAGTGTCAATTCATTATTATAATAAGGTTAGGTTAGGTTTGCGGGTTGTTGAATGGTTGAAAGAGAGCCCTTAGCTCAACATCAACGCACTTAGGTCAATGTAGACCCATTGTGATGCGCATTTGAGGGTTTACAAATTCCTCTTCTTACCATACTTTTACTTTTTTTACTTCTACGTCAGATTTCTCATTTCCCATGATTCTCGCAACACCAGGGACGCAGCAGAGTTTAATATTGTGCTGTGTTGAAAAAACTTTAGGCTCTTCGCGACAGCTTTTCACAAGCTTCGACTTTATTTATTATTTATATTATTATTTATATTCGACTAATTTATTATATATGAAGAATAATACCAGATTAATAAGAGAACAAGCTAAGATCAACCAAATAAACGAAACCGGACACGTGGAGGAAGACAAGTGAGGACAAGAAAAGAAATTACCGACCTTTACGTTTACCGTATAATCAAAATTAATACTGACCACAAAACAAAAAAAGGGTTGAATACAAAAATTAAAATAAAAAAAAAACTCTTGTACAGGCGGTTTACTGACAGAAACGATCTGGAGATTAGGACACTGAAGTCTTCAATCAAAAATGTCAACTCGCTCATTAAACAAAACTATAGATTGTCTATTAACTCTTACTGGGATAACAGAATTCGAGCCGTTAATTCTAGCGACCCGAGTATGTTTCCCGAGATTAATAAAATCTTTAGAAAGAACACTCAAAATGATCTTCCGTGTCTTAAGCTCCAAAGAACGACAGACAACGAAAACATACTCCTGACCGCAGGAGTAGATCTGGGGGACGCCGTCTTGGACGACGACTTCTTTGTGATCGAAGATCCATTGGAGAAGGTTGCTTTTCAGCAAGTGTATAAGGTGAATAGGGAAAACTAGTATAGACAGAGTTACCTTAACGGATGGTACAGGTATTGTAGTGGAAGGAACAGTGTAGCTACCAATTAGGTTAGAAGAAAAAGTAGTTTTGATAGTGTCAATTCATTATTATAATAAGGTTAGGTTAGGTTTGCGGGTTGTTGAATGGTTGAAAGAGAGCCCTTAGCTCAACATCAACGCACTTAGGTCAATGTAGACCCATTGTGATGCGCATTTGAGGGTTTACAAATTCCTCTTCTTACCATACTTTTACTTTTTTTACTTCTACGTCAGATTTCTCATTTCCCATGATTCTCGCAACACCAGGGACGCAGCAGAGTTTAATATTGTGCTGTGTTGAAAAAACTTTAGGCTCTTCGCGACAGCTTTTCACAAGCTTCGACTTTATTTATTATTTATATTATTATTTATATTCGACTAATTTATTATATATGAAGAATAATACCAGATTAATAAGAGAACAAGCTAAAGATCAACCAAATAAACGAAACCGGACACGTGGAGGAAGACAAGTGAGGACAAGAAAAGAAATTACCGACCTTTACGTTTACCGTATAATCAAAATTAATACTGACCACAAAACAAAAAAAGGGTTGAATACAAAAATTAAAATAAAAAAAAAACTCTTGTACAGGCGGTTTACTGACAGAAACGATCTGGAGATTAGGACACTGAAGTCTTCAATCAAAAATGTCAACTCGCTCATTAAACAAAACTATAGATTGTCTATTAACTCTTACTGGGATAACAGAATTCGAGCCGTTAATTCTAGCGACCCGAGTATGTTTCCCGAGATTAATAAAATCTTTAGAAAGAACACTCAAAATGATCTTCCGTGTCTTAAGCTCCAAAGAACGACAGACAACGAAAACATACTCCTGACCGCAGGAGTAGATCTGGGGGACGCCGTCTTGGACGACGACTTCTTTGTGATCGAAGATCCATTGGAGAAGGTTGCTTTTCAGCAAGTGTATAAGGTGAATGAGTCCATTCTCTTCTGGAGAACAGAGCTCTGCTGAATCACTTCTACCTGCGAAATAGCATCACGCAATGGCGATCTGAGAATCTTGGTTTTACCGGATTCAATGAAGACAATCTGGCAAACGCCACCGTCGCCGAGCGAAATGGGCCAAGTTCCCTGCTCATCTCGAAGGTCGAACTACAAATGATCTTCGCATCATTAAAGAAAAAGAAGTCAGCAGGAGTCGATGGTATACCCAATGTTGTACTACGACATCTCCCCGAGGATGCAATTAACATATACACAACACTGTTCAACAAACGCGCTGAATAATGCATATTATCCAGTGAGTTGGAAGACAGCAGTTGTACATCCTCTCCCCAAAAAGGGAAAGGACAATTCCAATCCGGCAAATCTCCGGTCGATAAGTCTTCTTCCGAGTATCAGTAAGGTATTCGAAAAGGTTATCAATAGAGCTCTGTCCAAGTGGGCCGAGGACAAAAATATAACATATATATATAACACACAGTTCGGCTTTAAGGCGGGACATGACACAATTCATGCCGCGTCTAAGTTAGTATCTGCTGTCCAATGGAACAATGCTAAAAATCAATGCACGGGTGCCTGTCTCGTTGATTTGGAGAAGGCTTTTGACACCGTATGGTTAGAAGGTCTTTATCTGAAGTTTACCAGATGGGGCATAAGTAAACCACTGTTATATATGCTTTACGACATGCTTAATGGTAGAAAGTTTGTTGTCAAGAGTGGCAATGTAACATCTACCACAACGTTTGATATTAAAAACGGTCTGCAACAGGGAGCGGTGAACTCGCCGATTCTCTTTAGTGTTTACACCAGCGATCTCATTGGGAGTCTACCTCATGCAATTGCGTATGCCGATGATTTAGTTGCGTACAGAACAGGTCCAAAAGTTGAAGTCATCAGAATTCTCTTGCAACGTGATTTCAATAAAATTCAAAAGTACTGTAATGATTGGAAGCTGAAAATTAACTTCCAGAAATGTGAGACTATCCTGTTTAGAACCCCTTTGTCTGGGGCCTCTAGGGATACGAGAAAGAACTGGCGCAAGCTAGTGATCGCTGGGCCACATGGACATCCACTGGCAAGTAAAAGTGTAGTAAAGTACCTTGGCATCTGGTTGGATCAGTATCTATATTTCAATCGACATGTAGAGGCTGCTCTGGCCAGGGCTAGGGAGCTTTTGCCCTGACAAGACGGTTGTTTTATAGCAGCCGCCTTGATAGCAGGGTGAAAGTGATTTGCTACAATCAGGCCAATGATTGCCTACGGATGCCCTGTGTGGTTCAACGTTGCACTATCTCTAATGGAAAAGATTCGGGTGTTCGAGAGACAGTGTCTTCGCACTTGTCTCGGTCTTTATAGAACACCAGAGTCGGAGTACAAACATCATTATTCCAACGAGGTCTTATACAACGGGGCCAATACAAACAGGATAGATAACTTTTTAATTAAGCTCATTCGCGGACACATTGCAAGGGCGATGACCTCAACTAATGGACAAATCTTCGGGGCTTACTGATGATGAATATTTTGAAAGCACACGTTCGAGTGGTTTTATCCCGCCCGAGGCTTTCCTATACCTTGATAGTCGAGGGCTGATTCAGGATAGATCGGCGATTCCGTTGATCTACCACGTCGGCCGCAGAACAGTCGATAGGCGGCTCCTCTACGATCGAGACATAGTCGCTGGGAGCGAAGCAGAGCGCCTCCGTTTCAGTAGGGCTGTGCCCGACCGGGATCGGAAGGAAGCCTTAGATCAGGTCCACCAATTTTGGTGGCTCAGTTAAAAAACCGATATTTCAGTCGGCAAAACGAAATATCGCCTATGGCGCCGACTTCATTTATCTTTGGTATCTTTAAGCTAGGTAGGGCAGTTGCGGCGGAACCAAAAAAAAAAAAAAAAAAAAAAAAAATATATAAAATTTCAAAAAATACAAAAAATAAATAAGCTTGCTGTGGCTGTTCTAATTTTAAGTAATTTTAAGTATTTTAGGTTTATTTTAAGTAATTTTAAGTTTATCTTTAGTTTATTTTCAGTTCGTTTTAAGTAGTTTAAGATAGATTAAGTTAAGTAGATAAAGATAAACCAGTTTTTTAATTTTCTGGGGAAAAATAAAACCCGATATAGATAAGATAAATTTAAATTATTTTTAGGCCGAAAGGCAATTAAAATTAAGTTAGAGATTAATTTAGAGCGCCCGCATAGGGCCAGTAAGTTAATCAAGATGATATTTGTTTAGCTAGTTTTAAGATTTTTGTCTAGCATTTAAGTAGATATAAGAAAAAGTTAAAAATAAAAATCTCTTAAAAGTAAAAAAAAAGTATATTCGTACATATATATAACTAACTTATGTGTACTACCACCAAGGTCATAGCCTGGAGTTATAGCTATTTCACTCTAGCCTATGAACTTGGTGGTAGTACACATGAGTTGTTGTTCTTCATTCAAAAAGCTTTTATTGTGTAACACTGTAGACTGCAACATTCTTATATGCGCCTCATCAACAAGTAATAACATAAGTATGAGAAGATATAATTGATAAGCATGTGCAAATTTTGGACCTTTGGCATTTAGGACTATGAAAATAAATATTGACATCTAAGTCAAGTATAGGGTAGGGGACAAATTAATATACATTACTTTCGTCTTGGGGCTCATAACTAAGTTATGTAATAGGAACCAGATTCGAAAAAAGATTAAGGTTCTAAATTATGTTTGCGATCAAGTTAAGGAAACTCTCTGAACCATATGAGAAATCTACGTCATCTGTCTGTAGTTGGAAATATCAGCAGTAGAATCTTTCTTAAATAGTGGCATAAAATTTGCACATTTCAAAGCTTCAGGAATATAAAGATAAAAAATAGATGAAAGTATACCAATTAAAAAGCATGCTACTTCTTTAAGACATATGTTAGAAATACCATCAACCCGACATGAATTTGTGTTTTAAGAGTTCCAATAGTTTTCAAAACTTCATAAGGAGAAAATGATTTGAAAACAAGACTGTTACAGACTGTCGGTTCATCAGAATAGACGCATGTCAAGTAACTTAAACTTGAGTTGAATATACATGTTCAACATTTTAATCACACAAAATAATATATAATATATAAATAAAAAAATACATATATATTGATACATATATAAATTTGCACATTTCAAAGCTTCAGGAATATAAAGATACAAAATAGATGAAAGTATACCAATTAAAAAGCATGCTACTTCTTTAAGACATATGTTAGAAATACCATCAACCCGACATGAATTTGTGTTTTAAGAGTTCCAATAGTTTTCAAAACTTCATAAGAAGAAAATGATTTGAAAACAAGACTATTACAGACTGTCGGTTCATCAGAATAGACGGATGTCAAGTAACCTAAACTTGAGTTGAATATACATGTTCAACATTTTAATCACACAAAATAATATATGATATATAAATAAAAAAATACATATATATAGATACATATATATATATATATATATACAAAACAAATACATATACTATAAAGTGTAAAGTACAAAAATACAAAACAAGTACACATTTTATAATTACAAAATGTGAAATACTGTATTCAAACAACATATATACATAAAAAAGACTATAAAGAAAAACCCGTAAATCTTCCTCAGTTAATAATTTTAGGTTTAAGTTTACTTAATTTTACTTTTGTGCACTTCAATACATAAAATATTTGAATCGTTGTTTTTTTAGATAACCACCAATCAAGACTTAGATCAGAGAAACATCAACAAGAAGTCATCAATCAAAGGTCCAAAATCCACAATCCGATTAAACGTAAATATTATTGAAGGATGTCATGCTGAAACCAACTTCACAACATTTGGGGCAACCAAAAATAACATCACCCTATGCTATCCGGAAGGGCCATTTTGCAAACAGGTTTTCCGCTCCTACGCGTTGTTATGGTTGTGGTTGAGTTGGAGTTTTCCGGGATAACTCTCAACATTGTTCTGGAAACGCAAAACGAACTCTCGGGTCAGTATGATGGGAGCTTCGTTAAATTCGAAAAGATTGCCTACTAGTAATCAGTCGGAAAAAGTTCTTTTAGGTTTCACACTTGAGCAGAAGTAGGGATTAACGGCCATGTCTTGGCATTGAAATTTATGGCGTTAAAATGTTAGGGCTTTTAGATTCAGAAATTTTAAAGGATTTAAGTATAGCGTTAGGGAAAACTAGTATAGACAGAGTAACCTTAACGGATGGTACAGGTATTGTAGTGGAAGGAACAGTGTAACTACCAATTAGGTTAGAAGAAAAAGTAGTTTTGATAGTGTCAATTCATTATTATAATAAGGTTAGGTTAGGTTTGCGGGTTGTTGAATGGTTGAAAGAGAGCCCTTAGCTCAACATCAACGCACTTAGGTCAATGTAGACCCATTGTGATGCGCATTTGAGGGTTTACAAATTCCTCTTCTTACCATACTTTTACTTTTTTTACTTCTACGTCAGATTTCTCATTTCCCATGATTCTCGCAACACCAGGGACGCAGCAGAGTTTAATATTGTGCTGTGTTGAAAAAACTTTAGGCTCTTCGCGACAGCTTTTCACAAGCTTCGACTTTATTTATTATTTATATTATTATTTATATTCGACTAATTTATTATATATGAAGAATAATACCAGATTAATAAGAGAACAAGCTAAGATCAACCAAATAAACGAAACCGGACACGTGGAGGAAGACAAGTGAGGACAAGAAAAGAAATTACCGACCTTTACGTTTACCGTATAATCAAAATTAATACTGACCACAAAACAAAAAAAGGGTTGAATACAAAAATTAAAATAAAAAAAAAACTCTTGTACAGGCGGTTTACTGACAGAAACGATCTGGAGATTAGGACACTGAAGTCTTCAATCAAAAATGTCAACTCGCTCATTAAACAAAACTATAGATTGTCTATTAACTCTTACTGGGATAACAGAATTCGAGCCGTTAATTCTAGCGACCCGAGTATGTTTCCCGAGATTAATAAAATCTTTAGAAAGAACACTCAAAATGATCTTCCGTGTCTTAAGCTCCAAAGAACGACAGACAACGAAAACATACTCCTGACCGCAGGAGTAGATCTGGGGGACGCCGTCTTGGACGACGACTTCTTTGTGATCGAAGATCCATTGGAGAAGGTTGCTTTTCAGCAAGTGTATAAGGTGAATGAGTCCATTCTCTTCTGGAGAACAGAGCTCTGCTGAATCACTTCTACCTGCGAAATAGCATCACGCAATGGCGATCTGAGAATCTTGGTTTTACCGAATTCAATGAAGACAATCTGGCAAACGCCACCGTCGCCGAGCGAAATGGGCCAAGTTCCCTGCTCTTTTCGAAGGTCGAACTACAAATGATCTTCGGATCATTAAAGAAAAAGAAGTCAGCAGGAGTCATGGTATACCCAATGTTGTACTACGACATCTCCCCGAGGATGCAATTAACATATACACAACACTGTTCAACAACGCGCTGAATAATGCATATTATCCAGTGAGTTGGAAGACAGCAGTTGTACATCCTCTCCCCAAAAAGGGAAAGGACAATTCCAATCCGGCAAATCTCCGGTCGATAAGTCTTCTTCCGAGTATCAGTAAGGTATTCGAAAAGGTTATCAATAGAGCTCTGTCCAAGTGGGCCGAGGACAAAAATATAATTCCAGACACACAGTTCGGCGTTAAGGCGGGACATGACACAATTCATGCCGCGTCTAAGTTAGTACCTGCTGTCCAATGGAACAATGCTAAAAATCAATGCACGGGTGCCTGTCTGGTTGATTTGGAGAAGGCTTTTGGACACCGTATGGTTAGAAGGTCTTTATCTGAAGTTTACCAGATGGGGCATAAGTAAACCACTGTTATATATGCTTTACGACATGCTTAATGGTAGAAAGTTTGTTGTCAAGAATGGCAATGTAACATCTACCACAACGTTTGATATTAAAAACGGTCTGCAACAGGGAGCGGTGAACTCGCCGATTCTCTTTAGTGTTTACACCAGCGATCTCATTGGGAGTCTACCTCATGCAATTGCGTATGCCGATGATTTAGTTGCGTACAGAACAGGTCCAAAAGTTGAAGTCATCAGAATTCTCTTGCAACGTGATTTCAATAAAATTCAAAAGTACTGTAATGATTGGAAGCTGAAAATTAACTTCCAGAAATGTGAGACTATCCTGTTTAGAACCTCTTTGTCTGGGGCCTCTAGGGATACGAGAAAGAACTGGCGCAAGCTAGTGATCGCTGGGCCACATGGACATCCACTGGCAAGTAAAAGTGTAGTAAAGTACCTTGGCATCTGGTTGGATCAGTATCTATATTTCAATCGACATGTAGAGGCTGCTCTGGCCAGGGCTAGGGGAGCTTTTGCCCTGACAAGACGGTTGTTTTATAGCAGCCGCCTTGATAGCAGGGTGAAAGTGATTTGCTACAATCAGGCCGATGATTGCCTACGGATGCCCTGTGTGGTTCAACGTTGCACTATCTCTAATGGAAAAGATTCGGGTGTTCGAGAGACAGTGTCTTCGCACTTGTCTCGGTCTTTATAGAACACCAGAGTCGGAGTACAAACATCATTATTCTAACGAGGTCTTATACAACGGGGCCAATACAAACAGGATAGATAACTTTTTAATTAAGCTCATTCGCGGACACATTGCAAGGGCGATTACCTCAACTAATGGACAAATCTTCGGGGCTTACTGATGATGAATATTTTGAAAGCACACGTTCGAGTGGTTTTATCCCGCCCGAGGCTTTCCTATACCTTGATAGTCGAGGGCTGATTCAGGATAGATCGGCGATTCCGTTGATCTACCACGTCGGCCGCAGAACAGTCGATAGGCGGCTCCTCTACGATCGAGACATAGTCGCTGGGAGCGAAGCAGAGCGCCTCCGTTTCAGTAGGGCTGTGCCCGACCGGGATCGGAAGGAAGCCTTAGATCAGGTCCACCAATTTTGGTGGCTCAGTTAAAAAACCGATATTTCAGTCGGCAAAACGAAATATCGCCTATGGCGCCGACTTCATTTATCTTTGGTATCTTTAAGCTAGGTAGGGCAGTTGCGGCGGAACAAAAAAAAAAAAAAAAAAAAAAAAAAAAAAAAATATATATAAAATTTCAAAAAATACAAAAAATATATATAAAAACACGAAAATCAAAAAAAGCTTGCTGTGGCTGTTCTAATTTTAAGTAATTTTAAGTATTTTAGGTTTATTTTAAGTAATTTTAAGTTTATCTTTAGTTTATTTTCAGTTCGTTTTAAGTAGTTTAAGATAGATTAAGTTAAGTAGATAAAGATAAACCAGTTTTTTAATTTTCTGGGGAAAAATAAAACCCGATATAGATAAGATAAATTTAAGTTATTTTTAGGCCAAAAGGCAATTAAAATTAAGTTAGAGATTAATTTAGAGCGCCCGCATAGGGCCAGTAAGTTAATCAAGATGATATTTGTTTAGCTAGTTTTAAGATTTTTGTCTAGCATTTAAGTAGATATAAGAAAAAGTTAAAAATAAAAATCTCTTAAAAGTAAAAAAAAAGTATATTCGTACATATATATAACTAACTTATGTGTACTACCACCAAGGTCATAGCCTGGAGTTATAGCTATTTCACTCTAGCCTATGAACTTGGTGGTAGTACACATGAGTTGTTGTTCTTCATTCAAAAAGCTTTTATTGTGTAACACTGTAGACTGCAACATTCTTATATGCGCCTCATCAACAAGTAATAACATAAGTATGAGAAGATATAATTGATAAGCATGTACAAATTTTGGACCTTTGGCATTTAGGACTATGAAAATAAATATTGACATCTAAGTCAAGTATAGGGTAGGGGACAAATTAATATACATTACTTTCGTCTTGGGGCTCATAACTAAGTTATGTAATAGGAACCAGATTCGAAAAAAGATTAAGGTTCTAAATTATGTTTGCGATCAAGTTAAGGAAACTCTCTGAACCATATGAGAAATCTACGTCATCTGTCTGTAGTTGGAAATATCAGCAGTAGAATCTTTCTTAAATAGTGGCATAAAATTTGCACATTTCAAAGCTTCAGGAATATAAAGATAAAAAATAAAAAATAGATGAAAGTATACCAATTAAAAAGCATGCTACTTCTTTAAGACATATGTTAGAAATACCATCAACCCGACATGAATTTGTGTTTTAAGAGTTCCAATAGTTTTCAAAACTTCATAAGGAGAAAATGATTTGAAAACAAGACTGTTACAGACTGTCGGTTCATCAGAATAGACGCATGTCAAGTAACTTAAACTTGAGTTGAATATACGTGTTCAACATTTTAATCACACAAAATATTATATAATATATAAATAAAAAAATACATATATATAGATACATATATAAATTTGCACATTTCAAAGCTTCAGGAATATAAAGATACAAAATAGATGAAAGTATACCAATTAAAAAGCATGCTACTTCTTTAAGACATATGTTAGAAATACCATCAACCCGACATGAATTTGTGTTTTAAGAGTTCCAATAGTTTTCAAAACTTCATAAGAAGAAAATGATTTGAAAACAAGACTGTTACAGACTGTCGGTTCATCAGAATAGACGGATGTCAAGTAACCTAAACTTGAGTTGAATATACATGTTCAACATTTTAATCACACAAAATAATATATGATATATAAATAAAAAAATACATATATATAGATACATATATATATATATATATATACAAAACAAATACATATACTATAAAGTATAAAGTACAAAAATACAAAACAAGTACACATTTTATAATTACAAAATGTGAAATACTGTATTCAAACAACATATATACATAAAAAAGACTATAAAGAAAAACCCGTAAATCTTCCTCAGTTAATAATTTTAGGTTTAAGTTTACTTAATTTTACTTTTGTGCACTTCAATACATAAAATATTTGAATCGTTGTTTTTTTAGATAACCACCAATCAAGACTAAGATCAGAGAAACATCAACAAGAAGTCATCAATCAAAGGTCCAAAATCCACAATCCGATTAAACGTAAATATTATTGAAGGATGTCATGCTGAAACCAACTTCACAACATTTGGGGCAACCAAAAATAACATCACCCTATGCTATCCGGAAGGGCCATTTTGCAAACAGGTTTTCCGCTCCTACGCGTTGTTATGGTTGTGGTTGAGTTGGAGTTTTCCGGGATAACTCTTAACATTGTTCTGGAAACGCAAAACAAACTCTCGGGTCAGTATGATGGGAGCTTCGTTAAATTCGAAAAGATTGCCTACTAGTAATCAGTCGGAAAAAGTTCTTTTAGGTTTCACACTTGAGCAGAAGTAGGGATTAACGGCCATATCTTGGCATTGAAATTTATGGCGTTAAAATGTTAGGGCTTTTAGATTCAGAAATTTTAAAGGATTTAAGTATAGCGTTAGGGAAAACTAGTATAGACAGAGTAACCTTAACGGATGGTACAGGTATTGTAGTGGAAGGAACAGTGTAACTACCAATTAGGTTAGAAGAAAAAGTAGTTTTGATAGTGTCAATTCATTATTATAATAAGGTTAGGTTAGGTTTGCGGGTTGTTGAATGGTTGAAAGAGAGCCAACATCAACGCACTTAGGTCAATGTAGACCCATTGTGATGCGCATTTGAGGGTTTACAAATTCCTCTTCTTACCATACTTTTACTTTTTTTACTTCTACGTCAGATTTCTCATTTCCCATGATTCTCGCAACACCAGGGACGCAGCAGAGTTTAATATTGTGCTGTGTTGAAAAAACTTTAGGCTCTTCGCGACAGCTTTTCACAAGCTTCGACTTTATTTATTATTTATATTATTATTTATATTCGACTAATTTATTATATATGAAGAATAATACCAGATTAATAAGAGAACAAGCTAAAGATCAACCAAATAAACGAAACTGGACACGTGGAGGAAGACAAGTGAGGACAAGAAAAGAAATTACCGACCTTTACGTTTACCGTATAATCAAAATTAATACTGACCACAAAACAAAAAAAGGGTTGAATACAAAAATTAAAATAAAAAAAAAACTCTTGTACAGGCGGTTTACTGACAGAAACGATCTGGAGATTAGGACACTGAAGTCTTCAATCAAAAATGTCAACTCGCTCATTAAACAAAACTATAGATTGTCTATTAACTCTTACTGGGATAACAGAATTCGAGCCGTTAATTCTAGCGACCCGAGTATGTTTCCCGAGATTAATAAAATCTTTAGAAAGAACACTCAAAATGATCTTCCGTGTCTTAAGCTCCAAAGAACGACAGACAACGAAAACATACTCCTGACCGCAGGAGTAGATCTGGGGGACGCCGTCTTGGACGACGACTTCTTTGTGATCGAAAATCCATTGGAGAAGGTTGCTTTTCAGCAAGTGTATAAGGTGAATGAGTCCATTCTCTTCTGGAGAACAGAGCTCTGCTGAATCACTTCTACCTGCGAAATAGCATCACGCAATGGCGATCTGAGAATCTTGGTTTTACCGGATTCAATGAAGACAATCTGGCAAACGCCACCGTCGCCGAGCGAAATGGGCCAAGTTCCCTGCTCTTTTCGAAGGTCGAACTACAAATGATCTTCGGATCATTAAAGAAAAAGAAGTCAGCAGGAGTCATGGTATACCCAATGTTGTACTACGACATCTCCCCGAGGATGCAATTAACATATACACAACACTGTTCAACAACGCGCTGAATAATGCATATTATCCAGTGAGTTGGAAGACAGCAGTTGTACATCCTCTCCCCAAAAAGGGAAAGGACAATTCCAATCCGGCAAATCTCCGGTCGATAAGTCTTCTTCCGAGTATCAGTAAGGTATTCGAAAGGGTTATCAATAGAGCTCTGTCCAAGTGGGCCGAGGACAAAAATATAATTCCAGACACACAGTTCGGCGTTAAGGCGGGACATGACACAATTCATGCCGCGTCTAAGTTAGTACCTGCTGTCCAATGGAACAATGCTAAAAATCAATGCACGGGTGCCTGTCTGGTTGATTTGGAGAAGGCTTTTGGACACCGTATGGTTAGAAGGTCTTTATCTGAAGTTTACCAGATGGGGCATAAGTAAACCACTGTTATATATGCTTTACGACATGCTTAATGGTAGAAAGTTTGTTGTCAAGAATGGCAATGTAACATCTACCACAACGTTTGATATTAAAAACGGTCTGCAACAGGGAGCGGTGAACTCGCCGATTCTCTTTAGTGTTTACACCAGCGATCTCATTGGGAGTCTACCTCATGCAATTGCGTATGCCGATGATTTAGTTGCGTACAGAACAGGTCCAAAAGTTGAAGTCATCAGAATTCTCTTGCAACGTGATTTCAATAAAATTCAAAAGTACTGTAATGATTGGAAGCTGAAAATTAACTTCCAGAAATGTGAGACTATCCTGTTTAGAACCCCTTTGTCTGGGGCCTCTAGGGATACGAGAAAGAACTGGCGCAAGCTAGTGATCGCTGGGCCACATGGACATCCACTGGCAAGTAAAAGTGTAGTAAAGTACCTTGGCATCTGGTTGGATCAGTATCTATATTTCAATCGACATGTAGAGGCTGCTCTGGCCAGGGCTAGGGAGCTTTTGCCCTGACAAGACGGTTGTTTTATAGCAGCCGCCTTGATAGCAGGGTGAAAGTGATTTGCTACAATCAGGCCAATGATTGCCTACGGATGCCCTGTGTGGTTCAACGTTGCACTATCTCTAATGGAAAAGATTCGGGTGTTCGAGAGACAGTGTCTTCGCACTTGTCTCGGTCTTTATAGAACACCAGAGTCGGAGTACAAACATCATTATTCCAACGAGGTCTTATACAACGGGGCCAATACAAACAGGATAGATAACTTTTTAATTAAGCTCATTCGCGGACACATTGCAAGGGCGATGACCTCAACTAATGGACAAATCTTCGGGGCTTACTGATGATGAATATTTTGAAAGCACACGTTCGAGTGGTTTTATCCCGCCCGAGGCTTTCCTATACCTTGATAGTCGAGGGCTGATTCAGGATAGATCGGCGATTCCGTTGATCTACCACGTCGGCCGCAGAACAGTCGATAGGCGGCTCCTCTACGATCGAGACATAGTCGCTGGGAGCGAAGCAGAGCGCCTCCGTTTCAGTAGGGCTGTGCCCGACCGGGATCGGAAGGAAGCCTTAGATCAGGTCCACCAATTTTGGTGGCTCAGTTAAAAAACCGATATTTCAGTCGGCAAAACGAAATATCGCCTATGGCGCCGACTTCATTTATCTTTGGTATCTTTAAGCTAGGTAGGGCAGTTGCGGCGGAACCAAAAAAAAAAAAAAAAAAAAAAAAAATATATAAAATTTCAAAAAATACAAAAAATAAATAAGCTTGCTGTGGCTGTTCTAATTTTAAGTAATTTTAAGTATTTTAGGTTTATTTTAAGTAATTTTAAGTTTATCTTTAGTTTATTTTCAGTTCGTTTTAAGTAGTTTAAGATAGATTAAGTTAAGTAGATAAAGATAAACCAGTTTTTTAATTTTCTGGGGAAAAATAAAACCCGATATAGATAAGATAAATTTAAATTATTTTTAGGCCGAAAGGCAATTAAAATTAAGTTAGAGATTAATTTAGAGCGCCCGCATAGGGCCAGTAAGTTAATCAAGATGATATTTGTTTAGCTAGTTTTAAGATTTTTGTCTAGCATTTAAGTAGATATAAGAAAAAGTTAAAAATAAAAATCTCTTAAAAGTAAAAAAAAAGTATATTCGTACATATATATAACTAACTTATGTGTACTACCACCAAGGTCATAGCCTGGAGTTATAGCTATTTCACTCTAGCCTATGAACTTGGTGGTAGTACACATGAGTTGTTGTTCTTCATTCAAAAAGCTTTTATTGTGTAACACTGTAGACTGCAACATTCTTATATGCGCCTCATCAACAAGTAATAACATAAGTATGAGAAGATATAATTGATAAGCATGTACAAATTTTGGACCTTTGGCATTTAGGACTATGAAAATAAATATTGACATCTAAGTCAAGTATAGGGTAGGGGACAAATTAATATACATTACTTTCGTCTTGGGGCTCATAACTAAGTTATGTAATAGGAACCAGATTCGAAAAAAGATTAAGGTTCTAAATTATGTTTGCGATCAAGTTAAGGAAACTCTCTGAACCATATGAGAAATCTACGTCATCTGTCTGTAGTTGGAAATATCAGCAGTAGAATCTTTCTTAAATAGTGGCATAAAATTTGCACATTTCAAAGCTTCAGGAATATAAAGATAAAAAATAAAAAATAGATGAAAGTATACCAATTAAAAAGCATGCTACTTCTTTAAGACATATGTTAGAAATACCATCAACCCGACATGAATTTGTGTTTTAAGAGTTCCAATAGTTTTCAAAACTTCATAAGGAGAAAATGATTTGAAAACAAGACTGTTACAGACTGTCGGTTCATCAGAATAGACGCATGTCAAGTAACTTAAACTTGAGTTGAATATACGTGTTCAACATTTTAATCACACAAAATATTATATAATATATAAATAAAAAAATACATATATATAGATACATATATAAATTTGCACATTTCAAAGCTTCAGGAATATAAAGATACAAAATAGATGAAAGTATACCAATTAAAAAGCATGCTACTTCTTTAAGACATATGTTAGAAATACCATCAACCCGACATGAATTTGTGTTTTAAGAGTTCCAATAGTTTTCAAAACTTCATAAGAAGAAAATGATTTGAAAACAAGACTGTTACAGACTGTCGGTTCATCAGAATAGACGGATGTCAAGTAACCTAAACTTGAGTTGAATATACATGTTCAACATTTTAATCACACAAAATAATATATGATATATAAATAAAAAAATACATATATATAGATACATATATATATATATATATATACAAAACAAATACATATACTATAAAGTATAAAGTACAAAAATACAAAACAAGTACACATTTTATAATTACAAAATGTGAAATACTGTATTCAAACAACATATATACATAAAAAAGACTATAAAGAAAAACCCGTAAATCTTCCTCAGTTAATAATTTTAGGTTTAAGTTTACTTAATTTTACTTTTGTGCACTTCAATACATAAAATATTTGAATCGTTGTTTTTTTAGATAACCACCAATCAAGACTAAGATCAGAGAAACATCAACAAGAAGTCATCAATCAAAGGTCCAAAATCCACAATCCGATTAAACGTAAATATTATTGAAGGATGTCATGCTGAAACCAACTTCACAACATTTGGGGCAACCAAAAATAACATCACCCTATGCTATCCGGAAGGGCCATTTTGCAAACAGGTTTTCCGCTCCTACGCGTTGTTATGGTTGTGGTTGAGTTGGAGTTTTCCGGGATAACTCTTAACATTGTTCTGGAAACGCAAAACAAACTCTCGGGTCAGTATGATGGGAGCTTCGTTAAATTCGAAAAGATTGCCTACTAGTAATCAGTCGGAAAAAGTTCTTTTAGGTTTCACACTTGAGCAGAAGTAGGGATTAACGGCCATATCTTGGCATTGAAATTTATGGCGTTAAAATGTTAGGGCTTTTAGATTCAGAAATTTTAAAGGATTTAAGTATAGCGTTAGGGAAAACTAGTATAGACAGAGTAACCTTAACGGATGGTACAGGTATTGTAGTGGAAGGAACAGTGTAACTACCAATTAGGTTAGAAGAAAAAGTAGTTTTGATAGTGTCAATTCATTATTATAATAAGGTTAGGTTAGGTTTGCGGGTTGTTGAATGGTTGAAAGAGAGCCAACATCAACGCACTTAGGTCAATGTAGACCCATTGTGATGCGCATTTGAGGGTTTACAAATTCCTCTTCTTACCATACTTTTACTTTTTTTACTTCTACGTCAGATTTCTCATTTCCCATGATTCTCGCAACACCAGGGACGCAGCAGAGTTTAATATTGTGCTGTGTTGAAAAAACTTTAGGCTCTTCGCGACAGCTTTTCACAAGCTTCGACTTTATTTATTATTTATATTATTATTTATATTCGACTAATTTATTATATATGAAGAATAATACCAGATTAATAAGAGAACAAGCTAAAGATCAACCAAATAAACGAAACTGGACACGTGGAGGAAGACAAGTGAGGACAAGAAAAGAAATTACCGACCTTTACGTTTACCGTATAATCAAAATTAATACTGACCACAAAACAAAAAAAGGGTTGAATACAAAAATTAAAATAAAAAAAAAACTCTTGTACAGGCGGTTTACTGACAGAAACGATCTGGAGATTAGGACACTGAAGTCTTCAATCAAAAATGTCAACTCGCTCATTAAACAAAACTATAGATTGTCTATTAACTCTTACTGGGATAACAGAATTCGAGCCGTTAATTCTAGCGACCCGAGTATGTTTCCCGAGATTAATAAAATCTTTAGAAAGAACACTCAAAATGATCTTCCGTGTCTTAAGCTCCAAAGAACGACAGACAACGAAAACATACTCCTGACCGCAGGAGTAGATCTGGGGGACGCCGTCTTGGACGACGACTTCTTTGTGATCGAAAATCCATTGGAGAAGGTTGCTTTTCAGCAAGTGTATAAGGTGAATGAGTCCATTCTCTTCTGGAGAACAGAGCTCTGCTGAATCACTTCTACCTGCGAAATAGCATCACGCAATGGCGATCTGAGAATCTTGGTTTTACCGGATTCAATGAAGACAATCTGGCAAACGCCACCGTCGCCGAGCGAAATGGGCCAAGTTCCCTGCTCTTTTCGAAGGTCGAACTACAAATGATCTTCGGATCATTAAAGAAAAAGAAGTCAGCAGGAGTCATGGTATACCCAATGTTGTACTACGACATCTCCCCGAGGATGCAATTAACATATACACAACACTGTTCAACAACGCGCTGAATAATGCATATTATCCAGTGAGTTGGAAGACAGCAGTTGTACATCCTCTCCCCAAAAAGGGAAAGGACAATTCCAATCCGGCAAATCTCCGGTCGATAAGTCTTCTTCCGAGTATCAGTAAGGTATTCGAAAGGGTTATCAATAGAGCTCTGTCCAAGTGGGCCGAGGACAAAAATATAATTCCAGACACACAGTTCGGCGTTAAGGCGGGACATGACACAATTCATGCCGCGTCTAAGTTAGTACCTGCTGTCCAATGGAACAATGCTAAAAATCAATGCACGGGTGCCTGTCTGGTTGATTTGGAGAAGGCTTTTGGACACCGTATGGTTAGAAGGTCTTTATCTGAAGTTTACCAGATGGGGCATAAGTAAACCACTGTTATATATGCTTTACGACATGCTTAATGGTAGAAAGTTTGTTGTCAAGAATGGCAATGTAACATCTACCACAACGTTTGATATTAAAAACGGTCTGCAACAGGGAGCGGTGAACTCGCCGATTCTCTTTAGTGTTTACACCAGCGATCTCATTGGGAGTCTACCTCATGCAATTGCGTATGCCGATGATTTAGTTGCGTACAGAACAGGTCCAAAAGTTGAAGTCATCAGAATTCTCTTGCAACGTGATTTCAATAAAATTCAAAAGTACTGTAATGATTGGAAGCTGAAAATTAACTTCCAGAAATGTGAGACTATCCTGTTTAGAACCCCTTTGTCTGGGGCCTCTAGGGATACGAGAAAGAACTGGCGCAAGCTAGTGATCGCTGGGCCACATGGACATCCACTGGCAAGTAAAAGTGTAGTAAAGTACCTTGGCATCTGGTTGGATCAGTATCTATATTTCAATCGACATGTAGAGGCTGCTCTGGCCAGGGCTAGGGAGCTTTTGCCCTGACAAGACGGTTGTTTTATAGCAGCCGCCTTGATAGCAGGGTGAAAGTGATTTGCTACAATCAGGCCGATGATTGCCTACGGATGCCCTGTGTGGTTCAACGTTGCACTATCTCTAATGGAAAAGATTCGGGTGTTCGAGAGACAGTGTCTTCGCACTTGTCTCGGTCTTTATAGAACACCAGAGTCGGAGTACAAACATCATTATTCCAACGAGGTCTTATACAACGGGGCCAATACAAACAGGATAGATAACTTTTTAATTAAGCTCATTCGCGGACACATTGCAAGGGCGATGACCTCAACTAATGGACAAATCTTCGGGGCTTACTGATGATGAATATTTTGAAAGCACACGTTCGAGTGGTTTTATCCCGCCCGAGGCTTTCCTATACCTTGATAGTCGAGGGCTGATTCAGGATAGATCGGCGATTCCGTTGATCTACCACGTCGGCCGCAGAACAGTCGATAGGCGGCTCCTCTACGATCGAGACATAGTCGCTGGGAGCAAAGCAGAGCGCCTCCGTTTCAGTAGGGCTGTGCCCGACCGGGATCGGAAGGAAGCCTTAGATCAGGTCCACCAATTTTGGTGGCTCAGTTAAAAAACCGATATTTCAGTCGGCAAAACGAAATATCGCCTATGGCGCCGACTTCATTTATCTTTGGTATCTTTAAGCTAGGTAGGGCAGTTGCGGCGGAACAAAAAAAAAAAAAAAAAAAAAAAAAAAAAAAAAATATATACAAAATTTCAAAAAATACAAAAAATATATATAAAAACACGAAAATCAAAAAAAGCTTGCTGTGGCTGTTCTAATTTTAAGTAATTTTAAGTATTTTAGGTTTATTTTAAGTAATTTTAAGTTTATCTTTAGTTTATTTTCAGTTCGTTTTAAGTAGTTTAAGATAGATTAAGTTAAGTAGATAAAGATAAACCAGTTTTTTAATTTTCTGGGGAAAAATAAAACCCGATATAGATAAGATAAATTTAAGTTATTTTTAGGCCGAAAGGCAATTAAAATTAAGTTAGAGATTAATTTAGAGCGCCCGCATAGGGCCAGTAAGTTAATCAAGATGATATTTGTTTAGCTAGTTTTAAGATTTTTGTCTAGCATTTAAGTAGATATGAGAAAAAGTTAAAAATAAAAATCTCTTAAAAGTAAAAAAAAAGTATATTCGTACATATATATAACTAACTTATGTGTACTACCACCAAGGTCATAGCCTGGAGTTATAGCTATTTCACTCTAGCCTATGAACTTGGTGGTAGTACACATGAGTTGTTGTTCTTCATTCAAAAAGCTTTTATTGTGTAACACTGTAGACTGCAACATTCTTATATGCGCCTCATCAACAAGTAATAACATAAGTATGAGAAGATATAATTGATAAGCATGTACAAATTTTGGACCTTTGGCATTTAGGACTATGAAAATAAATATTGACATCTAAGTCAAGTATAGGGTAGGGGACAAATTAATATACATTACTTTCGTCTTGGGGCTCATAACTAAGTTATGTAATAGGAACCAGATTCGAAAAAAGATTAAGGTTCTAAATTATGTTTGCGATCAAGTTAAGGAAACTCTCTGAACCATATGAGAAATCTACGTCATCTGTCTGTAGTTGGAAATATCAGCAGTAGAATCTTTCTTAAATAGTGGCATAAAATTTGCACATTTCAAAGCTTCAGGAATATAAAGATAAAAAATAAAAAATAGATGAAAGTATACCAATTAAAAAGCATGCTACTTCTTTAAGACATATGTTAGAAATACCATCAACCCGACATGAATTTGTGTTTTAAGAGTTCCAATAGTTTTCAAAACTTCATAAGGAGAAAATGATTTGAAAACAAGACTGTTACAGACTGTCGGTTCATCAGAATAGACGCATGTCAAGTAACTTAAACTTGAGTTGAATATACATGTTCAACATTTTAATCACACAAAATAATATATAATATATAAATAAAAAAATACATATATATTGATACATATATAAATTTGCACATTTCAAAGCTTCAGGAATATAAAGATACAAAATAGATGAAAGTATACCAATTAAAAAGCATGCTACTTCTTTAAGACATATGTTAGAAATACCATCAACCCGACATGAATTTGTGTTTTAAGAGTTCCAATAGTTTTCAAAACTTCATAAGAAGAAAATGATTTGAAAACAAGACTATTACAGACTGTCGGTTCATCAGAATAGACGGATGTCAAGTAACCTAAACTTGAGTTGAATATACATGTTCAACATTTTAATCACACAAAATAATAAATGATATATAAATAAAAAAATACATATATATAGATACATATATATATATATATATATACAAAACAAATACATATACTATAAAGTGTAAAGTACAAAAATACAAAACAAGTACACATTTTATAATTACAAAATGTGAAATACTGTATTCAAACAACATATATACATAAAAAAGACTATAAAGAAAAACCCGTAAATCTTCCTCAGTTAATAATTTTAGGTTTAAGTTTACTTAATTTTACTTTTGTGCACTTCAATACATAAAATATTTGAATCGTTGTTTTTTTAGATAACCACCAATCAAGACTTAGATCAGAGAAACATCAACAAGAAGTCATCAATCAAAGGTCCAAAATCCACAATCCGATTAAACGTAAATATTATTGAAGGATGTCATGCTGAAACCAACTTCACAACATTTGGGGCAACCAAAAATAACATCACCCTATGCTATCCGGAAGGGCCATTTTGCAAACAGGTTTTCCGCTCCTACGCGTTGTTATGGTTGTGGTTGAGTTGGAGTTTTCCGGGATAACTCTTAACATTGTTCTGGAAACGCAAAACAAACTCTCGGGTCAGTATGATGGGAGCTTCGTTAAATTCGAAAAGATTGCCTACTAGTAATCAGTCGGAAAAAGTTCTTTTAGGTTTCACACTTGAGCAGAAGTAGGGATTAACGGCCATATCTTGGCATTGAAATTTATGGCGTTAAAATGTTAGGGCTTTTAGATTCAGAAATTTTAAAGGATTTAAGTATAGCGTTAGGGAAAACTAGTATAGACAGAGTAACCTTAACGGATGGTACAGGTATTGTAGTGGAAGGAACAGTGTAACTACCAATTAGGTTAGAAGAAAAAGTAGTTTTGATAGTGTCAATTCATTATTATAATAAGGTTAGGTTAGGTTTGCGGGTTGTTGAATGGTTGAAAGAGAGCCCTTAGCTCAACATCAACGCACTTAGGTCAATGTAGACCCATTGTGATGCGCATTTGAGGGTTTACAAATTCCTCTTCTTACCATACTTTTACTTTTTTTACTTCTACGTCAGATTTCTCATTTCCCATGATTCTCGCAACACCAGGGACGCAGCAGAGTTTAATATTGTGCTGTGTTGAAAAAACTTTAGGCTCTTCGCGACAGCTTTTCACAAGCTTCGACTTTATTTATTATTTATATTATTATTTATATTCGACTAATTTATTATATATGAAGAATAATACCAGATTAATAAGAGAACAAGCTAAAGATCAACCAAATAAACGAAACCGGACACGTGGAGGAAGACAAGTGAGGACAAGAAAAGAAATTACCGACCTTTACGTTTACCGTATAATCAAAATTAATACTGACCACAAAACAAAAAAAGGGTTGAATACAAAAATTAAAATAAAAAAAAAACTCTTGTACAGGCGGTTTACTGACAGAAACGATCTGGAGATTAGGACACTGAAGTCTTCAATCAAAAATGTCAACTCGCTCATTAAACAAAACTATAGATTGTCTATTAACTCTTACTGGGATAACAGAATTCGAGCCGTTAATTCTAGCGACCCGAGTATGTTTCCCGAGATTAATAAAATCTTTAGAAAGAACACTCAAAATGATCTTCCGTGTCTTAAGCTCCAAAGAACGACAGACAACGAAAACATACTCCTGACCGCAGGAGTAGATCTGGGGGACGCCGTCTTGGACGACGACTTCTTTGTGATCGAAGATCCATTGGAGAAGGTTGCTTTTCAGCAAGTGTATAAGGTGAATGAGTCCATTCTCTTCTGGAGAACAGAGCTCTGCTGAATCACTTCTACCTGCGAAATAGCATCACGCAATGGCGATCTGAGAATCTTGGTTTTACCGGATTCAATGAAGACAATCTGGCAAACGCCACCGTCGCCGAGCGAAATGGGCCAAGTTCCCTGCTCATCTCGAAGGTCGAACTACAAATGATCTTCGCATCATTAAAGAAAAAGAAGTCAGCAGGAGTCATGGTATACCCAATGTTGTACTACGACATCTCCCCGAGGATGCAATTAACATATACACAACACTGTTCAACAACGCGCTGAATAATGCATATTATCCAGTGAGTTGGAAGACAGCAGTTGTACATCCTCTCCCCAAAAAGGGAAAGGACAATTCCAATCCGGCAAATCTCCGGTCGATAAGTCTTCTTCCGAGTATCAGTAAGGTATTCGAAAAGGTTATCAATAGAGCTCTGTCCAAGTGGGCCGAGGACAAAAATATAATTCCAGACACACAGTTCGGCGTTAAGGCGGGACATGACACAATTCATGCCGCGTCTAAGTTAGTACCTGCTGTCCAATGGAACAATGCTAAAAATCAATGCACGGGTGCCTGTCTGGTTGATTTGGAGAAGGCTTTTGGACACCGTATGGTTAGAAGGTCTTTATCTGAAGTTTACCAGATGGGGCATAAGTAAACCACTGTTATATATGCTTTACGACATGCTTAATGGTAGAAAGTTTGTTGTCAAGAATGGCAATGTAACATCTACCACAACGTTTGATATTAAAAACGGTCTGCAACAGGGAGCGGTGAACTCGCCGATTCTCTTTAGTGTTTACACCAGCGATCTCATTGGGAGTCTACCTCATGCAATTGCGTATGCCGATGATTTAGTTGCGTACAGAACAGGTCCAAAAGTTGAAGTCATCAGAATTCTCTTGCAACGTGATTTCAATAAAATTCAAAAGTACTGTAATGATTGGAAGCTGAAAATTAACTTCCAGAAATGTGAGACTATCCTGTTTAGAACCCCTTTGTCTGGGGCCTCTAGGGATACGAGAAAGAACTGGCGCAAGCTAGTGATCGCTGGGCCACATGGACATCCACTGGCAAGTAAAAGTGTAGTAAAGTACCTTGGCATCTGGTTGGATCAGTATCTATATTTCAATCGACATGTAGAGGCTGCTCTGGCCAGGGCTAGGGAGCTTTTGCCCTGACAAGACGGTTGTTTTATAGCAGCCGCCTTGATAGCAGGGTGAAAGTGATTTGCTACAATCAGGCCAATGATTGCCTACGGATGCCCTGTGTGGTTCAACGTTGCACTATCTCTAATGGAAAAGATTCGGGTGTTCGAGAGACAGTGTCTTCGCACTTGTCTCGGTCTTTATAGAACACCAGAGTCGGAGTACAAACATCATTATTCCAACGAGGTCTTATACAACGGGGCCAATACAAACAGGATAGATAACTTTTTAATTAAGCTCATTCGCGGACACATTGCAAGGGCGATGACCTCAACTAATGGACAAATCTTCGGGGCTTACTGATGATGAATATTTTGAAAGCACACGTTCGAGTGGTTTTATCCCGCCCGAGGCTTTCCTATACCTTGATAGTCGAGGGCTGATTCAGGATAGATCGGCGATTCCGTTGATCTACCACGTCGGCCGCAGAACAGTCGATAGGCGGCTCCTCTACGATCGAGACATAGTCGCTGGGAGCGAAGCAGAGCGCCTCCGTTTCAGTAGGGCTGTGCCCGACCGGGATCGGAAGGAAGCCTTAGATCAGGTCCACCAATTTTGGTGGCTCAGTTAAAAAACCGATATTTCAGTCGGCAAAACGAAATATCGCCTATGGCGCCGACTTCATTTATCTTTGGTATCTTTAAGCTAGGTAGGGCAGTTGCGGCGGAACCAAAAAAAAAAAAAAAAAAAAAAAAAATATATAAAATTTCAAAAAATACAAAAAATAAATAAGCTTGCTGTGGCTGTTCTAATTTTAAGTAATTTTAAGTATTTTAGGTTTATTTTAAGTAATTTTAAGTTTATCTTTAGTTTATTTTCAGTTCGTTTTAAGTAGTTTAAGATAGATTAAGTTAAGTAGATAAAGATAAACCAGTTTTTTAATTTTCTGGGGAAAAATAAAACCCGATATAGATAAGATAAATTTAAATTATTTTTAGGCCGAAAGGCAATTAAAATTAAGTTAGAGATTAATTTAGAGCGCCCGCATAGGGCCAGTAAGTTAATCAAGATGATATTTGTTTAGCTAGTTTTAAGATTTTTGTCTAGCATTTAAGTAGATATAAGAAAAAGTTAAAAATAAAAATCTCTTAAAAGTAAAAAAAAAGTATATTCGTACATATATATAACTAACTTATGTGTACTACCACCAAGGTCATAGCCTGGAGTTATAGCTATTTCACTCTAGCCTATGAACTTGGTGGTAGTACACATGAGTTGTTGTTCTTCATTCAAAAAGCTTTTATTGTGTAACACTGTAGACTGCAACATTCTTATATGCGCCTCATCAACAAGTAATAACATAAGTATGAGAAGATATAATTGATAAGCATGTGCAAATTTTGGACCTTTGGCATTTAGGACTATGAAAATAAATATTGACATCTAAGTCAAGTATAGGGTAGGGGACAAATTAATATACATTACTTTCGTCTTGGGGCTCATAACTAAGTTATGTAATAGGAACCAGATTCGAAAAAAGATTAAGGTTCTAAATTATGTTTGCGATCAAGTTAAGGAAACTCTCTGAACCATATGAGAAATCTACGTCATCTGTCTGTAGTTGGAAATATCAGCAGTAGAATCTTTCTTAAATAGTGGCATAAAATTTGCACATTTCAAAGCTTCAGGAATATAAAGATAAAAAATAGATGAAAGTATACCAATTAAAAAGCATGCTACTTCTTTAAGACATATGTTAGAAATACCATCAACCCGACATGAATTTGTGTTTTAAGAGTTCCAATAGTTTTCAAAACTTCATAAGGAGAAAATGATTTGAAAACAAGACTGTTACAGACTGTCGGTTCATCAGAATAGACGCATGTCAAGTAACTTAAACTTGAGTTGAATATACATGTTCAACATTTTAATCACACAAAATAATATATAATATATAAATAAAAAAATACATATATATTGATACATATATAAATTTGCACATTTCAAAGCTTCAGGAATATAAAGATACAAAATAGATGAAAGTATACCAATTAAAAAGCATGCTACTTCTTTAAGACATATGTTAGAAATACCATCAACCCGACATGAATTTGTGTTTTAAGAGTTCCAATAGTTTTCAAAACTTCATAAGAAGAAAATGATTTGAAAACAAGACTATTACAGACTGTCGGTTCATCAGAATAGACGGATGTCAAGTAACCTAAACTTGAGTTGAATATACATGTTCAACATTTTAATCACACAAAATAATATATGATATATAAATAAAAAAATACATATATATAGATACATATATATATATATATATATACAAAACAAATACATATACTATAAAGTGTAAAGTACAAAAATACAAAACAAGTACACATTTTATAATTACAAAATGTGAAATACTGTATTCAAACAACATATATACATAAAAAAGACTATAAAGAAAAACCCGTAAATCTTCCTCAGTTAATAATTTTAGGTTTAAGTTTACTTAATTTTACTTTTGTGCACTTCAATACATAAAATATTTGAATCGTTGTTTTTTTAGATAACCACCAATCAAGACTTAGATCAGAGAAACATCAACAAGAAGTCATCAATCAAAGGTCCAAAATCCACAATCCGATTAAACGTAAATATTATTGAAGGATGTCATGCTGAAACCAACTTCACAACATTTGGGGCAACCAAAAATAACATCACCCTATGCTATCCGGAAGGGCCATTTTGCAAACAGGTTTTCCGCTCCTACGCGTTGTTATGGTTGTGGTTGAGTTGGAGTTTTCCGGGATAACTCTCAACATTGTTCTGGAAACGCAAAACGAACTCTCGGGTCAGTATGATGGGAGCTTCGTTAAATTCGAAAAGATTGCCTACTAGTAATCAGTCGGAAAAAGTTCTTTTAGGTTTCACACTTGAGCAGAAGTAGGGATTAACGGCCATGTCTTGGCATTGAAATTTATGGCGTTAAAATGTTAGGGCTTTTAGATTCAGAAATTTTAAAGGATTTAAGTATAGCGTTAGGGAAAACTAGTATAGACAGAGTAACCTTAACGGATGGTACAGGTATTGTAGTGGAAGGAACAGTGTAACTACCAATTAGGTTAGAAGAAAAAGTAGTTTTGATAGTGTCAATTCATTATTATAATAAGGTTAGGTTAGGTTTGCGGGTTGTTGAATGGTTGAAAGAGAGCCCTTAGCTCAACATCAACGCACTTAGGTCAATGTAGACCCATTGTGATGCGCATTTGAGGGTTTACAAATTCCTCTTCTTACCATACTTTTACTTTTTTTACTTCTACGTCAGATTTCTCATTTCCCATGATTCTCGCAACACCAGGGACGCAGCAGAGTTTAATATTGTGCTGTGTTGAAAAAACTTTAGGCTCTTCGCGACAGCTTTTCACAAGCTTCGACTTTATTTATTATTTATATTATTATTTATATTCGACTAATTTATTATATATGAAGAATAATACCAGATTAATAAGAGAACAAGCTAAGATCAACCAAATAAACGAAACCGGACACGTGGAGGAAGACAAGTGAGGACAAGAAAAGAAATTACCGACCTTTACGTTTACCGTATAATCAAAATTAATACTGACCACAAAACAAAAAAAGGGTTGAATACAAAAATTAAAATAAAAAAAAAACTCTTGTACAGGCGGTTTACTGACAGAAACGATCTGGAGATTAGGACACTGAAGTCTTCAATCAAAAATGTCAACTCGCTCATTAAACAAAACTATAGATTGTCTATTAACTCTTACTGGGATAACAGAATTCGAGCCGTTAATTCTAGCGACCCGAGTATGTTTCCCGAGATTAATAAAATCTTTAGAAAGAACACTCAAAATGATCTTCCGTGTCTTAAGCTCCAAAGAACGACAGACAACGAAAACATACTCCTGACCGCAGGAGTAGATCTGGGGGACGCCGTCTTGGACGACGACTTCTTTGTGATCGAAGATCCATTGGAGAAGGTTGCTTTTCAGCAAGTGTATAAGGTGAATGAGTCCATTCTCTTCTGGAGAACAGAGCTCTGCTGAATCACTTCTACCTGCGAAATAGCATCACGCAATGGCGATCTGAGAATCTTGGTTTTACCGAATTCAATGAAGACAATCTGGCAAACGCCACCGTCGCCGAGCGAAATGGGCCAAGTTCCCTGCTCTTTTCGAAGGTCGAACTACAAATGATCTTCGGATCATTAAAGAAAAAGAAGTCAGCAGGAGTCATGGTATACCCAATGTTGTACTACGACATCTCCCCGAGGATGCAATTAACATATACACAACACTGTTCAACAACGCGCTGAATAATGCATATTATCCAGTGAGTTGGAAGACAGCAGTTGTACATCCTCTCCCCAAAAAGGGAAAGGACAATTCCAATCCGGCAAATCTCCGGTCGATAAGTCTTCTTCCGAGTATCAGTAAGGTATTCGAAAAGGTTATCAATAGAGCTCTGTCCAAGTGGGCCGAGGACAAAAATATAATTCCAGACACACAGTTCGGCGTTAAGGCGGGACATGACACAATTCATGCCGCGTCTAAGTTAGTACCTGCTGTCCAATGGAACAATGCTAAAAATCAATGCACGGGTGCCTGTCTGGTTGATTTGGAGAAGGCTTTTGGACACCGTATGGTTAGAAGGTCTTTATCTGAAGTTTACCAGATGGGGCATAAGTAAACCACTGTTATATATGCTTTACGACATGCTTAATGGTAGAAAGTTTGTTGTCAAGAATGGCAATGTAACATCTACCACAACGTTTGATATTAAAAACGGTCTGCAACAGGGAGCGGTGAACTCGCCGATTCTCTTTAGTGTTTACACCAGCGATCTCATTGGGAGTCTACCTCATGCAATTGCGTATGCCGATGATTTAGTTGCGTACAGAACAGGTCCAAAAGTTGAAGTCATCAGAATTCTCTTGCAACGTGATTTCAATAAAATTCAAAAGTACTGTAATGATTGGAAGCTGAAAATTAACTTCCAGAAATGTGAGACTATCCTGTTTAGAACCCCTTTGTCTGGGGCCTCTAGGGATACGAGAAAGAACTGGCGCAAGCTAGTGATCGCTGGGCCACATGGACATCCACTGGCAAGTAAAAGTGTAGTAAAGTACCTTGGCATCTGGTTGGATCAGTATCTATATTTCAATCGACATGTAGAGGCTGCTCTGGCCAGGGCTAGGGAGCTTTTGCCCTGACAAGACGGTTGTTTTATAGCAGCCGCCTTGATAGCAGGGTGAAAGTGATTTGCTACAATCAGGCCGATGATTGCCTACGGATGCCCTGTGTGGTTCAACGTTGCACTATCTCTAATGGAAAAGATTCGGGTGTTCGAGAGACAGTGTCTTCGCACTTGTCTCGGTCTTTATAGAACACCAGAGTCGGAGTACAAACATCATTATTCCAACGAGGTCTTATACAACGGGGCCAATACAAACAGGATAGATAACTTTTTAATTAAGCTCATTCGCGGACACATTGCAAGGGCGATGACCTCAACTAATGGACAAATCTTCGGGGCTTACTGATGATGAATATTTTGAAAGCACACGTTCGAGTGGTTTTATCCCGCCCGAGGCTTTCCTATACCTTGATAGTCGAGGGCTGATTCAGGATAGATCGGCGATTCCGTTGATCTACCACGTCGGCCGCAGAACAGTCGATAGGCGGCTCCTCTACGATCGAGACATAGTCGCTGGGAGCAAAGCAGAGCGCCTCCGTTTCAGTAGGGCTGTGCCCGACCGGGATCGGAAGGAAGCCTTAGATCAGGTCCACCAATTTTGGTGGCTCAGTTAAAAAACCGATATTTCAGTCGGCAAAACGAAATATCGCCTATGGCGCCGACTTCATTTATCTTTGGTATCTTTAAGCTAGGTAGGGCAGTTGCGGCGGAACAAAAAAAAAAAAAAAAAAAAAAAAAAAAAAAAATATATACAAAATTTCAAAAAATACAAAAAATATATATAAAAACACGAAAATCAAAAAAAGCTTGCTGTGGCTGTTCTAATTTTAAGTAATTTTAAGTATTTTAGGTTTATTTTAAGTAATTTTAAGTTTATCTTTAGTTTATTTTCAGTTCGTTTTAAGTAGTTTAAGATAGATTAAGTTAAGTAGATAAAGATAAACCAGTTTTTTAATTTTCTGGGGAAAAATAAAACCCGATATAGATAAGATAAATTTAAGTTATTTTTAGGCCGAAAGGCAATTAAAATTAAGTTAGAGATTAATTTAGAGCGCCCGCATAGGGCCAGTAAGTTAATCAAGATGATATTTGTTTAGCTAGTTTTAAGATTTTTGTCTAGCATTTAAGTAGATATGAGAAAAAGTTAAAAATAAAAATCTCTTAAAAGTAAAAAAAAAGTATATTCGTACATATATATAACTAACTTATGTGTACTACCACCAAGGTCATAGCCTGGAGTTATAGCTATTTCACTCTAGCCTATGAACTTGGTGGTAGTACACATGAGTTGTTGTTCTTCATTCAAAAAGCTTTTATTGTGTAACACTGTAGACTGCAACATTCTTATATGCGCCTCATCAACAAGTAATAACATAAGTATGAGAAGATATAATTGATAAGCATGTACAAATTTTGGACCTTTGGCATTTAGGACTATGAAAATAAATATTGACATCTAAGTCAAGTATAGGGTAGGGGACAAATTAATATACATTACTTTCGTCTT
Source organism: Platycheirus rosarum (assembly GCA_963971375.1). NCBI lineage: Eukaryota > Metazoa > Arthropoda > Insecta > Diptera > Syrphidae > Platycheirus > Platycheirus rosarum. The sequence continues at coordinate 70,697,760 of OZ020510.1, forward strand.
GGGGCTCATAACTAAGTTATGTAATAGGAACCAGATTCGAAAAAAGATTAAGGTTCTAAATTATGTTTGCGATCAAGTTAAGGAAACTCTCTGAACCATATGAGAAATCTACGTCATCTGTCTGTAGTTGGAAATATCAGCAGTAGAATCTTTCTTAAATAGTGGCATAAAATTTGCACATTTCAAAGCTTCAGGAATATAAAGATAAAAAATAAAAAATAGATGAAAGTATACCAATTAAAAAGCATGCTACTTCTTTAAGACATATGTTAGAAATACCATCAACCCGACATGAATTTGTGTTTTAAGAGTTCCAATAGTTTTCAAAACTTCATAAGGAGAAAATGATTTGAAAACAAGACTGTTACAGACTGTCGGTTCATCAGAATAGACGCATGTCAAGTAACTTAAACTTGAGTTGAATATACATGTTCAACATTTTAATCACACAAAATAATATATAATATATAAATAAAAAAATACATATATATTGATACATATATAAATTTGCACATTTCAAAGCTTCAGGAATATAAAGATACAAAATAGATGAAAGTATACCAATTAAAAAGCATGCTACTTCTTTAAGACATATGTTAGAAATACCATCAACCCGACATGAATTTGTGTTTTAAGAGTTCCAATAGTTTTCAAAACTTCATAAGAAGAAAATGATTTGAAAACAAGACTATTACAGACTGTCGGTTCATCAGAATAGACGGATGTCAAGTAACCTAAACTTGAGTTGAATATACATGTTCAACATTTTAATCACACAAAATAATAAATGATATATAAATAAAAAAATACATATATATAGATACATATATATATATATATATATACAAAACAAATACATATACTATAAAGTGTAAAGTACAAAAATACAAAACAAGTACACATTTTATAATTACAAAATGTGAAATACTGTATTCAAACAACATATATACATAAAAAAGACTATAAAGAAAAACCCGTAAATCTTCCTCAGTTAATAATTTTAGGTTTAAGTTTACTTAATTTTACTTTTGTGCACTTCAATACATAAAATATTTGAATCGTTGTTTTTTTAGATAACCACCAATCAAGACTTAGATCAGAGAAACATCAACAAGAAGTCATCAATCAAAGGTCCAAAATCCACAATCCGATTAAACGTAAATATTATTGAAGGATGTCATGCTGAAACCAACTTCACAACATTTGGGGCAACCAAAAATAACATCACCCTATGCTATCCGGAAGGGCCATTTTGCAAACAGGTTTTCCGCTCCTACGCGTTGTTATGGTTGTGGTTGAGTTGGAGTTTTCCGGGATAACTCTTAACATTGTTCTGGAAACGCAAAACAAACTCTCGGGTCAGTATGATGGGAGCTTCGTTAAATTCGAAAAGATTGCCTACTAGTAATCAGTCGGAAAAAGTTCTTTTAGGTTTCACACTTGAGCAGAAGTAGGGATTAACGGCCATATCTTGGCATTGAAATTTATGGCGTTAAAATGTTAGGGCTTTTAGATTCAGAAATTTTAAAGGATTTAAGTATAGCGTTAGGGAAAACTAGTATAGACAGAGTAACCTTAACGGATGGTACAGGTATTGTAGTGGAAGGAACAGTGTAACTACCAATTAGGTTAGAAGAAAAAGTAGTTTTGATAGTGTCAATTCATTATTATAATAAGGTTAGGTTAGGTTTGCGGGTTGTTGAATGGTTGAAAGAGAGCCAACATCAACGCACTTAGGTCAATGTAGACCCATTGTGATGCGCATTTGAGGGTTTACAAATTCCTCTTCTTACCATACTTTTACTTTTTTTACTTCTACGTCAGATTTCTCATTTCCCATGATTCTCGCAACACCAGGGACGCAGCAGAGTTTAATATTGTGCTGTGTTGAAAAAACTTTAGGCTCTTCGCGACAGCTTTTCACAAGCTTCGACTTTATTTATTATTTATATTATTATTTATATTCGACTAATTTATTATATATGAAGAATAATACCAGATTAATAAGAGAACAAGCTAAAGATCAACCAAATAAACGAAACTGGACACGTGGAGGAAGACAAGTGAGGACAAGAAAAGAAATTACCGACCTTTACGTTTACCGTATAATCAAAATTAATACTGACCACAAAACAAAAAAAGGGTTGAATACAAAAATTAAAATAAAAAAAAAACTCTTGTACAGGCGGTTTACTGACAGAAACGATCTGGAGATTAGGACACTGAAGTCTTCAATCAAAAATGTCAACTCGCTCATTAAACAAAACTATAGATTGTCTATTAACTCTTACTGGGATAACAGAATTCGAGCCGTTAATTCTAGCGACCCGAGTATGTTTCCCGAGATTAATAAAATCTTTAGAAAGAACACTCAAAATGATCTTCCGTGTCTTAAGCTCCAAAGAACGACAGACAACGAAAACATACTCCTGACCGCAGGAGTAGATCTGGGGGACGCCGTCTTGGACGACGACTTCTTTGTGATCGAAAATCCATTGGAGAAGGTTGCTTTTCAGCAAGTGTATAAGGTGAATGAGTCCATTCTCTTCTGGAGAACAGAGCTCTGCTGAATCACTTCTACCTGCGAAATAGCATCACGCAATGGCGATCTGAGAATCTTGGTTTTACCGGATTCAATGAAGACAATCTGGCAAACGCCACCGTCGCCGAGCGAAATGGGCCAAGTTCCCTGCTCTTTTCGAAGGTCGAACTACAAATGATCTTCGGATCATTAAAGAAAAAGAAGTCAGCAGGAGTCATGGTATACCCAATGTTGTACTACGACATCTCCCCGAGGATGCAATTAACATATACACAACACTGTTCAACAACGCGCTGAATAATGCATATTATCCAGTGAGTTGGAAGACAGCAGTTGTACATCCTCTCCCCAAAAAGGGAAAGGACAATTCCAATCCGGCAAATCTCCGGTCGATAAGTCTTCTTCCGAGTATCAGTAAGGTATTCGAAAAGGTTATCAATAGAGCTCTGTCCAAGTGGGCCGAGGACAAAAATATAATTCCAGACACACAGTTCGGCGTTAAGGCGGGACATGACACAATTCATGCCGCGTCTAAGTTAGTACCTGCTGTCCAATGGAACAATGCTAAAAATCAATGCACGGGTGCCTGTCTGGTTGATTTGGAGAAGGCTTTTGGACACCGTATGGTTAGAAGGTCTTTATCTGAAGTTTACCAGATGGGGCATAAGTAAACCACTGTTATATATGCTTTACGACATGCTTAATGGTAGAAAGTTTGTTGTCAAGAATGGCAATGTAACATCTACCACAACGTTTGATATTAAAAACGGTCTGCAACAGGGAGCGGTGAACTCGCCGATTCTCTTTAGTGTTTACACCAGCGATCTCATTGGGAGTCTACCTCATGCAATTGCGTATGCCGATGATTTAGTTGCGTACAGAACAGGTCCAAAAGTTGAAGTCATCAGAATTCTCTTGCAACGTGATTTCAATAAAATTCAAAAGTACTGTAATGATTGGAAGCTGAAAATTAACTTCCAGAAATGTGAGACTATCCTGTTTAGAACCCCTTTGTCTGGGGCCTCTAGGGATACGAGAAAGAACTGGCGCAAGCTAGTGATCGCTGGGCCACATGGACATCCACTGGCAAGTAAAAGTGTAGTAAAGTACCTTGGCATCTGGTTGGATCAGTATCTATATTTCAATCGACATGTAGAGGCTGCTCTGGCCAGGGCTAGGGAGCTTTTGCCCTGACAAGACGGTTGTTTTATAGCAGCCGCCTTGATAGCAGGGTGAAAGTGATTTGCTACAATCAGGCCGATGATTGCCTACGGATGCCCTGTGTGGTTCAACGTTGCACTATCTCTAATGGAAAAGATTCGGGTGTTCGAGAGACAGTGTCTTCGCACTTGTCTCGGTCTTTATAGAACACCAGAGTCGGAGTACAAACATCATTATTCCAACGAGGTCTTATACAACGGGGCCAATACAAACAGGATAGATAACTTTTTAATTAAGCTCATTCGCGGACACATTGCAAGGGCGATGACCTCAACTAATGGACAAATCTTCGGGGCTTACTGATGATGAATATTTTGAAAGCACACGTTCGAGTGGTTTTATCCCGCCCGAGGCTTTCCTATACCTTGATAGTCGAGGGCTGATTCAGGATAGATCGGCGATTCCGTTGATCTACCACGTCGGCCGCAGAACAGTCGATAGGCGGCTCCTCTACGATCGAGACATAGTCGCTGGGAGCAAAGCAGAGCGCCTCCGTTTCAGTAGGGCTGTGCCCGACCGGGATCGGAAGGAAGCCTTAGATCAGGTCCACCAATTTTGGTGGCTCAGTTAAAAAACCGATATTTCAGTCGGCAAAACGAAATATCGCCTATGGCGCCGACTTCATTTATCTTTGGTATCTTTAAGCTAGGTAGGGCAGTTGCGGCGGAACAAAAAAAAAAAAAAAAAAAAAAAAAAAAAAAAAAATATATACAAAATTTCAAAAAATACAAAAAATATATATAAAAACACGAAAATCAAAAAAAGCTTGCTGTGGCTGTTCTAATTTTAAGTAATTTTAAGTATTTTAGGTTTATTTTAAGTAATTTTAAGTTTATCTTTAGTTTATTTTCAGTTCGTTTTAAGTAGTTTAAGATAGATTAAGTTAAGTAGATAAAGATAAACCAGTTTTTTAATTTTCTGGGGAAAAATAAAACCCGATATAGATAAGATAAATTTAAGTTATTTTTAGGCCGAAAGGCAATTAAAATTAAGTTAGAGATTAATTTAGAGCGCCCGCATAGGGCCAGTAAGTTAATCAAGATGATATTTGTTTAGCTAGTTTTAAGATTTTTGTCTAGCATTTAAGTAGATATGAGAAAAAGTTAAAAATAAAAATCTCTTAAAAGTAAAAAAAAAGTATATTCGTACATATATATAACTAACTTATGTGTACTACCACCAAGGTCATAGCCTGGAGTTATAGCTATTTCACTCTAGCCTATGAACTTGGTGGTAGTACACATGAGTTGTTGTTCTTCATTCAAAAAGCTTTTATTGTGTAACACTGTAGACTGCAACATTCTTATATGCGCCTCATCAACAAGTAATAACATAAGTATGAGAAGATATAATTGATAAGCATGTACAAATTTTGGACCTTTGGCATTTAGGACTATGAAAATAAATATTGACATCTAAGTCAAGTATAGGGTAGGGGACAAATTAATATACATTACTTTCGTCTTGGGGCTCATAACTAAGTTATGTAATAGGAACCAGATTCGAAAAAAGATTAAGGTTCTAAATTATGTTTGCGATCAAGTTAAGGAAACTCTCTGAACCATATGAGAAATCTACGTCATCTGTCTGTAGTTGGAAATATCAGCAGTAGAATCTTTCTTAAATAGTGGCATAAAATTTGCACATTTCAAAGCTTCAGGAATATAAAGATAAAAAATAAAAAATAGATGAAAGTATACCAATTAAAAAGCATGCTACTTCTTTAAGACATATGTTAGAAATACCATCAACCCGACATGAATTTGTGTTTTAAGAGTTCCAATAGTTTTCAAAACTTCATAAGGAGAAAATGATTTGAAAACAAGACTGTTACAGACTGTCGGTTCATCAGAATAGACGCATGTCAAGTAACTTAAACTTGAGTTGAATATACATGTTCAACATTTTAATCACACAAAATAATATATAATATATAAATAAAAAAATACATATATATTGATACATATATAAATTTGCACATTTCAAAGCTTCAGGAATATAAAGATACAAAATAGATGAAAGTATACCAATTAAAAAGCATGCTACTTCTTTAAGACATATGTTAGAAATACCATCAACCCGACATGAATTTGTGTTTTAAGAGTTCCAATAGTTTTCAAAACTTCATAAGAAGAAAATGATTTGAAAACAAGACTATTACAGACTGTCGGTTCATCAGAATAGACGGATGTCAAGTAACCTAAACTTGAGTTGAATATACATGTTCAACATTTTAATCACACAAAATAATAAATGATATATAAATAAAAAAATACATATATATAGATACATATATATATATATATATATACAAAACAAATACATATACTATAAAGTGTAAAGTACAAAAATACAAAACAAGTACACATTTTATAATTACAAAATGTGAAATACTGTATTCAAACAACATATATACATAAAAAAGACTATAAAGAAAAACCCGTAAATCTTCCTCAGTTAATAATTTTAGGTTTAAGTTTACTTAATTTTACTTTTGTGCACTTCAATACATAAAATATTTGAATCGTTGTTTTTTTAGATAACCACCAATCAAGACTTAGATCAGAGAAACATCAACAAGAAGTCATCAATCAAAGGTCCAAAATCCACAATCCGATTAAACGTAAATATTATTGAAGGATGTCATGCTGAAACCAACTTCACAACATTTGGGGCAACCAAAAATAACATCACCCTATGCTATCCGGAAGGGCCATTTTGCAAACAGGTTTTCCGCTCCTACGCGTTGTTATGGTTGTGGTTGAGTTGGAGTTTTCCGGGATAACTCTTAACATTGTTCTGGAAACGCAAAACAAACTCTCGGGTCAGTATGATGGGAGCTTCGTTAAATTCGAAAAGATTGCCTACTAGTAATCAGTCGGAAAAAGTTCTTTTAGGTTTCACACTTGAGCAGAAGTAGGGATTAACGGCCATATCTTGGCATTGAAATTTATGGCGTTAAAATGTTAGGGCTTTTAGATTCAGAAATTTTAAAGGATTTAAGTATAGCGTTAGGGAAAACTAGTATAGACAGAGTAACCTTAACGGATGGTACAGGTATTGTAGTGGAAGGAACAGTGTAACTACCAATTAGGTTAGAAGAAAAAGTAGTTTTGATAGTGTCAATTCATTATTATAATAAGGTTAGGTTAGGTTTGCGGGTTGTTGAATGGTTGAAAGAGAGCCCTTAGCTCAACATCAACGCACTTAGGTCAATGTAGACCCATTGTGATGCGCATTTGAGGGTTTACAAATTCCTCTTCTTACCATACTTTTACTTTTTTTACTTCTACGTCAGATTTCTCATTTCCCATGATTCTCGCAACACCAGGGACGCAGCAGAGTTTAATATTGTGCTGTGTTGAAAAAACTTTAGGCTCTTCGCGACAGCTTTTCACAAGCTTCGACTTTATTTATTATTTATATTATTATTTATATTCGACTAATTTATTATATATGAAGAATAATACCAGATTAATAAGAGAACAAGCTAAAGATCAACCAAATAAACGAAACCGGACACGTGGAGGAAGACAAGTGAGGACAAGAAAAGAAATTACCGACCTTTACGTTTACCGTATAATCAAAATTAATACTGACCACAAAACAAAAAAAGGGTTGAATACAAAAATTAAAATAAAAAAAAAACTCTTGTACAGGCGGTTTACTGACAGAAACGATCTGGAGATTAGGACACTGAAGTCTTCAATCAAAAATGTCAACTCGCTCATTAAACAAAACTATAGATTGTCTATTAACTCTTACTGGGATAACAGAATTCGAGCCGTTAATTCTAGCGACCCGAGTATGTTTCCCGAGATTAATAAAATCTTTAGAAAGAACACTCAAAATGATCTTCCGTGTCTTAAGCTCCAAAGAACGACAGACAACGAAAACATACTCCTGACCGCAGGAGTAGATCTGGGGGACGCCGTCTTGGACGACGACTTCTTTGTGATCGAAGATCCATTGGAGAAGGTTGCTTTTCAGCAAGTGTATAAGGTGAATGAGTCCATTCTCTTCTGGAGAACAGAGCTCTGCTGAATCACTTCTACCTGCGAAATAGCATCACGCAATGGCGATCTGAGAATCTTGGTTTTACCGGATTCAATGAAGACAATCTGGCAAACGCCACCGTCGCCGAGCGAAATGGGCCAAGTTCCCTGCTCATCTCGAAGGTCGAACTACAAATGATCTTCGCATCATTAAAGAAAAAGAAGTCAGCAGGAGTCATGGTATACCCAATGTTGTACTACGACATCTCCCCGAGGATGCAATTAACATATACACAACACTGTTCAACAACGCGCTGAATAATGCATATTATCCAGTGAGTTGGAAGACAGCAGTTGTACATCCTCTCCCCAAAAAGGGAAAGGACAATTCCAATCCGGCAAATCTCCGGTCGATAAGTCTTCTTCCGAGTATCAGTAAGGTATTCGAAAAGGTTATCAATAGAGCTCTGTCCAAGTGGGCCGAGGACAAAAATATAATTCCAGACACACAGTTCGGCGTTAAGGCGGGACATGACACAATTCATGCCGCGTCTAAGTTAGTACCTGCTGTCCAATGGAACAATGCTAAAAATCAATGCACGGGTGCCTGTCTGGTTGATTTGGAGAAGGCTTTTGGACACCGTATGGTTAGAAGGTCTTTATCTGAAGTTTACCAGATGGGGCATAAGTAAACCACTGTTATATATGCTTTACGACATGCTTAATGGTAGAAAGTTTGTTGTCAAGAATGGCAATGTAACATCTACCACAACGTTTGATATTAAAAACGGTCTGCAACAGGGAGCGGTGAACTCGCCGATTCTCTTTAGTGTTTACACCAGCGATCTCATTGGGAGTCTACCTCATGCAATTGCGTATGCCGATGATTTAGTTGCGTACAGAACAGGTCCAAAATTTGAAGTCATCAGAATTCTCTTGCAACGTGATTTCAATAAAATTCAAAAGTACTGTAATGATTGGAAGCTGAAAATTAACTTCCAGAAATGTGAGACTATCCTGTTTAGAACCCCTTTTGTCTGGGGCCTCTAGGGATACGAGAAAGAACTGGCGCAAGCTAGTGATCGCTGGGCCACATGGACATCCACTGGCAAGTAAAAGTGTAGTAAAGTACCTTGGCATCTGGTTGGATCAGTATCTATATTTCAATCGACATGTAGAGGCTGCTCTGGCCAGGGCTAGGGAGCTTTTGCCCTGACAAGACGGTTGTTTTATAGCAGCCGCCTTGATAGCAGGGTGAAAGTGATTTGCTACAATCAGGCCGATGATTGCCTACGGATGCCCTGTGTGGTTCAACGTTGCACTATCTCTAATGGAAAAGATTCGGGTGTTCGAGAGACAGTGTCTTCGCACTTGTCTCGGTCTTTATAGAACACCAGAGTCGGAGTACAAACATCATTATTCCAACGAGGTCTTATACAACGGGGCCAATACAAACAGGATAGATAACTTTTTAATTAAGCTCATTCGCGGACACATTGCAAGGGCGATGACCTCAACTAATGGACAAATCTTCGGGGCTTACTACCCCCAAGATGAATATTTTGAAAGCACACGTTCGAGTGGTTTTATCCCGCCCGAGGCTTTCCTATACCTTGATAGTCGAGGGCTGATTCAGGATAGATCGGCGATTCCGTTGATCTACCACGTCGGCCGCAGAACAGTCGATAGGCGGCTCCTCTACGATCGAGACATAGTCGCTGGGAGCGAAGCAGAGCGCCTCCGTTTCAGTAGGGCTGTGCCCGACCGGGATCGGAAGGAAGCCTTAGATCAGGTCCACCAATTTTGGTGGCTCAGTTAAAAAACCGATATTTCAGTCGGCAAAACGAAATATCGCCTATGGAGCCGACTTCATTTATCTTTGGTATCTTTAAGCTAGGTAGGGCAGTTGCGGCGGAACAAAAAAAAAAAAAAAAAAAAAAAAAAAAAAATATATATAAAATTTCAAAAAATACAAAAAATATATATAAAAACACGAAAATCAAAAAAAACTTGCTGTGGCTGTTCTAATTTTAAGTAATTTTAAGTATTTTAGGTTTATTTTAAGTAATTTTAAGTTTATCTTTAGTTTATTTTCAGTTCAGTTTTCAGTTTTAAGTAGTTTAAGATAGATTAAGTTAAGTAGATAAAGATAAACCAGTTTTTTAATTTTCTGGGGAAAAATAAAACCCGATATAGATAAGATAAATTTAAGTTATTTTTAGGCCGAAAGGCAATTAAAATTAAGTTAGAGATTAATTTAGAGCGCCCGCATAGGGCCAGTAAGTTAATCAAGATGATATTTGTTTAGCTAGTTTTAAGATTTTTGTCTAGCATTTAAGTAGATATAAGAAAAAGTTAAAAATAAAAATCTCTTAAAAGTAAAAAAAAAAGTATATTCGTACATATATATAACTAACTTATGTGTACTACCACCAAGGTCATAGCCTGGAGTTATAGCTATTTCACTCTAGCCTATGAACTTGGTGGTAGTACACATGAGTTGTTGTTCTTCATTCAAAAAGCTTTTATTGTGTAACACTGTAGACTGCAACATTCTTATATGCGCCTCATCAACAAGTAATAACATAAGTATGAGAAGATATAATTGATAAGCATGTACAAATTTTGGACCTTTGGCATTTAGGACTATGAAAATAAATATTGACATCTAAGTCAAGTATAGGGTAGGGGACAAATTAATATACATTACTTTCGTCTTGGGGCTCATAACTAAGATATGTAATAGGAACCAGATTCGAAAAAAGATTAAGGTTCTAAATTATGTTTGCGATCAAGTTAAGGAAACTCTCTGAACCATATGAGAAATCTACGTCATCTGTCTGTAGTTGGAAATATCAGCAGTAGAATCTTTCTTAAATAGTGGCATAAAATTTGCACATTTCAAAGCTTCAGGAATATAAAGATAAAAAATAAAAAATAGATGAAAGTATACCAATTAAAAAGCATGCTACTTCTTTAAGACATATGTTAGAAATACCATCAACCCGACATGAATTTGTGTTTTAAGAGTTCCAATAGTTTTCAAAACTTCATAAGGAGAAAATGATTTGAAAACAAGACTGTTACAGACTGTCGGTTCATCAGAATAGACGCATGTCAAGTAACTTAAACTTGAGTTGAATATACATGTTCAACATTTTAATCACACAAAATAATATATAATATATAAATAAAAAAATACATATATATAGATACATATATAAATTTGCACATTTCAAAGCTTCAGGAATATAAAGATACAAAATAGATGAAAGTATACCAATTAAAAAGCATGCTACTTCTTTAAGACATATGTTAGAAATACCATCAACCCGACATGAATTTGTGTTTTAAGAGTTCCAATAGTTTTCAAAACTTCATAAGAAGAAAATGATTTGAAAACAAGACTGTTACAGACTGTCGGTTCATCAGAATAGACGGATGTCAAGTAACCTAAACTTGAGTTGAATATACATGTTCAACATTTTAATCACACAAAATAATATATGATATATAAATAAAAAAATACATATATATAGATACATATATATATATATATATATACAAAACAAATACATATACTATAAAGTATAAAGTACAAAAATACAAAACAAGTACACATTTTATAATTACAAAATGTGAAATACTGTATTCAAACAACATATATACATAAAAAAGACTATAAAGAAAAACCCGTAAATCTTCCTCAGTTAATAATTTTAGGTTTAAGTTTACTTAATTTTACTTTTGTGCACTTCAATGCATAAAATATTTGAATCGTTGTTTTTTTAGATAACCACCAATCAAGACTAAGATCAGAGAAACATCAACAAGAAGTCATCAATCAAAGGTCCAAAATCCACAATCCGATTAAACGTAAATATTATTGAAGGATGTCATGCTGAAACCAACTTCACAACATTTGGGGCAACCAAAAATAACATCACCCTATGCTATCCGGAAGGGCCATTTTGCAAACAGGTTTTCCGCTCCTACGCGTTGTTATGGTTGTGGTTGAGTTGGAGTTTTCCGGGATAACTCTTAACATTGTTCTGGAAACGCAAAACAAACTCTCGGGTCAGTATGATGGGAGCTTCGTTAAATTCGAAAAGATTGCCTACTAGTAATCAGTCGGAAAAAGTTCTTTTAGGTTTCACACTTGAGCAGAAGTAGGGATTAACGGCCATATCTTGGCATTGAAATTTATGGCGTTAAAATGTTAGGGCTTTTAGATTCAGAAATTTTAAAGGATTTAAGTATAGCGTTAGGGAAAACTAGTATAGACAGAGTAACCTTAACGGATGGTACAGGTATTGTAGTGGAAGGAACAGTGTAACTACCAATTAGGTTAGAAGAAAAAGTAGTTTTGATAGTGTCAATTCATTATTATAATAAGGTTAGGTTAGGTTTGCGGGTTGTTGAATGGTTGAAAGAGAGCCCTTAGCTCAACATCAACGCACTTAGGTCAATGTAGACCCATTGTGATGCGCATTTGAGGGTTTACAAATTCCTCTTCTTACCATACTTTTACTTTTTTTACTTCTACGTCAGATTTCTCATTTCCCATGATTCTCGCAACACCAGGGACGCAGCAGAGTTTAATATTGTGCTGTGTTGAAAAAACTTTAGGCTCTTCGCGACAGCTTTTCACAAGCTTCGACTTTATTTATTATTTATATTATTATTTATATTCGACTAATTTATTATATATGAAGAATAATACCAGATTAATAAGAGAACAAGCTAAAGATCAACCAAATAAACGAAACTGGACACGTGGAGGAAGACAAGTGAGGACAAGAAAAGAAATTACCGACCTTTACGTTTACCGTATAATCAAAATTAATACTGACCACAAAACAAAAAAAGGGTTGAATACAAAAATTAAAATAAAAAAAAAACTCTTGTACAGGCGGTTTACTGACAGAAACGATCTGGAGATTAGGACACTGAAGTCTTTAATCAAAAATGTCAACTCGCTCATTAAACAAAACTATAGATTGTCTATTAACTCTTACTGGGATAACAGAATTCGAGCCGTTAATTCTAGCGACCCGAGTATGTTTCCCGAGATTAATAAAATCTTTAGAAAGAACACTCAAAATGATCTTCCGTGTCTTAAGCTCCAAAGAACGACAGACAACGAAAACATACTCCTGACCGCAGGAGTAGATCTGGGGGACGCCGTCTTGGACGACGACTTCTTTGTGATCGAAGATCCATTGGAGAAGGTTGCTTTTCAGCAAATGTATAAGGTGAATGAGTCCATTCTCTTCTGGAGAACAGAGCTCTGCTGAATCACTTCTACCTGCGAAATAGCATCACGCAATGGCAATCTGAGAATCTTGGTTTTACCGGATTCAATGAAGACAATCTGGCAAACGCCACCGTCGCCGAGCGAAATGGGCCAAGTTCCCTGCTCATCTCGAAGGTCGAACTACAAATGATCTTCGCATCATTAAAGAAAAAGAAGTCAGCAGGAGTCGATGGTATACCCAATGTTGTACTACGACATCTCCCCGAGGATGCAATTAACATATACACAACACTGTTCAACAACGCGCTGAATAATGCATATTATCCAGTGAGTTGGAAGACAGCAGTTGTACATCCTCTCCCCAAAAAGGGAAAGGACAATTCCAATCCGGCAAATCTCCGGTCGATAAGTCTTCTTCCGAGTATCAGTAAGGTATTCGAAAAGGTTATCAATAGAGCTCTGTCCAAGTGGGCCGAGGACAAAAATATAATTCCAGACACACAGTTCGGCTTTAAGGCGGGACATGACACAATTCATGCCGCGTCTAAGTTAGTATCTGCTGTCCAATGGAACAATACTAAAAATCAATGCACGGGTGCCTGTCTGGTTGATTTGGAGAAGGCTTTTGACACCGTATGGTTAGAAGGTCTTTATCTGAAGTTTACCAAATGGGGCATAAGTAAACCACTGTTATATATGCTTTACGACATGCTTAATGGTAGAAAGTTTGTTGTCAAGAGTGGCAATGTAACATCTACCACAACGTTTGATATTAAAAACGGTCTGCAACAGGGAGCGGTGAACTCGCCGATTCTCTTTAGTGTTTACACCAGCGATCTCATTGGGAGTCTACCTCATGCAATTGCGTATGCCGATGATTTAGTTGCGTACAGAACAGGTCCAAAAGTTGAAGTCATCAGAATTCTCTTGCAACGTGATTTCAATAAAATTCAAAAGTACTGTAATGATTGGAAGCTGAAAATTAACTTCCAGAAATGTGAGACTATCCTGTTTAGAACCCCTTTGTCTGGGGCCTCTAGGGATACGAGAAAGAACTGGCGCAAGCTAGTGATCGCTGGGCCACATGGACATCCACTGGCAAGTAAAAGTGTAGTAAAGTACCTTGGCATCTGGTTGGATCAGTATCTATATTTCAATCGACATGTAGAGGCTGCTCTGGCCAGGGCTAGGGGAGCTTTTGCCCTGACAAGACGGTTGTTTTATAGCAGCCGCCTTGATAGCAGGGTGAAAGTGATTTGCTACAATCAGGCCGATGATTGCCTACGGATGCCCTGTGTGGTTCAACGTTGCACTATCTCTAATGGAAAAGATTCGGGTGTTCGAGAGACAGTGTCTTCGCACTTGTCTCGGTCTTTATAGAACACCAGAGTCGGAGTACAAACATCATTATTCCAACGAGGTCTTATACAACGGGGCCAATACAAACAGGATAGATAACTTTTTAATTAAGCTCATTCGCGGACACATTGCAAGGGCGATGACCTCAACTAATGGACAAATCTTCGGGGCTTACTGATGATGAATATTTTGAAAGCACACGTTCGAGTGGTTTTATCCCGCCCGAGGCTTTCCTATACCTTGATAGTCGAGGGCTGATTCAGGATAGATCGGCGATTCCGTTGATCTACCACGTTTGCCGCAGAACAGTCGATAGGCGGCTCCTCTACGATCGAGACATAGTCGCTGGGAGCGAAGCAGAGCGCCTCCGTTTCAGTAGGGCTGTGCCCGACCGGGATCGGAAGGAAGCCTTAGATCAGGTCCACCATTTTTTTTTTTTTGGTGGCTCAGTTAAAAAAACCGATATTTCAGTCGGCAAAACGAAATATCGCCTATGGCGCCGACTTCATTTATCTTTGGTATCTTTAAGCTAGGTAGGGCAGTTGCGGCGGAACCAAAAAAAAAAAAAAAAAAAAAAAAAAAAAAAAAAAAAATATATATAAAATTTCCAAAAATACAAAAAATATATATAAAAACACGAAAATCAAAAAAAGCTTGCTGTGGCTGTTCTAATTTTAAGTAATTTTAAGTATTTTAGGTTTATTTTAAGTAATTTTAAGTTTATCTTTAGTTTATTTTCAGTTCGTTTTAAGTAGTTTAAGATAGATTAAGTTAAGTAGATAAAGATAAACCAGTTTTTTAATAGACTGTTACAGACTGTCGGTTCATCAGAATAGACGGATGTCAAGTAACTTAAACTTGAGTTGAATATACATGTTCAACATTTTAATCACACAAAATAATATATAATATATAAATAAAAAAATACATATATATAGATACATATATAAATTTGCACATTTCAAAGCTTCAGGAATATAAAGATACAAAATAGATGAAAGTATACCAATTAAAAAGCATGCTACTTCTTTAACACATATGTTAGAAATACCATCAACCCGACATGAATTTGTGTTTTAAGAGTTCCAATAGTTTTCAAAACTTCATAAGAAGAAAATGATTTGAAAACAAGACTGTTACAGACTGTCGGTTCATCAGAATAGACGGATGTCAAGTAACCTAAACTTGAGTTGAATATACATGTTCAACATTTTAATCACACAAAATAATATATGATATATAAATAAAAAAATACATATATATAGATACATATATATATATATATATATATATATATATATACAAAACAAATACATATACTATAAAGTATAAAGTACAAAAATACAAAACAAGTACATATTTTATAATTACAAAATGTGAAATACTGTATTCAAACAACATATATACATAAAAAAGACTATAAAGAAAAACCCGTAAATCTTCCTCAGTTAATAATTTTAGGTTTAAGTTTACTTAATTTTACTTTTGTGCACTTCAATACATAAAATATTTGAATCGTTGTTTTTTTAGATAACCACCAATCAAGACTAAGATCAGAGAAACATCAACAAGAAGTCATCAATCAAAGGTCCAAAATCCACAATCCGATTAAACGTAAATATTATTGAAGGATGTCATGCTGAAACCAACTTCACAACATTTGGGGCAACCAAAAATAACATCACCCTATGCTATCCGGAAGGGCCATTTTGCAAACAGGTTTTCCGCTCCTACGCGTTGTTATGGTTGTGGTTGAGTTGGAGTTTTCCGGGATAACTCTCAACATTGTTCTGGAAACGCAAAACGAACTCTCGGGTCAGTATGATGGGAGCTTCGTTAAATTCGAAAAGATTGCCTACTAGTAATCAGTCGGAAAAAGTTCTTTTAGGTTTCACACTTGAGCAGAAGTAGCGATTAACGGCCATATCTTGGCATTGAAATTTATGGCGTTAAAATGTTAGGGCTTTTAGATTCAGAAATTTTAAAGGATTTAAGTATAGCGTTAGGGAAAACTAGTATAGACAGAGTAACCTTAACGGATGGTACAGGTATTGTAGTGGAAGGAACAGTGTAACTACCAATTAGGTTAGAAGAAAAAGTAGTTTTGATAGTGTCAATTCATTCCTCGCCCTCCTCGTATGCTTAAGGTTAGGTTAGGTTTGCGGGTTGTTGAATGGTTGAAAGAGAGCCCTTAGCTCAACATCAACGCACTTAGGTCAATGTAGACCCATTGTGATGCGCATTTGAGGGTTTACAAATTCCTCTTCTTACCATACTTTTACTTTTTTTACTTCTACGTCAGATTTCTCATTTCCCATGATTCTCGCAACACCAGGGACGCAGCAGAGTTTAATATTGTGCTGTGTTGAAAAAACTTTAGGCTCTTCGCGACAGCTTTTCACAAGCTTCGACTTTATTTATTATTTATTTTTTTATTTATTTATTTATTTAGGAGAAACATATAAACTTAATTTATAATGCTTCTTAGTCAAAGGCATTGGGGCGGAGGCCATATAATGCCGTCTTTAAAATTACATGTGTGTTTTAGTTTTAGTATATACATTATAAACGATATTTACAATATTTACATTAAAAATTTACATAAATATAATTGTATGGTTTTTATTTTGTTAAGGTTCTGGAATATCAATTGTAAGAGCTATATGTCGTTGAATTTTTGATGTAGGGAAGTTGCCGATTTGATGTTTTGGATGGAGTCATAAATTGCCGGGTTAAGATGATCTGCTAGTTTGGATATTTCTTCGTTTTGCTCTATGAGCGAGGATCTTGGGCACTCAGTTAGTATGTGTTGCACTGTGAGATTGGACTCGCATTCAGCACATGTTTCTTGTGTTTCGCCATTGGAATAGTATCTGCTGTTGAAGAGGGCTTTACCGACACGGATGCGAAAGAGTTTTATGCATTCATCTCTTGTGAATTGGGAGTTGTATGTGATATGTCTGTTTGTGTTGTGGTGCATTCGCAGGAAGCAGGAGCTTTCCTGCCACTGAGTATTGAGTTGAATTTTTTCTTTAGCCATGTGAGTTCTTTGTGCAAGCTGAAATAAGTTTGGTACTTCAATTATTGAAGGAAATCTTGTTGCTCGTTTTGCTGCTTCGTCAGCTGAGTCGTTTCCTGGAATCCCTATGTGGCCTGGAACCCAAGAGAGCCAGATGTTTTTGTTATAGATGAGTTGGTTTCTGATGAAATCCAACGACGGACACTTGTTGTTGGAACTCTTGAGTCCTTGAAGAATACCCAGGTTGTCAGTACAAATGAGAACTTTGTTGCAGTAAGAATTCGCCAGGTTGATAGCTTTTTTTATGCCAGCTAGTTCTGCGATATAGCTTCCTGCTGCTTCTGGGAGAAGTCCTTGGTGTAGAATGGTAACTTGTCCTGGGGTTGGTAGTTCTACAATTGCATAAGAGGTGCTTCCTTCGGAGTGAGAGCCATCCGTGTAGAGAATTTTATGAGGGCTTAATTGTTCAATGAGTTCCTTATGTAGGCACTGAAAAACAAAATCTGAAGTCGAATCTTTGACGTATTTTGATAGGCTGGTATCTATTTGGAGGGTGTTTCTTTTCCATGGTGGGTAACGAATGCCTGTTGGATTGTCGGGTTGTTCTGATAAAGCAGTTTGAAAGTCTGGGAAGATTATTGAAATGTTCTTGAGTGCTGACTTTGATTTGCGTTTGCTCTTATGTTCCGTGAAGACTTTTTTGATGCTTGCGTGTAATGGATGTGCTCCGTCGAACAGGGCTTTTGAGCCCAATGAAATTGCTCTGCGTTTGGCAAATACTGTGAATGAGGAGAAGCCTGCCTCTGTTCTGAGTGCATCAATAGGTGTTGTTCTTAGGGCACCGGCGGCGGTTCGATAGCATTCGTTGATGGCGATGTCTAACTTCTGGGTGTTTTTCTTTGTTGTCCACATGTAGGTTGTTAAACCGTGTTGAAGGGTTCCTTCTACCATTGTTTTTGCTATCCGAAGTGCTATTTCAATGTGCGGGCCTTTTTTTCGTGAACAAATCATTTTTAGAGCGTTGTTGCGTTGTTTCAAGGTGTTGACAATATTTTTTGTGTGTATGTTCCATTTTAGACTTTTATTAAATGTGATGCCAAGTATCTTAAGCTCGTTTTGTAGTGGTATACAAGTGTCAGAGAGAATAATGGAGTTAGCTGTGCAGTTTCTTTTTATACATACATGCAATGCTTCTATTTTTGTGGAGGGTATAATAGCCCCAACATTGTTTGCCCAGGTAGAAATTGCAGTATTTGCTATAGTGAGTGAGTTTTGTACTATGTCGGGGTTGCCTGAGGTAAGTATGCATATGTTGTCTGCATAGATTCCCACAAAATCTAGGTTGTATGATGGTTTGTTGAGTTCTACAATAAGGGAGTCGATGTATGCGTTGTATGCAACTACTGATAAGGGTGAACCTTGCGGGATTCCATTTTCTACCCTTGAAATATATGAACTGTGTCCATCTACATTGACGCTTTGACTTCTTCCGGAAAGAAATGATAGTACGAGTTTTAGAATTTGCTTTGGGATTTCCCAATGGAAGAGTTGACGGATGACCGGGGTTGATATAACGCGGTCAAATGCTTTTTCGAGGTCAAGTGAAACCACTACGCTATGTTTTGCTTGCTGTAGATTACTTACTAATTTGTGCTCGAGAAGGTGAACCAATGAGTGGACTCCTCTTTTGGGCCTAAAAGCATGTTGTTCTGGACTAATCTTGTTTTCTATATGCCATCCTACTCGTCTTGCAATAATTTTTTCCAAGATTTTTGAGAGAATAGGTAGCAAGGATATTGGCCGATATTCATCGTAGGAGTGACAGTTGCGACCTTTTTTGGGGATGGGTTTCAACAGTGCTCTTTTCCAGTCATGCGGGAAAATACCTGTTTTGATTATATTGGAATAGAGGGAGCAGATTTTCAATTTCAGATTATTAGCGGAAGATTTTACCATTTTGTAAGTTATTTTGTCTTGTCCTGGTGAGGTTCCCTTAGTCATTTGAAGTGTCATGGTAAGTTCCAGCAAAGAAATATCTTCAGTCAAGCACTCTGGGTAGTTTTGTAGGCTTGGGAGATCGTCTATTTGAAATTGGGTTTTTTCTTCAATGATTTTGGATGGGTAAGATAGGTCAGAGTTATATGACCTCCACTTTTCTATAAATGTATTGGCGATCAGTTCCGGATTGCAATGTAGATTATTGTTAAGCATCATTAAAGGGAACATTTCTGGAGGTTTATTAGACCGAATCGATCTGATTTTAGACCATAGGGTCTTCGAATCGATTGAAAGGTCCATAGAGTTGACAAAGGTTTCCCATGAGAGTCTTTTTGATGAGATGCATTCTTTTTTAACTTTTGCACAAATTTTTCTATATGCTAGGCAGTTAACAGTCGTCGGGTTTCGGCGTAATCGGGACCAGGTCGCTTGTTTTTCTTTTATTAGTTTTCCTATGGTGGGAGAAAACCAAATGGGATTGTTTTTTATGCTTTACTTTTTGGTTGTTGGAATGCTTTTGGATGCAGCTGTTCTTATTATTTTCTTTATTATGGCAGCTTCCTGGTTAATGTTTGATTTGGTTGGTGATGCGGATGTAAGATTTCCGGATATTTGTTCAAATAAACTCCAGTTTGCAAGGTTTTCCTTAAAGCGTGGAGTTTGTCTTCTGGTTGTTCTTCTTTCATGGCTATGAATTATTATTGGTATATGGTCCTTACTTTCTCCTCGAGGGATAACTTCCCAGTGAAGGAGAGGGGCTAGGTCCTCGGAAGCTAATGTAACGTCGATTGCAGAGAATGTGTTCCTAGTGGAAAATAACGTAGGTGATCCGTCGTTAAGCACTATTAGCCCTCGTTCATTAATAAATTCTTCAAATTTGGTTCCGGTTGGGTTGTTTTGTGCCGATCCCCAGAGGGTGCTGGCAGCATTGAAGTCACCTAAAATAAGATTGTGGGAATTAGAGTGGCTAGGTATGCTGTTGAGTAGGTCCGAGCTAATTGTTACTTCCCCTTCCCTGTAAATGTTTGTAATGTATATTGGGATTGTTCCTGGAATTTGAATGGTTTGAAATAAAATTTGTGCTGATGAAATGATGTGAGATAATATGGGTATGTGTTTTTTCACTAGGAAACCTATGCCTGACTTGGCATATTGATAGTCTTTGTTGTGATGGAGTGATTTGTAATTTTTAATACTGAAGAATTTTTCCTTTTGAGGTATGATGTGTGTTTCTTGAAGGGCTATGATGTCTGGGTTGTACGTTGATATAAGTATTTCGAGTGCATGTTTGTTGTTACAGAATCCTTGCAGATTCCATTGGAGTATGAGTAATTTGTTAAGTAACTGGTTCATTGTTCGTTATTAAAGGGGTTGTTTGCTTGGGCTGTGGGGATTGTTCCGATTATTTCTCTTATTTTTGTGGGGGATGTTTCGAGGGAAGGGGTTGGGTTGATGGGTGAATTTTCATCCAAATCCAATTCCATTTCCTCATTTTTACTTTCGTTGGCGTTGTTTTGTTGGTTAGGTTTGTTTAGATGGTTTTCATTCGATTGGGGTATATTTTGGATTTCTGTAGAATTATGTGTGTTGGGCGAGTTTTGGTGATCTAAGTTCATTTGTGTGGGGGGAAGGGGTGATAGATCTTGTTGTTTGGTGTTTGGGATTTTATTTGTTGCTGGTTGTGAAGGATAGGTTAAGTTTTTATTTTCTTCTGACGTTGTTTTGGAGTTTTCAGTTGATAGGGCTTTTGTGACTGTAGTTTTTGTTTGGGTGCGATCTTTTATTATTTCTGCCATTGTTTTACTTGCTTCTTGTCTTTTTTTGGGAGCTGGAAGTTGGTGAAGCGCCGGATCGTCGTTGTATATTTGCCAAGCTTCACGAACCGTGCAGCGTCGGTCAGCTTTGATTTTGTTTACCGATTTGTATTTTAGGAAGGATGGACAAGCAGGGTCGTACGATGTATGATTTTCTTGTTTGCAGTTTGTGCAGAATATTCTTGAGCATTCGGCATGCGGGGGCGGTAGACAGCAGTCTTTGCAGACTGTGGTGTTTGTACATCTGTTTTTGGTATGCCCTAACTTTTGACACAAAATGCACCTCATAGGGTTCTGAATGTATTCGTCAACTTGACAGTTGACCCATCCAATTTTGATGTCCTTTGGTCTGCGAATTCGATCAAAAGTTATGATTGCAGCGCCTGTTGCTACGAGCTTATTTTTTTCTTTTTTCATTATTTTCCTAACCTCGATGACTTTTTGGTTTTTGAGTTCTGCTAGTAGTTCGTCTTCTGGAATGTCAATTATGTGTCTGGAGAAGATTCTGCCTTGCACGGAATTGAGACTCATATGTGGGGTGATTTTGACTTGAATTGTATCTATTAATTTCGTGTGAGTGAATTGTTTGGCTGTCAGGAGGTTGGGTACTTTTATCAGTAAGTCACCGGACCGCATGGCCTTGACTTCTAAGATCTCTTTGGATACATATTCCAAACCTCTATTGATTTGGAATGGGTTGTACGATGCAATGGGGCGTGTGTTATCGGTTGCAGATATAACTAAATAACGTGGGATGTTGTTGTCGTTTTGTGTGGTTGTAGGAAGGGGTGGATAATGTCGGGGTTGTTGTTTTTACGTTTGATTTTTTTGGATTGGTTCAGGACAAACTCTGGTTCCAGGAGGCTGAACTGGTTGGGGTCAGGGGGGTCCGGGCCCCCTCTCATTATGGGTTTTACACACGGAGAACCAGTGGGTATCGAAAAATTGTAAGAAAAAATTCAATTAGTTCAACCACGTGGTTAGCAAATTTTGACACTTGGTAGAGTTTAATAGAAAATGGCGGTTCTCTTATTAGATTCGTTGTTATACGTCTTTACACGGCTGATGCCCGAATGAGACTCTATTTATTATTTATATTATTATTTATATTCGACTAATTTATTATATATGAAGAATAATACCAGATTAATAAGAGAACAAGCTAAAGATCAACCAAATAAACGAAACTGGACACGTGGAGGAAGACAAGTGAGGACAAGAAAAGAAATTACCGACCTTTACGTTTACCGTATAATCAAAATTAATACTGACCACAAAACAAAAAAAGGGTTGAATACAAAAATTAAAATAAAAAAAAACTCTTGTACAGGCGGTTTACTGACAGAAACGATCTGGAGATTAGGACACTGAAGTCTTCAATCAAAAATGTCAACTCGCTCATTAAACAAAACTATAGATTGTCTATTAACTCTTACTGGGATAACAGAATTCGAGCCGTTAATTCTAGCGACCCGAGTATGTTTCCCGAGATTAATAAAATCTTTAGAAAGAACACTCAAAATGATCTTCCATGTCTTAAGCTCCAAAGAACGACAGACAACGAAAACATACTCCTGACCGCAGGAGTAGATCTGGGGGACGCCGTCTTGGACGACGACTTCTTTGTGATCGAAGATCCATAGGAGAAGGTTGCTTTTCAGCAAGTGTATAAGGTGAATGAGTCCATTCTCTTCTGGAGAACAGAGCTCTGCTGAATCACTTCTACCTGCGAAATAGCATCACGCAATGGCGATCTGAGAATCTTGGTTTTACCGGATTCAATGAAGACAATCTGGCAAACGCCACCGTCGCCGAGCGAAATGGGCCAAGTTCCCTGCTCATCTCGAAGGTCGAACTACAAATGATCTTCGCATCATTAAAGAAAAAGAAGTCAGCAGGAGTCGATGGTATACCCAATGTTGTACTACGACATCTCCCCGAGGATGCAATTAACATATACACAACACTGTTCAACAACGCGCTGAATAATGCATATTATCCAGTGAACTGGAAGACAGCAGTTGTACATCCTCTCCCCAAAAAGGGAAAGGACAATTCCAATCCGGCAAATCTCCGGTCGATAAGTCTTCTTCCGAGTATCAGTAAGGTATTCGAAAAGGTTATCAATAGAGCTCTGTCCAAGTGGGCCGAGGACAAAAATATAATTCCAGACACACAGTTCGGCTTTAAGGCGGGACATGACACAATTCATGCCGCGTCTAAGTTAGTATCTGCTGTCCAATGGAACAATACTAAAAATCAATGCACGGGTGCCTGTCTGGTTGATTTGGAGAAGGCTTTTGACACCGTATGGTTAGAAGGTATTTATCTGAAGTTTACCAAATGGGGCATAAGTAAACCACTGTTATATATGCTTTACGACATGCTTAATGGTAGAAAGTTTGTTGTCAAGAGTGGCAATGTAACATCTACCACAACGTTTGATATTAACAACGGTCTGCAACAGGGAGCGGTGAACTCGCCGATTCTCTTTAGTGTTTACACCAGCGATCTCATTGGGAGTCTACCTCATGCAATTGCGTATGCCGATGATTTAGTTGCGTACAGAACAGGTCCAAAAGTTGAAGTCATCAGAATTCTCTTGCAACGTGATTTCAATAAAATTCAAAAGTACTGTAATGATTGGAAGCTGAAAATTAACTTCCAGAAATGTGAGACTATCCTGTTTAGAACCCCTTTGTCTGGGGCCTCTAGGGATACGAGAAAGAACTGGCGCAAGCTAGTGATCGCTGGGCCACATGGACATCCACTGGCAAGTAAAAGTGTAGTAAAGTACCTTGGCATCTGGTTGGATCAGTATCTATATTTCAATCGACATGTAGAGGCTGCTCTGGCCAGGGCTAGGGGAGCTTTTGCCCTGACAAGACGGTTGTTTTATAGCAGCCGCCTTGATAGCAGGGTGAAAGTGATTTGCTACAATCAGGCCGATGATTGCCTACGGATGCCCTGTGTGGTTCAACGTTGCACTATCTCTAATGGAAAAGATTCGGGTGTTCGAGAGACAGTGTCTTCGCACTTGTCTCGGTCTTTATAGAACACCAGAGTCGGAGTACAAACATCATTATTCCAACGAAGTCTTATACAACGGGGCCAATACTAACAGGATAGATAACTTTTTAATTAAGCTCATTCGCGGACACATTGCAAGGGCGATGACCTCAACTAATGAACAAATCTTCGGGGCTTACTACCCCCAAGATGAATATTTTGAAAGCACACGTTCGAGTGGTTTTATCCCGCCCGAGGCTTTCCTATACCTTGATAGTCGAGGGCTGATTCAGGATAGATCGGCGATTCCGTTGATCTACCACGTCGGCCGCAGAACAGTCGATAGGCGGCTCCTCTACGATCGAGACGTAGTCGCTGGGAGCGAAGCAGAGCGCCTCCGTTTCAGTAGGGCTGTGCCCGACCGGGATCGGAAGGAAGCCTTAGATCAGGTCCACCAATTTTGGTGGCTCAGTTAAAAAACCGATATTTCAGTCGGCAAAACGAAATATCGCCTATGGCGCCGACTTCATTTATCTTTGGTATCTTTAAGCTAGGTAGGGCAGTTGCGGCGGAACCAAAAAAAAAAAAAAAAAATAAAAAAAAAAAAAAATAAAATATATATACAATTTCAAAAAATACAAAAAATATATATAAAAACACGAAAATCAAAAAAAGCTTGCTGTGGCTGTTCTAATTTTAAGTAATTTTAAGTATTTTAGGTTTATTTTAAGTAATTTTAAGTTTATCTTTAGTTTATTTTCAGTTCGTTTTAAGTAGTTTAAGATAGATTAAGTTAAGTAGGTAAAGATAAACCAGTTTTTTAATTTTCTGGGGAAAAATAAAACCCGATATAGATAAGATAAATTTAAGTTATTTTTAGGCCGAAAGGCAATTAAAATTAAGTTAGAGATTAATTTAGAGCGCCCGCATAGGGCCAGTAAGTTAATCAAGATGATATTTGTTTAGCTAGTTTTAAGATTTTTGTCTAGCATTTAAGTAGATATAAGAAAAAGTTAAAAATAAAAATCTCTTAAAAGTAAAAAAAAAGTATATTCGTACATATATATAAAACTAAGAAAAACAACAACTTATGTGTACTACCACCAAGGTCATAGCCTGGAGTTATAGCTATTTCACTCTAGCCTATGAACTTGGTGGTAGTACACATGAGTTGTTGTTCTTCATTCAAAAAGCTTTTATTGTGTAACACTGTAGACTGCAACATTCTTATATGCGCCTCATCAACAAGTAATAACATAAGTATGAGAAGATATAATTGATAAGCATGTACAAATTTTGGACCTTTGGCATTTAGGACTATGAAAATAAATATTGACATCTAAGTCAAGTATAGGGTAGGGGACAAATTAATATACATTACTTTCGTCTTGGGGCTCATAACTAAGTTATGTAATAGGAACCAGATTCGAAAAAAGATTAAGGTTCTAAATTATGTTTGCGATCAAGTTAAGGAAACTCTCTGAACCATATGAGAAATCTACGTCATCTGTCTGTAGTTGGAAATATCAGCAGTAGAATCTTTCTTAAATAGTGGCATAAAATTTGCACATTTCAAAGCTTCAGGAATATAAAGATAAAAAATAAAAAATAGATGAAAGTATACCAATTAAAAAGCATGCTACTTCTTTAAGACATATGTTAGAAATACCATCAACCCGACATGAATTTGTGTTTTAAGAGTTCCAATAGTTTTCAAAACTTCATAAGGAGAAAATGATTTGAAAACAAGACTGTTACAGACTGTCGGTTCATCAGAATAGACGGATGTCAAGTAACCTAAACTTGAGTTGAATATACATGTTCAACATTTTAATCACACAAAATAATATATAATATATAAATAAAAAAATACATATATATAGATACATATATAAATTTGCACATTTCAAAGCTTCAGGAATATAAAGACACAAAATAGATGAAAGTATACCAATTAAAAAGCATGCTACTTCTTTAAGACATATGTTAGAAATACCATCAACCCGACATGAATTTGTGTTTTAAGAGTTCCAATAGTTTTCAAAATTTCATAAGGAGAAAATGATTTGAAAACAAGACTGTTACAGACTGTCGGTTCATCAGAATAGACGGATGTCAAGTAACCTAAACTTGAGTTGAATATACATGTTCAACATTTTAATCACACAAAATAATATATGATATATAAATAAAAAAATACATATATATAGATACATATATATATATATATATATACAAAACAAATACATATACTATAAAGTATAAAGTACAAAAATACAAAACAAGTACACATTTTATAATTACAAAATGTGAAATACTGTATTCAAACAACATATATACATAAAAAAGACTATAAAGAAAAACCCGTAAATCTTCCTCAGTTAATAATTTTAGGTTTAAGTTTACTTAATTTTACTTTTGTGCACTTCAATACATAAAATATTTGAATCGTTGTTTTTTTAGATAACCACCAATCAAGACTAAGATCAGAGAAACATCAACAAGAAGTCATCAATCAAAGGTCCAAAATCCACAATCCGATTAAACGTAAATATTATTGAAGAATGTCATGCTGAAACCAACTTCACAACATTTGGGGCAACCAAAAATAACATCACCCTATGCTATCCGGAAGGGCCATTTTGCAAACAGGTTTTCCGCTCCTACGCGTTGTTATGGTTGTGGTTGAGTTGGAGTTTTCCGGGATAACTCTCAACATTGTTCTGGAAACGCAAAACGAACTCTCGGGTCAGTATGATGGGAGCTTCGTTAAATTCGAAAAGATTGCCTACTAGTAATCAGTCGGAAAAAGTTCTTTTAGGTTTCACACTTGAGCAGAAGTAGGGATTAACGGCCATATCTTGGCATTGAAATTTATGGCGTTAAAATGTTAGGGCTTTTAGATTCAGACATTTTAAAGGATTTAAGTATAGCGTTAGGGAAAACTAGTATAGACAGAGTAACCTTAACGGATGGTACAGGTATTGTAGTGGAAGGAACAGTGTAACTACCAATTAGGTTAGAAGAAAAAGTAGTTTTGATAGTGTCAATTCATTCCTCGCCCTCCTCGTATGCTTAAGGTTAGGTTAGGTTTGCGGGTTGTTGAATGGTTGAAAGAGAGCCCTTAGCTCAACATCAACGCACTTAGGTCAATGTAGACCCATTGTGATGCGCATTTGAGGGTTTACAAATTCCTCTTCTTACCATATTTTTACTTTTTTTACTTTTACGTCAGATTTCTCATTTCCCATGATTCTCGCAACACCAGGGACGCAGCAGAGTTTAATATTGTGCTGTGTTGAAAAAACTTTAGGCTCTTCGCGACAGCTTTTCACAAGCTTTGACTTTATTTATTATTTATATTATTATTTATATTCGACTACTTTATTATATATGAAGAATAATACCAGATTATTAAGAGAACAAGCTAAAGATCAACCAAATAAACGAAACCGGACACGTGGAGGAAGACAAGTGAGGACAAGAAAAGAAATTACCGACCTTTACGTTTACCGTATAATCAAAATTAATACTGACCACAAAACAAAAAAAGGGTTGAATACAAAAATTAAAATAAAAAAAAAACTCTTGTACAGGCGGTTTACTGACAGAAACGATCTGGAGATTAGGACACTGAAGTCTTCAATCAAAAATGTCAACTCGCTCATTAAACAAAACTATAGATTGTCTATTAACTCTTACTGGGATAACAGAATTCGAGCCGTTAATTCTAGCGACCCGAGTATGTTTCCCGAGATTAATAAAATCTTTAGAAAGAACACTCAAAATGATCTTCCGTGTCTTAAGCTCCAAAGAACGACAGACAACGAAAACATACTCCTGACCGCAGGAGTAGATCTGGGGGACGCCGTCTTGGACGACGACTTCTTTGTGATCGAAGATCCATTGGAGAAGGTTGCTTTTCAGCAAGTGTATAAGGTGAATGAGTCCATTCTCTTCTGGAGAACAGAGCTCTGCTGAATCACTTCTACCTGCGAAATAGCATCACGCAATGGCGATCTGAGAATCTTGGTTTTACCGGATTCAATGAAGACAATCTGGCAAACGCCACCGTCGCCGAGCGAAATGGGCCAAGTTCCCTGCTCATCTCGAAGGTCGAACTACAAATGATCTTCGCATCATTAAAGAAAAAGAAGTCAGCAGGAGTCATGGTATACCCAATGTTGTACTACGACATCTCCCCGAGGATGCAATTAACATATACACAACACTGTTCAACAACGCGCTGAATAATGCATATTATCCAGTGAACTGGAAGACAGCAGTTGTACATCCTCTCCCCAAAAAGGGAAAGGACAATTCCAATCCGGCAAATCTCCGGTCGATAAGTCTTCTTCCGAGTATCAGTAAGGTATTCGAAAAGGTTATCAATAGAGCTCTGTCCAAGTGGGCCGAGGACAAAAATATAATTCCAGACACACAGTTCGGCTTTAAGGCGGGACATGACACAATTCATGCCGCGTCTAAGTTAGTATCTGCTGTCCAATGGAACAATACTAAAAATCAATGCACGGGTGCCTGTCTGGTTGATTTGGAGAAGGCTTTTGACACCGTATGGTTAGAAGGTATTTATCTGAAGTTTACCAAATGGGGCATAAGTAAACCACTGTTATATATGCTTTACGACATGCTTAATGGTAGAAAGTTTGTTGTCAAGAGTGGCAATGTAACATCTACCACAACGTTTGATATTAACAACGGTCTGCAACAGGGAGCGGTGAACTCGCCGATTCTCTTTAGTGTTTACACCAGCGATCTCATTGGGAGTCTACCTCATGCAATTGCGTATGCCGATGATTTAGTTGCGTACAGAACAGGTCCAAAAGTTGAAGTCATCAGAATTCTCTTGCAACGTGATTTCAATAAAATTCAAAAGTACTGTAATGATTGGAAGCTGAAAATTAACTTCCAGAAATGTGAGACTATCCTGTTTAGAACCCCTTTGTCTGGGGCCTCTAGGGATACGAGAAAGAACTGGCGCAAGCTAGTGATCGCTGGGCCACATGGACATCCACTGGCAAGTAAAAGTGTAGTAAAGTACCTTGGCATCTGGTTGGATCAGTATCTATATTTCAATCGACATGTAGAGGCTGCTCTGGCCAGGGCTAGGGGAGCTTTTGCCCTGACAAGACGGTTGTTTTATAGCAGCCGCCTTGATAGCAGGGTGAAAGTGATTTGCTACAATCAGGCCGATGATTGCCTACGGATGCCCTGTGTGGTTCAACGTTGCACTATCTCTAATGGAAAAGATTCGGGTGTTCGAGAGACAGTGTCTTCGCACTTGTCTCGGTCTTTATAGAACACCAGAGTCGGAGTACAAACATCATTATTCCAACGAGGTCTTATACAACGGGGCCAATACTAACAGGATAGATAACTTTTTAATTAAGCTCATTCGCGGACACATTGCAAGGGCGATGACCTCAACTAATGAACAAATCTTCGGGGCTTACTACCCCCAAGATGAATATTTTGAAAGCACACGTTCGAGTGGTTTTATCCCGCCCGAGGCTTTCCTATACCTTGATAGTCGAGGGCTGATTCAGGATAGATCGGCGATTCCGTTGATCTACCACGTCGGCCGCAGAACAGTCGATAGGCGGCTCCTCTACGATCGAGACGTAGTCGCTGGGAGCGAAGCAGAGCGCCTCCGTTTCAGTAGGGCTGTGCCCGACCGGGATCGGAAGGAAGCCTTAGATCAGGTCCACCAATTTTGGTGGCTCAGTTAAAAAACCGATATTTCAGTCGGCAAAACGAAATATCGCCTATGGCGCCGACTTCATTTATCTTTGGTATCTTTAAGCTAGGTAGGGCAGTTGCGGCGGAACCAAAAAAAAAAAAAAAAAATAAAAAAAAAAAAAATAAAATATATATACAATTTCAAAAAATACAAAAAATATATATAAAAACACGAAAATCAAAAAAAGCTTGCTGTGGCTGTTCTAATTTTAAGTAATTTTAAGTATTTTAGGTTTATTTTAAGTAATTTTAAGTTTATCTTTAGTTTATTTTCAGTTCGTTTTAAGTAGTTTAAGATAGATTAAGTTAAGTAGGTAAAGATAAACCAGTTTTTTAATTTTCTGGGGAAAAATAAAACCCGATATAGATAAGATAAATTTAAGTTATTTTTAGGCCGAAAGGCAATTAAAATTAAGTTAGAGATTAATTTAGAGCGCCCGCATAGGGCCAGTAAGTTAATCAAGATGATATTTGTTTAGCTAGTTTTAAGATTTTTGTCTAGCATTTAAGTAGATATAAGAAAAAGTTAAAAATAAAAATCTCTTAAAAGTAAAAAAAAAGTATATTCGTACATATATATAAAACTAAGAAAAACAACAACTTATGTGTACTACCACCAAGGTCATAGCCTGGAGTTATAGCTATTTCACTCTAGCCTATGAACTTGGTGGTAGTACACATGAGTTGTTGTTCTTCATTCAAAAAGCTTTTATTGTGTAACACTGCAACATTCTTATATGCGCCTCATCAACAAGTAATAACATAAGTATGAGAAGATATAATTGATAAGCATGTACAAATGTTGGACCTTTGGCATTTAGGACTATGAAAATAAATATTGACATCTAAGTCAAGTATAGGGTAGGGGACAAATTAATATACATTACTTTCGTCTTGGGGCTCATAACTAAGTTATGTAATAGGAACCAGATTCGAAAAAAGATTAAGGTTCTAAATTATGTTTGCGATCAAGTTAAGGAAACTCTCTGAACCATATGAGAAATCTACGTCATCTGTCTGTAGTTGGAAATATCAGCAGTAGAATCTTTCTTAAATAGTGGCATAAAATTTGCACATTTCAAAGCTTCAGGAATATAAAGATAAAAAATAAAAAATAGATGAAAGTATACCAATTAAAAAGCATGCTACTTCTTTAAGACATATGTTAGAAATACCATCAACCCGACATGAATTTGTGTTTTAAGAGTTCCAATAGTTTTCAAAACTTCATAAGGAGAAAATGATTTGAAAACAAGACTGTTACAGACTGTCGGTTCATCAGAATAGACGGATGTCAAGTAACCTAAACTTGAGTTGAATATACATGTTCAACATTTTAATCACACAAAATAATATATAATATATAAATAAAAAAATACATATATATAGATACATATATAAATTTGCACATTTCAAAGCTTCAGGAATATAAAGATACAAAATAGATGAAAGTATACCAATTAAAAAGCATGCTACTTCTTTAAGACATATGTTAGAAATACCATCAACCCGACATGAATTTGTGTTTTAAGAGTTCCAATAGTTTTCAAAATTTCATAAGGAGAAAATGATTTGAAAACAAGACTGTTACAGACTGTCGGTTCATCAGAATAGACGGATGTCAAGTAACCTAAACTTGAGTTGAATATACATGTTCAACATTTTAATCACACAAAATAATATATGATATATAAATAAAAAAATACATATATATAGATACATATATATATATATATATATACAAAACAAATACATATACTATAAAGTATAAAGTACAAAAATACAAAACAAGTACACATTTTATAATTACAAAATGTGAAATACTGTATTCAAACAACATATATACATAAAAAAGACTATAAAGAAAAACCCGTAAATCTTCCTCAGTTAATAATTTTAGGTTTAAGTTTACTTAATTTTACTTTTGTGCACTTCAATACATAAAATATTTGAATCGTTGTTTTTTTAGATAACCACCAATCAAGACTAAGATCAGAGAAACATCAACAAGAAGTCATCAATCAAAGGTCCAAAATCCACAATCCGATTAAACGTAAATATTATTGAAGAATGTCATGCTGAAACCAACTTCACAACATTTGGGGCAACCAAAAATAACATCACCCTATGCTATCCGGAAGGGCCATTTTGCAAACAGGTTTTCCGCTCCTACGCGTTGTTATGGTTGTGGTTGAGTTGGAGTTTTCCGGGATAACTCTCAACATTGTTCTGGAAACGCAAAACGAACTCTCGGGTCAGTATGATGGGAGCTTCGTTAAATTCGAAAAGATTGCCTACTAGTAATCAGTCGGAAAAAGTTCTTTTAGGTTTCACACTTGAGCAGAAGTAGGGATTAACGGCCATATCTTGGCATTGAAATTTATGGCGTTAAAATGTTAGGGCTTTTAGATTCAGACATTTTAAAGGATTTAAGTATAGCGTTAGGGAAAACTAGTATAGACAGAGTAACCTTAACGGATGGTACAGGTATTGTAGTGGAAGGAACAGTGTAACTACCAATTAGGTTAGAAGAAAAAGTAGTTTTGATAGTGTCAATTCATTCCTCGCCCTCCTCGTATGCTTAAGGTTAGGTTAGGTTTGCGGGTTGTTGAATGGTTGAAAGAGAGCCCTTAGCTCAACATCAACGCACTTAGGTCAATGTAGACCCATTGTGATGCGCATTTGAGGGTTTACAAATTCCTCTTCTTACCATATTTTTACTTTTTTTACTTTTACGTCAGATTTCTCATTTCCCATGATTCTCGCAACACCAGGGACGCAGCAGAGTTTAATATTGTGCTGTGTTGAAAAAACTTTAGGCTCTTCGCGACAGCTTTTCACAAGCTTTGACTTTATTTATTATTTATATTATTATTTATATTCGACTACTTTATTATATATGAAGAATAATACCAGATTATTAAGAGAACAAGCTAAAGATCAACCAAATAAACGAAACCGGACACGTGGAGGAAGACAAGTGAGGACAAGAAAAGAAATTACCGACCTTTACGTTTACCGTATAATCAAAATTAATACTGACCACAAAACAAAAAAAGGGTTGAATACAAAAATTAAAATAAAAAAAAAACTCTTGTACAGGCGGTTTACTGACAGAAACGATCTGGAGATTAGGACACTGAAGTCTTCAATCAAAAATGTCAACTCGCTCATTAAACAAAACTATAGATTGTCTATTAACTCTTACTGGGATAACAGAATTCGAGCCGTTAATTCTAGCGACCCGAGTATGTTTCCCGAGATTAATAAAATCTTTAGAAAGAACACTCAAAATGATCTTCCGTGTCTTAAGCTCCAAAGAACGACAGACAACGAAAACATACTCCTGACCGCAGGAGTAGATCTGGGGGACGCCGTCTTGGACGACGACTTCTTTGTGATCGAAGATCCATTGGAGAAGGTTGCTTTTCAGCAAGTGTATAAGGTGAATGAGTCCATTCTCTTCTGGAGAACAGAGCTCTGCTGAATCACTTCTACCTGCGAAATAGCATCACGCAATGGCGATCTGAGAATCTTGGTTTTACCGGATTCAATGAAGACAATCTGGCAAACGCCACCGTCGCCGAGCGAAATGGGCCAAGTTCCCTGCTCATCTCGAAGGTCGAACTACAAATGATCTTCGCATCATTAAAGAAAAAGAAGTCAGCAGGAGTCATGGTATACCCAATGTTGTACTACGACATCTCCCCGAGGATGCAATTAACATATACACAACACTGTTCAACAACGCGCTGAATAATGCATATTATCCAGTGAACTGGAAGACAGCAGTTGTACATCCTCTCCCCAAAAAGGGAAAGGACAATTCCAATCCGGCAAATCTCCGGTCGATAAGTCTTCTTCCGAGTATCAGTAAGGTATTCGAAAAGGTTATCAATAGAGCTCTGTCCAAGTGGGCCGAGGACAAAAATATAATTCCAGACACACAGTTCGGCTTTAAGGCGGGACATGACACAATTCATGCCGCGTCTAAGTTAGTATCTGCTGTCCAATGGAACAATACTAAAAATCAATGCACGGGTGCCTGTCTGGTTGATTTGGAGAAGGCTTTTGACACCGTATGGTTAGAAGGTATTTATCTGAAGTTTACCAAATGGGGCATAAGTAAACCACTGTTATATATGCTTTACGACATGCTTAATGGTAGAAAGTTTGTTGTCAAGAGTGGCAATGTAACATCTACCACAACGTTTGATATTAACAACGGTCTGCAACAGGGAGCGGTGAACTCGCCGATTCTCTTTAGTGTTTACACCAGCGATCTCATTGGGAGTCTACCTCATGCAATTGCGTATGCCGATGATTTAGTTGCGTACAGAACAGGTCCAAAAGTTGAAGTCATCAGAATTCTCTTGCAACGTGATTTCAATAAAATTCAAAAGTACTGTAATGATTGGAAGCTGAAAATTAACTTCCAGAAATGTGAGACTATCCTGTTTAGAACCCCTTTGTCTGGGGCCTCTAGGGATACGAGAAAGAACTGGCGCAAGCTAGTGATCGCTGGGCCACATGGACATCCACTGGCAAGTAAAAGTGTAGTAAAGTACCTTGGCATCTGGTTGGATCAGTATCTATATTTCAATCGACATGTAGAGGCTGCTCTGGCCAGGGCTAGGGGAGCTTTTGCCCTGACAAGACGGTTGTTTTATAGCAGCCGCCTTGATAGCAGGGTGAAAGTGATTTGCTACAATCAGGCCGATGATTGCCTACGGATGCCCTGTGTGGTTCAACGTTGCACTATCTCTAATGGAAAAGATTCGGGTGTTCGAGAGACAGTGTCTTCGCACTTGTCTCGGTCTTTATAGAACACCAGAGTCGGAGTACAAACATCATTATTCCAACGAGGTCTTATACAACGGGGCCAATACTAACAGGATAGATAACTTTTTAATTAAGCTCATTCGCGGACACATTGCAAGGGCGATGACCTCAACTAATGAACAAATCTTCGGGGCTTACTACCCCCAAGATGAATATTTTGAAAGCACACGTTCGAGTGGTTTTATCCCGCCCGAGGCTTTCCTATACCTTGATAGTCGAGGGCTGATTCAGGATAGATCGGCGATTCCGTTGATCTACCACGTCGGCCGCAGAACAGTCGATAGGCGGCTCCTCTACGATCGAGACGTAGTCGCTGGGAGCGAAGCAGAGCGCCTCCGTTTCAGTAGGGCTGTGCCCGACCGGGATCGGAAGGAAGCCTTAGATCAGGTCCACCAATTTTGGTGGCTCAGTTAAAAAACCGATATTTCAGTCGGCAAAACGAAATATCGCCTATGGCGCCGACTTCATTTATCTTTGGTATCTTTAAGCTAGGTAGGGCAGTTGCGGCGGAACCAAAAAAAAAAAAAAAAAATAAAAAAAAAAAAAATAAAATATATATACAATTTCAAAAAATACAAAAAATATATATAAAAACACGAAAATCAAAAAAAGCTTGCTGTGGCTGTTCTAATTTTAAGTAATTTTAAGTATTTTAGGTTTATTTTAAGTAATTTTAAGTTTATCTTTAGTTTATTTTCAGTTCGTTTTAAGTAGTTTAAGATAGATTAAGTTAAGTAGGTAAAGATAAACCAGTTTTTTAATTTTCTGGGGAAAAATAAAACCCGATATAGATAAGATAAATTTAAGTTATTTTTAGGCCGAAAGGCAATTAAAATTAAGTTAGAGATTAATTTAGAGCGCCCGCATAGGGCCAGTAAGTTAATCAAGATGATATTTGTTTAGCTAGTTTTAAGATTTTTGTCTAGCATTTAAGTAGATATAAGAAAAAGTTAAAAATAAAAATCTCTTAAAAGTAAAAAAAAAGTATATTCGTACATATATATAAAACTAAGAAAAACAACAACTTATGTGTACTACCACCAAGGTCATAGCCTGGAGTTATAGCTATTTCACTCTAGCCTATGAACTTGGTGGTAGTACACATGAGTTGTTGTTCTTCATTCAAAAAGCTTTTATTGTGTAACACTGCAACATTCTTATATGCGCCTCATCAACAAGTAATAACATAAGTATGAGAAGATATAATTGATAAGCATGTACAAATGTTGGACCTTTGGCATTTAGGACTATGAAAATAAATATTGACATCTAAGTCAAGTATAGGGTAGGGGACAAATTAATATACATTACTTTCGTCTTGGGGCTCATAACTAAGTTATGTAATAGGAACCAGATTCGAAAAAAGATTAAGGTTCTAAATTATGTTTGCGATCAAGTTAAGGAAACTCTCTGAACCATATGAGAAATCTACGTCATCTGTCTGTAGTTGGAAATATCAGCAGTAGAATCTTTCTTAAATAGTGGCATAAAATTTGCACATTTCAAAGCTTCAGGAATATAAAGATAAAAAATAAAAAATAGATGAAAGTATACCAATTAAAAAGCATGCTACTTCTTTAAGACATATGTTAGAAATACCATCAACCCGACATGAATTTGTGTTTTAAGAGTTCCAATAGTTTTCAAAACTTCATAAGGAGAAAATGATTTGAAAACAAGACTGTTACAGACTGTCGGTTCATCAGAATAGACGGATGTCAAGTAACCTAAACTTGAGTTGAATATACATGTTCAACATTTTAATCACACAAAATAATATATAATATATAAATAAAAAAATACATATATATAGATACATATATAAATTTGCACATTTCAAAGCTTCAGGAATATAAAGATACAAAATAGATGAAAGTATACCAATTAAAAAGCATGCTACTTCTTTAAGACATATGTTAGAAATACCATCAACCCGACATGAATTTGTGTTTTAAGAGTTCCAATAGTTTTCAAAATTTCATAAGGAGAAAATGATTTGAAAACAAGACTGTTACAGACTGTCGGTTCATCAGAATAGACGGATGTCAAGTAACCTAAACTTGAGTTGAATATACATGTTCAACATTTTAATCACACAAAATAATATATGATATATAAATAAAAAAATACATATATATAGATACATATATATATATATATATATACAAAACAAATACATATACTATAAAGTATAAAGTACAAAAATACAAAACAAGTACACATTTTATAATTACAAAATGTGAAATACTGTATTCAAACAACATATATACATAAAAAAGACTATAAAGAAAAACCCGTAAATCTTCCTCAGTTAATAATTTTAGGTTTAAGTTTACTTAATTTTACTTTTGTGCACTTCAATACATAAAATATTTGAATCGTTGTTTTTTTAGATAACCACCAATCAAGACTAAGATCAGAGAAACATCAACAAGAAGTCATCAATCAAAGGTCCAAAATCCACAATCCGATTAAACGTAAATATTATTGAAGAATGTCATGCTGAAACCAACTTCACAACATTTGGGGCAACCAAAAATAACATCACCCTATGCTATCCGGAAGGGCCATTTTGCAAACAGGTTTTCCGCTCCTACGCGTTGTTATGGTTGTGGTTGAGTTGGAGTTTTCCGGGATAACTCTCAACATTGTTCTGGAAACGCAAAACGAACTCTCGGGTCAGTATGATGGGAGCTTCGTTAAATTCGAAAAGATTGCCTACTAGTAATCAGTCGGAAAAAGTTCTTTTAGGTTTCACACTTGAGCAGAAGTAGGGATTAACGGCCATATCTTGGCATTGAAATTTATGGCGTTAAAATGTTAGGGCTTTTAGATTCAGACATTTTAAAGGATTTAAGTATAGCGTTAGGGAAAACTAGTATAGACAGAGTAACCTTAACGGATGGTACAGGTATTGTAGTGGAAGGAACAGTGTAACTACCAATTAGGTTAGAAGAAAAAGTAGTTTTGATAGTGTCAATTCATTCCTCGCCCTCCTCGTATGCTTAAGGTTAGGTTAGGTTTGCGGGTTGTTGAATGGTTGAAAGAGAGCCCTTAGCTCAACATCAACGCACTTAGGTCAATGTAGACCCATTGTGATGCGCATTTGAGGGTTTACAAATTCCTCTTCTTACCATATTTTTACTTTTTTTACTTTTACGTCAGATTTCTCATTTCCCATGATTCTCGCAACACCAGGGACGCAGCAGAGTTTAATATTGTGCTGTGTTGAAAAAACTTTAGGCTCTTCGCGACAGCTTTTCACAAGCTTCGACTTTATTTATTATTTATATTATTATTTATATTCGACTACTTTATTATATATGAAGAATAATACCAGATTATTAAGAGAACAAGCTAAAGATCAACCAAATAAACGAAACCGGGCACGTGGAGGAAGACAAGTGAGAACAAGAAAAGAAATTACCGACCTTTACGTTTACCGTATAATCAAAATTAATACTGACCACAAAACAAAAAAAGGGTTGAATACAAAAATTAAAGAATTAAAAAGGAAAATCTATGGGAAAACCCAAAGCAAGCCATCAGCAAAGGTAGTAAACAATAACAACAACATACAAGAATAGATGACAAACACAACGCCAGCTATCATTATAGGAATAATATATGTAGCATTTAAAGTAAATCAAAACTTAAAAAAATTCGAAGATGATAGTAAAAATAAAGCATTAAAATTAAAATTCAAAACAATATACAGTACTACAAAGGCACTATTAGAAGAACAGCTAAATATTAACTTTCTACAACATATGACCGAAACCCAATAACCAACAACATGTCAGATTTCGATTTAACAATGGCTATGGAAGCCATACTTTTATTTACAGGTAATTATAAGGAATTAGATAATTTCTTTCTTTCACCGGCGGATTGGACGAAACATCACATTAGACAGGTACAACTTTGAGGTAGTTAGGGACTTTGTTTACCTCGGATCCGCTTAAACATCTCGTCAGAAATAAAGCGAAGAATTACTCTTGCCAATCGCTGTTTCTATGGGCTAGGAAGGCAATTGAGGAGCAAAGCCCTCTCTCGAAAGACAAAGGAGACTCTGTATAAGACCCAAATCATCTCAGTCCTGCTTTATGGCGACGAGGCATGGACTCTATCTAAAGCGGATGAATATACCCTTAGTCGTTTTGAGCGTAAGATTCTTCGGAGGATTTTTGGCCCTATCTGCGTTAACGGACTTTGGAGGAGAAGGTTCAACCAAGAACTATACGAGCTGTACAGCGACAATGATCTGGTCAAAAAAATACGTATATCACGTTTAAGATGGCTAGGTCATATAGAGCGAATGGACAACAATACTAAGGCTCGCAGGATCCTCGATTCCATCCCATAGGGTAGATGCAGTCAAGGAAGACCTACCTTAGGTGGGGCGCTCAAGTAGAGGACGACCTCAACCAACTTGGAGTGCGAAACAAGAGGCAGCTAGCCAAAGACCGAGCTGGCTGGAGAGGCATGTTGGTTGAGGCCCAGGTTCGTCCCGAACTCTAGCGCCCCCTAAGTAATCTTACTAGTTTCTTTAAAATAGTCGAAATAATAAATAAGGGTTTAAAGCCCACTTACACAGGTAACTCATTAGATTTTTCACGTCAAATTATGAAAAAATATTAAAACAGCTTTAAGTAACTTAGAACCGAATAGTTTTGATGAATTGAGAAAAAAAATCAAGAAAGATATAAGAGTAGTTTAACAATATTCCAAGTTTAAAATACCTTATCTAATTTTAGTCAAAGAAATCTTTCAGTGACTTCATTCAAGGATAAGTTACTGAACAATACAAAAGAGGTAAACAGGCTACAGACCAAAGAACTGGGAGCCGAGGCTACAAAGATAAAAAAAAGATTTAAAGATTAGTAAAATTAATTATATATATGCACTAAACATCTACAAAAATGGTCTTAACGACAACATCAAACACTTACAGAAGCTTTAAATCTGGCCTCAGAACTAGAAAAAAACAATACAAATATAATAATGTAATTTAGGCGAAATTTCCAAAACGTAAACAATAAACATGCAACACTTTACAAGATTTACAAGAAACATGAACCAACAAAATTACAACAACAACCCAATCCGATACAATAACCAAAACAATAATTTTAACCGACAAAATAACTGGAACAATAACCGAAACCAAAATTATCAAAGAAATATTAACTAAGGTCAACAACAAAACTCATTCAGAGACACGAGACATCGAATACGATATGTAAACAATGAACAAGAGGGAAATCAAATCGGCTTGGATTACGAGAATACGAATATTCCAGACAGCCAAAATTACTTAGTTACTTACTTAAGGGCGCTACAGTTCGCGATTAACCTGGGCCTCAAACAACATGCTTCTCTCTATGACGAGATGTTGTTTTCAGATGTTATAGCGGATCTGAGGTAAACAGAGTCCCTAACTACCTCAAAGTTGTACCTGTCTATTGTGATGTTTTGTCCAATCCGCCGGTGTTGTGTGTCCCTTTTTGTGGACAGCAGTTACTTCGGTTTGGGCCTCATTGACTGCTAGTCCCATCTTAGCCGCTTCAGCTTCAATGCTAGCAAACGTTCCAGTGACAGCTCGCCGAGTTCTGCCAATGATGTCTATGTCGACAGCGTATGCTAACAATTGCACAAACTTGAAAAAAAATGTCCCACTACAATTGACTTGCGCTCTTATAATTTTTTCAAGTATCAAGATGAAGAAATCGCACGATAGCACATCACCTTGTCGGAATCCTTTTTTTACATCAAAAGCTTCTGTGAGGTCAGTGCCAAAACCAGACTCTGTATAGCTCGTCTCTATAAATGCTATCGTCCTTAAAATCGGCCTTAAAATCGATAAAGAGATGATGGGTATCGATTTGGAATTCTTGGGTAGTTTCCAGAATCTTCCGTAGCGTGAACATTTAATCGATTTTGGACTTTCCTGGTCTGAAACGACACTGATAGGGGCCAATCAGGTTGCTGAAGAAAGGTTTCAGGCGTTAACATAGTACGGCAGAGAGGATGTTGTAGGTGATATTCAGGAGACTTATTCTTCTATAGTTGGCGCAGTTCAGAGGGTCTCCTTTCTTGTGGATCGGGCAAACGATGCTGAGGTTCCATTCATCAGACATATTTTCTTCTGACCAAACTTTAGAGATGAGGTGGTGTATGCACCCCACCAGGTCATCTCCGGCGGGTAGTCCGTCGGGTCCAGCAGCTTTGTTGTTTTTTAGTTTAGATATTGCTATCCTCACTTCATTTTGGTCAGGTGGACGGAAATTTTGTCTGTCATCGTCCATGTTGAATGGTTCAGTATGCCTAACAGCGGGATATTGGTTTTCATTGCTGTTTAACAGTCCGCAGAAATGGTCCTTCCATGTACTCAGCACCGACAGTAGTTCTACTAAGAGGCTTCTGTGCGGGTTTTTTTCCTTGGCACGTTCTTTTTACCTCTTGGTAAAACTTCCGCACGTTGTTCCTGTAGTAGCATCTCTCAATATCTTCGATCGCGCGCTTCTCATGCTCTCTCTTTTTCTTTTTGGAGAAGCCGGTGTTCTTCCCGTCTTTTCTGCTCGTAGAGCTCGCGAGCAGCTCACGTCTTTCTTTGTAGCACCGTTTTATATGCCTCTTGTTTGGCTGCATGGGCTTGTCCGCATTAGTCCAGAGGTTTCGTGGTGTCTGGTGAAACCTAGCATATCAGTTACGGCATCTCTGATAGCTTGTTGGCAGTGTTGCCACTGGTCTTTGGCACTTGATGCTGGCGGTAATGGATTTCTTGAGAGGTTACGGGATATTTGATCGGCATAGGTTCTGGCGGTCCCTTGCGATTGCGACTTTCCGACATCATACTTCCTCACAGTATTACTCCGTTGTTGTGGTCTTCGGGTTATTCGCATTCTTACTTTGCCTGGAACAAGATAGTGATCCTAATCGATGTTAGCTGCTCGGAAGGTGCAATCATCCAAAATACGCCAACGAACAATTATAACAGTGCCTAAATATTTAAATAGCAACAAACGG
The DNA here is from genome assembly GCA_963971375.1 of Platycheirus rosarum. Lineage (NCBI taxonomy): Eukaryota > Metazoa > Arthropoda > Insecta > Diptera > Syrphidae > Platycheirus > Platycheirus rosarum. Next base: position 70,739,605 of record OZ020510.1, read on the forward strand.
GAAATGGATTTTGAAAAATTGAACGAGTTTATGCTACATAATGATAACACCCAAATGTCCTGCTGGTAGGTGATTTCAATGCGAGGTTTGGAAGTGAAGCTGGTCTGGAAAAAAAGCAAAGGAATATATGCGGCAATCTAAGGATGTTGTGATTAATGCAAGAGGGAGACTAATTCTGGACCTATGTACCACTTTCGGGCTTTGAATTTTAAATGGAACAAGCTCTTCAGATAAGTTTGGTGATTTCACGCTTGTAGGAAAACAAGGAAACTCGGCCATTGACTACAGCCTGGCTGGTGGCTCATGGAATAAATTTATACATGATTTCAAAGTTGATGTGGTACTGTACTCTGATCATCTCCCCATAGTGACAGACTTTCAGGTAGATGCTATGGAAATGTCTAGAAATAGATATCTTGCGATGCTCCCTAAATTAAAATGGAATGAGAAGAAAGGGCGGTTTATCGGCTGATTCTGAACAGTTTGATTGGAAGGATAATGTTTCTGACCTGACAGCTGGACATGTATAAGATCATCCTACCCTACTTGCAGTGGTTCAAATAGAAAAAAAATGAATCCAGTCGCACCCTGGTTTGATAAGGACTGTAAAAATGCGAGAGAAACATCATTTGCGTGGCTAAGAGCATTCCGTACTTATAGCGATGAATTTTGTGAAAACCAGTATAGTGAAGCAAATAAAGAGTTTAAATCATTAATCAAACATAAAAAGATAAGCTACTTCGAGGCTGAGGCTAGAACACTGGCGCAATGCAATAATTCAACCGATTTTTGGAAATTAGTAAGAACTCTGAATGGAAATAAGTTTACGATCAATCACCTGACCTGACCCCTAGTGTTCTATTTACCCATTTTAAAAACAAATTATTAAATTCACATTCTTATAGTGGCATCATATCATATGCGGCACCGAGTATAGAAAATCACACATTGGATGCGTATATAACTTGTGTAGAGATACTGAATGTCGTGAAGTACTTAAAGGATGGAAAGGCTGCAGGTTCGGATGGAATACAAGCCGAGTTTTTCAAATATGGGACCATGGAGTTAATAACCAAGCTCAATATTTGTTTAACCAGATTTTGGACACCGGAAGTATTCCACAGCAGTTCAAGGAATCGCAGATTTTTCCGATCTACAAAAAAGGAAACACGCAGAATCCGGAAAATTATCGTGGGATTAGCTTTCTCAACGCTTCGAACATAATTTTTACTTCGGTACTTTAACGCCGACTAAGCTGCTGGATCAAACAAAATCATTTGATAAAAGAATGTCAAGCTGAATTTAGGGCCGGATATTCCACCACTGATCACATTTTCGTACTAAGAAGCATCGCTGAAACATATATAAATAAAGGAAAGAAATTATACAGCTTCTTTGTGGATTTCAAAGCAGCATTTGACGCGATAGATAGACATGCGCTAATATATAAGCTCTTTGGACTAGGCATATCTAAAAAATTTGGTAGAGTTCTTCAAAGCCTTTATGGTGATACACAGGCGGCGGTATGGAATGGAGAAGAAATATGGGAATGGTTTCAAACCGAAACAGGAGTTCGTCAGGAATGTGCGCTGAGCCCTCTTGTTTAATCTATATATTGAGGACCTCACTGATCATTTAGCTGGTGGTATCGAGTTTGCAAGAACTTTAATCAAGGCTATATTCTTTCGGACGACATAGTTTTACTAGCACGTTCACCCGAATCACTTCAGCTGATGATTAACCAAGTTTATAGGTACTGCGAAACTTGGAAACTGATAGTAAATTTGGACAAATCAAAAGTTATGATTTTTAAAGGTGGTGGTGGGAGATGATGTCCAAATGAAAGGTGGACTTACAAGGAAGAAAGAATTGAAGTTGTTAAGGAATATAGATATCTAGGCATCTGTTTTACAAAGAATCTTAGTATGGAAAAGAACCTCAGTGAGAAACTCTGGGCCTCTAGGGATACGAGAAAGAACTGGCGCAAGCTAGTGATCGCTGGGCCACATGGACATCCACTGGCAAGTAAAAGTGTAGTAAAGTACCTTGGCATCTGGTTGGATCAGTATCTATATTTCAATCGACATGTAGAGGCTGCTCTGGCCAGGGCTAGGGGAGCTTTTGCCCTGACAAGACGGTTGTTTTATAGCAGCCGCCTTGATAGCAGGGTGAAAGTGATTTGCTACAATCAGGCCGATGATTGCCTACGGATGCCCTGTGTGGTTCAACGTTGCACTATCTCTAATGGACAAGATTCGGGTGTTCGAGAGACAGTGTCTTCGCACTTGTCTCGGTCTTTATAGAACACCAGAGTCGGAGTACAAACATCATTATTCCAACGAGGTCTTATACAACGGGGCCAATACTAACAGGATAGATAACTTTTTAATTAAGCTCATTCGCGGACACATTGCAAGGGCGATGACCTCAACTAATGAACAAATCTTCGGGGCTTACTACCCCCAAGATGAATATTTTGAAAGCACACGTTCGAGTGGTTTTATCCCGCCCGAGGCTTTCCTATACCTTGATAGTCGAGGGCTGATTCAGGATAGATCGGCGATTCCGTTGATCTACCACGTCGGCCGCAGAACAGTCGATAGGCGGCTCCTCTACGATCGAGACGTAGTCGCTGGGAGCGAAGCAGAGCGCCTCCGTTTCAGTAGGGCTGTGCCCGACCGGGATCGGAAGGAAGCCTTAGATCAGGTCCACCAATTTTGGTGGCTCAGTTAAAAAACCGATATTTCAGTCGGCAAAACGAAATATCGCCTATGGCGCCGACTTAATTTATCTTTGGTATCTTTAAGCTAGGTAGGGCAGTTGCGGCGGAACCAAAAAAAAAAAAAAAAAAAAAAAAAAAAAAAAATAAAATATATATACAATTTCAAAAAATACAAAAAATATATATAAAAACACGAAAATCAAAAAAAGCTTGCTGTGGCTGTTCTAATTTTAAGTAATTTTAAGTATTTTAGGTTTATTTTAAGTAATTTTAAGTTTATCTTTAGTTTATTTTCAGTTCGTTTTAAGTAGTTTAAGATAGATTAAGTTAAGTAGATAAAGATAAACCAGTTTTTTAATTTTCTGGGGAAAAATAAAACCCGATATAGATAATATAAATTTAAGTTATTTTTAGGCCGAAAGGCAATTAAAATTAAGTTAGAGATTAATTTAGAGCGCCCGCATAGGGCCAGTAAGTTAATCAAGATGATATTTGTTTAGCTAGTTTTAAGATTTTTGTCTAGCATTTAAGTAGATATAAGAAAAAGTTAAAAATAAAAATCTCTTAAAAGTAAAAAAAAAGTATATTCGTACATATATATAAAACTAAGAAAAACAACAACTTATGTGTACTACCACCAAGGTCATAGCCTGGAGTTATAGCTATTTCACTCTAGCCTATGAACTTGGTGGTAGTACACATGAGTTGTTGTTCTTCATTCAAAAAGCTTTTATTGTGTAACACTGTAGACTGCAACATTCTTATATGCGCCTCATCAACAAGTAATAACATAAGTATGAGAAGATATAATTGATAAGCATGTACAAATTTTGGACCTTTGGCATTTAGGACTATGAAAATAAATATTGACATCTAAGTCAAGTATAGGGTAGGGGACAAATTAATATACATTACTTTCGTCTTGGGGCTCATAACTAAGTTATGTAATAGGAACCAGATTCGAAAAAAGATTAAGGTTCTAAATTATGTTTGCGATCAAGTTAAGGAAACTCTCTGAACCATATGAGAAATCTACGTCATCTGTCTGTAGTTGGAAATATCAGCAGTAGAATCTTTCTTAAATAGTGGCATAAAATTTGCACATTTCAAAGCTTCAGGAATATAAAGATAAAAAATAAAAAATAGATGAAAGTATACCAATTAAAAAGCATGCTACTTCTTTAAGACATATGTTAGAAATACCATCAACCCGACATGAATTTGTGTTTTAAGAGTTCCAATAGTTTTCAAAACTTCATAAGGAGAAAATGATTTGAAAACAAGACTGTTACAGACTGTCGGTTCATCAGAATAGACGGATGTCAAGTAACCTAAACTTGAGTTGAATATACATGTTCAACATTTTAATCACACAAAATAATATATAATATATAAATAAAAAAATACATATATATAGATACATATATAAATTTGCACATTTCAAAGCTTCAGGAATATAAAGATACAAAATAGATGAAAGTATACCAATTAAAAAGCATGCTACTTCTTTAAGACATATGTTAGAAATACCATCAACCCGACATGAATTTGTGTTTTAAGAGTTCCAATAGTTTTCAAAATTTCATAAGGAGAAAATGATTTGAAAACAAGACTGTTACAGACTGTCGGTTCATCAGAATAGACGGATGTCAAGTAACCTAAACTTGAGTTGAATATACATGTTCAACATTTTAATCACACAAAATAATATATGATATATAAATAAAAAAATACATATATATAGATACATATATATATATATATATATACAAAACAAATACATATACTATAAAGTATAAAGTACAAAAATACAAAACAAGTACACATTTTATAATTACAAAATGTGAAATACTGTATTCAAACAACATATATACATAAAAAAGACTATAAAGAAAAACCCGTAAATCTTCCTCAGTTAATAATTTTAGGTTTAAGTTTACTTAATTTTACTTTTGTGCACTTCAATACATAAAATATTTGAATCGTTGTTTTTTTAGATAACCACCAATCAAGACTAAGATCAGAGAAACATCAACAAGAAGTCATCAATCAAAGGTCCAAAATCCACAATCCGATTAAACGTAAATATTATTGAAGAATGTCATGCTGAAACCAACTTCACAACATTTGGGGCAACCAAAAATAACATCACCCTATGCTATCCGGAAGGGCCATTTTGCAAACAGGTTTTCCGCTCCTACGCGTTGTTATGGTTGTGGTTGAGTTGGAGTTTTCCGGGATAACTCTCAACATTGTTCTGGAAACGCAAAACGAACTCTCGGGTCAGTATGATGGGAGCTTCGTTAAATTCGAAAAGATTGCCTACTAGTAATCAGTCGGAAAAAGTTCTTTTAGGTTTCACACTTGAGCAGAAGTAGGGATTAACGGCCATATCTTGGCATTGAAATTTATGGCGTTAAAATGTTAGGGCTTTTAGATTCAGACATTTTAAAGGATTTAAGTATAGCGTTAGGGAAAACTAGTATAGACAGAGTAACCTTAACGGATGGTACAGGTATTGTAGTGGAAGGAACAGTGTAACTACCAATTAGGTTAGAAGAAAAAGTAGTTTTGATAGTGTCAATTCATTCCTCGCCCTCCTCGTATGCTTAAGTTTAGGTTAGGTTTGCGGGTTGTTGAATGGTTGAAAGAGAGCCCTTAGCTCAACATCAACGCACTTAGGTCAATGTAGACCCATTGTGATGCGCATTTGAGGGTTTACAAATTCCTCTTCTTACCATATTTTTACTTTTTTTACTTTTACGTCAGATTTCTCATTTCCCATGATTCTCGCAACACCAGGGACGCAGCAGAGTTTAATATTGTGCTGTGTTGAAAAAACTTTAGGCTCTTCGCGACAGCTTTTCACAAGCTTCGACTTTATTTATTATTTATATTATTATTTATATTCGACTACTTTATTATATATGAAGAATAATACCAGATTATTAAGAGAACAAGCTAAAGATCAACCAAATAAACGAAACCGGGCACGTGGAGGAAGACAAGTGAGAACAAGAAAAGAAATTACCGACCTTTACGTTTACCGTATAATCAAAATTAATACTGACCACAAAACAAAAAAAGGGTTGAATACAAAAATTAAAGAATTAAAAAGGAAAATCTATGGGAAAACCCAAAGCAAGCCATCAGCAAAGGTAGTAAACAATAACAACAACATACAAGAATAGATGACAAACACAACGCCAGCTATCATTATAGGAATAATATATGTAGCATTTAAAGTAAATCAAAACTTAAAAAAATTCGAAGATGATAGTAAAAATAAAGCATTAAAATTAAAATTCAAAACAATATACAGTACTACAAAGGCACTATTAGAAGAACAGCTAAATATTAACTTTCTACAACATATGACCGAAACCCAATAACCAACAACATGTCAGATTTCGATTTAACAATGGCTATGGAAGCCATACTTTTATTTACAGGTAATTATAAGGAATTAGATAATTTCTTTCTTTCACCGGCGGATTGGACGAAACATCACATTAGACAGGTACAACTTTGAGGTAGTTAGGGACTTTGTTTACCTCGGATCCGCTTAAACATCTCGTCAGAAATAAAGCGAAGAATTACTCTTGCCAATCGCTGTTTCTATGGGCTAGGAAGGCAATTGAGGAGCAAAGCCCTCTCTCGAAAGACAAAGGAGACTCTGTATAAGACCCAAATCATCTCAGTCCTGCTTTATGGCGACGAGGCATGGACTCTATCTAAAGCGGATGAATATACCCTTAGTCGTTTTGAGCGTAAGATTCTTCGGAGGATTTTTGGCCCTATCTGCGTTAACGGACTTTGGAGGAGAAGGTTCAACCAAGAACTATACGAGCTGTACAGCGACAATGATCTGGTCAAAAAAATACGTATATCACGTTTAAGATGGCTAGGTCATATAGAGCGAATGGACAACAATACTAAGGCTCGCAGGATCCTCGATTCCATCCCATAGGGTAGATGCAGTCAAGGAAGACCTACCTTAGGTGGGGCGCTCAAGTAGAGGACGACCTCAACCAACTTGGAGTGCGAAACAAGAGGCAGCTAGCCAAAGACCGAGCTGGCTGGAGAGGCATGTTGGTTGAGGCCCAGGTTCGTCCCGAACTCTAGCGCCCCCTAAGTAATCTTACTAGTTTCTTTAAAATAGTCGAAATAATAAATAAGGGTTTAAAGCCCACTTACACAGGTAACTCATTAGATTTTTCACGTCAAATTATGAAAAAATATTAAAACAGCTTTAAGTAACTTAGAACCGAATAGTTTTGATGAATTGAGAAAAAAAATCAAGAAAGATATAAGAGTAGTTTAACAATATTCCAAGTTTAAAATACCTTATCTAATTTTAGTCAAAGAAATCTTTCAGTGACTTCATTCAAGGATAAGTTACTGAACAATACAAAAGAGGTAAACAGGCTACAGACCAAAGAACTGGGAGCCGAGGCTACAAAGATAAAAAAAAGATTTAAAGATTAGTAAAATTAATTATATATATGCACTAAACATCTACAAAAATGGTCTTAACGACAACATCAAACACTTACAGAAGCTTTAAATCTGGCCTCAGAACTAGAAAAAAACAATACAAATATAATAATGTAATTTAGGCGAAATTTCCAAAACGTAAACAATAAACATGCAACACTTTACAAGATTTACAAGAAACATGAACCAACAAAATTACAACAACAACCCAATCCGATACAATAACCAAAACAATAATTTTAACCGACAAAATAACTGGAACAATAACCGAAACCAAAATTATCAAAGAAATATTAACTAAGGTCAACAACAAAACTCATTCAGAGACACGAGACATCGAATACGATATGTAAACAATGAACAAGAGGGAAATCAAATCGGCTTGGATTACGAGAATACGAATATTCCAGACAGCCAAAATTACTTAGTTACTTACTTAAGGGCGCTACAGTTCGCGATTAACCTGGGCCTCAAACAACATGCTTCTCTCTATGACGAGATGTTGTTTTCAGATGTTATAGCGGATCTGAGGTAAACAGAGTCCCTAACTACCTCAAAGTTGTACCTGTCTATTGTGATGTTTTGTCCAATCCGCCGGTGTTGTGTGTCCCTTTTTGTGAAAACCAGTATAGTGAAGCAAATAAAGAGTTTAAATCATTAATCAAACATAAAAAGATAAGCTACTTCGAGGCTGAGGCTAGAACACTGGCGCAATGCAATAATTCAACCGATTTTTGGAAATTAGTAAGAACTCTGAATGGAAATAAGTTTACGATCAATCACCTGACCTGACCCCTAGTGTTCTATTTACCCATTTTAAAAACAAATTATTAAATTCACATTCTTATAGTGGCATCATATCATATGCGGCACCGAGTATAGAAAATCACACATTGGATGCGTATATAACTTGTGTAGAGATACTGAATGTCGTGAAGTACTTAAAGGATGGAAAGGCTGCAGGTTCGGATGGAATACAAGCCGAGTTTTTCAAATATGGGACCATGGAGTTAATAACCAAGCTCAATATTTGTTTAACCAGATTTTGGACACCGGAAGTATTCCACAGCAGTTCAAGGAATCGCAGATTTTTCCGATCTACAAAAAAGGAAACACGCAGAATCCGGAAAATTATCGTGGGATTAGCTTTCTCAACGCTTCGAACATAATTTTTACTTCGGTACTTTAACGCCGACTAAGCTGCTGGATCAAACAAAATCATTTGATAAAAGAATGTCAAGCTGAATTTAGGGCCGGATATTCCACCACTGATCACATTTTCGTACTAAGAAGCATCGCTGAAACATATATAAATAAAGGAAAGAAATTATACAGCTTCTTTGTGGATTTCAAAGCAGCATTTGACGCGATAGATAGACATGCGCTAATATATAAGCTCTTTGGACTAGGCATATCTAAAAAATTTGGTAGAGTTCTTCAAAGCCTTTATGGTGATACACAGGCGGCGGTATGGAATGGAGAAGAAATATGGGAATGGTTTCAAACCGAAACAGGAGTTCGTCAGGAATGTGCGCTGAGCCCTCTTGTTTAATCTATATATTGAGGACCTCACTGATCATTTAGCTGGTGGTATCGAGTTTGCAAGAACTTTAATCAAGGCTATATTCTTTCGGACGACATAGTTTTACTAGCACGTTCACCCGAATCACTTCAGCTGATGATTAACCAAGTTTATAGGTACTGCGAAACTTGGAAACTGATAGTAAATTTGGACAAATCAAAAGTTATGATTTTTAAAGGTGGTGGTGGGAGATGATGTCCAAATGAAAGGTGGACTTACAAGGAAGAAAGAATTGAAGTTGTTAAGGAATATAGATATCTAGGCATCTGTTTTACAAAGAATCTTAGTATGGAAAAGAACCTCAGTGAGAAACTCTGGGCCTCTAGGGATACGAGAAAGAACTGGCGCAAGCTAGTGATCGCTGGGCCACATGGACATCCACTGGCAAGTAAAAGTGTAGTAAAGTACCTTGGCATCTGGTTGGATCAGTATCTATATTTCAATCGACATGTAGAGGCTGCTCTGGCCAGGGCTAGGGGAGCTTTTGCCCTGACAAGACGGTTGTTTTATAGCAGCCGCCTTGATAGCAGGGTGAAAGTGATTTGCTACAATCAGGCCGATGATTGCCTACGGATGCCCTGTGTGGTTCAACGTTGCACTATCTCTAATGGAAAAGATTCGGGTGTTCGAGAGACAGTGTCTTCGCACTTGTCTCGGTCTTTATAGAACACCAGAGTCGGAGTACAAACATCATTATTCCAACGAGGTCTTATACAACGGGGCCAATACTAACAGGATAGATAACTTTTTAATTAAGCTCATTCGCGGACACATTGCAAGGGCGATGACCTCAACTAATGAACAAATCTTCGGGGCTTACTACCCCCAAGATGAATATTTTGAAAGCACACGTTCGAGTGGTTTTATCCCGCCCGAGGCTTTCCTATACCTTGATAGTCGAGGGCTGATTCAGGATAGATCGGCGATTCCGTTGATCTACCACGTCGGCCGCAGAACAGTCGATAGGCGGCTCCTCTACGATCGAGACGTAGTCGCTGGGAGCGAAGCAGAGCGCCTCCGTTTCAGTAGGGCTGTGCCCGACCGGGATCGGAAGGAAGCCTTAGATCAGGTCCACCAATTTTGGTGGCTCAGTTAAAAAACCGATATTTCAGTCGGCAAAACGAAATATCGCCTATGGCGCCGACTTCATTTATCTTTGGTATCTTTAAGCTAGGTAGGGCAGTTGCGGCGGAACCAAAAAAAAAAAAAAAAAAAAAAAAAAAAAAAAAAAAAAAATAAAATATATATACAATTTCAAAAAATACAAAAAATATATATAAAAACACGAAAATCAAAAAAAGCTTGCTGTGGCTGTTCTAATTTTAAGTAATTTTAAGTATTTTAGGTTTATTTTAAGTAATTTTAAGTTTATCTTTAGTTTATTTTCAGTTCGTTTTAAGTAGTTTAAGATAGATTAAGTTAAGTAGATAAAGATAAACCAGTTTTTTAATTTTCTGGGGAAAAATAAAACCCGATATAGATAATATAAATTTAAGTTATTTTTAGGCCGAAAGGCAATTAAAATTAAGTTAGAGATTAATTTAGAGCGCCCGCATAGGGCCAGTAAGTTAATCAAGATGATATTTGTTTAGCTAGTTTTAAGATTTTTGTCTAGCATTTAAGTAGATATAAGAAAAAGTTAAAAATAAAAATCTCTTAAAAGTAAAAAAAAAGTATATTCGTACATATATATAAAACTAAGAAAAACAACAACTTATGTGTACTACCACCAAGGTCATAGCCTGGAGTTATAGCTATTTCACTCTAGCCTATGAACTTGGTGGTAGTACACATGAGTTGTTGTTCTTCATTCAAAAAGCTTTTATTGTGTAACACTGTAGACTGCAACATTCTTATATGCGCCTCATCAACAAGTAATAACATAAGTATGAGAAGATATAATTGATAAGCATGTACAAATTTTGGACCTTTGGCATTTAGGACTATGAAAATAAATATTGACATCTAAGTCAAGTATAGGGTAGGGGACAAATTAATATACATTACTTTCGTCTTGGGGCTCATAACTAAGTTATGTAATAGGAACCAGATTCGAAAAAAGATTAAGGTTCTAAATTATGTTTGCGATCAAGTTAAGGAAACTCTCTGAACCATATGAGAAATCTACGTCATCTGTCTGTAGTTGGAAATATCAGCAGTAGAATCTTTCTTAAATAGTGGCATAAAATTTGCACATTTCAAAGCTTCAGGAATATAAAGATAAAAAATAAAAAATAGATGAAAGTATACCAATTAAAAAGCATGCTACTTCTTTAAGACATATGTTAGAAATACCATCAACCCGACATGAATTTGTGTTTTAAGAGTTCCAATAGTTTTCAAAACTTCATAAGGAGAAAATGATTTGAAAACAAGACTGTTACAGACTGTCGGTTCATCAGAATAGACGGATGTCAAGTAACCTAAACTTGAGTTGAATATACATGTTCAACATTTTAATCACACAAAATAATATATAATATATAAATAAAAAAATACATATATATAGATACATATATAAATTTGCACATTTCAAAGCTTCAGGAATATAAAGATACAAAATAGATGAAAGTATACCAATTAAAAAGCATGCTACTTCTTTAAGACATATGTTAGAAATACCATCAACCCGACATGAATTTGTGTTTTAAGAGTTCCAATAGTTTTCAAAATTTCATAAGGAGAAAATGATTTGAAAACAAGACTGTTACAGACTGTCGGTTCATCAGAATAGACGGATGTCAAGTAACCTAAACTTGAGTTGAATATACATGTTCAACATTTTAATCACACAAAATAATATATGATATATAAATAAAAAAATACATATATATAGATACATATATATATATATATATATACAAAACAAATACATATACTATAAAGTATAAAGTACAAAAATACAAAACAAGTACACATTTTATAATTACAAAATGTGAAATACTGTATTCAAACAACATATATACATAAAAAAGACTATAAAGAAAAACCCGTAAATCTTCCTCAGTTAATAATTTTAGGTTTAAGTTTACTTAATTTTACTTTTGTGCACTTCAATACATAAAATATTTGAATCGTTGTTTTTTTAGATAACCACCAATCAAGACTAAGATCAGAGAAACATCAACAAGAAGTCATCAATCAAAGGTCCAAAATCCACAATCCGATTAAACGTAAATATTATTGAAGAATGTCATGCTGAAACCAACTTCACAACATTTGGGGCAACCAAAAATAACATCACCCTATGCTATCCGGAAGGGCCATTTTGCAAACAGGTTTTCCGCTCCTACGCGTTGTTATGGTTGTGGTTGAGTTGGAGTTTTCCGGGATAACTCTCAACATTGTTCTGGAAACGCAAAACGAACTCTCGGGTCAGTATGATGGGAGCTTCGTTAAATTCGAAAAGATTGCCTACTAGTAATCAGTCGGAAAAAGTTCTTTTAGGTTTCACACTTGAGCAGAAGTAGGGATTAACGGCCATATCTTGGCATTGAAATTTATGGCGTTAAAATGTTAGGGCTTTTAGATTCAGACATTTTAAAGGATTTAAGTATAGCGTTAGGGAAAACTAGTATAGACAGAGTAACCTTAACGGATGGTACAGGTATTGTAGTGGAAGGAACAGTGTAACTACCAATTAGGTTAGAAGAAAAAGTAGTTTTGATAGTGTCAATTCATTCCTCGCCCTCCTCGTATGCTTAAGTTTAGGTTAGGTTTGCGGGTTGTTGAATGGTTGAAAGAGAGCCCTTAGCTCAACATCAACGCACTTAGGTCAATGTAGACCCATTGTGATGCGCATTTGAGGGTTTACAAATTCCTCTTCTTACCATATTTTTACTTTTTTTACTTTTACGTCAGATTTCTCATTTCCCATGATTCTCGCAACACCAGGGACGCAGCAGAGTTTAATATTGTGCTGTGTTGAAAAAACTTTAGGCTCTTCGCGACAGCTTTTCACAAGCTTCGACTTTATTTATTATTTATATTATTATTTATATTCGACTACTTTATTATATATGAAGAATAATACCAGATTATTAAGAGAACAAGCTAAAGATCAACCAAATAAACGAAACCGGGCACGTGGAGGAAGACAAGTGAGAACAAGAAAAGAAATTACCGACCTTTACGTTTACCGTATAATCAAAATTAATACTGACCACAAAACAAAAAAAGGGTTGAATACAAAAATTAAAGAATTAAAAAGGAAAATCTATGGGAAAACCCAAAGCAAGCCATCAGCAAAGGTAGTAAACAATAACAACAACATACAAGAATAGATGACAAACACAACGCCAGCTATCATTATAGGAATAATATATGTAGCATTTAAAGTAAATCAAAACTTAAAAAAATTCGAAGATGATAGTAAAAATAAAGCATTAAAATTAAAATTCAAAACAATATACAGTACTACAAAGGCACTATTAGAAGAACAGCTAAATATTAACTTTCTACAACATATGACCGAAACCCAATAACCAACAACATGTCAGATTTCGATTTAACAATGGCTATGGAAGCCATACTTTTATTTACAGGTAATTATAAGGAATTAGATAATTTCTTTCTTTCACCGGCGGATTGGACGAAACATCACATTAGACAGGTACAACTTTGAGGTAGTTAGGGACTTTGTTTACCTCGGATCCGCTTAAACATCTCGTCAGAAATAAAGCGAAGAATTACTCTTGCCAATCGCTGTTTCTATGGGCTAGGAAGGCAATTGAGGAGCAAAGCCCTCTCTCGAAAGACAAAGGAGACTCTGTATAAGACCCAAATCATCTCAGTCCTGCTTTATGGCGACGAGGCATGGACTCTATCTAAAGCGGATGAATATACCCTTAGTCGTTTTGAGCGTAAGATTCTTCGGAGGATTTTTGGCCCTATCTGCGTTAACGGACTTTGGAGGAGAAGGTTCAACCAAGAACTATACGAGCTGTACAGCGACAATGATCTGGTCAAAAAAATACGTATATCACGTTTAAGATGGCTAGGTCATATAGAGCGAATGGACAACAATACTAAGGCTCGCAGGATCCTCGATTCCATCCCATAGGGTAGATGCAGTCAAGGAAGACCTACCTTAGGTGGGGCGCTCAAGTAGAGGACGACCTCAACCAACTTGGAGTGCGAAACAAGAGGCAGCTAGCCAAAGACCGAGCTGGCTGGAGAGGCATGTTGGTTGAGGCCCAGGTTCGTCCCGAACTCTAGCGCCCCCTAAGTAATCTTACTAGTTTCTTTAAAATAGTCGAAATAATAAATAAGGGTTTAAAGCCCACTTACACAGGTAACTCATTAGATTTTTCACGTCAAATTATGAAAAAATATTAAAACAGCTTTAAGTAACTTAGAACCGAATAGTTTTGATGAATTGAGAAAAAAAATCAAGAAAGATATAAGAGTAGTTTAACAATATTCCAAGTTTAAAATACCTTATCTAATTTTAGTCAAAGAAATCTTTCAGTGACTTCATTCAAGGATAAGTTACTGAACAATACAAAAGAGGTAAACAGGCTACAGACCAAAGAACTGGGAGCCGAGGCTACAAAGATAAAAAAAAGATTTAAAGATTAGTAAAATTAATTATATATATGCACTAAACATCTACAAAAATGGTCTTAACGACAACATCAAACACTTACAGAAGCTTTAAATCTGGCCTCAGAACTAGAAAAAAACAATACAAATATAATAATGTAATTTAGGCGAAATTTCCAAAACGTAAACAATAAACATGCAACACTTTACAAGATTTACAAGAAACATGAACCAACAAAATTACAACAACAACCCAATCCGATACAATAACCAAAACAATAATTTTAACCGACAAAATAACTGGAACAATAACCGAAACCAAAATTATCAAAGAAATATTAACTAAGGTCAACAACAAAACTCATTCAGAGACACGAGACATCGAATACGATATGTAAACAATGAACAAGAGGGAAATCAAATCGGCTTGGATTACGAGAATACGAATATTCCAGACAGCCAAAATTACTTAGTTACTTACTTAAGGGCGCTACAGTTCGCGATTAACCTGGGCCTCAAACAACATGCTTCTCTCTATGACGAGATGTTGTTTTCAGATGTTATAGCGGATCTGAGGTAAACAGAGTCCCTAACTACCTCAAAGTTGTACCTGTCTATTGTGATGTTTTGTCCAATCCGCCGGTGTTGTGTGTCCCTTTTTGTGGACAGCAGTTACTTCGGTTTGGGCCTCATTGACTGCTAGTCCCATCTTAGCCGCTTCAGCTTCAATGCTAGCAAACGTTCCAGTGACAGCTCGCCGAGTTCTGCCAATGATGTCTATGTCGACAGCGTATGCTAACAATTGCACAAACTTGAAAAAAAATGTCCCACTACAATTGACTTGCGCTCTTATAATTTTTTCAAGTATCAAGATGAAGAAATCGCACGATAGCACATCACCTTGTCGGAATCCTTTTTTTACATCAAAAGCTTCTGTGAGGTCAGTGCCAAAACCAGACTCTGTATAGCTCGTCTCTATAAATGCTATCGTCCTTAAAATCGGCCTTAAAATCGATAAAGAGATGATGGGTATCGATTTGGAATTCTTGGGTAGTTTCCAGAATCTTCCGTAGCGTGAACATTTAATCGATTTTGGACTTTCCTGGTCTGAAACGACACTGATAGGGGCCAATCAGGTTGCTGAAGAAAGGTTTCAGGCGTTAACATAGTACGGCAGAGAGGATGTTGTAGGTGATATTCAGGAGACTTATTCTTCTATAGTTGGCGCAGTTCAGAGGGTCTCCTTTCTTGTGGATCGGGCAAACGATGCTGAGGTTCCATTCATCAGACATATTTTCTTCTGACCAAACTTTAGAGATGAGGTGGTGTATGCACCCCACCAGGTCATCTCCGGCGGGTAGTCCGTCGGGTCCAGCAGCTTTGTTGTTTTTTAGTTTAGATATTGCTATCCTCACTTCATTTTGGTCAGGTGGACGGAAATTTTGTCTGTCATCGTCCATGTTGAATGGTTCAGTATGCCTAACAGCGGGATATTGGTTTTCATTGCTGTTTAACAGTCCGCAGAAATGGTCCTTCCATGTACTCAGCACCGACAGTAGTTCTACTAAGAGGCTTCTGTGCGGGTTTTTTTCCTTGGCACGTTCTTTTTACCTCTTGGTAAAACTTCCGCACGTTGTTCCTGTAGTAGCATCTCTCAATATCTTCGATCGCGCGCTTCTCATGCTCTCTCTTTTTCTTTTTGGAGAAGCCGGTGTTCTTCCCGTCTTTTCTGCTCGTAGAGCTCGCGAGCAGCTCACGTCTTTCTTTGTAGCACCGTTTTATATGCCTCTTGTTTGGCTGCATGGGCTTGTCCGCATTAGTCCAGAGGTTTCGTGGTGTCTGGTGAAACCTAGCATATCAGTTACGGCATCTCTGATAGCTTGTTGGCAGTGTTGCCACTGGTCTTTGGCACTT
Organism: Platycheirus rosarum; assembly: GCA_963971375.1. Lineage (NCBI taxonomy): Eukaryota > Metazoa > Arthropoda > Insecta > Diptera > Syrphidae > Platycheirus > Platycheirus rosarum. The sequence goes on from OZ020510.1 coordinate 70,755,864, forward strand.
GATGCTGGCGGTAATGGATTTCTTGAGAGGTTACGGGATATTTGATCGGCATAGGTTCTGGCGGTCCCTTGCGATTGCGACTTTCCGACATCATACTTCCTCACAGTATTACTCCGTTGTTGTGGTCTTCGGGTTATTCGCATTCTTACTTTGCTTGGAACAAGATAGTGATCCTAATCGATGTTAGCTGCTCGGAAGGTGCAATCATCCAAAATACGCCAACGAACAATTTATAACAGTGCCTAAATATTTAAATAGCAACAAACGGGAAATGGATTTTGAAAAATTGAACGAGTTTATGCTACATAATGATAACACCCAAATGTCCTGCTGGTAGGTGATTTCAATGCGAGGTTTGGAAGTGAAGCTGGTCTGGAAAAAAAGCAAAGGAATATATGCGGCAATCTAAGGATGTTGTGATTAATGCAAGAGGGAGACTAATTCTGGACCTATGTACCACTTTCGGGCTTTGAATTTTAAATGGAACAAGCTCTTCAGATAAGTTTGGTGATTTCACGCTTGTAGGAAAACAAGGAAACTCGGCCATTGACTACAGCCTGGCTGGTGGCTCATGGAATAAATTTATACATGATTTCAAAGTTGATGTGGTACTGTACTCTGATCATCTCCCCATAGTGACAGACTTTCAGGTAGATGCTATGGAAATGTCTAGAAATAGATATCTTGCGATGCTCCCTAAATTAAAATGGAATGAGAAGAAAGGGCGGTTTATCGGCTGATTCTGAACAGTTTGATTGGAAGGATAATGTTTCTGACCTGACAGCTGGACATGTATAAGATCATCCTACCCTACTTGCAGTGGTTCAAATAGAAAAAAAATGAATCCAGTCGCACCCTGGTTTGATAAGGACTGTAAAAATGCGAGAGAAACATCATTTGCGTGGCTAAGAGCATTCCGTACTTATAGCGATGAATTTTGTGAAAACCAGTATAGTGAAGCAAATAAAGAGTTTAAATCATTAATCAAACATAAAAAGATAAGCTACTTCGAGGCTGAGGCTAGAACACTGGCGCAATGCAATAATTCAACCGATTTTTGGAAATTAGTAAGAACTCTGAATGGAAATAAGTTTACGATCAATCACCTGACCTGACCCCTAGTGTTCTATTTACCCATTTTAAAAAAAAATTATTAAATTCACATTCTTATAGTGGCATCATATCATATGCGGCACCGAGTATAGAAAATCACACATTGGATGCGTATATAACTTGTGTAGAGATACTGAATGTCGTGAAGTACTTAAAGGATGGAAAGGCTGCAGGTTCGGATGGAATACAAGCCGAGTTTTTCAAATATGGGACCATGGAGTTAATAACCAAGCTCAATATTTGTTTAGCCAGATTTTGGACACCGGAAGTATTCCACAGCAGTTCAAGGAATCGCAGATTTTTCCGATCTACAAAAAAGGAAACACGCAGAATCCGGAAATTATCGTGGGATTAGCTTTCTCAACGCTTCGTACATAATTTTTACTTCGGTACTTTAACGCCGACTAAGCTGCTGGATCAAACAAAATCATTTGATAAAAGAATGTCAAGCTGAATTTAGGCCCGGATATTCCACCACTGATCACATTTTCGTACTAAGAAGCATCGCTGAAACATATATAAATAAAGGAAAGAAATTATACAGCTTCTTTGTGGATTTCAAAGCAGCATTTGACGCGATAGATAGACATGCGCTAATATATAAGCTCTTTGGACTAGGCATATCTAAAAAATTTGGTAGAGTTCTTCAAAGCCTTTATGGTGATACACAGGCGGCGGTATGGAATGGAGAAGAAATATGGGAATGGTTTCAAACCGAAACAGGAGTTCGTCAGGAATGTGCGCTGAGCCCTCTTGTTTAATCTATATATTGAGGACCTCACTGATCATTTAGCTGGTGGTATCGAGTTTGCAAGAACTTTAATCAAGGCTCTATTCTTTCGGACGACATAGTTTTACTAGCACGTTCACCCGAATCACTTCAGCTGATGATTAACCAAGTTTATAGGTACTGCGAAACTTGGAAACTGATAGTAAATTTGGACAAATCAAAAGTTATGATTTTTAAAGGTGGTGGTGGGAGATGATGTCCAAATGAAAGGTGGACTTACAAGGAAGAAAGAATTGAAGTTGTTAAGGAATATAGATATCTAGGCATCTGTTTTACAAAGAATCTTAGTATGGAAAAGAACCTCAGTGAGAAACTTGTTAAGGCTAAGAACGCCATTGGAGCTACGTGGAAAAAATGTTTCGCCAACAAAAGCATTGCCCCTAGTAGCAAGTTTCGTGTCTTTGAAGCGGCCTCGGAACCGATAATGCTCTATGGATCACAAGCATAAGGTTACAAGCAAAATGATACTGTGGAAAAACTCTTGAGGTTTTATATTAAAAGAATATTTCATCTTCCTTATAATACCCCGAATTATATTGTTATGCTGGAAACAGGACTCTCTCCGCTCTTCAGTATTATGTTAAATAAAATCACTTAAACTTAAACTACTGGAGGCATCGATCGCAATGTGATTAATCTGGTTGACGGTTTTTTGATCTGAATGCCGCCAAGTCCCTTTATGTACATCGAGATGAGGAAACCATGTGCTTGCAATGGTATATAATGTGCCGCTGCGAAGTCAATGAGCCTAAGTTCGTTTTTAGACGTTGTGTCGTGTAGGCTATGTTTTCCGACAGTCCTGCGAGTAATTGGACGGACTTTAGAAAGATCGTGCCTCTGGTGTTGGTGTGAGAGTTCTGCACTATTCTTTCAAGTATGATGTTGAAAAAGTCGCATGACAGCGCATCGCCTTGTCTAAATCCTTTTTTTGACTTCAAAGGTGTCAGTGAGGTCTTTACCGAACTTGACGGAACAGCGTGCGTTTTCCATCGTCATTTTACACAGGCGGACGAGTTTGGCAGGGATGTTAAAACTGCACATTGCTCTATATAACTCGTCTCTATAAATGCTGTCGTACACGGCTTTGAAATCGATGAAAGGTGGTGGCTATCGATTTAAAATTCTTGAGTTTTTTCCAAGATCTCCCGTAATGTGAATATTTGATCGATAGTGGACTTTCCTGGCAGCTAGGCCATCGGCTCCGGCGGCTTTGTTGCTCTTAAGGTTAGACATAGTGTCTTTATTTGATCCAGATGTGGTGGTCGGAATTGTTGATCTACTCCGCCCAGATAAAGTGGACCGTTCTGCCTGACAGCGAAATTCGTTTCGTCATCGCCGTTATACAGTCTGCAGAAATGGTTTTTCAATATTCTCAGCATCGACTGCGATTCGACTACGATATTCCCTTGATCGTCTTTGTAAGCTTCAGTTCGAGCTCTGTATGGAATGGCACACATCAAATTACTTGGCACAAAAGAATTTTATATAACTTTAAACAACGTTAGCTTAAATACAGAACCCCTCAAGAATTATGACAATTGAACGAAATGAAGATAGTTTTAAAAACGTTATATAAAAATGAAAGAATCATTGATAGAAATTTTTAGAAAATATCTTGTATTTCACTTAGACAATGAACCACTTACGATAAACAATTTCTATACTCAGAAAATTGAAACCTCTGATAGTACTTATATAACAAATTATAGACTTCCTCACGTCCATTTAGACGTTGTACCTGGACAAATTGAACAAAATGTTTAAAGACGATATAATAGAGCATTCAACAAGCCCGTACAATGCTCCACTATTACTCTTACCAAAGAAGAATGTAACAGACAAAAAAAATGGAGAGTGTTAGTAGACTATAGAAAATTTAATGACAAAATTATAAATGACAAGTTTCCACTTACACGTTTAAAAGACGTACTAGACAAATTAGGGCGAGCAATATGGTTTTCAACTTCAGACATTACTAGTTCTTTTCACCAAATAGGACTTCACAAAGACTTTAGACCACTTACGTCATTTTCTACCAACAACGGACATTACCAATTTAAAAAGACTTACATTTCGACTAAAAACCTCATCCAACAGTTTTCAAAGAATGCTCACCATCGCTCTAGCTGAACTAGAACCCGAAGCCTTTTTATGCGCAGACGACATCATAACATATGGCTGCTGTTTTTAGCAACATAACGAAAACCTAGTCCGTGTTCTTGAACGACTGAAACGCTAAAACCTAAAACTTAACCCCGAAAAATGCCATTTTCTGTGTCTGGAAATCTTATTACAAGTAATGGCGTCAAAACTGACCCTGCTAAATACAAAATGATTAAAGAGAATCCAATGCCAAAAAATGCGGATGAAGTTAGACGATTTATAGCCTTTTGTAATTATTACAAAAGATTTATACTAAATTCTGATATTGCACAAAGCCTTAACGCTCTTTTTCTATTGTCAAGTGTGCTCTTCGTTCCAAGTTTCATAAGTATCGGTATTTAAATCTCTCTCTCTACTGTAAATAATGGCAGGCAAAACACGCTTTGGAACTATTGAAAAAGAAAATCCAAAGCCTGCCTCTCCAACTGCCGCCAAGAAGTCGGAATATAACATGAAAACATTCCCTCTAGCAACAAAAAAACCGAGAAACATATGAGATCAACTGTATTTTGATCAGAGAACGAGTTGTCAACTACACCAATACCACCAGCCAACAAAAAATCGGAGAATGAGAAATCTCGTGCTCCTATTCCACCATCCGTCAAAAACTTAGAGGACAAACTATCTGCAATCATCTGCTCCCAAATGAACAGTCTAATGAAAGACCTGACTAATGACATCGTTTCCCAGCTCTCTAAGGAAATAGAAGATCTTCGTAGCGAATTCATCCAAAGATTTGAACTAATTGAAACGAACAAAACAATCCAGTCCTTAAAAGGGCAGATTGCAAAAGTTGAATCCGACCACTTAAATGTTTTGCATGTTATTAAAAATGGAATCGAAAATGGAAAAATGGAAACTCATCTGAAAGGAAGGAAGTCGCAACTAATGCTGTTCTTCTTGGCATCCCACAATTGCCAGACGAAGACTTAAAATCTGTTCTCAACAGCATTTGTTTAACCGTAGACTTTGTGCCGCCACCCTTAAGACCTGCTTTCCGTACCAAACCGAGAAACATAAACAGCAGTCATGATCTCTCCATCATACTGAAATTTGGTTCCTCACATGATTAAAATACAGTCTTAAAATCTGTTGCTCTTTTCCAAAAAATAAACAATAGACCTTTGCAATTGGAAGACATTGGAATAAAGTCAGAACGGAAAAGAAAACATAATATATACTTGCCTGACAGCAAAAAACCGAACTCTCTATCAGCAAGCGATGCGTTTCAAGCAAAGTGGAGCTTTTTCTACATTCGCAACGATGAATGGGATCGCCGCCACTATCAATCAAGCAGCTGCAGCGCCAAAGGAAGACTAAAAGAAGAATCTAGCAACATGAATATCAAGAAAACAACAATTATTAAATGTACTTTTTTTCTCTTTTTTTAACATTGTCTCCCTTCTTTTATCATTTCTCTTTTTTGTTTACTCTTTCATATAAATTATTACTTATTGTTGTTTTTTTCATATAAGGAATTGCATTGAGTTTTTTGATGTTATGAGTATGTTGCTGGTGGCTCGAGTTACTTTTTGCAGAATCGAGTGAAAGAAAGCATTTTGAATTTCAGAGGTATCAGCAGTGACGTTATACTGCGAGCAATGCTTAGTGTTTTCTAATTGCCGGGAATGTTTTAAAATAATTCACATTAATGCACAAAGTTTGATGCCGAAAATAGATGAAATTAGACATTTCTTTGAAGAATCGGAAATGTATGCAATTTTTGATTCAGAAACTTGGTTCTATGTAGGTTTAAATAATGCTTACTATTCTTTGAATGTTTATAATTTGTTTCGCTTAAATAGATCTGGTCGGGGTGGAGGCGTCGCAATTTATGTTAAAGTCGGTCTGATATGCAAAATAAGATGTTTCTCGCCAACTAGCTCTCTTATTGAGTTTTTGTTTGTACATATAATAGGTCACGAGAGCAATCTCCTTTTGGAAATTATCTATAAACCAAATAGATAAGTTAACTTAGACCCATTTTTTCAACTTACTGAGCAAATAACAGTTAGTTCATCGAATATTATTTTATGTGGAGATTTTAACAGCGATCTTAATACTGACAAAAGTCTTTGTGAAAACTTGAGTTCCTTTGATTTGCACTTGGTAAATGTATCTGGACTAACTCATTTCACCCAAACTTCAAGTACATTATTAGATCTTTTCTTTGTAAGTGAGAATGATAAGGTGCTCTTTTACAATCAATTTGCCCCTCCAAACATAACCTTTTTTTTGACATTTGACTTTGTTACAAAAGAAAATTCCATAAATCCAACGTTTCAGTATAGGGACTTTAAAAATATTAATATGACCTCACTTGAATACGACATCCATTCCATACCTTGGAATAACATATATATATATATGAAGAAGGCATGAATTCTGCAGATGACCAAGTAAAATTTTTGACTGATAACATAATTTCTCTTTTCAACTGTTACGTTCCTTTAAAAACAAAGAAAAACATTTGCGGTTCTAAACCATGGTTTACGTGTAGAATCAAAGAGCTAATGCATCAAAGAGATCAAGCTTAGATTAGATTAGATTATTTTTATTATATTCGTTAGAATTTATGTACAATTGGTCTTAAACTAACTTATAACTAAAATAAATCATGTCGGCTCAATGTGTTGCTTATCCTCTGTTGTGTCCGCTACTGGTTCTCTTGTAGAACGGGTCTCGGTCATTGTTCATTATTTCCTCAAATCGATCGTCTGTGATGGCTCGAATGTTGAGGTAGCGATGGCTGGGCTCTAGTTGTTGCTGGAGTAGTTGCTGGATTTCCAAGTTGGGGTGGTCCTCCAAGTTCCTCAAAATATTTTTGGAGAGCTGTTTAATGAACTGATTTATTGGGATCACTTTGCTGTCTTCATATAGCTTCTTGTTTGGGACATATTTCCTTGTAATGGGGTTTCGGTGTAGGCCTGTACAGCTACGGAGTATCTTCCTTTCAAAAACTTCGATCTTCTTCATATATGTTGGTGATATGCTGAACCAAATAGGACAAGCGTACGTCAGAACTGGACGGATCAGCTGCTTATAGATGAGGAGCTTGGTATTAGTGTTTAGTCCGTTTCTTCTTCTAAGAAGCGGGTGGACCAGATGTAGGGAGAAGTTGGCTCTCTTAAGCATAAATGAAGCGTGCTTATTGAATTGGAAGCGGTTAGTGAAATTCACTCCAAGGTATTTTGCTGTTGTCTTTGTCCTTATCACTGTGTTGTCTAATAGCTTGATACTGATATTATCACAGCGTGATGCGAAACGTCTTCGACCTCTTGTTGCTGTTGTTGGGGTTCCGAAGCAGATAAGCTCGCTCTTATCGCTATTTATCTTTAGTCCCCATTTAACGTAGTAGTCCCACAAGTTTCTTATGCGACCTTCAACTCTCCTGGCTGCGATTTCTGGTGAAATGGATGTTGCATATGTAAAGGAAACATCGGCATATAGCTTCGTTTTTGTCCCTGGGCTGTTAGTAGGCTGGACAGCTGTATAAAGGTTGAAAAGTATGGGGCCCAACTTGGAACCTTGTGGAACTCCAGCGCTGATCGTAAGGCACTAGTCCTGTTGGTTTTCTTCGGAACGGGCACCACTTTTGCCGTTTTCCATGTTTCGGGGAAGTAGCTGTTATTAAGGCAGTTATTGGAGATGATCGTCAGCAGTAGGATGCCGAGATTTGGCAGCTTTTTAAGCACAAAGTTAGAAATCCCATCATTTCCTGCTGACTTCTTAGATTATGTGGATTATGTCAGTTACTTCCTCGATGGAAGTAAAAGCATCTCCAGTTGGTCCGAGTGCAGGACTGTCCTCATTAAAGTTGGTGACTGAAGTATTAGAGGCTGCAACTTCTTCAAACTTGTTTTCAACTTCTTCGATGAATTCACCTTCCTGAATTGGGCGGGCGATCCTTGTAGTTCTCTTCAAAATGCTTAGCGAGGGCTTCTGCTTTTTCGGTTGGTGTTGTTGCAGTATATTGCCCGTGCATTATTGTGTCTGGCATCGTGCTCTTTTTCCCAACGAGCTGGTTAATTGTCTTGAAGGCATCGGGTCCCGGTTTGATTTTGGCAAGTCTTTTCCTGAATTCATCCTCCTGGTGATGTTTCACTGCCTGGTTGAACATGGTGTTGGTGCATTGAAGTTCGGAGTATATGCGTCTATACTCGTCGTTCTCTCTGTTGAACAACCTGTGGTATATCCGTTGAAGCTTTTTGCGGAGTCTCTGTCTGTGAGCATATATGGCCTGTATATGTTTCGGCATATTCGCATATCGGTCTCTGCTGGTTTTTGCGGTCTTGAGCTTTTCCAAGGCGTTGGTAACTGTTGTCTCGAATTGGAGTATGGCACTATCAATTTCGCTGTTTGAGAGATTGCTGCTGGTTGGGATTTCCGGGAGATCTCTTTCAATTTCGGTACGGAATGTTCTCCAGTTCACCCTGTTATACCCTATGTGAAGCTCTTGTTCTGGTTCACGACAACCAATGAGTGATGCTCGGGATTTCCTTGTAGCCAGTCAACAATTGCTTTGCCTTGGTGAGATTCCGCGGTATCCATCCATAGAGGGTGCCGACCGTTGAAGTCTCCTCCAATGACACAAGATGTGTATTGATTAGCAATGCTGTTGATAATGTGGAGATCATGATGTATGTCGCTTCTTGTTGAGTTGCACTTGATGTATACTGAGACTAGCAGAAGCGTCTCAGACTCGGTCAGTTTAGTGACGACTGTCGTTGTTTCCATGCATCTAAGTCCAGTTATTCTTTTCTTTTCGCTACTGAGGTCCGATTTGAGAAGAATTGCTGTTCCTCTGCCGCTCGCTTCTTTGTCCTCTCTGTAGGATGTGTAATGGTCTGACTGTGATGCTGGTTTCCTGTAAGAAAATAATGTCTGGTTTTTTTGATTTTAAAAACATAGATAGAGAAATTCTTCTGGCTGTGGAACAAATAGAATTAACGTTATATGTTATAATTGAAAGTTCGATTTTTATATACATAATTTGAATATAAGTTGACCCGATATATTTGTCTTATCTTTATCATCCAAAGTACCGTAGTTGCTTGGAATTATCTCTTTTGCCTTCTGACGAAGGGAGAAGAGATCTGCTCCAAACAGTCTTTCGGTATCCTCGAAGATGTTGAATGACGTTGATCCTTTCGGCATCTGATTGTTCGTTGTTCAGGGTCTTTGATGATAATTTGCTTTTGATGCCGTTGGCTTTGGTAAGGCTTTTGTTGGAAGTTTTGGTGAGGGCTTTTTTCCTGGCTTTTGAGCTGGTTTCGTAGGTATTGGTCCAACGGATTTGGGGCTGGCCCGACTGCTGCTGCTATGTTGGCGTACGAAAGACCGCTAACAATAGTTCTGGTTGCTGATTGGACTGCAAAAGCGTGTTTCTCTTGTTTTTGTCATTGAGCCTAGGACCGAGGTGGCTTTACCTAGCGCTCTCCAGTACTTTATAGAGCATATCATATTGTGTTTTTTCCTTGTCAAGTATTTTTGTGTTTTTAAAGTTTGGTGTGTGCCCTATTTCTAGCATATGTTGTGATAGTCCTGTTGATGCCTTCCCCTTTCTCTCATCTGCACTATGTTCCGCCAATCTGGTTCCAATGTTGCTGTGCTTTGTCAATTGGAGCTTTAGTGTTGACTGGCTCTTAACCCCAAGAAATGCAAGTGCCTCGTCATCTCAAAAAAGTCTTAGACCTATCTTACTTTCCACCAGCCATGCTCAACGAGACTGTCTTAGAAAGACAATAATAAGAAGAAAATAATTTTAAATAATTAATTTTCTACCCACCATAAAAACGGACCACACAAGTATACCTGCGGGCTACACTAAGTAAAAAGTAATTAACCTTTTAATCCGGATTAATGTGCGCGAGTAGTTTTTCTTGAAATAAGTCGTGTAATTAAATTCGGGTGTAAATGTAATCAAAATACAATTAACAGTAAAATACTAAATAATCAATCATTTCCTGGAAATCCCATTATGTGTAGATCCGAGAAAAGGAAGAGTGATGTGAAAAAGGCCTATGAATCTTTGAAGAGCCAGATCAAGGCAGGCATGAAGATTCACGGGAAGGAATTTCTGGTATCTATGCACCCTAAGCTGCACGACATCGACCAGTTATACGAAGAAAAAGAAGAGGACATGGAAATCTACGATGAAGAAATTTTTAGTTATGAAGAAGAGGAAGCTACTGACAATAAAGAAGAGCCAACTTTACAAGAAGTCTTAAACGAAGAAAATGTCGAAAACATGGTCGACCTTAAACTATGCAAATTTTGTGATGGTTCAACGTAAGAAGAGAAAACCTTCCCCACTAACATCTCCAAAAAAAGGAACCTTTTTCCAAGAAGATAGCCATGAAGGACGGAAATAATTCCCCTAAAGACAAGGACAAGGACACCAATAATAAGGAATACGATAAAACCCCTCAACCTGCCAACAACAGCGCCTCAACCACTGTAGAACCACGCCCCACATTGATGCCGCCAATTGTATGTTTTGCACTCAACGTAGCCAAAACTAACAAGATCCTAAGAGAACAATGAGTTGCTTTTAGGATTCATAAAATTAATATGAACAATTGAACTATTGAAGGAAGCAATATCTGCTTTGGCAGTAAGCTCATATAAGTCAATAAAAAATGCAACAGCTTCGTGGTTGAAGTCGACAAGACAGCGGATATCCCTTCGATATATGGTAAAACTCTCCTTATGAACCAAAAGGTTTACTGGGAGAAATTCAAAAGTACCAGCATCTCTCCGGGCAAGAATTGCCAAAATTCGGTCATGTAGCTAGCAACTGTGGAATGAAGTACAGGTGCGTCAAGAGCAAAGATGACCAGGCCAATGCACAAGAACCAGCAACGGCATAAGGGACGACAAAGTTTACTGCGTAAACTGCCAGCATACAGGACACCTAGCAAGCTACAATGGGTGCCCAATGATAAAGAAGAAACTTGCAGCCCAAAAACAAGAGAAACACGCTTTTGCAGTCCAATCAACAACCAGAACTATTGTCAGCCGTCTTTCGTATGCCAACATAGCAGCAGTAGTCGGACCAGCCCCCAAATCCGTTGGACCAATACCTACGAAACCAACTCAAAAGCCAGGAAAAAGCCCTCACCACAACTCCCAACACAAGCCTTACAGAAGCCAACGGCATCAAAAGCAAATCATCATCAAAGGCCATCAACAACGAGAAATCAGATGCCGAAAGGATCAATGTCATTCAACATCTTCGTAGATATTGAAAGACTGTTTGGAGCAGATCTCTCCTCCCTTCTCCAGAAAGCAAAAGAGATAATTCCAAGCAACTACGGTACTTTGGATCATAAAGATAAGACAAATATATTGCGTCAACTTATATTCAAATTATGTATATAAAAACCCAACTTTCAATTATAACATATAACGTTAATTCTATTTATTCCACAGCCAAACGAATTTCTCTATTTATGTTTTTAAAATCAAAAAAAACCAGAAATTATTTTCTTACAGGAAACCAACATCACAGCGAAGAACAACTTTAAGCCAGACCATCACACATCCTACAGAGAGGACAAAGAAGCGAGCGGCAGAGGAACAGCAATTCTTCTCAAATCGGACCTCAGTAGCGAAAAGAAAAGAATAACTGGACTTAGATGCATGGAAACAACGACAGTCGTCACTAAACTGACCGAGTCTGAGACGCTTCTGCTAGTCTCAGTATACATCAAGTGCAACTCAACAAGAAGCGACATACATCATGATCTCCACATTATCAACAGCATTGCTAATCAATACACATCTTGTGTCATTGGAGGAGACTTCAACGGTCGGCACCCTCTATGGATGGATACCGCGGAATCTCACCAAGGCAAACAATTGTTGACTGGCTACAAGGAAATCCTGAGTATCCCTCTTTAGTTGTCGTGTCTTAACCAAAACCAACATACCCTAGAACTCCATCACATTTGGATTTCTTTCTGGTTACGTCGAACTTCATCAACATTCTACCTGAACTACAGAACTACATGTGCGGAGCACACGATAGTGATTCCGACCATCTGGCAGTAGAAGTTAGGGTACGACCTAATCAAAGGATATTCTGCGGACAACCAGAACAAGAGCTCCACATAAGGTATATTTCGCTTAAATAGATCTGGTCGGGGTGGAGGCGTCGCAATTTATGTTAAAGTCGGTCTGATATGCAAAATAAGATGTTTCTCGCCAACTAGCTCTCTTATTGAGTTTTTGTTTGTACATATAATAGGTCACGAGAGCAATCTCCTTTTGGAAATTATCTATAAACCAAATAGATAAGTTAACTTAGACCCATTTTTTCAACTTACTGAGCAAATAACAGTTAGTTCATCGAATATTATTTTATGTGGAGATTTTAACAGCGATCTTAATACTGACAAAAGTCTTTGTGAAAACTTGAGTTCCTTTGATTTGCACTTGGTAAATGTATCTGGACTAACTCATTTCACCCAAACTTCAAGTACATTATTAGATCTTTTCTTTGTAAGTGAGAATGATAAGGTGCTCTTTTACAATCAATTTGCCCCTCCAAACATAACCTTTTTTTTGACATTTGACTTTGTTACAAAAGAAAATTCCATAAATCCAACGTTTCAGTATAGGGACTTTAAAAATATTAATATGACCTCACTTGAATACGACATCCATTCCATACCTTGGAATAACATATATATATATATATGAAGAAGGCATGAATTCTGCAGATGACCAAGTAAAATTTTTGACTGATAACATAATTTCTCTTTTCAACTGTTACGTTCCTTTAAAAACAAAGAAAAACATTTGCGGTTCTAAACCATGGTTTACGTGTAGAATCAAAGAGCTAATGCATCAAAGAGATCAAGCTTAGATTAGATTAGATTATTTTTATTATATTCGTTAGAATTTATGTACAATTGGTCTTAAACTAACTTATAACTAAAATAAATCATGTCGGCTCAATGTGTTGCTTATCCTCTGTTGTGTCCGCTACTGGTTCTCTTGTAGAACGGGTCTCGGTCATTGTTCATTATTTCCTCGAATCGATCGTCTGTGATGGCTCGAATGTTGAGGTAGCGATGGCTGGGCTCTAGTTGTTGCTGGAGTAGTTGCTAGATTTCCAAGTTGGGGTGGTCCTCCAAGTTCCTCAAAATATTTTTGGAGAGCTGTTTAATGAACTGATTTATTGGGATCACTTTGCTGTCTTCATATAGCTTCTTGTTTGGGACATATTTCCTTGTAATGGGGTTTCGGTGTAGGCCTGTACAGCTACGGAGTATCTTCCTTTCAAAAACTTCGATCTTCTTCATATATGTTGGTGATATGCTGAACCAAATAGGACAAGCGTACGTCAGAACTGGACGGATCAGCTGCTTATAGATGAAGAGCTTGGTATTAGTGTTTAGTCCGTTTCTTCTTCTAAGAAGCGGGTGGACCAGATGTAGGGAGAAGTTGGCTCTCTTAAGCATAAATGAAGCGTGCTTATTGAATTGGAAGCGGTTAGTGAAATTCACTCCAAGGTATTTTGCTGTTGTCTTTGTCCTTATCACTGTGTTGTCTAATAGCTTGATACTGATATTATCACAGCGTGATGCGAAACGTCTTCGACCTCTTGTTGCTGTTGTTGGGGTTCCGAAGCAGATAAGCTCGCTCTTATCGCTATTTATCTTTAGTCCCCATTTAACGTAGTAGTCCCACAAGTTTCTTATGCGACCTTCAACTCTCCTGGCTGCGATTTCTGGTGAAATGGATGTTGCATATGTAAAGGAAACATCGGCATATAGCTTCGTTTTTGTCCCTGGGCTGTTAGTAGGCTGGACAGCTGTATAAAGGTTGAAAAGTATGGGGCCCAACTTGGAACCTTGTGGAACTCCAGCGCTGATCGTCAGGACACTAGTCCTGTTGGTTTTCTTTGGAACGGGCACCACTTTTGCCCTTTTCCATGTTTCGGGGAAGTAGCTGTTATTAAGGCAGTTATTGGAGATGATCGTCAGCAGTAGGATGCCGAGATTTGGCAGCTTTTTAAGCACAAAGTTAGAAATCCCATCATTTCCTGCTGACTTCTTAGATTATGTGGATTATGTCAGTTACTTCCTCGATGGAAGTAAAAGCATCTCCAGTTGGTCCGAGTGCAGGACTGTCCTCATTAAAGTTGGTGACTGAAGTATTAGAGGCTGCAACTTCTTCAAACTTGTTTTCAACTTCTTCGATGAATTCACCTTCCTGAATTGGGCGGGCGATCCTTGTAGTTCTCTTCAAAATGCTTAGCGAGGGCTTCTGCTTTTTCGGTTGGTGTTGTTGCAGTATATTGCCCGTGCATTATTGTGTCTGGCATCGTGCTCTTTTTCCCAACGAGCTGGTTAATTGTCTTGAAGGCATCGGGTCCCGGTTTGATTTTGGCAAGTCTTTTCCTGAATTCATCCTCCTGGTGATGTTTCACTGCCTGGTTGAACATGGTGTTGGTGCATTGAAGTTCGGAGTATATGCGTCTATACTCGTCGTTCTCTCTGTTGAACAACCTGTGGTATATCCGTTGAAGCTTTTTGCGGAGTCTCTGTCTGTGAGCATATATGGCCTGTATATGTTTCGGCATATTCGCATATCGGTCTCTGTTGGTTTTTGCGGTCTTGAGCTTTTCCAAGGCGTTGGTAACTGTTGTCTCGAATTGGAGTATGGCACTATCAATTTCGCTGTTTGAGAGATTGCTGCTGGTTGGGATTTCCGGGAGATCTCTTTCAATTTCGGTACGGAATGTTCTCCAGTTCACCCTGTTATACCCTATGTGAAGCTCTTGTTCTGGTTGTTCGCAGAATATCCTTTGATTAGGTCGTACCCTAACTTCTACTGCCAGATGGTCGGAACCACTATCGTGTGCTCCGCACTTGTAGTTCCATAGTTCAGGTAGAATGTTGATGAAGTTCGACGTAACCAGAAAGAAATCCAAATGAAATGGAGTTCTAGGGAATGTTGGTTTTGGTTGAGACACGACAACCAATGAGTGATGCTCGGGATTTCCTTGTAGCCAGTCAACAATTGCTTTGCCTTGGTGAGATTCCGCGGTACCCATCCATAGAGGGTGCCGACCGTTGAAGTCTCCTCCAATGACACAAGATGTGTATTGATTAGCAATGCTGTTGATAATGTGGAGATCATGATGTATGTCGCTTCTTGTTGAGTTGCACTTGATGTATACTGAGACTAGCAGAAGCGTCTCAGACTCGGTCAGTTTAGTGACGACTGTCGTTGTTTCCATGCATCTAAGTCCAGTTATTCTTTTCTTTTCGCTACTGAGGTCCGATTTGAGAAGAATTGCTGTTCCTCTGCCGCTCGCTTCTTTGTCCTCTCTGTAGGATGTGTAATGGTCTGACTTAAAGTTGTTCTTCGCTGTGATGCTGGTTTCCTGTAAGAAAATAATTTCTGTTTTTTTTTGATTTTAAAAACATAAATAGAGAAATTCGTTTGGCTGTGGAATAAATAGAATTAACGTTATATGTTATAATTGAAAGTTGGGTTTTTATATACATAATTTGAATATAAGTTGACCCGATATATTTGTCTTATCTTTATGATCCAAAGTACCGTAGTTGCTTGGAATTATCTCTTTTGCCTTCTGGAGAAGGGAGGAGAGATCTGCTCCAAACAGTCTTTCAATATCTACGAAGATGTTGAATGACATTGATCCTTTCGGCATCTGATTTCTCGTTGTTGATGGTCTTTGATGATGATTTGCTTTTGATGCCGTTGGCTTCTGTAAGGCTTGTGTTGGGAGTTGTGGTGAGGGCTTTTTCCTGGCTTTTGAGTTGGTTTCGTAGGTATTGGTCCAACGGATTTGGGGGCTGGTCCGACTACTGCTGCTATGTTGGCATACGAAAGACGGCTGACAATAGTTCTGGTTGTTGATTGGACTGCAAAAGCGTGTTTCTCTTGTTTTTGGGCTGCAAGTTTCTTCTTTATCATTGGGCACCCATTGTAGCTTGCTAGGTGTCCTGTATGCTGGCAGTTTACGCAGTAAACTTTGTCGTCCGTTATGCCGTTGCTGGTTCTTGTGCATTGGCCTGGTCATCTTTGCTCTTGACGCACCTGTACTTCATTCCACAGTTGCTAGCTACATGACCGAATTTTGGCAATTCTTGCCCGGAGAGATGCTGGTACTTTTGAATTTCTCCCAGTAAACCTTTTGGTTCATAAGGAGAGTTTTACCATATATCGAAGGGATATCCGCTGTCTTGTCGACTTCAACCACGAAGCTGTTGCATTTTTTATTGACTTATATGAGCTTACTGCCAAAGCAGATATTGCTTCCTTCAATAGTTCAATTGTTCATATTAATTTTATGAATCCTAAAAGCAACTCATTGTTCTCTTAGGATCTTGTTAGTTTTGGCTACGTTGAGTGCAAAACATACAATTGGCGGCATCAATGTGGGGCGTGGTTCTACAGTGGTTGAGGCGCTGTTGTTGGCAGGTTGAGGGGTTTTATCGTATTCCTTATTATTGGTGTCCTTGTCCTTGTCTTTAGGGGAATTATTTCCGTCCTTCATGACAACCAATGAGTGATGCTCGGGATTTCCTTGTAGCCAGTCAACAATTGCTTTGCCTTAGTGAGATTCCGCGGTATCCATCCATAGAGGGTGCCGACCGTTGAAGTCTCCTCCAATGACACAAGATGTGTATTGATTAGCAATGCTGTTGATAATGTGGAGATCATGATGTATGTCGCTTCTTGTTGAGTTGCACTTGATGTATACTGAGACTAGCAGAAGCGTCTCAGACTCGGTCAGTTTAGTGACGACTGTCGTTGTTTCCATGCATCTAAGTCCAGTTATTCTTTTCTTTTCGCTACTGAGGTCCGATTTGAGAAGAATTGCTGTTCCTCTGCCGCTCGCTTCTTTGTCCTCTCTGTAGGATGTGTAATGGTCTGACTGTGATGCTGATTTCCTGTAAGAAAATAATGTCTGGTTTTTTGATTTTAAAAACATAGATAGAGAAATTCTTCTGGCTGTGGAACAAATAGAATTAACGTTATATGTTATAATTGAAAGTTCGGTTTTTATATAAATAATTTGAATATAAGTTGACCCGATATATTTGTCTTATCTTTATCATCCAAAGTACCGTAGTTGCTTGGAATTATCTCTTTTGCCTTCTGAAGAAGGGAGAAGAGATCTGCTCCAAACAGTCTTTCGGTATCTCGAAGATGTTGAATGACGTTGATCCTTTCGGCATCTGATTGTTCGTTGTTCAGGGTCTTTGATGATAATTTGCTTTTGATGCCGTTGGCTTTGGTAAGGCTTTTGTTGGAAGTTTTGGTTAGGGCTTTTTTCCTGGCTTTTGAGCTGGTTTCGTAGGTATTGGTCCAACGGATTTGGGGCTGGCCCGACTGCTGCTGTTATGTTGGCGTACGAAAGACCGCTAACAATAGTTCTGGTTGCTGATTGGACTGGAAAAGCGTGTTTCTCTTGTTTTTGTCATTGAGCCTAGGACCGAGGTGGCTTTACCTAGCGCTCTCCAGTACTTTACTTTACTTGAAATAAGTCGTGTAATTAAATTCGGGTGTAAATGTAATCAAAATACAATTAACAGTAAAATACTAAATAATCAATCATTTCCTGGAAATCCCATTATGTGTAGATCCGAGAAAAGGAAGAGTGATGTGAAAAAGGCCTATGAATCCTTGAAGAGCTAGATCAAGGCAGGCATGAAGATTCACGGGAAGGAATTTCTGGTATCTATGCACCCTAAGCTGCACGACATCGACCAGTTATACGAAGAAAAAGAAGAGGACATGGAAATCTACGATGAAGAAATTTTTAGTTATGAAGAAGAGGAAGCTACTGACAATAAAGAAGAGCCAACTTTACAAGAAGTCTTAAACGAAGAAAATGTCGAAAACATGGTCGACCTTAAACTATGCAAATTTTGTGATGGTTCAACGTAAGAAGAGAAAACCTTCCCCACTAACATCTCCAAAAAAAGGAAAAAAAGGAAGGATAGCCATGAAGGACGGAAATAATTCCCCTAAAGACAAGGACAAGGACACCAATAATAAGGAATATGATAAAACCCCTCAACCTGCCAACAACAGCGCCTCAACCACTGTAGAAACACGCCCCACATTGATGCCGCCAATTGTATGTTTTGCACTCAACGTAGCCAAAACTAACAAGATCCTAAGAGAACAAGCGTCAAGAGCAAAGATGACTAGGCCAATGCACAAGAACCAGCAACGGCATAACGGACGACAAAGTTTACTGCGTAAACTGCCAGCATACAGGACACCTAGCAAGCTACAATGGGTGCCCAATGATAAAGAAGAAACTTGCAGCCCAAAAACAAGAGAAACACGCTTTTGTAGTCCAATCAACAACCAGAACTATTGTCAGCCGTCTTTCGTATGCCAACATAGCAGCAGTAGTCGGACCAGCCCCCAAATCCGTTGGACCAATACCTACGAAACCAACTCAAAAGCCAGGAAAAAGCCCTCACCACAACTCCCAACACAAGCCTTACAGAAGCCAACGGCATCAAAAGCAAATCATCATCAAAGGCCATCAACAACGAGAAATCAGATGCCGAAAGGATCAATGTCATTCAACATCTTCGTAGATATTGAAAGACTGTTTGGAGCAGATCTCTCCTCCCTTCTCCAGAAGGCAAAAGCGATAATTCCAAGCAACTACGGTACTTTGGATCATAAAGATAAGACAAATATATTGCGTCAACTTATATTCAAATTATGTATATAAAAACCCAACTTTCAATTATAACATATAACGTTAATTCTATTTATTCCACAGCCAAACGAATTTCTCTATTTATGTTTTTAAAATAAAAAAAAAACAGAAATTATTTTCTTACAGGAAACCAACATCACAGCGAAGAACAACTTTAAGCCAGACCATCACACATCCTACAGAGAGGACAAAGAAGCGAGCGGCAGAGGAACAGCAATTCTTCTCAAATCGGACCTCAGTAGCGAAAAGAAAAGAATAACTGGACTTAGATGCATGGAAACAACGACAGTCGTCACTAAACTGACCGAGTCTGAGACGCTTCTGCTAGTCTCAGTATACATCAAGTGCAACTCAACAAGAAGCGACATACATCATGATCTCCACATTATCAACAGCATTGCTAATCAATACACATCTTGTGTCATTGGGGGAGACTTCAACGGTCGGCACCCTCTATGGATGGATACCGCGGAATCTCACCAAGGCAAACAATTGTTGACTGGCTACAAGGAAATCCTGAGTATCCCTCTTTAGTTGTCGTGTCTTAACCAAAACCAACATACCCTAGAACTCCATCACATTTGGATTTCTTTCTGGTTACGTCGAACTTCATCAACATTCTACCTGAACTACAGAACTACATGTGCGGAGCACACAATTTATGTTAAAGTCGGTCTGATATGCAAAATAAGATGTTTCTCGCCAACTAGCTCTCTTATTGAGTTTTTGTTTGTACATATAATAGGTCACGAGAGCAATCTCCTTTTGGAAATTATCTATAAACCAAATAGATAAGTTAACTTAGACCCATTTTTTCAACTTACTGAGCAAATAACAGTTAGTTCATCGAATATTATTTTATGTGGAGATTTTAACAGCGATCTTAATACTGACAAAAGTCTTTGTGAAAACTTGAGTTCCTTTGATTTGCACTTGGTAAATGTATCTGGACTAACTCATTTCACCCAAACTTCAAGTACATTATTAGATCTTTTCTTTGTAAGTGAGAATGATAAGGTGCTCTTTTACAATCAATTTGCCCCTCCAAACATAACCTTTTTTTTGACATTTGACTTTGTTACAAAAGAAAATTCCATAAATCCAACGTTTCAGTATAGGGACTTTAAAAATATTAATATGACCTCACTTGAATACGACATCCATTCCATACCTTGGAATAACATATATATATATATGAAGAAGGCATGAATTCTGCAGATGACCAAGTAAAATTTTTGACTGATAACATAATTTCTCTTTTCAACTGTTACGTTCCTTTAAAAACAAAGAAAAACATTTGCGGTTCTAAACCATGGTTTACGTGTAGAATCAAAGAGCTAATGCATCAAAGAGATCAAGCTTAGATTAGATTAGATTATTTTTATTATATTCGTTGGAATTTATGTACAATTGGTCTTAAACTAACTTATAACTAAAATAAATCATGTCGGCTCAATGTGTTGCTTATCCTCTGTTGTGTCCGCTACTGGTTCTCTTGTAGAACGGGTCTCGGTCATTGTTCATTATTTCCTCAAATCGATCGTCTGTGATGGCTCGAATGTTGAGGTAGCGATGGCTGGGCTCTAGTTGTTGCTGGAGTAGTTGCTAGATTTCCAAGTTGGGGTGGTCCTCCAAGTTCCTCAAAATATTTTTGGAGAGCTGTTTAATGAACTGATTTATTGGGATCACTTTGCTGTCTTCATATAGCTTCTTGTTTGGGACATATTTCCTTGTAATGGGGTTTCGGTGTAGGCCTGTACAGCTACGGAGTATCTTCCTTTCAAAAACTTCGATCTTCTTCATATATGTTGGTGATATGCTGAACCAAATAGGACAAGCGTACGTCAGAACTGGACGGATCAGCTGCTTATAGATGAGGAGCTTGGTATTAGTGTTTAGTCCGTTTCTTCTTCTAAGAAGCGGGTGGACCAGATGTAGGGAGAAGTTGGCTCTCTTAAGCATAAATGAAGCGTGCTTATTGAATTGGAAGCGGTTAGTGAAATTCACTCCAAGGTATTTTGCTGTTGTCTTTGTCCTTATCACTGTGTTGTCTAATAGCTTGATACTGATATTATCACAGCGTGATGCGAAACGTCTTCGACCTCTTGTTGCTGTTGTTGGGGTTCCGAAGCAGATAAGCTCGCTCTTATCGCTATTTATCTTTAGTCCCCATTTAACGTAGTAGTCCCACAAGTTTCTTATGCGACCTTCAACTCTCCTGGCTGCGATTTCTGGTGAAATGGATGTTGCATATGTAAAGGAAACATCGGCATATAGCTTCGTTTTTGTCCCTGGGCTGTTAGTAGGCTGGACAGCTGTATAAAGGTTGAAAAGTATGGGGCCCAACTTGGAACCTTGTGGAACTCCAGCGCTGATCGTCAGGACACTAGTCCTGTTGGTTTTCTTCGGAACGGGCACCACTTTTGCCGTTTTCCATGTTTCGGGGAAGTAGCTGTTATTAAGGCAGTTATTGGAGATGATCGTCAGCAGTAGGATGCCGAGATTTGGCAGCTTTTTAAGCACAAAGTTAGAAATCCCATCATTTCCTGCTGACTTCTTAGATTATGTGGATTATGTCAGTTACTTCCTCGATGGAAGTAAAAGCATCTCCAGTTGGTCCGAGTGCAGGACTGTCCTCATTAAAGTTGGTGACTGAAGTATTAGAGGCTGCAACTTCTTCAAACTTGTTTTCAACTTCTTCGATGAATTCACCTTCCTG
This sequence comes from Platycheirus rosarum, assembly GCA_963971375.1. Classification (NCBI taxonomy): domain Eukaryota; kingdom Metazoa; phylum Arthropoda; class Insecta; order Diptera; family Syrphidae; genus Platycheirus; species Platycheirus rosarum. Next base: position 70,777,383 of record OZ020510.1, read on the forward strand.
AATTGGGCGGGCGATCCTTGTAGTTCTCTTCAAAATGCTTAGCGAGGGCTTCTGCTTTTTCGGTTGGTGTTGTTGCAGTATATTGCCCGTGCATTATTGTGTCTGGCATCGTGCTCTTTTTCCCAACGAGCTGGTTAATTGTCTTGAAGGCATCGGGTCCCGGTTTGATTTTGGCAAGTCTTTTCCTGAATTCATCCTCCTGGTGATGTTTCACTGCCTGGTTGAACATGGTGTTGGTGCATTGAAGTTCGGAGTATATGCGTCTATACTCGTCGTTCTCTCTGTTGAACAACCTGTGGTATATCCGTTGAAGCTTTTTGCGGAGTCTCTGTCTGTGAGCATATATGGCCTGTATATGTTTCGGCATATTCGCATATCGGTCTCTGCTGGTTTTTGCGGTCTTGAGCTTTTCCAAGGCGTTGGTAACTGTTGTCTCGAATTGGAGTATGGCACTATCAATTTCGCTGTTTGAGAGATTGCTGCTGGTTGGGATTTCCGGGAGATCTCTTTCAATTTCGGTACGGAATGTTCTCCAGTTCACCCTGTTATACCCTATGTGAAGCTCTTGTTCTGGTTGTTCGCAGAATATCCTTTGATTAGGTCGTACCCTAACTTCTACTGCCAGATGGTCGGAATCACTATCGTGTGCTCCGCACTTGTAGTTCCATAGTTCAGGTAGAATGTTGATGAAGTTCGACGTAACCAGAAAGAAATCCAAATGAAATGGAGTTCTAGGGAATGTTGGTTTTGGTTGAGACACGACAACCAATGAGTGATGCTCGGGATTTCCTTGTAGCCAGTCAACAATTGCTTTGCCTTGGTGAGATTCCGCGGTATCCATCCATAGAGGGTGCCGACCGTTGAAGTCTCCTCCAATGACACAAGATGTGTATTGATTAGCAATGCTGTTGATAATGTGGAGATCATGATGTATGTCGCTTCTTGTTGAGTTGCACTTGATGTATACTGAGACTAGCAGAAGCGTCTCACACTCGGTCAGTTTAGTGACGACTGTCGTTGTTTCCATGCATCTAAGTCCAGTTATTCTTTTCTTTTCGCTACTGAGGTCCGATTTGAGAAGAATTGCTGTTCCTCTGCCGCTCGCTTCTTTGTCCTCTCTGTAGGATGTGTAATGGTCTGACTTAAAGTTGTTCTTCGCTGTGATGCTGGTTTCCTGTAAGAAAATAATTTCTGTTTTTTTTTTATTTTAAAAACATAAATAGAGAAATTCGTTTGGCTGTGGAATAAATAGAATTAACGTTATATGTTATAATTGAAAGTTGGGTTTTTATATACATAATTTGAATATAAGTTGACCCGATATATTTGTCTTATCTTTATGATCCAAAGTACCGTAGTTGCTTGGAATTATCTCTTTTGCCTTCTGGAGAAGGGAGGAGAGATCTACTCCAAACAGTCTTTCAATATCTACGAAGATGTTGAATGACATTGATCCTTTCGGCATCTGATTTCTCGTTGTTGATGGTCTTTGATGATGATTTGCTTTTGATGCCGTTGGCTTCTGTAAGGCTTGTGTTGGGAGTTGTGGTGAGGGCTTTTTCCTGGCTTTTGAGTTGGTTTCGTAGGTATTGGTCCAACGGATTTGGGGGCTGATCCGACTACTGCTGCTATGTTGGCATACGAAAGACGGCTGACAATAGTTCTGGTTGTTGATTGGACTGCAAAAGCGTGTTTCTCTTGTTTTTGGGCTGCAAGTTTCTTCTTTATCATTGGGCACCCATTGTAGCTTGCTAGGTGTCCTGTATGCTGGCAGTTTACGCAGTAAACTTTGTCGTCCGTTATGCCGTTGCTGGTTCTTGTGCATTGGCCTGGTCATCTTTGCTCTTGACGCACCTGTACTTCATTCCACAGTTGCTAGCTACATGACCGAATTTTGGCAATTCTTGCCCGGAGAGATGCTGGTACTTTTGAATTTCTCCCAGTAAACCTTTTGGTTCATAAGGAGAGTTTTACCATATATCGAAGGGATATCCGCTGTCTTGTCGACTTCAACCACGAAGCTGTTGCATTTTTTATTGACTTATATGAGCTTACTGCCAAAGCAGATATTGCTTCCTTCAATAGTTCAATTGTTCATATTAATTTTATGAATCCTAAAAGCAACTCATTGTTCTCTTAGGATCTTGTTAGTTTTGGCTACGTTGAGTGCAAAACATACAATTGGCGGCATCAATGTGGGGCGTGGTTCTACAGTGGTTGAGGCGCTGTTGTTGGCAGGTTGAGGGGTTTTATCGTATTCCTTATTATTGGTGTCCTTGTCCTTGTCTTTAGGGGAATTATTTCCGTCCTTCATGACAACCAATGAGTGATGCTCGGGATTTCCTTGTAGCCAGTCAACAATTGCTTTGCCTTGGTGAGATTCCGCGGTATCCATCCATAGAGGGTGCCGACCGTTGAAGTCTCCTCCAATGACACAAGATGTGTATTGATTAGCAATGCTGTTGATAATGTGGAGATCATGATGTATGTCGCTTCTTGTTGAGTTGCACTTGATGTATACTGAGACTAGCAGAAGCGTCTCAGACTCGGTCAGTTTAGTGACGACTGTCGTTGTTTCCATGCATCTAAGTCCAGTTATTCTTTTCTTTTCGCTACTGAGGTCCGATTTGAGAAGAATTGCTGTTCCTCTGCCGCTCGCTTCTTTGTCCTCTCTGTAGGATGTGTAATGGTCTGACTTAAAGTTGTTCTTCGCTGTGATGCTGGTTTCCTGTAAGAAAATAATGTCTGGTTTTTTTGATTTTAAAAACATAGATAGAGAAATTCTTCTGGCTGTGGAACAAATAGAATTAACGTTATATGTTATAATTGAAAGTTCGGTTTTTATATAAATAATTTGAATATAAGTTGACCCGATATATTTGTCTTATCTTTATCATCCAAAGTACCGTAGTTGCTTGGAATTATCTCTTTTGCCTTCTGAAGAAGGGAGAAGAGATCTGCTCCAAACAGTCTTTCGGTATCTCGAAGATGTTGAATGACGTTGATCCTTTCGGCATCTGATTGTTCGTTGTTCAGGGTCTTTGATGATAATTTGCTTTTGATGCCGTTGGCTTTGGTAAGGCTTTTGTTGGGAGTTTTGGTGAGGGCTTTTTTCCTGGCTTTTGAGCTGGTTTCGTAGGTATTGGTCCAACGGATTTGGGGCTGGCCCGACTGCTGCTGCTATGTTGGCGTACGAAAGACCGCTAACAATAGTTCTGGTTGCTGATTGGACTGGAAAAGCGTGTTTCTCTTGTTTTTGTCATTGAGCCTAGGACCGAGGTGGCTTTACCTAGCGCTCTCCAGTACTTTATAGAGCATATCATATTGTGTTTTTTCCTTGTCAAGTATTTTTGTGTTTTTAAAGTTTGGTGTGTGCCCTATTTCTAGCATATGTTGTGATAGTCCTGTTGATGCCTTCCCCTTTCTCTCATCTGCACTATGTTCCGCCAATCTGGTTCCAATGTTGCTGTGCTTTGTCAATTGGAGCTTTAGTGTTGACTGGCTCTTAACCCCAAGAAATGCAAGTGCCTCGTCATCTCAAAAAAGTCTTAGACCTATCTTACTTTCCACCAGCCATGCTCAACGAGACTGTCTTAGAAAGACAATAATAAGAAGAAAATAATTTTAAATAATTAATTTTCTACCCACCATAAAAACGGACCACACAAGTATACCTGCGGGCTACACTAAGTAAAAAGTAATTAACCTTTTAATCCGGATTAATGTGCGCGAGTAGTTTTTCTTGAAATAAGTCGTGTAATTAAATTCGGGTGTAAATGTAATCAAAATACAATTAACAGTAAAATACTAAATAATCAATCATTTCCTGGAAATCCCATTATGTGTAGATCCGAGAAAAGGAAGAGTGATGTGAAAAAGGCCTATGAATTCTTGAAGAGCCAGATCAAGGCAGGCATGAAGATTCACAGGAAGGAATTTCTGGTATCTATGCACCCTAAGCTGCACGACATCGACCAGTTATACGAAGAAAAAGAAGAGGACATGGAAATCTACGATGAAGAAATTTTTAGTTATGAAGAAGAGGAAGCTACTGACAATGAAGAAGAGCCAACTTTACAAGAAGTCTTAAACGAAGAAAATGTCGAAAACATGGTCGACCTTAAACTATGCAAATTTTGTGATGGTTCAACGTAAGAAGAGAAAACCTTCCCCACTAACATCTCCAAAAAAAGGAACCTTTTTCCAAGAAGATAGCCATGAAGGACGGAAATAATTCCCCTTAAGACAAGGACAAGGACACCAATAATAAGGAATACGATAAAACCCCTCAACCTGAGCATCCCTCTTTAGTTGTCGTGTCTTAACCAAAACCAACATACCCTAGAACTCCATCACATTTGGATTTCTTTCTGGTTACGTCGAACTTCATCAACATTCTACCTGAACTACGGAACTACATGTGCGGAGCACACGATAGTGATTCCGACCATCTGGCAGTAGAAGTTAGGGTACGACCTAATCAAAGGATATTCTGCGAACAACCAGAACAAGAGCTCCACATAAGGTATAACAGGGTGAACTGGAGAATTGATAGTGCCATACTCCAATTCGAGACAAAAGTTACCAACGCCTTGGAAAAGCTCAAGACCGCAAAAACCAGCAGAGATCGATATGCAAATATGCCGGAACAAATACAGGCCATATATGCTCACAGGACTCCGCAAAAAGCTTCAACGGATATACCACAGGTTGTTCAACAGAGAGAACGACGAGTATAAAGGAATATACTCCGAACTTCAATGCACCAACACCATGTTCAACCAGGCAGTGAAACATCACCAGGAGGATGAATTCAGGAAAAGACTTGCCAAAATCAAACAGGGACCCGATGCCTTCAAGAAAAATAACCAACTCGTTGGGAAAAAGAGCACGATGCCAGCTACAATAATGCACGGCTAATATACTGCAAAAACACCAACCGAAAAAGCAGAAGCCCTCGCTAAGCATTTTGAAGAGACCTTCAAGGATCGCCCGCCCAATCACCTTCCTGAAATCATCGAAGAAGTTGAAAGCAAGTATGAAGAAGTTGCAGCCTCTAATACTTCAGTCACCAACTTTAATGAGGACAATCCTGCACTTGGACCAACTGGAGATGCTTTTACTTCCATCGAGGAAGTAACTGACATAATCCACGGAGGAAATTCTAAGAAGTCAGCAGGAAATGATGGGATTTCTAACTTTGTGCTTAAAAAGCTACCAATCTCGCCATCCTACTGCTGACGATCATCTTCAATAACTGCCTTAATAACAGCTACTTCCCCGAAACATGGAAAACGGCAAAAGTGGTGCCCGTTCCGAAGAAAACCAACAGGACTAGTGTCGATGGATATTGGCCGATTTCGCTTTTATGCTGTGTCAACAAAATCCTAGAGGGACTTGTCCTGAGATAGTTTCATCATTTCTTCAGGGAAAGGGAATTCATACCGGAATGTCAGTATGGTTTCCGAGCACGACACTCAACCATCCATCCGCTTATTGGACTGCACTCCGACGTGACAAACGGACTCAACAAGAAAGAGACGACAGTCGCCTGTTTACTGGACATCGAAAAGGCCTTCGACACAGTTTGGATAAAAGGACTAATATTCAAACTGTTAAGTCTAGGACTACCTGAACACTTGGTAAGATTAATCAAAAATTTTCTAACCCATAGATCCTTTTATGTACAGGTAAACAAAGAATATTCACAAAGAAAGACGATCAGCGCTGGAGTTCCACAAGGTTCCAAGTTGGGCCCCATACTTTTCAACATTTATACAGCTGACCAGCCTACTAAAATCCCTATATGCTATATGCCGATGACTCCCTAACATATGCAACATGTATTTCACCAGAAATCGCAGCCAGGAGAGTTGAAGGTTACATAAGAAACTTGTGGGACTAATACCTTAAATGGGGACTAAAGGTAAATAGCGATATGAGCGAGCTTATCTGCTTCAGAACCCCAACAACAGCAACAAGAGGTCGAAGACGTTTCGCATCAAGCTGTGATAATATCAGTATCAAGCTACCAGACAACACAGTGATAAGGACAAAGACAACAGCAAAATACCTTGGAGTGAATTTCACTAACCGCTTCCAATTCAATAAGCACGCTTCATTTATACTTAAGAGAGTCAACTTCTCCCTACATCTGGTCCACCCGCTTCTTAGAAGAAGAAACGGACCAAACACTAATACCAAGCTCCTCATCTATAAGCAGCTGATCCGTCCAGTTCTGACGTACGCTTGTCCTATTTGGTTCACCATATCACCAACATATATGAAGAAGATCGAAGTTTTTGAAAGGAAGATACTCCGTAGCTGTACAGGCCAACACCGAACCCCATTACAAGGAAATATGTCCCAGACAAGAAGCTATATGAAGACAGCAAAGTGATCCCAATAAATCAGTTTATGACACAGCTCTCCAAAAATATTTTGAGGAACTTGGAGGACCACCCCAACTTGGAAATCCATCAACTACTCCAGCAACAACTAGAGCCCAGCCATCGCTACCTCAACATTCGAGCCATCACAGACGATCGATTCGAGGATATAATGAACAATGACGGAGCCCCGTTCTACAAGAGAACCAGTAGCGGACACAACAGAGGATAAGCAACACCGCATCCTAACCCCAATTTTTTAAAACCAAAGACAGTAAATTATAATTAAGAATTTCAATTAAAAGATTATGCAAACAACAATATGATATAAGTAAAAATATAGCATTGTATAGAGTCAGCTGAAGTAAGTCGGGCCCCTGTTGTTGAGCCGACATGATTTATTTTAGTTATAAGTTAGTTTAAGACCAATTGTACATAAATTCTAACGAATATAATAAAAATAATCTAATCTAAAGAAGCACTTGTCGAACACTCCTGGTGCTTATGGATACCATCCACCTAAACGGAACGTATAATATCCAACGCACATAATCCTCCCCAGGTTGCCGATGGAGGAATCGCGAAAACGCTTCACCGAATACGACAGTATTTTTATTAGCCAAATATGACCGTTCAGGTTAGGGAATATGTTTCTAAATGTGAAATTTGTAAACAAAGTAAGTCGTCCAATCAAGTTCCTTTCAAAAACTTTATGTTGACTTTATAGGTCCATACCCTAGGTCGAAAGCGGGAAACGCTAATGTGTTTGTAGTTTTAGATCATCTATCCAAATTTATGTTTTTGAAACCGTTGCGAGCGGCCATCTCAAGCAGCATTATAAAGTATTTGCGTGAAGAAATTTTCAATACGTTCGGGGTACCGCAAATAATTTACTCTGACAATGGTAAACAATATCTGGCCAGAGAGTTTCAAAACTTTTACAAGGTTACGGAGTTAAACACTTCCGAACCGCTAATTGCTCCCCACAATCTATCGCATCGGAAACGGTCAACAGAACGCTGCTAGCTACAATACGTTCATACCTGAAGGAGGACCAGCGCGACTGGGATATGCAACTTAGTGATATCGCAGGCGCGTTGAGAAGCTCCATACATGCAGGTATTGGAGTTTCACCATACTTTGCTCTCTTTGGGTACAATATGGTGACACACGGTAGCAGTTACGCGTTAGCCGAAAAATTGAATGTATTAGGAGATGGTGAATTGTTGACCCTTCCGAGAGGGGATAGACTGCAACTGCTGAGAGCAAAAATTAAACAAATTATATTAACAACGAACGAAAAAACCGCTCGCAAATATAATACCCGTGCGCGGAAAATCAGATATGTACCTGGGCAAGAGGTCTATAAAAGAAATTTCATCCTTAGCGACAGCTCTAAGCAAATTGCTTCAAAGCTCTGCCTAAAATTCACCAAATATCGTATTGTCAAAGCGGTAGGCAAAAGCATGTATGAGTTAGAGAATCTAGCAGGAAAAAAATATTGGGATCTTCCATGAAAAAAAAACATTTTTGTGAAAAAACTGGTCGAACGATTTTGAAATGAAAAATTCATAAAATAGAAAACAGCAGAAGAAATAAGATGGCTTACAACATTTTTTTCCAAAAAACGTTATGAGTAATGTTTTTTTGATGTCATACAAATTTTATTTGTTTAATATTTTCCAAAAAAAATTATTTCATATTGCTCGGCTAAGCCCTCGCCATTAGTCAAATAAAAGAAGGTGAAAACTTTCATACATACCTACGTTTTTAAAAGCATTTCATCATCATAAAAGCACACAAAATAAATAAGAAAGCCTATGATAAACACACAAAAACAACTAACAAATAAAAAACTATTGGATTACTAATAAATAAATAAATACATTTATTGGCGCGACAGTTCCTTAAGGAGCCAAGGCCTAGTGACTTATACTCTCAACCATACCTGTGTGTGTGTTGTTAATCTGCAAGAATGGAAGGGACCTACAGTTTACCGCCGAGTCAGAACGGCTACATGAGATGCACTTTTTCAAGACAAATTTTACTCTTGGAGGTTTTGTCAGTTCCTCGCAAGAGGCAGTACCCCAGAAAAAAAAGGTGGCTACGAGCTGGATTTGAACCCAGGTTCTTTCGCTTAGCAGTTTGACACCCTAACCACAAAGCCACGGGGCACTGGATTACTACTGAATGCAAAAATTTCAATCGAGAAAACAAAAGTTTACACCTGCCTATAAATAAACAAAACCACTGTGCTAACTTTTAGTATTGTCTCTATACCCACTCGCTTAACATAAGTTGGAATGTGTATCTTAATTTTAGTACCGACCTTCCTCCCAACCTTATTATAAGTACGTAATATCCTTAATACATTCCATTAATACCTACCCACACCATACGTTCATCGATCCATCAAACATAATTAAGCTATTTTAATTAATTTGATTTTAAAAAGCAAATTATTGTTATTGGGACCTATATAGGTCCCTATACCTAGCATTATTGCCCTACTGCTGATTCCCACAAATCTTTATGCCAGTTGTTCAAATTTTTCCATACCAAAATGAAAATTAAACTGAAAAAAGTCCTTTATATCTTTCTATTAGCAAATTATATTATAAACAGTAAACAACAAGTGGAAAGATAATACACTAAAAAACTGCAAAAGCTAACAATCCTATATATTTATCCCTTTGTCGTGACGCATGTTCGTTCGAGCTTCAAACCACAACGATTCTCAAGAAGTTGCACATCAACAAAAAAACATTTAAATTAAATCTTTGTCAAAAAGACGCCTGCAATTAAAAAGGATTAGCACATAGGAGCAAGTACGTGCGACCCGTCGTGCTTTTTATTTTTATGTACATGAAAACTCCGCCAGTTCCACCTGACTGTGATATAAATTTAGCTTCCTTGTGCAATACAGAACTCCTAGAGTACCTGATTTTGTATCTATCATTAGCATTAACTGAAATAATTAATCAGAACGGCCCTAAGCGAAACGCTTACCTTTGAGTTTTCTCAATAAACCACCTTACTAAATTCATATTTAACGACCAACGCTGTGTAATACTCATGACTGAATTTCAATCCGAATCCTTTCAACTGTGATACTTTATGAACGAGCCACCACTTCACATCCACAATACCCATCAAGCGTACCTGAATGGTTAACGAAGATCTCTGCAAACTGTGATAATCCCCTGGCCCAAAATACGAGCGGCTACACACTATTTTAACACATTTTTATTTATTTGTATTTTTTTTTATTTATTATTTGTATCTTTTTAACAAACCTTCGGGGGTTTAGGTCTAACACCTTCTGATAAAACTTCTTAAAAGATTATAATAGAAAAAAAATCAAAAGTCGAACGTACCTTACTGTCCGGTATGGTTAGGGAGGGTTTCGTTTTCACAGCGGAGTCCTTGAGTTGAACAGGTATTAAAGCGATGCGTCGATCATTGACCAAGAAAGAGTTAAGAACAAGTCAAATTAATGAATGCCAGGCTTGATAGCTTTGGGTTCTTCCCCACGTTCATATAAGGATAAGTTTTCGGCAGCCTAGGCACCGTCACTGTTTTCATGAATTCCTCCAGTCTCGGAGTTTTGTTTCGGCTGCCTATGAAAGCAAAGATATAAGGAGGCATTTTGGTGCTGATCCCTGGAATGGAGTTCGTTATTCCTCAGAGGATGAACTTGTTCCATCGCCCGAAGATGAATTCCTGGCCAGAGTGCTTAAAGGAAACATTCATTTCAGCGGACAGCTAGGCTGCGAAAAATTTACAGAAACAGGCCTCAGGAACACGGTGCCAACTAAAGTTCGTCGAAACTAAATAAAGGGACACAAAACGACCGAAGAGACTCGAAAAACTGGGAAAACGCCCGGAAAATTCAAAGAAATTTTTAAGCACGCTTTTTGTCAGACATAAGGAAATAAAATATAAACAAAAAGGACAAGCTAGTATTTGACACTGGAAACCATCATGAGAGCGAGAGGACCTAAGCTGCGCGACTACCTTTCATTCTAAAAACATCCAAAACTGTGTAGAATGCGGTTTGAGCCTAGGATAGTACAGTGTGAGGAGTTTTTTTTTGTTGGAAAGGTATTGAAAGGAGTATCGCAGAGTTGCTGAGCGCGATTTCAACGCTAGCATTTATCGGAAAGGCTCCGTGGTCGCTCTTCCGGCATAATCCGCTGGCGAGCGGATTTTCTGCCTAACAACCAACAGCTAGCTGAAGAAAATATTACTGCTTGTTAGACACTTTCAAGTGAAGCCGCGAAAAAACCAGTCGTCTATTATAAAGGAAACGTTTTAATTCAAAGTGTGTGGAAAAGTGTTGAGCATAAAGTTATGTGTAACGAAGTAAGTTACTTACGAGTATAAAATAAAGTAAAAAAAAAAAAAAAAAAAAATTATTAAAATACAAATATTTGAATAGACTGTGTGCAGTATTCAGTGAACATACCAACACAAAGGAGCAATTAGAAGGACATTTTTGTAACAAGAGGTGAGTGCCAATAGTAGACAATTCATAAAGATATAATAAGTAATATGTATTTTATTTAAATAAAGTGCTGTCTGAATTCCGGCGTTCCAAGGACAAAGTCGTGGCCGCCGCGCGCAAGCAAGGTCGAGGCGGACAAGATACTTAGAGTCCCCACTTGGAGAGGCAAAATCTTTTCGCGGGATCGGGGTCTTCAATAGCCAATCTTCTTTGCCGTTTGATGAAAATATTTATGTTATCTTTTTTGTTTCTTTAGCGCTCTCAACCGAAATATCACTAACTTAAACTTCAGAAAAAAAACAATACTAATTCATAATAATAACAAAATTTAACAAAAACGTCAGTCACCGACTAACTCTCCAACCGATAGCATCGTAACCAGTTATAGTGTGATTCGTACTAATTTTTCGCCGTGTGCGCAAACCGGTTTTTTCCTTTTTGAAACCGTATTATCTCTTAATAAAGAAATTATCATTTTTCCCCCCCACGCGAGCGAGTGTGTGAGTGAATTCAGAAAAATTTAAACATGGCCCACGGGCCAACCACAATAGGTGGTCGCTTTGGGATTCTAGACCCAGATCTAGACCTAAACGTCCACCACAAAAAAAGAACCAAATATAGTTCGATTCCGCAGACATCAAACTCCAATATAAAAAAACCCCGATTTATATTAATGTCCCCAAAAACAACCGAAAAACCTATCTCATCACTCAGCCCCTTCCTACTTAAAAAAGCAATCGATGTGATCAGTAAAGACTATGAAAACATATCACAACTTCGCGATGGAAGCCTCCTTATTTTTGTTAAATCGCAAAAGATAGCAGATCTCTTCTTAAAAACCAAAGATCTCGCGGGCATCTGTCCAGTAACAGTAAAACTACATGACCGCCTAAACCAATCTAAAGGTATAGCATATGCTCCATGTTTAATAAATGTACCGGAGACAGAAATCGTTACTGAAATGCAACCCCAAGGTGTGACGGAGATTTACAAATTTTTAAAGAAAGGAGAAGATGGAAGGCAAAAAGCGTCAGGCCTTATGCTTTTCACATTTGACCTTTATCAACCCCCGAAATCTGTTGATATTGGCTTTTACAACGCCAAAATTACGGAGTATGTACCCAATCCTATGCGTTGCCGACAGTGCCAACTCCTTGGCCATACAACAAAACGTTGCAATAGTACTCCGAAATGTGAATCTTGCAATCTTACTCCTCACCTACCCGATCCATGCACTCGTCTGATGTGCGCAAATTGCTCCCTTCCTCATTCGGCATCATCAAAAACATGCCCAGCTTATGTCCAAACAAAAGAGATAATTACAATTAAAACTTTGAAAAAATGCACAATCGCAGAAGCCAAGCGTATTTATAACCAACAAAAGTCATGCCAAAGCCCACCGTTAACGGAATCATTCGCTGAACAACTTAAAAAAACAAATGATACACAAGCCACATCGCAATCATCTTCCCTTCAAACTATTCCATCAACATCAAGTACTTATTTATCGAACAAAAGCAACGTTATACAAGATAACAAAATAGCACCAAAAAAACTAAACAGTAAAGAATCCGCTTCCATCTCTCCAAGTTCTGCCGTTAACCAGCCTACACCAACCATCAACTCAACTATAATATCGCATTCAGTTCCCACTGTCACCCAATTCACTTCACAGCCACGCTCAAACCTTACTGATAACACAAATAATTATCTTTCTACCACACTAACAAATACTAACACAACTAATACTCCTCTCACATCCTCACCAACATCAGCCGTTACACAATCACTCTTGGAAAAAAACAACTATTACATTACCCCTCCAGATGACCAAAATGATGTCACAATGCAATAAAAACATGGGTATAGCTTGGTGCCATTACTCTTTTCCCATCATGGTCTCGTGGTCTATGTTAGGAATGATATTGCTTGCCAGAGCCTTCCCCAATATGGGTAATGTGCCAACACGGACTTTAACTTCTTGTGGCTCAAATTCACTGTCCGCAAGCATGTCATTCATTATTGTTTTATTTACAGGAGTCCAAATCTCGACAGCAATTCCACTTGTAACGAGTTTGATGCGCTGTCTGATTCCATCTCGAAAATTGTTTCCCTTTGTCCTCGCACTGAAATCGTTATTACGGGCGATTTCAATGTACACAATTCCAATTGGCTCCGCTATTCTGGTCAGACAACACCCGAAGGAAGGTATGTCGAGCTCTTTGCCGGGTTACATCACCTTACCCAACTGATCGATGTGCCAACGCGTATACCGGATGTTGCTGGGCAAGCCGCCCATACTCTTGACTTGTTTCTTACTTCTCACCCTGATAAATATACCATTAGTGTAACTTCTCCATTTGGCACTTCAGACCATTGTGTCATTTCAGCTAATTTCTCATCCTCCACCCATCCAGTTAAAGAAAAACTTCCCACCAGGACCGTTTGGCAATACGAGAAAGCCAACTGGGACGGCCTGAATATTTTTTTCCGAAACTTTAACTGGTCACTATGCTTCCTCGATAGTGACATTGATGCCAGTGCTGAAATGATCACAAATGTGATTCTTCTAGGGATGCGTGCTTTTATTCCTAACAGAGTAAAAAGCATCAAACCTAAAGAAAAGTCTTGGTTTAATTCTGAGTGTAAAGAAGCTATCAGGCTCAAAGAAGTAAGTTTCCGTTCTTACAAAGCCAACCCTACAGAGGAACATCGGAAAAAACACAAACAAGCAAGAAACTCATGCAACTCCGTTATTGAGAGAACCAAATTTTTGCATGACCAAAAATTACGGCAAAAAATTCTGCAGTGTCCCAAAGGCAGTAAAAATTTTTGGTCATTTGTAAAAAATATTAAAAACTCCTCAACATCTTCGGTTCCAACGCTCATCGACAATAACAAACCAATTGTTTACTCTTCAGAGAAGGCAAAGTTGCTCGCCGCCCATTTCGCTGCCAGCTCCACGCTACCGCATAGCAACGTTGCCCCTCCTGTACTTGAGAATGTAAATTTTTCCATGGGACAGATTTTTTTCCGCACTCGTACAGTAGCAAGAGTTCTCAAAGATCTCGATATACACAAATCCGCTGGCCCGGATGGTATACCCCCGATTCTTCTGAAGAGGTGTTCTTCCACACTGGCAAAGCCACTGCGTAAGCTTTTCCATCGCTCCTACTCTTCTGGAATCTTTCCTAGAAGATGGAAAACAGCATTTGTCCAGCCTGTCCCTAAGAAAGGTGACCCATCCTCCCCCTCCTCCTACCGACCCATAGCACTGACGTCCCTTCTTTCTAAGGTCATGGAAACACTGATTAACCGTCAGCTTAAGGAATATCTCGAAGATCGTAAGCTTCTCCATGACCGTCAATATGGCTTCCGCAGCAACCGTTCCACTGGTGATCTGATGGCATATCTCACCGAACAGTGGAACAAATCTTTACATCGCTTTGGTGAAAGTAAGATTATTGCTCTTGATATCTCCAAGGCATTTGATAGAGTTTGGCATGAAGCTCTCTTATCGAAAATGCGTGCTTTTGGGATCGATAATACTCTTGTTCGTTGGATTAGAAGCTATCTTCTGGACCGTTCAATACAAGTTGTATTGGACGGATTCAAGTCTGATTCCCATAAAATAAATGCTGGTGTGCCCTAGGGCTCTGTTCTATCTCCGACTCTTTTCCTCATTTTTATAAATGATCTTCTGTCTGTTACTTCTAATCCACTTAACTGTTTTGCTGACGACTCTACCCTTAGCTTTTCATATTCGTTCGATAATTCACGTCCTTCGCCTTCGGACGTACAATTGCAACGGTGCCGTATGTCAAGCTCATTAAACTCCGATTTATACAGCATTGTCAAATGGGGTAATAGAAATCGTGTGGAGTTTAATGCTTCGAAAACTCAATGCTGTCTTCTGTCGTTAAAGCTTAACATACCCCTAACGCCATTGTCCATGAATGGCACTTACATCGAAGAAACCGAAAAGCTCTCAGTACTCGGTATGTGTGTCAACGACGACCTCCGTTGGAACGACCATATATTTGAAATCGCTAAGAATGCTGCTAAGTGCTTAGGTTTTCTGTATCGGTGTAAGAAGTATTTTTCCCCATCTGATCTGGCTACAATTTATAAAGCGTTTATACGCCCTAAACTCGAGTATAACTCCCACCTCTGGGCAGGTGCTTCGCAAACATCGCTTCACCTGCTTGATAGAATACAAAATCGAGCGTTAAGATTAATAGGAAATAGAACTGCCGCTGAAACAATTGCCCCACTCGAACACCGACGCAATGTTTCATGTCTTTCCTTATTTTATCGTTTCTTTTATAAAAAATGTTCACTCGAGGTAGCCAGCTGCATTCCTCCCCTTAAAAGTTTCGCCCGTAATACTCGTCTTGCTAGGAATGCCCATCAGTTCACCCTTGAGCCCAATTTCGGACGTACCGTGAAATATAGAGATTCTTTTTTTAGCCGTACAACACGACTTTGGAATGGTTTACCCGGCGAGATTTTCCCTTGCCATTTCAATTTGCAAACATTCAAAACCAATGTTAATCGACACCTCCTATCTCTCCCCTCCCTATCTTCCTAATGCCCGCGCAGTGTGTTACATTATAAGGGAAACAAATAGTCCCTTGTGCGCGCGTGAATTATAAAAAAAAAAAAAAAAAACAATATTAACCAAAATAATGACTCTGCGTTTCGGGGATTGGAACATTCAGGCTCCTCGGAGAGCCAACCACAAACAGTAAAGGTGCTCTATTAGAAGAATTCTTTAATGATTCCAACCTAGTAATTCTCAATGACGGGTCTCCCACTCATTTTTCAACACACAACTCTTTAACGCACGTCGACGTGACTTGCTGTTCGCCTGAATTGGTCTTAAAAATTTATTGGAAAACATTAAAGGATTTATTTAATAGTGACCATTTCCCTATTATCACCTCTTTAATTATTGACCGAACTACTGAATTGATAACGTGCAACAGTAAATTCAAAACAGACCATGCCGATTGGAAATTGTTCAATCAAAAAGTCATTGAATATCTGAATAGTAAACCATGGTCTACAAATAACAATAAAGAAGCGGCTTTACTCCAAAAAGCTATGAGAACGGCTTCAAACTTTTCAATACCACAGACAAATCCTATAAAGCGTAAACTAGTAGTTTCTTGGTGGAACCCCAATCTTGCTTTACTGCGTAAGGAGAAAATGAACGCCTTAAAAGAATTTCAAAAAAACCAAAATACGCATAATCTAATCAAATATAAAAGGTGTAATTCGGTATTCCGAAGAACAATGAAAGAGAGTAAGGCAAAAAGCTTTTCTGATTTTACGGCCTCGATAAATCCAAGCACCTCCCCTTCAAAAATGTGGCAAAATAGTCGACGGTTGACTGGAGAAACAAACTCAATCTTTATAAACAATATAAATAACTTTACAGACCCAACAGAAATAAGCAAATTCATAGCTAAATCTTGGTCCGAAAAATCCGAAAATAAAAACTTTTCAAGAGCATTTCTTGACGCGAAATACAACTTCAATGATACCTTGCCCCCTCAACTTCATACTTCGAATCCGACCGCACGGCGCATTGAGCAATCAATTTCCTTAATTGAATTTGAAGCTACACTTAACAAAGTTAATGGCAAAACACCAGGTCGAGATAGGATATCCTATCCTATGCTAAAAAATCTGGCACCGGAAACGAAAACTCGAATTATTCAACTGCATAACAATATACTGTTATCTGTTATCCCACAAAGCTGGAAAACTGCCACAATATTACCCATTCATAAACCAAATAAAGATAAGACCACAATCGAAGGGTATAGACCAATTTCATTGATCCCATGTCTATCCAAAATCCTAGAAAAAATAGTTGCTAAGCGCCTATTATGGTTTGCTGAAACGAATAAACTAATCAGTCCCAATCAGGTTGCATTTAAAGCTAATAGAGGATGTATGGATGCGCTTCTCCACATTGACTTCTTTGTATCAAAAGCACTTTCCGCTAAGAATCATGTTTCCATTCTCTCACTAGATTTTGAAAAAGCTTTTGATAGAATAGGCCTGCATATTATATTGCGAAACCTCATAAAATGGGGAGTTGGACGCAATATATATAAATACGTTAAAGCATTTTTGATAAACAGAAAATTTTGCATAAAAACTAATAATGTCCACTCGTCCAACCACCCATTACATAACGGCATCCCCCAAGGATCGCCTCTATCGGTTGTATTGTTTATAATTGCTTTCGATGACATAAATACTATATTATCAAAACATAAATTATTAGATCATTGCATTTACGCTGATGATATATATATACTTTGTAAGATTAGTGATCTCAATAGAAGTAAAGTCTTTTTTAAATTAGTTTTAGAAGATATACTAGAATGGTCAATTACTTCCGGTTCTAAATTAGCAATTGAAAAATGTAAAATACTTCACATTTGCAAAAAACAAAACTGTTCAAGTATAGATATTAACCTTAATAATATTTTAATTGAAAACGTAAGCAATCTAAGTATTTTAGGTTTAGTATTTAATAGTAAATAGAATTGGAAGCAACACTGCTTACAGCTTAAAAAATCACTCGCCTTAAGAACTAATATTATCAGATATTTAGCTTGTAAACGGAGTAATGTACATATTAATACTCTTTCAAATATTACAAAAATGTTAGTTTTAAGTAAAATAGACTACGGATTATGTATATATGGACAATGCCCGAAATCAACAATAAACATTATCAAACCTGTCTACCACCAAGCTGCTCGGAGAAGCATAAACGCATTTCCCACCTCCCCTATCAAAAATATCCTTGTTGAAGCAGGACTCCCAAGCATTGAGGAACGAAGAGATTCGGCAATATTAAAACTATTTGCCAAACTCATGTTCTCTAGTAACTCCATCATAGATACTGACATCAATAGAGTAAAACACCACAAACTTGCAAAGAGAATCCCATCCGCAATCGCTACCGTGATTGACAAAGCAAAGTTAATCAATCTTTCACTAACGCGAAACCAGTATGCCACTCCACGACACCCTCCATGGCATCTCAATCCCAATTCCTTGATACTGACCCTAGCCGAATATAGGAAAATAAATACAAGTAATACAACCTATCGCCAACTATTCGCAAGCTTCTCATCGGAATTAAAATCTGAAGGGTGGAAGTTTTTATTCACGGACGGATCAAAGACCTCGACAAGTACATCTTATGCTGTAGCTCTCGAAAACGGTACGATCGCCTCCATTGGCAGTCTCCCAAACATCGCTTCAATCTTTACAGCAGAAGCTTTCGCAATTCTGCAAGCTACGAAAACGCTAACTAATAAGCCAGGCAAACATATCATATGCTACGATAGTATCTCCGTACTAAACGCGATAAAAAATCCAAACAACAATAATGAGCTTATATCAGAAATTCGACACCAACTTGCAAAATCACCAAACAGCATTAAACTGATGTGGACTCCTGGTCACGTTGGGATTGTCGGTAATGAAAATGCTGACGTTGCTGCAAACCTCGCCAACAATGCTCCTGTATTTCTATTTGATACATACACAAAACTGGATGTCATAAAATATATACAGAAAGTAACAACATCAAATTTAAAGCATGACTGGAGCCTTTACCACCATCACTACAAAAAAGCAAACCCCGAAAGACTTCAACCACGTTATCCCATAAATACTCCTAAGCAAAAAATTTTAAATTTCGTTCGCCTCAGACTTGGACACACTGCTGCTTCTCACGAACATCTTCTCACAAAAAAAAGTCCACCAACTTGCAATTATTGTAACGTCATCTTAGATTTAATACATATATTTGAAAATTGTTCTGTACTAACTCCTATATTTAAAAACTTATCGAAAAACAAACCATAGTCTGGCAAGGCATTCGCCATTCGCGTGGTACGACTAAAGAAAGAATCCCTGTACTTGACAGTGCGAGTATTACGGTTGAATCGTTTCAGGGGAGCAATGCAACTGGCTATTTCGGTAGAGCATTGTTTGTGGAAGTAGCGATAAAATAATGAAAGGCAGGAGACATTACGTCTGTGCTCCAGAGATGTGAATGTTTCTGTTATTGTAAGATCGCCTATCATTTTTTAAACTCTTTTTTGTATTCTATCTAGAAAACTCAAGTGGGTTACAGGAGCACCTGCCCAAATATGGGAATTATACTTAAGTTTAGGGCGAATATATGCTTTATATACTGTAGCCAGATCAGACAGGGTGAAGAATTTCTTGCATCTTCGAAGGAAACCTAAACATCTCGCAGCATTTTTAGCAACGTAAAATATGTGGTCATTCCACAGAAGGTGGTCTGTAATGCACATACCGAGAACTGAGAGGTGATCGGTTTCCTCTATGCAAGTGCCATTCATGGATAGTGGCATTTGGGGTATATTTCGCTTTAACGACAAGAGACAACATTGGGTTTTCGAAGCATTAAATTCTACGCGGTTTCTTATTCCCCATTGTACAATGCTGTCAAGATCAGAATTTAATGAACTTATCATACGCTGCCGTTCCAGTTCCACATCCGAAGAACGGGGATGTGAATCAGAAAACGAATATGAGAAGCTCAGAGTACTGTCGTCAGCGAAACAATTGATAGGATTAGTTGTTTCAGATAATATGTCGTTGATAAAAATAGGGAAGAGAGTCGGAGACAAAACAGAGCCCTGGGGCACGCCAGCGTTTATTGTGTGAGAATCAGACTTGAATCCGTCCAATACAACTTGTATTGACCGTTTCGATAGTAATTACTAATCCAACGAAGAAGAGATGCGTAGAGTCCAAATGCACGCATTTTCGATAAAAGAGCTTGGTGCCAAACTCTATCAAATGCTTTAGAAATATCAAGTGCAATAATTTTGCTTTCCCCAAAACGATGGAGGGATTGGTTCCACTTTTCGTTGAGAAATACCATCAAATCACCAGTGGACCTGTTGCTACGAAAGCCGGTCATTAAGAAGTTTTCGGTCCTCAAGATATTTCTTTAGCTGAAAGTTAATCAGCGTTTCCATGACCTTAGAAAGAAGGGACGTAAGTGCAATTGCTCGATAGTTTGAGGGAGAAGAAGATGCGCCTTTTTTGGGAATAGGCTGGACAAATGCTGTTTTCCATCCACTCGGAAAGAGACCAGAGGAATAGGAAAGATGGAAAAGCTTACGCAATGGTTTTTCCAGCGTTGAAGAACACCGCTTCAGAACAACAGCGGGGAAATTATCCGGGCCAGCGGATTTGTGTATGTTAAGATCTTTTAATACTCTTGCAACTCTACGAATGCGAAAGAAGATTGGTCCCATGAAATCATTTACGCTCTCGAGTACAGGAGGAGTTCTAACACCTGCTGGCAGCGTTGAGTTAGCAGCGAATTGGGCTGCAAGCAGATCTGCTTTTTTTGAGGACTGACAACAGGAGTATCATTGAAGACAGGCGTAGGAACCGATGATGACAAGGAGTTCTTTACGTTTTTTAACAAATGACCAACATTTTTTACTGCTTTTGGGACATTGCAGTATTTTTTGCCGGATTTTGTGTTCACGTAAAAATTTTGTCTTTCGAATGTGAACATTACAGGCCTTTCTAGCTTGCTGAAACTTTTTCCGGTTATCCTCGGTTTTGTTGGCTTTACAACATCGGAAACTTACCTCTTTCAACCTGATAACCTCTTTACAGCTCGAATCAAACCATGAGTTATGTTTAGGTTTGATACTTTTTTGACCTATTCGGGACGAAATTTCTCATACCTAAGAGGATAACATTTGTTACCATAACTGCGCTGGAGTCTATGTCGCTGCCGAGAAAGCAAAGCTACCTTGGTGGGCTACAGTCCGGGAGGACCTGGGCCTCAACCAATAAGCTTCTCGAGCCAACTCGGTCCTTAGCTAGCTGCCTCCAGTTTCGCACGTGGAGTCGGTTGAGGTCCTCTTCTACTTGTGTGCGCCACCTGAGTCTTGCTCTTCCTCTACTGCGCCGTCCCTATAGGATGGATTCGAAGATTTTCCGGGCCGGAGCATTGATGTCAATCCGCTCTATATGACCCAGCCATCTCAGACGTTGAATTTTTACTCTTTTGGCTAGGTCTGTGTCGTTGTACAGCTGGTACAGTTCTTCATTGTATCTTCTTCTCCAATCTCCGTTAATGCATACGGGAAAAAAAATCACCCGGAGAATCTTTCTTTTGAAACAGCCTAAAGCGTCCTCATCCGCTTTTGACAGCGTCCATGCGTCTGCACCATAGAGAAGGACTGGGATGATGATGGTCTTATAAAGGGACAATTTAGTTGCCCGAGAGAGGCTTTGCTACTCAATTGCCTTCTTAGCCTGAAGAAGCAGCGATTGGCAAGAGTTATTCTTCGTTTGATTTCAGCGCTGGTATTGTTTTCTGAGTTAATAGCGTAGCAAAGGTAGTCAAAGTCCCTAACTACCTCCAAGTTATAGCTTTCTATGGTGATGTTTTGTTCAAGACTTCGATGTTGGGTGTCTCTTCTTGATGACAGCATATATTTGGTTTTGCCCTCATTGACTGCTAAGCCCATCTTCGTCGCTTTCGTTTCAATACTTACAAAAGCTCTACTGACATCTCGTGCCTCTGGTATTGGTGTGAGAGTTCTGCACTATTCTTTCAAGTTTGATGTTGAAAAAGTCGCATGACAGCGCATCGCCTTGTCTAAATCCTTTTTACACTTCAAAGGTGTCGGTGAGGTCTTTACAGACATTGACGGAACAGCGTGCGTTTTCCATCGTTATTTTACACAGGCGGACGAGTTTGGCAGGGATGTTAAAACTGCACATTGCTCTATATAACTCGTTTCTATAAATGCTCTCGTACGCGGCTTTGAAATCGATGAAAAGGTGGTGGGTATCGATTTGAAGTTCTTGAGTTTTTTCCAAGATCTGCCGTAGTGTGAATATTTGATCGATAGTGGACTTTCCTGGCCTAAAACCGCACTGATATGGACCTATCAGGTGGTTGACGAATTGCTTAAGGCATTCACACAGTACAGCAGAAAAGATCTCTCCCCCCCCCCTCTCGTTTGCTGCCACTAACAACCTTCCAAAGGGGGTGGAACCCAATCTCCAGTTGAGGTACTAGGCACCCGATGTTCACCACGTGGAGGTGAGAGTAGGAGTTGATAGACAGGGGTGATTTGTGGGTGTTTGTACGCACACACATATCTACTCTGAACAAAAAAATATATAGATATAAAAAACAAAACATAAATTTAGGTGTATTGAAATAAAAAAAAAAGTTTGCAAGTCAATAATCCAAATCCCTATTGTACAATTGGCGAATAAAAGAAGAAATCAAGACTAACTTGTCATGATTTATCCTTTTTCCCACGAAGGGTGGTATAAAGGGAGCACATTAGCGACCACTTAATTAATTAATTATTTCAAACCTTACTTCGATACTTGACATTTACTTCTTTCCTATCTTTCTAATTCTTCTAACTAGTGTCGTGCAACGTGCCGCGGCGAACTGTGGTATGCAGTTTTGCTGCGTGAAATGCAGCGAGAACCACAGTGTAGGTGAGTGTAAACTCTGCCAAGACAGGGTCGAAGATAAGGCTCAACTTAAATGTGAACTTTGCGGGGGCGAGGGGCACCCTGCTATCTATCGGGGCTGTCCTAAGTTTCAGCAGATAAAGCTCCGAAGGTGGTGGAGAGGCGACCTTATTTTTGCTTCTGCACCGACAGCCGTTGTGCCCCAAATCTCTTACGCCCAAATGGCGGCAGGGAGGGCAACAAGAACGGTACAGCATCAGCATACAGCAAACAGGCCCCGTGCCTACGGCCGTGTCTACTCTTACCTTCCCAGCTTAGGGCAATTTAAACCATAATGGGCGCGCTGTACGAGAACTCCTTTAAAATCCTGGCTGTGAATGTAAATTCACTAATCAGGACCGAACGTAGGGCAAATTTGTTACAATTGTTGCATGATCACAGTCCAGATGTATTTTTGGCTAGCGAAACCAAGCTAAACCAGAAACACAAACTGACTCATAATAATTACAATATCGTAAGGGGCCGGCCCAACTCCACTCGTGGGGGCGGGGTCGTTATATTTTTGCGAAAAGGTATTAATCATAAGGTCATATATAATAGTGAAGTACGAAGATTCGAGTTGCTAGAAGCTTGCATCATATGCATTCTTCTCCAACAATGTATGTGATCGCAGTGTACGTTCGTTTCAATTGGATGGATCGTCACCATGTTGAGTATAAAATCGAACTTCTTGCTACATATAGACCATCGTTCCCAGTTCCCACGGAGAGGTGATTTTCTGGATCTACTACTGTTAGACTCAAGACTGACAATAACTGACTCTGTGGGCTAACAGACAAGAAACTGTTTACAAACGGTAGAATACGACAGTGGCCACTGCGGACTTTCCATGACCGTCAGTATGGCTTCCGCAGCAACCGTTCCACTGGTGATTTGATGGCATATCTCACCGAACAATGGAACAAATCCTTACATCGCTTTGGTGAAAGTAAGATTATTGCTCTTGATATCTCCAAGGCATTTGATAGAGTTTGGCATGAAGCTCTCTTATCGAAAATGCGTGCTTTTGGGACCGATAATACTCTTGTTCGTTGGATTAGAAGCTCTGGACCGTTCAATACAAGTTGTATTGGGCGGATTCAAGTCTGATTCCCATAAAATAAATGCTGGTGTGCCCCAGGGCTCTGTTCTGTCTCCGACTCTTTTCCTCATTTTTATAAATGATCTTCTGTCTGTTACTTCTAATCCACTTAACTGTTTTGCTGACGACTCTACCCTCAGCTTTTCATATTCGTTCGATAATTCACGTCCTTCGCCTTCGGACGTACAATTGCAACGGTGCCGTATGTCAAGCTCATTAAACTCCGATGTATACAGCATTGTCAAATGGGGTAATAGGAATCGTGTGAAATTTAATGCTTCGAAAACTCAATGCTGTCTTCTGTCGTTAAAGCTAAACATACCCCCAATGCCATTGTCCATGAATGGCACTTACATCGAAGAAACCGAAAAGCTCTCAGTACTCGGTATGTGTCTCAACGACGACCTCCGTTGGAACGACCATATATTTGAAATCGCTAAGAATGCTGCTAAATGCTTGGTTTTCTGTATCGGTGTAAGAAGTATTTTTCCCCATCTGATCTGGCTACAATTTATAAAGCGTTTATACGCCCTAAACTCGAGTATAACTCCCACCTCTGGGCAGGTGCTTCACAAACATCGCTTCACCTGCTTGATAGAATACAAAATAGAGCGTTAAGAATGATAGGAAATAGAACTGCCGCTGAATCAATTGCCCCTCTCGAACACCGACGCATGTCTTTCCTTATTTTATCGTTTCTTTTACAAAAAATGTTCACTCGAAGTAGCCAGTTGCATTCCTCGCCTTAAAAGTTTCGCCCGTAATACTCGTCTCGCAAGGAATGCTCATCAGTTCACCTTTGAGCCCAATTTCGGACGTACCGTGAAATATAGGGATTCTTTTTTTAGTCGAACGACACGAATTTGGAATAGTTTACCCGGCGAGATTTTCCCTTGCCATTTTGATCTGCAAACATTCAAAACCAATGTTAATCGACACCTCCTATCTCTCCCCTCCCTATCTTCCGAATGCCCGCGCAATGTGTTACATTAAAAGGGAAACAAGTAGTCTTTTGTGCGCGCGTTAATTATAAAAAAAAAATACAGCTACTTAACGAGCTTGCCGTGTTGGATGAATTTGTGCCTGCGCGCTCTTACAATTTTAGTAAAGCACGCTGGCCACGTTTCTCCAACACCCTGACAAGAGAACTCCTCTCCAACGACATGGTGCCTCCAAACGACAGTCATAAAACCAACGATGGACAGAACAATCCCACGATACAAAGAACATAACGCAACTGAAATTTACAAGAACGCAACAATAGACGCACTACACAGACAAAAAAGTGGCCTTCTGACAAGGTTGAAACTCTTATACAGGCGGTTTATAGACAGAAAGGATCTGGAGATTAGGACACTAAAGTCGTCAATCAAAAACGTCAACTCGCTCATAAAGCCAAATTACAGATTATCTATTAACTCGTACTGGTATAACAGAATTCGAGCCGTTAACTCTAGCGACCTGAGTATGTTTCGCGAGATTAATAAAATTTTCAGAAAAAACAATCAAAACGATCTTCCGTGTCTTAAGCTTCCGAGAACTACAGACAACGAATACATACTCCTGGCCACAGGCATAGATCTGGGGGGCTAGTACTTTTACATTCGCAACATTTCTAACATTTTTTCTATGGCAGACGGCATTATTATTAAAAATTGTGTTTGTGTAAGCGCCGTTCAGTTTGAGAGCGACTGCAGCTGGCAGTCATTGTGTTCCCACCTTTATTATACTCAGCACCATCCGCTGTCACTTCTGACACATCCCCGAGCAGGTGTTGAAGAAACGCCAGTCCATCGTCATTGTCACATTTTAGGTTGTTGTTTTTATCAAAATAAAATGATTTTCCATTAATTTGTATTGTTTCTCCTCTTATTTGTGTTTTTAAATCCTTATGTTTCGCAACTAATTGGTTTTTCAGTTGGATTATTCTTCTTCTTCGCTCCCTTGCCGCCACCGGATAATCCTTATGCATTGAAATTCCAGTACCAACAATCTTTGCTTTGGATTTAACAACACGTATTGCATCTTCTTTATTCTGGAGTTCAATGACAATATAAGCTATCTTTCCACCAGAGTAGAGTTCTCCAACGCTTTTTATTGGCCTATCGTTGTCTGCCTGTAGAAGCTCTAGACAAAGAGATTTTGCTTTCTCTACAGCGTCAAGGTCACAACAATGTTCTGTTCAATGGATTTCCTTTCAAGCAGTTCTACTTTGCGTTCCAAGGTCATGCAACGAATCTGCATTTGCTCGAGTTGATATTGCAGTGATTTGTTATTTTGTTGCAAGCAAACGATTTCTGCACCGATGTTTTCCATGTCCGTTTTGGTAGCCATGTTTTTTAGTTTTTCATCAAGGATAGATGCCACCGAAGCCTGAATGAGTGTTTTTAGCTCATTTACCGGCAAATTCCCTACTACTCCCGCTGACTCGGAGACATAAGGTTCATTTCTCGAAGAAAGAGGCGATGGTGATATATCCTTATGCAGTCTTTTTGCAGAGGAGCTTTCGTTTGATTGGACGAAAAGGGTTCTGTTGACAGGTGACCGTTGTGTCGACATTTGTTCGTTTTATCAGAACTTATTTTCTACATAAACGACTGGGACTCACCTCCTGATATATTTTTTTGTTTGTTTGTTAATTCTACGATGATTATCCACTCTTTTAATGCACTTTTGTTTCGATTTTATTATATTTTAAATTTAATTTTTTAAATTTCCTTTATTTTTTTAGAGACCATTTTATTACCAACTTGTCACTCAGGCGCCAGATTTGCCAACGGTGCTTACTACCGTCAAGATGAATATTTTGAAAGTACACGTTTGAGTGGTTTTATCCCGCCCGAGGCTTTCCTTTACCTTGATAGTCGAGGGCTCATTCAGGATGGATCAGTGATTCCGTTGATCTACCACGTCGGCCGCAGAACAGTCGAAAGGCGGCTTCTCTACGACCGAGACATAGTCGCTGGGAGCGAAGCAGAGCGCCTATGTTTCAGTAGGGCCGTGTCCGACGGAGATCGGAAAGAAGCCCTGGATCAGGTCCACCAATTCTGGTGACTTAGTTAGAACTCGATATTTTTAGTCGATATAGACGAAATATCGCCTATGGCCGACCTAGATTTATCTTAGGTATCTTTAAGATAGGTAGGGCAGTTGCGGCGGCACCAAAAAAAATATATACAATTTATAAAAAGCTTGCTGTCGCTGTTCTAGATTTAAGTATTTTTAGGTTTATTTTAAGTAATTTTAAGTTTACTTTTTAGTTTATTTTAAGTTAGTTTTTTAAGTAGTTTAAGATAGATTAAACCGATATAAACCCAGTTTTTTTTTTCATTTCCTGGGTGAAAAATAAAACCCAAGATAAAATAAGATAAATTTAAGTTATTCTTTAAGCCGAAAGGCAATTAAAATTAAGTTAGAGATTAATTAAGAGCGCCCGCATAGGGCCAGTAAGTCAATTAAGATGATAGTTTTAGCTAGTTTTAAGATTTTTGTCTAGCATTTAAGTAGATATAAGTTAAAGTTAAATAAAAAATCATTAAAAAAAAATATATCCGACTCGTAGTCAATGAACAACAAAAAACTATAAGTATCATATTGCCTTGATGACATGAATGGCAAAGTACATACACATTTATTATTAATGGGTTGATCAGTGGTCGTCGGCTTAGACTAACCAAATATGTCAATTCAGCATTGTGCCGAATGAACTATGCCACTTAGGATATCTGGTCGTTTACCTTTAGCCCTCGGCATAAGAATTATGCTGATTTTGAATATCGATTGTAAGTAGGGCCAAGAATCGAAGTATGGAATAATTTCGATAACAAACAATTTTATGTATAAATAGCAAGAGTATTTTACAATAAAATTGTCTTCATCTCTGAACACTAAACAATAAGGGTCTTTTCTTTCTTTTGGGAGCTTGCGAGCTAAAAAGGATTTAAAGAAACAATACTTCTTGGTTCAAAGAGGTCTGAGCTGAGGCATTCATTGAATGCCAAGTTATTTGTTCTTTGATGTCAAGCACAACAGTTGGTTCTAACGAACAGCAAACCAACTTTACAGGGTCGATATGAGCAGGGGAGGATGGGTCACCTTTCTTAGGGACAGGCTGGACAAATGCTGTTTTTCATCTTCTAGGAAAGATTCCAGAAGAGTAAGAGCGAAGG
This sequence comes from Platycheirus rosarum, assembly GCA_963971375.1. NCBI lineage: Eukaryota > Metazoa > Arthropoda > Insecta > Diptera > Syrphidae > Platycheirus > Platycheirus rosarum. The sequence goes on from OZ020510.1 coordinate 70,805,127, forward strand.
AAAAGTTACGCACCGCCTTTGCCAGTGTGGAAGAACACCTTTTTAGAAGAATCGGGGGTGTAACATCCGGGCCAGAGTATTTGTGTATATTGAGATCTTTCCGAACCCTTTCTACTGCAAGAGTGCGGAAAGGAATCTGTCCCATGGACAAATTTACATTCACAAGTACGGGAGGGGCAACGTTGCTGTGAGGCAGCGTGGAGCTGGCAGCGAAATGGGCGGCGAGTAAGTTTGCCTTCTCTGAAAAGTAAACAATTGGTTTGTTATTGTCGATGAGCGTTGAAACCGAAGATGTTGAGGAATTTTTAATATTTTTTTACAAATGACCAACATTTTTTGCTGCCTTTAAGACATTGCAGAATATTTAGCCGCAATTTTTCAAAAATTTGGTATATCTCACCGAACAATGGAACAAATCTTTACATCGCTTTGGTGAAAGTAAGATTATTGCTCTTGATATCTCCAAGGCATTTGATAGAGTTTGGCATGAAGCTCTCTTATCGAAAATGCGTGCTTTTGGGACCGATAATACTCTTGTTCGTTGGATTAGAAGCTCTGGACCGTTCAATACAAGTTGTATTGGGCGGATTCAAGTCTGATTCCCATAAAATAAATGCTGGTGTGCCCCAGGGCTCTGTTCTGTCTCCGACTCTTTTCCTCATTTTTATAAATGATCTTCTGTCTGTTACTTCTAATCCACTTAACTGTTTAGCTGACGACTCTACCCTCAGCTTTTCATATTCGTTCGATAATTCACGTCCTTCGCCTTCGGACGTACAATTGCAACGGTGCCGTATGTCAAGCTCATTAAACTCCGATTTATACAGCATTGTCAAATGGGGTAATAGGAATCGTGTGGAGTTTAATGCTTCGAAAACTCAATGCTGTCTTCTGTCGTTAAAGCTAAACATACCCCCAATGCCATTGTCCATGAATGGCACTTACATCGAAGAAACCGAAAAGCTCTCAGTACTCGGTATGTGTCTCAACGACGACCTCCGTTGGAACGACCATATATTTGAAATCGCTAAGAATGCTGCTAAATGCTTGGTTTTCTGTATCGGTGTAAGAAGTATTTTTCCCCATCTGATCTGGCTACAATTTATAAAGCGTTTATACGCCCTAAACTCGAGTATAACTCCCACCTCTGGGCAGGTGCTTCACAAACATCGCTTCACCTGCTTGATAGAATACAAAATAGAGCGTTAAGATTGATAGGAAATAGAACTGCCGCTGAATCAATTGCCCCTCTCGAACACCGACGCATGTCTTTCCTTATTTTATCGTTTCTTTTACAAAAAATGTTCACTCGAAGTAGCCAGTTGCATTCCTCCCCTTAAAAGTTTCGCCCGTAATACTCGTCTCGCAAGGAATGCTCATCAGTTCACCTTTGAGCCCAATTTCGGACGTACCGTGAAATATAGGGATTCTTTTTTTAGTCGAACGACACGAATTTGGAATAGTTTACCCGGCGAGATTTTCCCTTGCCATTTTGATCTGCAAACATTCAAAACAAATGTTAATCGACACCTCCTATCTCTCCCCTCCCTATCTTCCGAATGCCCGCGCAATGTGTTACATTAAAAGGGAAACAAGTAGTCTTTTGTGCGCGCGTTAATTATAAAAAAAAAAATACAGCTACTTAACGAGCTTGCCGTGTTGGATGAATTTGTGCCTGCGCGCTCTTACAATTTTAGTAAAGCACGCTGGCCACGTTTCTCCAACACCCTGACAAGAGAACTCCTCTCCAACGACATGGTGCCTCCAAACGACAGTCATAAAACCAACGATGGACAGAACAATCCCACGATACAAAGAACATAACGCAACTGAAATTTACAAGAACGCAACAATAGACGCACTACACAGACAAAAAAGTGGCCTTCTGACAAGGTTGAAACTCTTATACAGGCGGTTTATAGACAGAAAGGATCTGGAGATTAGGACACTGAAGTCGTCAATCAAAAACGTCAACTCGCTCATAAAGCCAAATTACAGATTATCTATTAACTCGTACTGGTATAACAGAATTCGAGCCGTTAACTCTAGCGACCTGAGTATGTTTCGCGAGATTAATAAAATTTTCAGAAAAAACAATCAAAACGATCTTCCGTGTCTTAAGCTTCCGAGAACTACAGACAACGAATACATACTCCTGGCCACAGGCATAGATCTGGGGGGCTAGTACTTTTACATTCGCAACATTTCTCACATTTTTTCTATGGCAGACGGCATTATTATTAAAAATTGTGTTTGTGTAAGCGCCGTTCAGTTTGAGAGCGACTGCAGCTGGCAGTCATTGTGTTCCCACCTTTATTATACTCAGCACCATCCGCTGTCACTTCTGACACATCCCCGAGCAGGTGTTGAAGAAACGCCAGTCCATCGTCATTGTCACATTTTAGGTTGTTGTTTTTATCAAAATAAAATGATTTTCCATTAATTTGTATTGTTTCTCCTCTTATTTGTGTTTTTAAATCCTTATGTTTCGCAACTAATTGGTTTTTCAGTTGGATTATTCTTCTTCTTCGCTCCCTTGCCGCCACCGGATAATCCTTATGCATTGAAATTCCAGTACCAACAATCTTTGCTTTGGATTTAACAACACGTATTGCATCTTCTTTATTCTGGAGTTCAATGACAATATAAGCTATCTTTCCACCAGAGTAGAGTTCTCCAACGCTTTTTATTGGCCTATCGTTGTCTGCCTGTAGAAGCTCTAGACAAAGAGATTTTGCTTTCTCTACAGCGTCAAGGTCACAACAATGTTCTGTTCAATGGATTTCCTTTCAAGCAGTTCTACTTTGCGTTCCAAGGTCATGCAACGAATCTGCATTTGCTCGAGTTGATATTGCAGTGATTTGTTATTTTGTTGCAAGCAAACGATTTCTGCACCGATGTTTTCCATGTCCGTTTTGGTAGCCATGTTTTTTAGTTTTTCATCAAGGATAGATGCCACCGAAGCCTGAATGAGTGTTTTTAGCTCATTTACCGGCAAATTCCCTACTACTCCCGCTGACTCGGAGACATAAGGTTCATTTCTCGAAGAAAGAGGCGATGGTGATATATCCTTATGCAGTCTTTTTGCAGAGGAGCTTTCGTTTGATTGGACGAAAAGGGTTCTGTTGACAGGTGACCGTTGTGTCGACATTTGTTCGTTTTATCAGAACTTATTTTCTACATAAACGACTGGGACTCACCTCCTGATATATTTTTTTGTTTGTTTGTTAATTCTACGATGATTATCCACTCTTTTAATGCACTTTTGTTTCGATTTTATTATATTTTAAATTTAATTTTTTAAATTTCCTTTATTTTTTTAGAGACCATTTTATTACCAACTTGTCACTCAGGCGCCAGATTTGCCAACGGTGCTTACTACCGTCAAGATGAATATTTTGAAAGTACACGTTTGAGTGGTTTTATCCCGCCCGAGGCTTTCCTTTACCTTGATAGTCGAGGGCTCATTCAGGATGGATCAGTGATTCCGTTGATCTACCACGTCGGCCGCAGAACAGTCGAAAGGCGGCTTCTCTACGACCGAGACATAGTCGCTGGGAGCGAAGCAGAGCGCCTATGTTTCAGTAGGGCCGTGTCCGACGGAGATCGGAAAGAAGCCCTGGATCAGGTCCACCAATTCTGGTGACTTAGTTAGAACTCGATATTTTTAGTCGATATAGACGAAATATCGCCTATGGCCGACCTAGATTTATCTTAGGTATCTTTAAGATAGGTAGGGCAGTTGCGGCGGCACCAAAAAAAATATATACAATTTATAAAAAGCTTGCTGTCGCTGTTCTAGATTTAAGTATTTTTAGGTTTATTTTAAGTAATTTTAAGTTTACTTTTTAGTTTATTTTAAGTTAGTTTTTTAAGTAGTTTAAGATAGATTAAACCGATATAAACCCAGTTTTTTTTTTCATTTCCTGGGTGAAAAATAAAACCCAAGATAAAATAAGATAAATTTAAGTTATTCTTTAAGCCGAAAGGCAATTAAAATTAAGTTAGAGATTAATTAAGAGCGCCCGCATAGGGCCAGTAAGTCAATTAAGATGATAGTTTTAGCTAGTTTTAAGATTTTTGTCTAGCATTTAAGTAGATATAAGTTAAAGTTAAATAAAAAATCATTAAAAAAAAATATATCCGACTCGTAGTCAATGAACAACAAAAAACTATAAGTATCATATTGCCTTGATGACATGAATGGCAAAGTACATACACATTTATTATTAATGGGTTGATCAGTGGTCGTCGGCTTAGACTAACCAAATATGTCAATTCAGCATTGTGCCGAATGAACTATGCCACTTAGGATATCTGGTCGTTTACCCTTAGCCCTCGGCATAAGAATTATGCTGATTTTGAATATCGATTGTAAGTAGGGCCAAGAATCGAAGTATGGAATAATTTCGATAACAAACAATTTTATGTATAAATAGCAAGAGTATTTTACAATAAAATTGTCTTCATCTCTGAACACTAAACAATAAGGGTCTTTTCTTTCTTTTGGGAGCTTGCGAGCTAAAAAGGATTTAAAGAAACAATACTTCTTGGTTCAAAGAGGTCTGAGCTGAGGCATTCATTGAATGCCAAGTTATTTGTTCTTTGATGTCAAGCACAACAGTTGGTTCTAACGAACAGCAAACCAACTTTACAGGGTCGATATGAGCAGGGGAGGATGGGTCACCTTTCTTAGGGACAGGCTGGACAAATGCTGTTTTTCATCTTCTAGGAAAGATTCCAGAAGAGTAAGAGCGAAGGAAAAGTTACGCACCGCCTTTGCCAGTGTGGAAGAACACCTTTTTAGAAGAATCGGGGGTGTAACATCCGGGCCAGAGTATTTGTGTATATTGAGATCTTTCCGAACCCTTTCTACTGCAAGAGTGCGGAAAGGAATCTGTCCCATGGACAAATTTACATTCACAAGTACGGGAGGGGCAACGTTGCTGTGAGGCAGCGTGGAGCTGGCAGCGAAATGGGCGGCGAGTAAGTTTGCCTTCTCTGAAAAGTAAACAATTGGTTTGTTATTGTCGATGAGCGTTGAAACCGAAGATGTTGAGGAATTTTTAATATTTTTTTACAAATGACCAACATTTTTTGCTGCCTTTAAGACATTGCAGAATATTTAGCCGCAATTTTTCAAAAATTTGGTATATCTCACCGAACAATGGAACAAATCTTTACATCGCTTTGGTGAAAGTAAGATTATTGCTCTTGATATCTCCAAGGCATTTGATAGAGTTTGGCATGAAGCTCTCTTATCGAAAATGCGTGCTTTTGGGACCGATAATACTCTTGTTCGTTGGATTAGAAGCTCTGGACCGTTCAATACAAGTTGTATTGGGCGGATTCAAGTCTGATTCCCATAAAATAAATGCTGGTGTGCCCCAGGGCTCTGTTCTGTCTCCGACTCTTTTCCTCATTTTTATAAATGATCTTCTGTCTGTTACTTCTAATCCACTTAACTGTTTTGCTGACGACTCTACCCTCAGCTTTTCATATTCGTTCGATAATTCACGTCCTTCGCCTTCGGACGTACAATTGCAACGGTGCCGTATGTCAAGCTCATTAAACTCCGATTTATACAGCATTGTCAAATGGGGTAATAGGAATCGTGTGGAGTTTAATGCTTCGAAAACTCAATGCTGTCTTCTGTCGTTAAAGCTAAACATACCCCCAATGCCATTGTCCATGAATGGCACTTACATCGAAGAAACCGAAAAGCTCTCAGTACTCGGTATGTGTCTCAACGACGACCTCCGTTGGAACGACCATATATTTGAAATCGCTAAGAATGCTGCTAAATGCTTGGTTTTCTGTATCGGTGTAAGAAGTATTTTTCCCCATCTGATCTGGCTACAATTTATAAAGCGTTTATACGCCCTAAACTCGAGTATAACTCCCACCTCTGGGCAGGTGCTTCACAAACATCGCTTCACCTGCTTGATAGAATACAAAATAGAGCGTTAAGATTGATAGGAAATAGAACTGCCGCTGAATCAATTGCCCCTCTCGAACACCGACGCATGTCTTTCCTTATTTTATCGTTTCTTTTACAAAAAATGTTCACTCGAAGTAGCCAGTTGCATTCCTCCCCTTAAAAGTTTCGCCCGTAATACTCGTCTCGCAAGGAATGCTCATCAGTTCACCTTTGAGCCCAATTTCGGACGTACCGTGAAATATAGGGATTCTTTTTTTAGTCGAACGACACGAATTTGGAATAGTTTACCCGGCGAGATTTTCCCTTGCCATTTTGATCTGCAAACATTCAAAACCAATGTTAATCGACACCTCCTATCTCTCCCCTCCCTATCTTCCGAATGCCCGCGCAATGTGTTACATTAAAAGGGAAACAAGTAGTCTTTTGTGCGCGCGTTAATTATAAAAAAAAAAATACAGCTACTTAACGAGCTTGCCGTGTTGGATGAATTTGTGCCTGCGCGCTCTTACAATTTTAGTAAAGCACGCTGGCCACGTTTCTCCAACACCCTGACAAGAGAACTCCTCTCCAACGACATGGTGCCTCCAAACGACAGTCATAAAACCAACGATGGACAGAACAATCCCACGATACAAAGAACATAACGCAACTGAAATTTACAAGAACGCAACAATAGACGCACTACACAGACAAAAAAGTGGCCTTCTGACAAGGTTGAAACTCTTATACAGGCGGTTTATAGACAGAAAGGATCTGGAGATTAGGACACTGAAGTCGTCAATCAAAAACGTCAACTCGCTCATAAAGCCAAATTACAGATTATCTATTAACTCGTACTGGTATAACAGAATTCGAGCCGTTAACTCTAGCGACCTGAGTATGTTTCGCGAGATTAATAAAATTTTCAGAAAAAACAATCAAAACGATCTTCCGTGTCTTAAGCTTCCGAGAACTACAGACAACGAATACATACTCCTGGCCACAGGCATAGATCTGGGGGGCTAGTACTTTTACATTCGCAACATTTCTCACATTTTTTCTATGGCAGACGGCATTATTATTAAAAATTGTGTTTGTGTAAGCGCCGTTCAGTTTGAGAGCGACTGCAGCTGGCAGTCATTGTGTTCCCACCTTTATTATACTCAGCACCATCCGCTGTCACTTCTGACACATCCCCGAGCAGGTGTTGAAGAAACGCCAGTCCATCGTCATTGTCACATTTTAGGTTGTTGTTTTTATCAAAATAAAATGATTTTCCATTAATTTGTATTGTTTCTCCTCTTATTTGTGTTTTTAAATCCTTATGTTTCGCAACTAATTGGTTTTTCAGTTGGATTATTCTTCTTCTTCGCTCCCTTGCCGCCACCGGATAATCCTTATGCATTGAAATTCCAGTACCAACAATCTTTGCTTTGGATTTAACAACACGTATTGCATCTTCTTTATTCTGGAGTTCAATGACAATATAAGCTATCTTTCCACCAGAGTAGAGTTCTCCAACGCTTTTTATTGGCCTATCGTTGTCTGCCTGTAGAAGCTCTAGACAAAGAGATTTTGCTTTCTCTACAGCGTCAAGGTCACAACAATGTTCTGTTCAATGGATTTCCTTTCAAGCAGTTCTACTTTGCGTTCCAAGGTCATGCAACGAATCTGCATTTGCTCGAGTTGATATTGCAGTGATTTGTTATTTTGTTGCAAGCAAACGATTTCTGCACCGATGTTTTCCATGTCCGTTTTGGTAGCCATGTTTTTTAGTTTTTCATCAAGGATAGATGCCACCGAAGCCTGAATGAGTGTTTTTAGCTCATTTACCGGCAAATTCCCTACTACTCCCGCTGACTCGGAGACATAAGGTTCATTTCTCGAAGAAAGAGGCGATGGTGATATATCCTTATGCAGTCTTTTTGCAGAGGAGCTTTCGTTTGATTGGACGAAAAGGGTTCTGTTGACAGGTGACCGTTGTGTCGACATTTGTTCGTTTTATCAGAACTTATTTTCTACATAAACGACTGGGACTCACCTCCTGATATATTTTTTTGTTTGTTTGTTAATTCTACGATGATTATCCACTCTTTTAATGCACTTTTGTTTCGATTTTATTATATTTTAAATTTAATTTTTTAAATTTCCTTTATTTTTTTAGAGACCATTTTATTACCAACTTGTCACTCAGGCGCCAGATTTGCCAACGGTGCTTACTACCCTCAAGATGAATATTTTGAAAGTACACGTTTGAGTGGTTTTATCCCGCCCGAGGCTTTCCTTTACCTTGATAGTCGAGGGCTCATTCAGGATAGATCAGTGATTCCGTTGATCTACCACGTCGGCCGCAGAACAGTCGAAAGGCGGCTTCTCTACGACCGAGACATAGTCGCTGGGAGCGAAGCAGAGCGCCTATGTTTCAGTAGGGCCGTGTCCGACGGAGATCGGAAAGAAGCCCTGGATCAGGTCCACCAATTCTGGTGACTTAGTTAGAACTCGATATTTTTAGTCGATATAGACGAAATATCGCCTATGGCCGACCTAGATTTATCTTAGGTATCTTTAAGATAGGTAGGGCAGTTGCGGCGGCACCAAAAAAAATATATACAATTTATAAAAAGCTTGCTGTCGCTGTTCTAGATTTAAGTATTTTTAGGTTTATTTTAAGTAATTTTAAGTTTACTTTTTAGTTTATTTTAAGTTAGTTTTTTAAGTAGTTTAAGATAGATTAAACTGATATAAACCCAGTTTTTTTTTCATTTCCTGGGTGAAAAATAAAACCCAAGATAAAATAAGATAAATTTAAGTTATTCTTTAAGCCGAAAGGCAATTAAAATTAAGTTAGAGATTAATTAAGAGCGCCCGCATAGGGCCAGTAAGTCAATTAAGATGATAGTTTTAGCTAGTTTTAAGATTTTTGTCTAGCATTTAAGTAGATATAAGTTAAAGTTAAATAAAAAATCATTAAAAAAAAATATATCCGACTCGTAGTCAATGAACAACAAAAAACTATAAGTATCATATTGCCTTGATGACATGAATGGCAAAGTACATACACATTTATTATTAATGGGTTGATCAGTGGTCGTCGGCTTAGACTAACCAAATATGTCAATTCAGCATTGTGCCGAATGAACTATGCCACTTAGGATATCTGGTCGTTTACCCTTAGCCCTCGGCATAAGAATTATGCTGATTTTGAATATCGATTGTAAGTAGGGCCAAGAATCGAAGTATGGAATAATTTCGATAACAAACAATTTTATGTATAAATAGCAAGAGTATTTTACAATAAAATTGTCTTCATCTCTGAACACTAAACAATAAGGGTCTTTTCTTTCTTTTGGGAGCTTGCGAGCTAAAAAGGATTTAAAGAAACAATACTTCTTGGTTCAAAGAGGTCTGAGCTGAGGCATTCATTGAATGCCAAGTCATTTGTTCTTTGATGTCAAGCACAACAGTTGGTTCTAACGAACAGCAAACCAACTTTACAGGGTCGATATGAGCAGGGGAGGATGGGTCACCTTTCTTAGGGACAGGCTGGACAAATGCTGTTTTTCATCTTCTAGGAAAGATTCCAGAAGAGTAAGAGCGAAGGAAAAGTTACGCACCGCCTTTGCCAGTGTGGAAGAACACCTTTTTAGAAGAATCGGGGGTGTAACATCCGGGCCAGAGTATTTGTGTATATTGAGATCTTTCCGAACACTTTCTACTGCAAGAGTGCGGAAAGGAATCTGTCCCATGGACAAATTTACATTCACAAGTACGGGAGGGGCAACGTTGCTGTGAGGCAGCGTGGAGCTGGCAGCGAAATGGGCGGCGAGTAAGTTTGCCTTCTCTGAAGAGTAAACAATTGGTTTGTTATTGTCGATGAGCGTTGAAACCGAAGATGTTGAGGAATTTTTAATATTTTTTTACAAATGACCAACATTTTTTGCTGCCTTTAAGACATTGCAGAATATTTAGCCGCAATTTTTCAAAAATTTGGTATATCTCACCGAACAATGGAACAAATCTTTACATCGCTTTGGTGAAAGTAAGATTATTGCTCTTGATATCTCCAAGGCATTTGATAGAGTTTGGCATGAAGCTCTCTTATCGAAAATGCGTGCTTTTGGGACCGATAATACTCTTGTTCGTTGGATTAGAAGCTCTGGACCGTTCAATACAAGTTGTATTGGGCGGATTCAAGTCTGATTCCCATAAAATAAATGCTGGTGTGCCCCAGGGCTCTGTTCTGTCTCCGACTCTTTTCCTCATTTTTATAAATGATCTTCTGTCTGTTACTTCTAATCCACTTAACTGTTTTGCTGACGACTCTACCCTCAGCTTTTCATATTCGTTCGATAATTCACGTCCTTCGCCTTCGGACGTACAATTGCAACGGTGCCGTATGTCAAGCTCATTAAACTCCGATTTATACAGCATTGTCAAATGGGGTAATAGGAATCGTGTGGAGTTTAATGCTTCGAAAACTCAATGCTGTCTTCTGTCGTTAAAGCTAAACATACCCCCAATGCCATTGTCCATGAATGGCACTTACATCGAAGAAACCGAAAAGCTCTCAGTACTCGGTATGTGTCTCAACGACGACCTCCGTTGGAACGACCATATATTTGAAATCGCTAAGAATGCTGCTAAATGCTTGGTTTTCTGTATCGGTGTAAGAAGTATTTTTCCCCATCTGATCTGGCTACAATTTATAAAGCGTTTATACGCCCTAAACTCGAGTATAACTCCCACCTCTGGGCAGGTGCTTCACAAACATCGCTTCACCTGCTTGATAGAATACAAAATAGAGCGTTAAGATTGATAGGAAATAGAACTGCCGCTGAATCAATTGCCCCTCTCGAACACCGACGCATGTCTTTCCTTATTTTATCGTTTCTTTTACAAAAAATGTTCACTCGAAGTAGCCAGTTGCATTCCTCCCCTTAAAAGTTTCGCCCATAATACTCGTCTCGCAAGGAATGCTCATCAGTTCACCTTTGAGCCCAATTTCGGACGTACCGTGAAATATAGGGATTCTTTTTTTAGTCGAACGACACGAATTTGGAATAGTTTACCCGGCGAGATTTTCCCTTGCCATTTTGATCTGCAAACATTCAAAACCAATGTTAATCGACACCTCCTATCTCTCCCCTCCCTATCTTCCGAATGCCCGCGCAATGTGTTACATTAAAAGGGAAACAAGTAGTCTTTTGTGCGCGCGTTAATTATAAAAAAAAAATACAGCTACTTAACGAGCTTGCCGTGTTGGATGAATTTGTGCCTGCGCGCTCTTACAATTTTAGTAAAGCACGCTGGCCACGTTTCTCCAACACCCTGACAAGAGAACTCCTCTCCAACGACATGGTGCCTCCAAACGACAGTCATAAAACCAACGATGGACAGAACAATCCCACGATACAAAGAACATAACGCAACTGAAATTTACAAGAACGCAACAATAGACGCACTACACAGACAAAAAAGTGGCCTTCTGACAAGGTTGAAACTCTTATACAGGCGGTTTATAGACAGAAAGGATCTGGAGATTAGGACACTGAAGTCGTCAATCAAAAACGTCAACTCGCTCATAAAGCCAAATTACAGATTATCTATTAACTCGTACTGGTATAACAGAATTCGAGCCGTTAACTCTAGCGACCTGAGTATGTTTCGCGAGATTAATAAAATTTTCAGAAAAAACAATCAAAACGATCTTCCGTGTCTTAAGCTTCCGAGAACTACAGACAACGAATACATACTCCTGGCCACAGGCATAGATCTGGGGGGCTAGTACTTTTACATTCGCAACATTTCTAACATTTTTTCTATGGCAGACGGCATTATTATTAAAAATTGTGTTTGTGTAAGCGCCGTTCAGTTTGAGAGCGACTGCAGCTGGCAGTCATTGTGTTCCCACCTTTATTATACTCAGCACCATCCGCTGTCACTTCTGACACATCCCCGAGCAGGTGTTGAAGAAACGCCAGTCCATCGTCATTGTCACATTTTAGGTTGTTGTTTTTATCAAAATAAAATGATTTTCCATTAATTTGTATTGTTTCTCCTCTTATTTGTGTTTTTAAATCCTTATGTTTCGCAACTAATTGGTTTTTCAGTTGGATTATTCTTCTTCTTCGCTCCCTTGCCGCCACCGGATAATCCTTATGCATTGAAATTCCAGTACCAACAATCTTTGCTTTGGATTTAACAACACGTATTGCATCTTCTTTATTCTGGAGTTCAATGACAATATAAGCTATCTTTCCACCAGAGTAGAGTTCTCCAACGCTTTTTATTGGCCTATCGTTGTCTGCCTGTAGAAGCTCTAGACAAAGAGATTTTGCTTTCTCTACAGCGTCAAGGTCACAACAATGTTCTGTTCAATGGATTTCCTTTCAAGCAGTTCTACTTTGCGTTCCAAGGTCATGCAACGAATCTGCATTTGCTCGAGTTGATATTGCAGTGATTTGTTATTTTGTTGCAAGCAAACGATTTCTGCACCGATGTTTTCCATGTCCGTTTTGGTAGCCATGTTTTTTAGTTTTTCATCAAGGATAGATGCCACCGAAGCCTGAATGAGTGTTTTTAGCTCATTTACCGGCAAATTCCCTACTACTCCCGCTGACTCGGAGACATAAGGTTCATTTCTCGAAGAAAGAGGCGATGGTGATATATCCTTATGCAGTCTTTTTGCAGAGGAGCTTTCGTTTGATTGGACGAAAAGGGTTCTGTTGACAGGTGACCGTTGTGTCGACATTTGTTCGTTTTATCAGAACTTATTTTCTACATAAACGACTGGGACTCACCTCCTGATATATTTTTTTGTTTGTTTGTTAATTCTACGATGATTATCCACTCTTTTAATGCACTTTTGTTTCGATTTTATTATATTTTAAATTTAATTTTTTAAATTTCCTTTATTTTTTTAGAGACCATTTTATTACCAACTTGTCACTCAGGCGCCAGATTTGCCAACGGTGCTTACTACCCTCAAGATGAATATTTTGAAAGTACACGTTTGAGTGGTTTTATCCCGCCCGAGGCTTTCCTTTACCTTGATAGTCGAGGGCTCATTCAGGATAGATCAGTGATTCCGTTGATCTACCACGTCGGCCGCAGAACAGTCGAAAGGCGGCTTCTCTACGACCGAGACATAGTCGCTGGGAGCGAAGCAGAGCGCCTATGTTTCAGTAGGGCCGTGTCCGACGGAGATCGGAAAGAAGCCCTGGATCAGGTCCACCAATTCTGGTGACTTAGTTAGAACTCGATATTTTTAGTCGATATAGACGAAATATCGCCTATGGCCGACCTAGATTTATCTTAGGTATCTTTAAGATAGGTAGGGCAGTTGCGGCGGCACCAAAAAAAATATATACAATTTATAAAAAGCTTGCTGTCGCTGTTCTAGATTTAAGTATTTTTAGGTTTATTTTAAGTAATTTTAAGTTTACTTTTTAGTTTATTTTAAGTTAGTTTTTTAAGTAGTTTAAGATAGATTAAACTGATATAAACCCAGTTTTTTTTTTCATTTCCTGGGTGAAAAATAAAACCCAAGATAAAATAAGATAAATTTAAGTTATTCTTTAAGCCGAAAGGCAATTAAAATTAAGTTAGAGATTAATTAAGAGCGCCCGCATAGGGCCAGTAAGTCAATTAAGATGATAGTTTTAGCTAGTTTTAAGATTTTTGTCTAGCATTTAAGTAGATATAAGTTAAAGTTAAATAAAAAATCATTAAAAAAAAATATATCCGACTCGTAGTCAATGAACAACAAAAAACTATAAGTATCATATTGCCTTGATGACATGAATGGCAAAGTACATACACATTTATTATTAATGGGTTGATCAGTGGTCGTCGGCTTAGACTAACCAAATATGTCAATTCAGCATTGTGCCGAATGAACTATGCCACTTAGGATATCTGGTCGTTTACCCTTAGCCCTCGGCATAAGAATTATGCTGATTTTGAATATCGATTGTAAGTAGGGCCAAGAATCGAAGTATGGAATAATTTCGATAACAAACAATTTTATGTATAAATAGCAAGAGTATTTTACAATAAAATTGTCTTCATCTCTGAACACTAAACAATAAGGGTCTTTTCTTTCTTTTGGGAGCTTGCGAGCTAAAAAGGATTTAAAGAAACAATACTTCTTGGTTCAAAGAGGTCTGAGCTGAGGCATTCATTGAATGCCAAGTTATTTGTTCTTTGATGTCAAGCACAACAGTTGGTTCTAACGAACAGCAAACCAACTTTACAGGGTCGATATGAGCAGGGGAGGATGGGTCACCTTTCTTAGGGACAGGCTGGACAAATGCTGTTTTTCATCTTCTAGGAAAGATTCCAGAAGAGTAAGAGCGAAGGAAAAGTTACGCACCGCCTTTGCCAGTGTGGAAGAACACCTTTTTAGAAGAATCGGGGGTGTAACATCCGGGCCAGAGTATTTGTGTATATTGAGATCTTTCCGAACCCTTTCTACTGCAAGAGTGCGGAAAGGAATCTGTCCCATGGACAAATTTACATTCACAAGTACGGGAGGGGCAACGTTGCTGTGAGGCAGCGTGGAGCTGGCAGCGAAATGGGCGGCGAGTAAGTTTGCCTTCTCTGAAGAGTAAACAATTGGTTTGTTATTGTCGATGAGCGTTGAAACCGAAGATGTTGAGGAATTTTTAATATTTTTTTTACAAATGACCAACATTTTTTGCTGCCTTTAAGACATTGCAGAATATTTAGCCGCAATTTTTCAAAAATTTGGTTCTTTCAATAACGGAGTTGCATGAGTTCCTTACTTGTATGTGCTTTTTCCAATTTTCATATTTAGGCTTTGCTTTGTAAAATCGGAGACTTACTTCTTTTAGCCTGATAGCTTCTTTATACTCAGAGTTAAACCACGACTTTTCTTGAGGCTTGATGCTTTTTACTCTGTTAGAAGTAAAAGCACGCATCCCTAGAAGAATCACATTTGTGATCATTTCAGCACTGGCATCAATGTCACTATCGAGGAAGCAGTGACCAGTTGACTCTCTGGTATTGTCAACAGGTCCTGGTGGGAAGTTTTTTTTAACTGGGTGAGTGGAGGACGAGAAATTTACTGAAATGACACAATGATCCGAAGTGCCAAATGGAGATGTTACATTAATGGTATATTTATCAGGGTGAGAAGTAAGAAACAAGTCATGAGTATGGGCGGCTTGCCCAGCAACGTCCGGTATTCGATCAGTTGGGTAAGGTGAATAGGGGAGCCAATTGCAATTGTGTACATTGAAATCGCCCGCAATAGTGATTATAGTGCGAGGACAAAGGGAAATAATTTTCGAGATGGAATCAGAAAGCGCATCAAACTTGTTCCAAGTCGAATAACTGTCAAGATTTGGATTCCTATAAATAAAACAATAATGAATGAAATGTTTGCGGACAGTGAATTTGAGCCAGAAGAAGTTAAAGTCTGATAAATCAGTATTTACACCAATTTAAGACTCACTTAGTGCTAAAACAGCTGGCCTGTATTGTATAGTATAAAAGTACACGTAAAATCTTTCTTAAGCCGCAAACATTGGAGTTAGATGACATTAAAATCTTTTACCATTTAAGAATACTTACACACAAAACACAACTCTGACTTAGTCGAACTGTGCACTGAATGTCCAAATTAACTAAACAAACAAAAAAAGTTTGCATACAAAAAATCAATTCAAACATTCAGCACAATAGGACAAATTCAGATGCCCTTTTATATTTACCGCAAGCATTTCATGATCATACAAATGCCTGCAGTAGATAAAGAAGAGGCATTTAAGCATAAAATGGTACATGGGTATTTTATCCTTCTCTTTTTATTTTCCATAACGCACGCGAGTGGGTATTCTTTTTTTTTATTTGCAAACGCGAGTCCGTATTTTTATTTTCTCAACACACGCGTGACTAAAATTTTCGCAATTTATTTGTTTTCGCGCGTACCTCACACGACCGTCCTTGATGGGCTCTAGATCGACACTGATTTCGAAGTGAACAAATCTAAACAATAAATTAATAAAAGAGCGCCCTAACGATACTCTCATGGCGAATTCAGGTACACAATAAGCCCCAGTTCAGACATCGAACAAACCTAATCACTTTATGCGTTTAGACTGCAGATCTTTATAGATATAGTCAAAAAGAGAGAAAAATAGAATTTTTAATAAAATAAATTAAAAATTTAGTTGGAAAATTCTAAATTATTTGAGTTAATTGAAAACATTGGAACATCTTGGCTTCTGCGAAATATAATTAATAACTTATAAAACAAATTTAAAAAAATCATTAACAATGAAGACTGAATAGCAGACCGAATTGATATTCCTAAATCTAAAACTATACAATGCAGATTTAATTGTCTTATTTTAATCTGAAGCTAAGGCCATAAGCAAGGTAGATGGACATTTTAAAATAAATGAACAATCTGTTAATTATAATTAATATAGAAGAAATGTAAATTAGAAAATGAACAATCATTTTTGAAAGATAAATGAAAAAAAAAAATTGCTTAAATACTAAATAACGTTCATATTTAATTGAAAATTACCTGATTTGATAGTTTTCGAGCCTCATTAAATTCTTTTAGTTTTTATATATAAACAATTGGATGATCAACCCTGCAAGAAAACAAAATTACAAATTAAAAATACTTTTATGTGAGTCAGCTAGATACAAAGAAAAAGCATTTATTTTAGAATTTTTTCTCATATTATATATATGTTCTTATTTTCATGTTCTCAGTTGCTATCTGGCAAACGCCGAGTAAACACGTGTGTAAAGAGTGCAACCTTATAGTTTATTCTGAACTGTCATATTTGATCCCGCCACGCGGTCTACAATTTATTATCTTAATTTCTCATCTTTATTGCATTTAAAAACACGAGCAAATTCCTCTTGTTTAACAAAACTAAAAACAATTATGTCTGGGGACCCCCCCCCCCCCCAGGGTAAACTGGTTAAAGGGACTTAATCTAGATACCCCCTTAAACCAGCGCGCTAAAGTGAAACGCAAATCCACCGGCCCATACTAATTTCCATCGCTTCCAAACGTCCTCACCCATGACGACAACATTCCTCGATATTTGGTCATCTCTGGCGTAGAAAAAAATATTATTGGAAAAAAGACCAACATGAAAAACTATGCCCACTATCATCGTACAATCTTTTTCAAATAAATCGTGGCCTTGAACATATTTCTAAAGAAATCTTAGAAGTTAAAGCAATGCGTTCCGGTGACCTTTTAGTGAAAGTAACCAATTTACCAACTGCAAACAAATTCCTAAAACAAACCCACATCGACTTTATACCAGTTAAAATTACAACACACAAAAACCTCCATTCAGTGCAAGGTAGAATCTTCTCTCCCCATATTCCTGAAGAAGAACTTCTGACCGAACTCCGTTCCCAAAAAATTACGCAAATAAAAAAAATGTTTAAAAAAGTAATTATAAATTAGTTGCAACGCGGACAGCAATCCTAATTTTTAACTTTATAAGACGTCCAAACGAAATAAAACTGGGATGGCTCAATTGCAAAGTCGAAGAATACATTCCCAATCCAATGAGGTGCATAAATTGCCAAAAATTAGGGCACACAAAAAATCACTGCGCCTATATTGTATAAACTGTCAAGAAGATGGGCACACATCGTATCATCCATCATGCGCAACCTTCCTTCGCCATAAGTCAGTCAACAAAATTGATCGTCGCTGTACTCTTCGAGAGAGGCAGATCTATAGAGATGACCTGGCACAGCACCAAATCCCTGCTCCAAAGGAAAAACCCGACCCAAATCCATCTATGGCAGAAATAATAATTATTATTATTATTATTTATTAACACACAATTAAAATTACATGGTAATTAAGATTAACGAGCCTATGGCAGAAATAATAATTATTATTATTATTATTTATTAACACACAATTAAAATTACATGGTAATTAAGATTAACGAGCCTAGCTGCTGAGACTATTGGCTCTATGTAAAGAAAAGAAATTATATAAAAATGCTGGTTTTGGATATAAAATCAGATACTTTTTCAATGTTTGTAGAACTAGGATTTTGGAGAATTTCGTAAATTGATTTGTTATTGAATATAATTTTGATTATGGGTTGTGTTATAGGGCAATGTTCTAATATGTGAGGTAGATCCCATCTAGTGTTACAGGTTGAACAAAGTAGTGCAGTATTTTTGTTGAGAAGGTGCTGGTGGGAAGTTGCAGTATGTCCAAGACGTAGACGTACAAAATTAGATATTTTGCGTTTGTGTACGTTTGTTGGGTATACGGGGATAAGATTTTTTGGGGTTGATTTTCTTGTAGTGGTAATGGTAAAGGCTCCAGTCGTGAATTATATTTGCTTTTAATTTGTTTTGTATGTGTTTAAGTAGGTCTGGTTTGGTGAAAACATTGAAGAGATAAACAGGCGAATTCTTGGCCGAGTTGGCAGCGATGTCAGCATATTCGTTTCCCTGGATCCCAACATGTCCGGGAGTCCACATTAGCTTAATGTTGCTTTGTGATTTGGTGAGTTGGTATCTAATTTCGGATATGAGTTCAGTGTTGTTATCGGGGTTATTTATGGCGTTGAGTACAGATATACTGTCTGAGCATATGATATGTTTTCCTTCGCGGCTCATAGCATTTTTTACGTCGTTATCGATGACCGAATTTCTGGTAAAAACTAGTTTCGCAAGCAGTTTGGTGGTGATTGTGTCTCTTCGTTCCTCGATGCTAGGTAGACCAGCTTCCGCTAATAAATTTTGTATGGAAGTAGTCGGGAAAGCGTTAATACTTCTCCTAACTGCTTCGTGGTAGTTGGGCTTTATTATTTTAAGAGTTGATTAAGGACAGTGCCCGTATATGTACAACCCATAGTCAATTTTACTTAAAATTAACATTCTGGTAGTGTTTGATAAGGTGTTAATGTGCATATTGCTCTTTTTTGAAGCTAGATATCTTATAATATTATTTCTAGCAGCTAGGGACTTCTTAAGTTCCAAGAGTATGTTTTATTAAATACTAGTCCTAAAATACTTAATTTACTAACATTTTCAATATTTACATTGTTTACATTGATATTAGGTTTTGGACATTTTTGTTTTCGGCAAATATGAAGCAATTTACATTTATGAATTGAAAGCTTGGCACCTGATGTTTTCGACCAATCTAAAATGTCTTTTAATGCTATATGGAATATGAATTTACTTCTGTCAGTATCATTAATCTTACATAAGATATATATATCATCTGCGTAAATGCAGTGATCTAAAAATGTATGTTTTACCAAGATTGCATTTATATCATTAAACGCGATTAGAAACAATACTACGGAAAGGGATGATCCCTGGGGAATACCGTTGTGCAGTGGGAATTTTGAAGAGTAAACATTATTAGTTTTAGTCCAGAAAAATCTATTAGTTAAAAAAGCTTTCACATATTCATATATATTTCTTCCAACACCCCATTTTATTAGATTTTTCAAAACGATGTGTAGACCAATTTTGTCAAAATCCTTTTCAAAATCTAGGGATAGGATGGAGACATGATTTTTGGCTGACAGCGCTTTAGAGACAAAATTGTCGATATGAAGAAGAGCATCAGCGCATCCCATGTTGGATTTGAAAGCTACTTGGTTAGGACTTATAAGTTTGTTTGTTTCGGCAAACCATAGTAACCGTTTTGCAATTATCTTTTCCATTATTTTGGATAAACATGGGATAAGAGAGATTGGGCGATATCCCTCCACTGTATTCTTGTCTTTTTTTAGCTTTGGAATGGGTATTATTGAGGCTGTTTTCCGGCTATGAGGAATTACCGAGTTATTAAAAATGTTGTTATATAGAGCAACTAATCTCTGCTTGATTTGGTCGGGAAGGTGTTTTAACATAGGATAAGATATTCTATCTCTGCTTGGAGTTTTGCCTGTGACCTTGTTAAGGGAGGTTTCAAACTCAATGCCAGTTATAGGTTGTTCTATGCGCCGTGCATTCGCGTTGGTTGGATGTAGCCCGTAGAGGACAGTAAAGAGTGTCTACTTTTTCTTCATTGAAACTATTTGAGAAGTTGGAATTTTCTGAGGCTTTTGACCAGGTATGTGCAATGAAGTTATATATTTTTTGTGGATCAATTAAGGTTTCGTGAATTAATTTGATGCTCGTGATAACTAGAGGGGTAGAGTCACCGGTTAGTCGACGGATATTTTGCCATATTTTCGAAGGGGGGGAGTTAGGTTTAAATTGGAGGTGAAATCAGAGAAGCATTTTGCTTTGCTGTCTCTGAGTAACAGTCTAAATTTAGCGTTAGATTTTTTGTAAGCTATTAGATTTTGTGTTGTAGGATTGTTTTGAAAGGTCATTTTCGTTTTTCGTAGTAGGGAAAGATCCGGGTTCCACCAGGGAAGAGACTGTTTAGGTTTTATTGGAGTAGATTGTGGTATAGAAAAATTTGCTGCTGTTCTCAGTGCTTTCTGTAAAACGGCAGCTTCTTTGTTATTGTTTGCGGATTGAGTTTTGTTAGATAAGAACTCTACAGTTTTTTGTTTAAATTGCGTCCAATTAGCTAGGTCAGTTTTGAATTTAGGGTCGATTGTTTACTGTGTTTACTGACTGGTTGTTTTGGGGGCAGATATACGTTAATGTATGTAAATTTTATTTTATGCTGTATCTCTACCGCAAGGACTTGAAGGTTTGTATTTATGGGTATAATTTTGTGAGAAGTATTTTGTTTAACGAGAAGCGCTATACCTTGTTTGACAGTGTTATTACTTGGAGAATTGTATATTTAGCCTTCAAAGGCTTTAGGAAAGATGAGGGTCTTATCGAAGGAACAATGAGTTTCTTGTATGGCGACTATTGAAGGGTTATGTTTTTTAATTATAAGGTTAAGCTCATCAAGGTTATTTGTAAACCCATTCATATTCCATTTCAGAATATTGAGAGCTACCTTGGTATCTCGTAGGGTCCACGAACTTTTTTTACCTGTGGTAAGAGAAGTGTGGTTGTGCGTGATTGGTGTGTTGTTTGTATTGTGATGTGAGTTATTTCGGTTGGCGATACTAAGTTGTTCAGGACATTGACTCTGCGTCTCGGACACTGAAGCATCCGGGCTCCCTAAGGAACCCGAATGATTCAATCTTCGTGGCGCAGTCATAGTTAGGGTTAAAATTAGTATTAGTCCATTGTGACATCATCTGGTTCAGTAGGTTCAATGTAGTAATTTTTTTTATCTAAAAGTGTTTGGGTGACAGTTGAGATAGGTGATGATATGGGGGAGGGGTACATGAAGTATTGAAGGTAGTTGGTGTGGTAGAAGTATAATTGTTGATTGTTTTGGCTAAGGCGTTGGAATGAGTTTGTGGTGGAGAAGATGAAGGGGGTATTAAGTTTGTGTGTTGTGTTCCGATAGCAGATTAGTTAGCAGTATTGGTGTAATTATTATTTTTTTCTGAGAGATTGAGTTGTAGGTAAATGCGATTGTGTTAGTTTTAGTTGTTTTGTTAAGAGAAGAGTGAAGTTCAGCTGTGATCGATAGAGCGGAATTTGTTGGTGTATTAGTATTTTCATCGTTAATAGTTGGTAGTACGGGTTTTTTGGTTGTTGTTAAAGTATTGTTGGAGTTTGGCGGGGGAACGGTGGAGGAACTTTGTTCAGAGATCGATTGGGGATAGTATGTTCTATTCTGTGTATTGGTTGTTTGTTTGGTTGTATCGGCGTATGTTTCTGTTTGAGGTAGTAATTGGGTAATATTTTGTTGCTTATAGATTTGCTTGCAGACATTGTACATTTTTTTAGCGTTTTTATTGTAAGAATTTCTTTGGCTTGCTTATAAGACGGGCATATTTTGGATGATGAAGGGTGGGGGAGGGAACAGTTTGCGCACATAGTACGAGTGCATGGTTCTGGATTATGGGGGGGCAGGTTACAGGAATCGCATGTTGTGGTGCCGTTGCAGCGCTTAAGTGTGTGTCCGAGTAACTGGCAATTTTGGCATCTCATTGGTTTTTTTTTTTTTTATAATTAACGCGCGCACAAGGGACTATTTGTTTCCCTTTTAATGTAACACACTGCGCGGGCATTAGGAAGATAGGGAGGGGAGAGATAGGAGGTGCCGATTAACATTGGTTTTGAATGTTTGCAGATCAAAATGGCAAGGGAAAATCCCGCCGGGTAAACTATTCCAAATTCGTGTCGTTCGGCTAAAAAAAGAATCCCTATATTTCACGGTACGTCCGAAATTAAGCTCAAGGGTGAACTGATGAGCATTCCTTGCGAGACGAGTATTACGGGAGAAACTTTTAAGGGGAGGAATGCAACTGGCTACTTCGAGTGAACATTTTTTGTAAAAGAAACGATAAAATAAGGAAAGACATGAAACATTGCGTCGGTGTTCGAGTGGGGCAATTGTTTCAGCGGCAGTTCTATTACCTATCAATCTTAACGCTCGATTTTGTATTCTATCAAGCAGGTGAAGCGATGTTTGCGAATCACCTGCCCAGAGGTGGGAGTTATACTCGAGTTTAGGGCGTATAAACGCTTTATAAATTGTAGCCAGATCAGATGGGGAAAAATACTTCTTACACCGATACAGAAAACCTAAGCACTTTGCAGCATTCTTAGCGATCTCAAATACATGGTCGTTCCAACGGAGGTCGTCGTTGACACACATACCGAGTACTGAGAGCTTTTCGGTTTCTTCGATGTAAGTGCCATTCATGGACAATGGCGTTAGGGGTATGTTAAGCTTTAACGACAGAAGACAGCATTGAGTTTTCGAAGCATTAAACTCCACACGATTTCTAATACCCCATTTGACAATGCTGTATAAATCGGAGTTTAATGAGCTTGACATACGGCACCGTTGCAATTGTACGTCCGAAGGCGAAGGACGTGAATTATCGAACGAATATAAAAAGCTGAGGGTAGAGTCGTCAGCAAAACAGTTAAGTGGATTAGAAGTAACAGACAGAAGATCATTTATAAAAATGAGGAAAAGAGTCGGAGACAGACAGAACAGAGCCCTGGGGCACACCAGCATTTATTTTATGGGAATCAGACTTGAATCCGTCCAATACAACTTGTATTGAACGGTCCAGGAGATAGCTTCTAATCCAACGAACAAGAGTATTATCGATCCCAAAAGCACGCATTTTCGATAAGAGAGCTTCATGCCAAACTCTATCAAATGCCTTGGAGATATCAAGAGCAATAATCTTACTTTCACCAAAGCGATGTAAAGATTTGTTCCACTGTTCGGTGAGAAATGCCATTAGATCACCAGTGGAACGGTTGCTGCGGAAGCCATACTGACGGTCATGGAGAAGCTTACGATCTTCGAGATATTCCTTAAGCTGACGGTTAATCAGTGTTTCCATGACCTTAGAAAGAAGGGATGTCAGTGCTATGGGTCGGTAGGAGGAGGGGGAGGATGGGTCACCTTTCTTAGGGACAGGCTGGACAAATGCTGTTTTCCATCTTCTAGGAAAGATTCCAGAAGAATAGGAGCGATGGAAAAGCTTACGCAGTGGCTTTGCCAGTGTGGAAGAACACCTCTTCAGAAGAATCGGGGGTATACCATCCGGGCCAGCGGATTTGTGTATATCGAGATCTTTGAGAACTCTTGCTACTGTACGAGTGCGGAAAAAAATGTGTCCCATGGAAAAATTTACATTCTCAAGTACAGGAGGGGCAACGTTACTTTGAGGCAGCGTGAAGCTGGCAGCGAAATGGGCGGCGAGCAAGTTTGCCTTCTCTGAAGAGTAAACAATTGGTTTGTTATTGGCGATGAGCGTTGGAACCGAAGATGTCGAGGAGTTTTTTATATTTTTTACAAATGACCGAAAATTTTTACTGCCTTTGGGACACTGCAGAATTTTTTGCCGTAATTTTTGGTCATGCAAAAATTTGGTTCTTTCTATAACGGAGTTGCATGAGTTCCTTGCTTGTTTGTGCTTTTTCCGATTTTCCTCTGTAGGGTTGGCTTTGTAAGATCGGAAACTTACTTCTTTGAGCCTGATAGCTTCTTTACACTCAGAATTAAACCAAGACTTTTCTTTAGGTTTGATGCTTTTTACTCTGTTAGGAATAAAAGCACGCATCCCTAGAAGAATCCCATTTGTGATCATTTCAGCACTGGCATCAATGTCACTATCGAGGAAGCATAGTGACCAGTTAAAGTTTCGGAAAAAGTAATTCAGGCCGTCCCAGTTGGCTTTCTCGTATTGCCAAACGGTCCTGGTGGGAAGTTTTTCTTTAACTGGATGGGTGGGGGATGAGAAATTAGCTGAAATGATACAATGGTCTGAAGTGCCAAATGGAGAAGTTACACTAATGGTATATTTATCAGGGTGAGAAGTAAGAAACAAGTCAAGAGTATGGGCGGCTTGCCCAGCAACATCCGGTATACGCGTTGGCACATCGATCAGTTGGGTAAGGTGATGTAACCCGGCAAAGAGCTCGACATACCTTCCTTCGGGTGTTGTCTGACCAGAATAGCGGAGCCAGTTGGAATTGTGTACATTGAAATCACCCGCAATAACGATTTCAGTGCGAGGACAAAGGGAAACAATTTTCGAGATGGAATCAGACAGTGCATCAAACTCGTTACAAGTCGAATTACTGTCAAGATTTGGACTCCTGTAAATAAAACAATAATGAATGACATGCTTGCGGACAGTGAATTTGAGCCATAAGAAGTTAAAGTCCGTGTTGGAACATTGCCCATATTGGGGAAGGCTCTGGCAAGCAATATCATTCCTAACATAGACCACGAGACCATGATGAGAAAAGAGTAATGGCACCAAGCTATACCCATGTAGAGCAAATTCTGATAAATCAGTATTTACTCCAACCTGAGTTTCACTTAATGCCAAAACAGTTGGCCTGTGTTGAACAGTGTAGACGTACACGTGAAAGAAATTCTTTCTTAAACCACAAACATTTGAATACACGACACAAAAATCACTTACCATTTAAAAATACTTACATACAAAACACAACTCTGATTAAGTCGAACTGCGCAGTGAAAATCCAAATTAACCTCTGTAATAATCAAACTGTTTTAGGTGTTATGCCCATAAGACAGCCTGTTTACAAAAAATCAATCTAAACATTCAGCACAATAAGACAAATTCAGATGCCCTTATCTATTTACCGCAAGCATTGTATGGTCATACGATGCCTACAGTAGATAAGAAAGAGGCAGATAAGCACAAAGGGTTTGGGACAGATTAGAGGATAATATGTTATGCGAATGCGTTTTATTTTTTTTTCATTTCTTCCTCAGCGCGAGTGGGCATCTTTATCATTCATCCTACGACGCGAGTGAATATTTTTATATTTTTTTACAGCACACGCGAGGGGGTTTTTTTTCAATTTCTCTAACGAGTGTGTATTATATTTTTTTTTAAAGCACTCGCGATAAAAACGCGCAGTAATTATTTGTTTGGCTTTTGTTTAATTATTTGTGCGCGCACCTCGACATCCGTCCTCTACGAGCTTAGGATCGACACTCGAATATATTCGGTTATTTTGGCTGTGTAAAATCCAATGTCGACTGATTTAGGAATTTGGTAGAGATCGAATGTGAAGAGAATTAAGCCTGAGGGTTTAGATATATTATTTTCAGATTTTTTAACAAATTTGAAAATTTCGATGACACCCTGAGATTTCATTTCACTAAGTATCTCCGCTTTTAATACGTCTATGAGACACGGGGCGTAACATAAACCTTTCGTTTGGTTGAGACGATCATAAAGATTCATTGCTACTGGTACACTAGCTAGAGTTTTCACTTTAAGAAAAGAATCTGCAATTTTTTGTGATTTAACAAATATCAACAAACTACCGCCGCGAAGTTGATTATTACTTTCGTATTCTTTGCTTATAGCGTCAATGGATTTTTTGAGCACGAAGGGGCTTATAGCTGTAATGGGTTTTTTTTTAGCTGATGGAGACATAATTAGGAATCGGGGATTCTTCGAGCCGGAATATGATGGGAGATCTGGGAACATAGTGAGGGGAATAGAGTTTTTTTGGTTTTTTTCTTGGTTGAAGGTCAGCGTCGGGGTCGGGATCGAGAATCCCGTAGCGACCACCTGGATTTTGTGGCCTTACGGCCATTCTAATTTTGTATTTATGTAAGCTTTAATGGATACACACGAGATGCACACTGAGGGAAAATTAAGAAAAAAAGAGGAATAGAGCACGGTTCAAAGGAAGAAACCGGTTTACGCGCTGGAGCGAAAGCTAAACACACAATAATTGAAAAAAAACGAGGGTTATCGTTTCGGAAGTTAGTCTATGACCAATATCCCTGCTACCATGTATCAGCAAAGTTATTGAAAAAATTGTTGATATGAATCAAGTTGCCTTTAAAAAAGGTAGAGGAACAATCGATTCACTTTTATACGTCGACGAACTCATTGCTTCAAGTTTAAGTTCAAGGAACCACGTATCTCTATTTTCTATTGATTTCGCAAACGCTTTCAATCAAATCGGAATCCAAGTAATCCTAAACGAATTGGCGGATTGGAAAGTAGGCCCAAAAATAATTAACTTTGTAAAAGCATTCCTAACTCATAGAAAATCCAGAATAAAAATAAAAACTACCTTTTCATTTGTGCACAAACTCGAAAATGGTATCCCCCAAGGATCCCCTCTCTCAGTTGTGCTTTTTGTTATAGTGTTCAATAAAATTGGAAAAATATTAGAAAAATATAAAAGAGTAAACTATTCACTATACGCTGATGATTTAATCATATTCAAATGCAAAGACTTAAACCTTGTAGCAACTGATTTTTCAAATATAATTCTAGATATATTTAAATGTGGAAAATAATCTGGGACAAAAATATTCGAAGAAAAACGCAAAATATTGCACATATAAAAAAAAACAATTACTCTAAAAATAAGATAGTACATTTTAATAATAAATTTATAGAAAATGCAAATAGCTTAAGTATCCTCGGAATTATATTCGATTCTAAATTTAACTTTAAACCACATTGTATTTATATTAAAAAGAGCCTTGCTACCAGGACCAATATGAATAGATACTTAGCCTCTAAACATAGCTTTTGTAATTTAAACTATCCTCTCAATGTAATAAAATCAGTTTTATACTCCAAAATAGACTGCGGACTTACCATTTATAGTAAATGCTCTAAATCCTCATTGCAACTTTGCACATCATCATATCACAGCGCAGTTAGAACCGCTCAAAGAGCATTTCGAACTACACCCATCAAAAATATTTTAACAGACGCCGGACTCCCATCGATTCCTGACCGGATTGAATTCCAAACTGCATATATATTTCCAAAATCAACTCGTGCAACAATTCACCAATTCAACCACTGATCCCGAAAATTCTACGTAGAACCCGACATCAAAAATATCCATCATCGCTCCTCAACAACATAAATCTCTCACCAAAATGGAATACTCCAATTCAAACCAAAGCTACAAAATCTTCAATGTTTCCATTGAGATGAACCGGCACGGCACCAACTCCCTTCTCCAAAGAAAAAACCCGACCCAAAGTCATATATGGCAGAGATAATTAAAAATAGAATTATTAACAAAAACCAAAATTAAATTTTAAATTAAATTAAATTAAATTAAAAAAATCTTTATTAAGTTTTTTTTACTTTTTAAAAAAGATAGGTGGTTGGGTGCTGTATGAATAGGGTAGGCACTGAAAGGCATCAAACTGGTGATGCACAGTCGCTGCAACTATATCGTACACATCAATTGTGCTTATTTTACCTCCTCGCGGTAACCACCGGGTACTGGTCTGTCCACCCGGACATTCCTGCTAAACTTATAAGCGCGAGTGTTGAACACAGAAAAAATAGCAACACTATAATGCTCTGCTTTAATGACTGTTCTGATCGATTCGCAGAAGTCTTGCACGAGCCCCTCAGAAAGAGGACGTACGGCGGATGAGCCCAACCAATTGGACCAACGGTGGCGTCAACAGTCAACGAAGCAGACGCCCTAATGAGCTACTTCGACGTATTTGGAGATAAGGTCATTAGGACAATTCAATGCAAGTCAGGGCATTGAAATAGAGATGGTGGCGGATGAACCCTTAATGGGCCAACGGCAGCGCTCATATCCCCGAAGTGGGTTACTGACTCCGGATTCTCCGGTTCCTTTTGTCCAAGGTATCCAACAAAGGACCTCCAGCTTGGGGGTTGTGCGTGGGGTTAACAACCCTGCCACGGAAAAAAGAAAAAGTTGCGAAGCGACCAATAGCCTCGGAAAAGGACGGATTTACTGTTGACGACCCGGAAAAACGAATCAAGGACAACGACCTTCGGATCTGCACGTGGAATGTTAGAACTCTTAACAGACCACGTGCATCCAAACAACTAGCGGAGGCCCTAGACTGCTACAGAGCAGGAATTACTGCCATCCAGGAAGTGCGATGGAATGGGCCGGGCAAAAGGAGGATGAAAAACTGTGACGTGTACTACGGTGATTGCGCAAGAAGACCACAGCGTTTATTTGGGTGCGGATTCGTCATAAGCGGTAGACTTAGACAAGAAGTCTTGGGCTTTCGACACGTAAGTGAGCGACTTGTGACAATCCGTATCAAGGCTAAATTCGCCAACATTAGCCTAATATGCGCTCATGCCCCCACAGAGGACAAAGATGTCGCCACCAAGGATGACTTCTATGAGCTCCTCGAAAAAACCTATGAGCAATGCCCTAAATACGACGTTAAGATCGTACTAGGCGATTTTAATGCCAAAATAGGTAAAGAGGAAATCTTTGGTAGGACTGTCGGAAAACATAGCCTACACGACACAACGTCTGAAAACGGACTTAGGCTAATTGACTTCGCAGCGGCACATAACGTCACCATTGCAAGCACACGGTTTCCTCATCTCGATATACACAAAGGGACTTGGCGACACCCAGATCAAAGAACCGTCAATCAGATTGATCACGTTGCGATCGATGCAAGACACGCCTCCAGTATCTTCGGATGTTCGCACCTTCCGAGCAGCTAACATCGACTCGGATCACTACCTTGTTGCAGCAAAGGTAAGAATGCGAATAACCCGAACTCCACAACAACGGAGTAATACTGTGAGGAAGTATGACGTCGGAAAGCTGCAATCGCAAGAAACCGCCAGAACCTATGCCGATCGAATATCCCGTAACCTCTCAAGAAATCCAGTACGGCCAGCATCAAGTGCCGAAGATCAGTGGCAACACTGCCAACAAGCCATCAGAGATGCCGCAACTGATGTGCTAGGTTTCACCAGACCACCACCACGAAACCTCTGGTTTGATGACGAATGCAGGCAGGCCCATGCAGTCAAACAAGAGGCATATAAAGCGACGCTGCAAAGAAAGACGAGAGCTGCTCGCGAGCTTTACGAGCAGAAAAGACGGGAAGAACACCGGCTTCTCCAAAAGAAAAAAAGAGAGCATGAGAAGCGCGCGATCGAAGATATTGAGAGATGCTACTCCAGGAACAACGTGCGGAAGTTTTACCAACAGGTAAAAAGAACATGCCAAGGAAAAAAATCCCGCACAGAAGCCTGTAGAGATAGGAATGGAAACCTCGTAGTTGAGTCACAGTCGGTGCTGAGTACATGGAAGGACCATTTCTGCAGACTGTTAAACGGCGATGAAGGCCAAAATCCCGCTGTCAGGCAGAATGAACCATTCAACATGGATGATGACAGACAAAACTTCCGTCCACCTGACCAAAATGAAGTAAGGATAGCAATATCTAAACTCAAAAACAACAAAGCTGCTGGACCCGACGGATTACCCGCCGAACTTTTTAAAGCGGCCGGAGATGACCTGGTGGAGTGCATACACCAACTCATCTCTAAAGTTTGGTCAGAAGAAAGTATGCCTGATGAATGGAACCTCAGCATCGTTTGCCCGATTCACAAGAAAGGAGACCCTCTAAACTGCGCCAACTATAGAGGAATAAGTCTCCTGAATATCGCCTACAAGATCCTCTCTGCCGTACTATGTGAACGCCTGAAACCTTTCGTCAGCAACCTGATTGGCCCCTATCAGTGTGGTTTCAGACCAGGAAAGTCCACAATCGATCAAATGTTCACGCTACGGCAGATCCTGGAAACCACCCAAGAATTCCAAATCGATACCCACCACCTCTTTATCGATTTTAAGGCCGCGTACGATAGCATTTATAGAGACGAGCTATACAGAGCCATGTCAGGTTTTGGCATTCCCACAAAACTCGTCCGACTGTGCAGGATGACGATGGAGAACTCTCGCTGCTCCGTCAAGGTTGGTTCTGACCTCACAGAAGCTTTTGACGTCAAAAAAGGATTCCGACAAGGTGATGCGCTATCGTGCGATTTCTTCAACTTAATACTTGAAAAAATTATAAGAAACTCGCAAGTCAATTGTAGTGGGACAATTTTTTTCAAGTCTGTGCAATTGCTAGCATACGCTGACGACATAGACATCATTGGCAGAACTCGGCGAGCTGTGAGTGGAACGTTTGCTAGCATTGAAGCTGAAGCGGCTAAGATGGGACTAGCAGTCAATGAGGCCAAAACGAAGTACCTGCTGTCCACAAAAAGGGACACACAACACCGGCGGATTGGACAAAACATCACAATAGACAGGTACAACTTTGAGGTAGTTAGGGACTTTGTGTACCTCGGATCCGCTATAACATCTGACAACAACATCTCGTCAGAAATAAAGCGAAGAATTACTCTTGCCAATCGCTGTTTCTATGGGCTAGGAAGGCAATTGAGTAGCAAAGCCCTCTCTCGAAAGACAAAGGAGACTCTGTATAAGACCCTAATCATCCCAGTCCTGCTCTATGGCGCCGAGGCATGGACTCTATCTAAAGCGGATGAAGATATCCTTAGTCGTTTCGAGCGTAAGATTCTTCGGAAGATTTTTGGCCCTATCTGCGTTAACGGGCTTTGGAGGAGAAGGTTCAACCAAGAACTATACGAGCTGTACAGCGACATTGACCTGGTCAAAAAAATACGCATATCACGTTTAAGATGGCTAGGTCATGTAGAGCGAATGGACAACAATGCTCCGGCTCGCAGGATCTTCGATTCCATCCCAGAGGGTAGACGCAGTCAAGGAAGACCTCGCCTTAGGTGGCGCGCTCAAGTGGAGGACGACCTCAACCAACTTGGAGTGCAAAACTGGAGGCAGCTAGCCAAAGACCGAGTTGGCTGGAGAGGCATGTTGGTTGAGGCCCAGGTTCGTCCCGAACTGTAGCGCCACCTAAGTAAGTAAGTAAGTAAAAAAGATTTATTTTGCAAACGGGCAGCGTTTCTGCCTATGAACACAAGAATGAACAAAAATAACTTAAAATCTGCAGCTTAAATACTAATTTCACCCAAGCTCTGCACTGTTTGTCGTTCCCACAGTCCCACAGGTGATCTCTCGTTTCATTTCGTTCGTGCAGCAATTCGCTGACAATGCGTCTCGCTGGATGCATACACTCATGCATGCTCTTGGTATGGTATTTGCATGCATC
The DNA here is from genome assembly GCA_963971375.1 of Platycheirus rosarum. NCBI lineage: Eukaryota > Metazoa > Arthropoda > Insecta > Diptera > Syrphidae > Platycheirus > Platycheirus rosarum. Next base: position 70,836,566 of record OZ020510.1, read on the forward strand.
AACAAAATTGTCGCTAACTCCGCCCGCCTTAAGATCGAACGTCCGCGATCGACGTAGCTGGTCTTAAAAGATGAGAAATATCTTCCAGGCCCAAGGTAACAGTGGATGCTACGTTTTTAGGAACTTGATGCGGTTCGCTATTTCTTAGCTATTTCCTTTGTATGAATCTGGATATGAGGTAAATACCGAACAAGATGAATATTATTATGGTAAGTCCGATGTTGGTAGCGAAATTGATGTTGTTTTTTGTGGTTAATAAGCTTATCTGCGAAGTACCGTTAATGCTCAATTCCTTCATCATCTCGAGAGATAGTTTCTCTTCCAGGGTTGCATTTTTTGACTTAGGTTGTAGAATAGCGGGCAACGGTTGGTGCTTCGTGATCTCCATGGTTTCATACAGCTTATTATTTACTTCGATTGGGGAGTTGATATGCTTTATCAGGTAGGTACCATTTAACGTGATTAATTTGTTGTTGACTTTGAGAGGACCATTAAACTGGTTCAGGAACAGGACATCTGGTGATATTTCCTCGACTGATGGGATGTGTTGGTTATTAATTAATGCGCATGACGACATTTGACTCTTGAGTAGCTGGGGGTGCATGTTGTGTTACTTATATCTATTATATTGTTAGAACTACAAATAGTATGTTTATTGAAAGATTTACATTCGTTTATAATTCCATACAGTTTATTATTACATTCTAAAACATTGATATGCGGGATTTTATTGATTTTATTTCCAATTTTCACCGGTTTAAGTAAAAAAGAGTTACATATGGTTGGGCTTGTGGTCGGTAAACTAATTATATAAATAATATTTTTTCTGTATTTGAACTTCCGCACTGCATAGAGTGATTAGTGCCCTGTTGGAATAAAAGTTAATTTTTGATCAGACTCTTATGAACAACTTTGCCTGATTTTGTTTTAACTGGAATTATGGTTTTCGGTTACTATTTCTTTTCTATACCTAGGATCTAACTTATTTCCTACTCTTTTATTAGTTTTGACGTAAATAATATCTCCTACACGATAGATTCTTAAGGGTTGTTTTCCTTTATTATGGTAATCAGCTCTTTGTTTCTTTTGAATCGCTTGAACAGTTTCTCGTCTCGAGTTCTCAAGGTCTTCAGTATTATTAAGCAATCGCCTACCAAAAATTATATCGACGGGTTTTTTATTGACTGTAGAGTGAAGAGATCTATTATATTCATAAATGCTTCTATCTAGTAATTCAGAAAAGGTAGAGTAAATGTTGTCTGTTTTGAGACATCGGATCAATTCAGAAAGGGTTGAATGGAACCTTTCAATCTGTCCATTCACACGGCTGGTATAGGGAGGTGCTTTAAAAACTTTTATACCAAACATATTTTCTAGCATAAAGGTTATAGAACTTGACCCAAAGCTTTTTCGTTGTCCATGACCACTGTCTGTGGGACACCGATTGCAAGTATTAATCCTCTGAGAGGCTCTTTAATGTCCTCTGCGGATCTTGATCTAATTATTCTTGCGAGGGCATACTTAGAAAATTTATCAATGGCTGTTAGAATTACCTTTTTGTCTGTGAAATATATGTCTATGTGAATTATTTGTGCAGGGAATTCTGGAATGGGAGTCGGTTGTAACTCAGGCTTACAAGGGTGTCTTTCGTACTTATTTTCCTTGCAAATTTTGCAAGATTTAGCAATTCAATCTTTCATATAAAGGAAAAAGAAGTTCTTGGAAATTTGCATTCTATTCTCGCGTGCATTCCTATGAGCACGGTTATGTTCTTCTATTATCTCGTCCTCCTGTTCATTCTCATCTATGAGGTCTGTAACCATATTCCTGGAGAAACGCGTTTTGTATTGCCTAAAGTGTGTTGGGTATATTTCTTGTATTAATCCTAATATGTTTTCTTCTGTTTTAATTACATTTGTGACACTTGGATTGAGATATTTCTTTAGAATTTGGACTATTCTTTCTTGATCGTATTTTACTTCTACTATTATATGCCGGTGATAGGTAGGAAAAATAATTTTGAATTCATATGAAGGAGTGTTGCCTATTGACAGTAAGATTTGGTTTTTAAATCCGTTTATGGGTGCATCCACGAATTTAATAAGATCTTGGCCAGAACTCTCGTCGATATGTTGAGATACGGTTAAGGAATTAACATCAGGGTGAGTAGGTGCTCTAGACAAAGCATCGGCCACCACATTAGTTTTCCCAGGTTTGTACTTAAGCTTGTAATTGTACTTTTCCAGCCTAGCCTTCCACCTTTTCATTTTGGTGTTACTATTCTTATAAAGGTAAGAGGCTGGTGGTCTGTGAAAATGCGTACTTTTGCTGTGCCATATAAGTATGCTCTAAGGGAACTTAGAGCCCATATAATAGCTAATAATTCTTTCTCACTGGTAGCAAAATGTTCTTCTGTTTTGGATAGTGTTCTTGAAATAAAGGTTATAGGTTTGCCTTCTTGTTCAAGTACGGCTCCGAGTGCGAAATTCGAGGCATCCGTAGTTAGATCAAAAGGCTCTGAAAAATCCGGGTATGCCAAGATTATGTCTTGGAAAACAAGGGGACTTTTTAGTTTGTAGAAAGCATCGATAGCCTCTTCGTTAAGTTGAACGGGTAGCTTGGACGATTTGGTTTTTGAAACTCGTCCTTCCTCCCCCCTTAAGAGGGCTATCAGGGGTTTAGCAAGCTTTGCATAGTCATTAACGAAGCGTCTATAATACCCTGAAAGACCAAGAAAAGATCGTAGTTGTTTAAGAGTTCCCGGCATAGGGAAATCCAAGATCGTCTTTATTTTATCTGGATTTGTTTTAATACCGCCTGCTGAAATAACAAATCCTAAGAATTCTACTTCGCGTTGAAAGAACTTACATTTATCCAAATGTACTTTCATATGCGCTCTATTTAGGGTGTTAAAAATTGTTTCTATATGCTCTGCATGCTCGTTTTCATTTTTACTATAGATAATTATATCATCTATATATACCTGACAAAACTTCCCAATATGTTCGTGAAGTATGTCATCGAGAGTTCTCTGGAATATTGCCGGAGCGTTCTTAAGGCCGAACGGCAACCGTATGAACTCGTATTTTCCATTATTAATCGAAAATAATGTTTTCTCGATATCTGCCTCCTTTAAGGGGATTTGGTGGAATCCACTCTTTAAATCGAGGACCGAAAAGAAAGTGTTTTGCCCTAATTGTGAAATGATCATATTAATATTCGGTATAGGATATCTATCTGCGATAGTGACTGTATTTAATTTCCTATAGTCTATTTCCATTCGGTGTTGTCCATACTGGTGAATTGTATGGAGACCGTGAAGGTCTAATGATGCCATCGTCAAGCAATTTTTTGACTTGCTTCTCTACTTCCCCTTTTAGGGACATAGGGAATGGATAATGTCCACTATAAACGGGCTCTTTGGTAGACGTTCGAATTTCTGCGACTATTTTAGGGGTGTATGTCAATTTTTCATCGGGATCCGCAAATAAACTCAAATTATTTTGAAGAATAGGGCATAGTAAATTTTTCTGTGAAGGTGTTACATTTGAGAATTTCTCTGAAAGAGAAGTTATATCAAGCGAATTTACAGATTGCGCTTTAAATTGTTTAATTTTGATTTTGAAGTTATTACAGATTGACATGAAGCTCTCCTTGGTATAGATCACTGCAGAGAGTTGTTTTAAGCTGTCATTCCCTAATATTCCGTGAAACGTTTTAAGGGATGGTAAAAGGAAAAATTTAAGTGGTATGTTCCTTAGGTCAAATAAATTTATAAAAGTATGCTGGCTGACTTTTACGTCACCAGCTATTGATTTTGCATAGAAAATTTGTTCATTACCGATAGGTTTTATGACAAGGTCAGGTCTAATGTAATTCTTACTAGATCCTGTATCAATGAGGAATTTTATTATATCCCCGCTCCCTGTGCGACATTCAAAATAGGGAAGCGAGGAATCGCTTAGCCTAAAAAATGGATGTCAGTGTAATCTTGACATTGTGATTCACCAGGTAAATCGGGTAAATTTTGAGCATATTCCTCTCGTAAAGATTATCAGAATCTCCCACGTATTGTTCATACTGAGTATATGACACATCAGGATTTTCTAAAGTTTCCGATATGTGGAAATTTTGTTGTGGGCCGTTATAGTTATCGTTCGGGCGGTTCTGGTAATTATTAAATGGGCGGTGCTGGAAATTATTAGATGGGCGGTGCTGGAAATTATTAGATGGGCGAGCAATATTTGTACCACATTGCTGCTGGTTCCTCAAGTGAATATTTCTTATTTGTGCGGACGGGCCTTGGGTGACAGGCTCTTTTTTTATTGGAATTTTATTAAAAGTGGGATTATTATTATTGTTAATGGGTCTATAAAGGTTCTGGGAAGGGTTACCATTAAAGTGATTGCCTGAATTTTGCTGTGGAAAGGAACGAAATTGATTAAAGGAATTTGGATTTGATTTCCTTGGGGGTTCATAACTGGGTTTCCTTGCTGAACTATTAGAAGTATGTGCCTGGCTTGTTCTATAGGCTTGATTTTCTAACTTCATGCACAAGCTAAGTGCATGAGGGAGATCAGTTGGTTCCCGAATACCAAGTAGTCTTGGTAGATCTCCTCTCAATCCCCTAATGAACGTGTCTAGGGCTTTATTCCGATAAGTTTCTGTAAGCACTTTCATAGGCTCTGGGGGTATGTTCATGCAAGAAATGTTATTAAGAATTAAGGAAAGTTGGGAATATATGGTGTTATAATATTCTCGGACTGTTTTTCCCCCCTGTACCAATTTCATCATCTGGTACTCCAAGGTTCCCAGGTCGCGTTTGTCCGCGTAATGGAGTGAAGGACATTGGGAAATGCTATCCCAATCTAAAGGAGTATTAAATGACTCTAAAGCAATGTCTGCGTTGCCAGTAATTTTGTTTCTAATTACGTTCAGTATTGCAAAATATTTAGGGGTTCCCTTGAGTTGCTCATAATTTCCAATTATCCTCTCAACACTTTTCCTCCAGGAGCTGAACTCCCCTATCTCTAATACTTCTTACTATTCCTGTGTGTCTGAATCTGAGAGTCAGCCTATCCCGCACTTGGGTAGTAATTGCTTCCACGTTCTGGGAAACAGGGTTTGGTGGAGAATTAGACATAACCCTACATGTTTGCCCTTCAACAACCCGCGTGACTATACTTGTTATTAGTAATTCTAATTCAGGGCTGGCCTGGGGTATCCCAGTACCAATCTGAAAGCCACTGGTGGACTGGAACGACGCGTTCGAATCCCCAGTTGGACCACTTCCATTTTGATTTTGTTCATAATTATGAGACGGCTCAATATTAACAGGATTGATTGGTTGATTATCCAAATCACCACTTGCACCAGGTTTACTCCCGACTGCTTTTTGATTTCTGGTTAGCATTTTCAAAAAATAATTATATCGGAATGCTTCTAATAATGAAAATTACTAATCCTCAACTTTTGCGGGCAGTAGCTTGTTTTTTTTTTATCACTTCTATTACAAACTAATTTGTTTACGTAGTTTATATGAGTAAATTAATTTTGTATTTTTCTTTACGTTAATTAACATTGCAAATTTTAATTCAAATAATATAATATTGTTTTTGCAAATTAATGAATAAATTAATATTTTCTTTATATATATATAATAAATGTAAGTTTTAATTCAAATAAAATTTCTTAAATTTTTACAATTCTTATTCTAGCTTACGTTAGGGTGGTAAGTAACCACATAACAACGCTGGTAAAGGGGCTGGTTTCCTTTTCGTCTTTCTTAGTTGAAGTTACTTAGGTGCCTTTCTTTACTCTCCCTCGTTGTCGGATGTCGATCTACAGTTTTAGCCAAAAGGTTCTGGTCCCAGGATTAATATGTGCACACGTTATTTTCACTGTGGCGAGCTATTTAGGTCGACTTACACGAGATAAAATACGCGAACTGTTTGCTTTTATTTTCACCGCGGCGAGCTGCTTTAGGCCGACTTAAGCGGATTAAGATACGCGAACTTATTTGCACTTATTTACCCGGGCCAAACACGTTGGGCGCCAATTAAACTTTATTAAGTTTTTTTTACTTTTTAAAAAAAGATTTATTTTGCAAACGGGCAGCGTTTCTGCCTATGAACACAAGAATGAACAAAAATAACTTAAAATCTACAGCTTAAATACTAATTTTACCCAAGCTCTGCACTGTTTGTCGTTCCCACAGTCCCACAGGTGATCTCTCGTTTCATTTAGTTCGTGCAGGAATTCGCTGACAATGCGTCTCGCTGGATGCATACACCTCATGCATGCTCTTGGTATGGTATTTGCATGCATCAACAAAATTTTCGTTAACATGTATGTATATGTATTGTATCTGCGATATAATTTATTGTGTTAATTTCATCGTTATAATCTTGCTTGTCCATAGGAATTGTAAATATTCGGTTTATGAATGCATTATATGTTGCCATTATTTGATTATGTGGGTGGTGAAACCTGTGAATTGTTATGTCTGTTGTTTTTGGCTGTCTGTATATTTTGAACTTGAGTTTTTCGTTATTCTTTTTGATGTTTAAGTTAAAGAAATTTAATCCATTTTCGTTTTCTAATTCTACATTCTAAATTTAATTTTGTTATTGATGGCGTTTAAATAGTTTTTTAAAATGTCTGTTTGAAAAGGTTAGGTATCGGATGGAGTTGAAGATTGCACATTTAATTTTTATATTATTGGTTGTTTCCCAACCGGATTTGCAAAATTCGTGAAGAGGAGACATGTAGTCTATTGTGCTCTTAATGACAAAACTTTATTGTGCGATTTTCTTCATCTCTAAGAACGATGGTGTGTTTGTTTCTGTCAATATTGCAACGATCGGTATAGATGGCAAGGCTCCAGCGGCTATTCTTATTAAAGCGTTGATTTTTGTCTGTATGAGGTTGTCGTTGTTCTTTGTCCAATTAGAATATACGGAGATGCTATGCTGTGTTGCTTCTCTTATCAGGCCTTTAGCTATATTAACAGCTATATTTATCTGTGGTCCTTTGTTTTTCTGACAGATGATTTTGAACAAGTTGAGAGATTTGTTAATTTTATCAGCTACTTATTTAGCATGAGCTTGCCATTTCCAAGTTTCGGTGTAGATGACATCTCATTTTTTCTTTGAGTGGAAAAACCGAGTTGTTAAGTGTTATTTGTATTTCTGAGCAAGATCGTTTTCTGCATACATGTACAGCCTCCATTTTTTACGGAAGAATAATATCCGTAATATATAATCGGACTTTTATTTTTTATTCTATTATTCATGAATGAAAAGATGAATTTCAATATGTTTGGCTCAATACCCAATTCATTAAGTTGTTTTGTGACTCCTATAACATTTACCCTCTCAAAAGCCTTTTCCAGGTCAATGGACAATAGCAATGTATGTTTTCGCAAGGCTAATTCTGAATGTACTATTTGGTCAAGCATGTACATTGGGGTATGAGTGCTTCTTCCTGGTCTGAAGCCATGTTGGCCGCAATTAAGGTTTTTTTTCTAATATACATTTTAATCTATTTCTAAATATTGTTTCAAATAATTTAGATAGAACAGAGAGCATTTAAATTGGATCGCAACTATGTAGTGATTGAGAATCTGTATTTGGTTTGGGAATTGGCATTAAGTAAGCTTTTTTCCACTCATGAGGATATGTTCTAGAGGTTATAGAGGTTGATTAGTCGGGCCAGGTGTTCATACTTTAGTTAAACGCAATGATTCTTTCAGCTCTTGAATTGTGATGAGATTAGCATTTAAAGCATTTAAAAAAGAATCGAAGGAAAGGGTGCTCTTTTGTTGTAGGATTTCTTGGGAAAAATTAGCATCCGCGCTGTACCCAGCCCATTTGATTGCTAGAAGTTGAGCGATATAGCTTTGATCAGTTATGGATTGCGAGTTATGTCTTAAAGCAGTGATGGAACAACGTGTATGATTTCCGTTTATGACTTTTAGCTTATTCCAAAGTGTTTTGGAGTCCAATGTTGGATTGATTGAAGCCAGCAAGGTTTTCCAAGATTCTTCAAGTAGCTTCATGAACTATTCTCTTAACTTTTGCTGCCAAGCGTCTATAGGAGATAATCTTAGTAGTAGTCGGATGACTTTTTACATTGAACCAAGTTTTTTCTTCTCAAAGATAAGATTTTTAATGTTTTTGTTAAACCAAATATGTTGATTAGCATTGGAAGGTAGATGAGAAGTCCAAATAGTAACGCCCGCTGCTCTGCTAATGATTTTTCTAACATTTGCCGCTTCTTTGTTAATATTAAGTGACATAGGAATACCTACCGAAATTTGAACTGCATTCTCCGAAAATATATGTTTTTAAATACCGGTCTACCAGAGGGAGAAATATTTAGTGTACCTATCTTCCAAATTTACATCAAATATATTGTCAACGTTATTAAATATTCCAAAATTAAACTCTGCAGGCGACGGTTTAGTTTATATTTCGGGTAACGATTTAGAATCTTGTAATCGGCTTATTAATGAAGACTTGAAATAGTTAAAAATAAAAACAAAATAAAATATCTGGGCGTATTTTTAGACAATAAACTAGCTTTTTAGGACCATACGGGTTATATGTGCAATAAAATCTCGAAGATAATAGGTGTTTTAAGAAAAATAAGAAAGTTTTTCTATGAATTGAAGGGTCACAATATAATTGCAGAAACAATCAAGATTTTAGGATATATCGAGTTCGAACAACAAGAGGACAGCGAACAATGCAGTATATAGGTAATCAAGCCTTCCTGATAAAAATGTTCACAATATCTTAGATTTTTTTTTATTTTAATGTAAACTAAAATCAAATAAAATGTAAACAATAGATTTGACCCAATATTATTGCAGCAATGTTTGGATACTATTTTAATTTGGTGTAATAAAAACGGAATGAAGCTAAATGCAATGTTATTTCATTTGTAAGGAAAAAAGGCATTATTTTTTTTATATAATTTGCACACGCTAAAGGGATTTGGGCTACCCTTTTTTGAGCGCGAGCTTAGGAAAAAGGAAGGGGTTTTAATAGGAGATGCCGATACATATTAGTTTTCAGCTTCTGAACATCATAATGGGAAGGGAAAACAGAAAACAGAGGCTGAAAAAACGAATCGTACTTGACTGTACGACCGTAATCGGGCTCAAGGGTAGATTGATGAGCATTCGTGGAAGTAAGAGGGAAAACAATTTCTTAAATCTTGGGAGGAAGCTCAAACATCTTGCGGCATTTTTGGCAACATCATAAATATGGTCATTCCACAAGAGGTAATTGGTGATGATCATACCGAGAATTTCAAGATGTTCTGCTTCCATAAGAAGCATTATCCACTCATGGATAATGGCAAGAGGCGTGTATTCCGCTTTAGTGATAGAAGACAGCATTGTGTTTTATAAATGATTTGAACCCAAGTTCTTTCGCTTAGCAGTCCGACACACTAACCACTAAGCTACGGGTTTTAGACGCATTAAATTCTACACGATTTCTCATTCCCCATTTGATGATGCTGTCAGGATCAGAATTTAATGAGGTTATCATATGTTGCCGTTGAAGATCCAAATCCGAAGAACAGTGGTGGGAATCTAGAAATGAATATGAAAAGCTAACTGTACTATCATCAGTTTAGTGGATAATAAGTTTCACACAGCAGGTTATTAATAAAAAAGAGAAAGAGTCGGAGACAGAACAAAGCCCTGTGGCACGCCAGCATTTATTTTGAAGATATGTGATTTGAACCCATCCTATACCACTTGTATTGAATGGTCTAAAAGGTAATTTCGAAAAAGCTTGGTGGCAGACTCTATCAAATGTTTTAGAAATATCGAGTGCATCAATTTTACTTTCTCCCGGAACGATGTAAGATTTGTTTCACTGTTCGGTAAGATAAACCATCATATTACCAGTGAACCTTTTACTACGAAGGCCATACTGTCGGTCATTTAGAAGTTTTCGTTCCTGAAGATATGTCTTGATTTTATAATTAATCAGTGTTTCCATGACCTTGGAAAGAAGGGACGTAAGTGCAATCGGTCGGTAGTTTACGGGGGAGTAGGATTCGCCTTTGGGCTAAACAAAAGCTGTTTTCCATTTGCTCGGAACGAGCCCTGAATAGATAGAACAGCTTACGCAGTGGCTTTGCCAACGTAGAACAATAGCGGGGATACTATCAGTACCAGCGGATTTATGTATGTCGAGAACATTTAAAACTTGCTTCTGTACGAGTGCAAAAGAAGATTGGTCCCATAGAATAATTTACGCTCTCAAGTACGGGTGAAACCATGACATACTCTGCCAGCGTAAAATTGGCGGCTGTCTATACCTCCTTGACCCTGATAACCTCTACAGCTTATATTAAATCATGAGTTTTCTTTGGATCTCATATTTTGATTCTATTTAGAATAAAAGTTTTCAACCAGAAACAATGAGATTAGTGACCATATCTGCACTGGAGTCAAAGTCACTATCGAGGAAGCATAGTGACCAGTTAAATATCCTGAAGAAATTATTGAGACCGTCCCAGTTGGCTTTTTCATACTGCCAAAAAGTTTTCTAAGGAGCTCTTTCTTTAACTTGATTAGTTTGGCAAGTAAATCCAGTAAATATGACACAATGTCCAGAAGTGCTCAGAATCGATAATACACTAATAGTGCACTTATCAGGATCAGAGGCAAGAAACAGGTACGGTATGCGAGTAGGCTTGTCAATTAGTTGAGTCTGATTATTGTACCCGCAAAGATCTCAGCACACATACCTTCAAGTGATGTAGGTGCAGAATAGCGAAGCCAGGAAGAATTGTGGACTTTGAAATCGAAAGTAATAACGATTTTAGTGGGACGATAGAAGGAAACAATTTTTTAATTGAGTTAGACAGGTAATCGAATTCCCAGTTGAGAGGTTGAAAATCTGTCTAGATTTGGGCTTCGATAAAGGAAACAAAAGTGAACAATGTGCTTATTAATGATGAATTTAAAAAATATTAAGTTGAAAAAGGAGTTAGTGCGAAGAACTGGTTGAAATTGAAACGCAACATCATTCCTAATATAGACAATAAGGCCGTTGTTGGAAAAGAATAATGGCACTGAGTTTTACCCATGAAGGATAAATCCCGACGGATCGGAAGACTCTCCTACTTGAGTTTTACTCAGCGCCAAAACAGCTGCCCTGTATATAAAAGTATGGTACCCGGCCAGAAAATTGGTTTTTAATCCCCGAATGTTAGACAAGTCAACTCTGAAATCACCTCCCATCATAAAATAAAAAAAAAAATAAAAAACCTAAACAGACGATAAACTACTAGAAAAAAATTGCTTTACAACAAATAATAATAATATTTTTTAGCTAAGTGTATGTAAGGCACATTGCCTTTTAGAATGCTACACTAGTAAGAAGAATAAGAAAGATAGGAAAGAATTTTTTTCGGAGCAGTAAATCGAGAAATAGGTGACTAATTTCTCACTTAAAACTAACGGACGGATCTAGCTTGCATTAGGAGTTAGACAAATTTCTTCGCAACCTGAGTATCGAACTGACGACCTCCGGGTCAGAAGAAAATAATAACAATCATATTTTAACTATGTGTCTGTAAGGCACAATGCCTTTTAGTATTGACATTAGTGGGAGAGAAATAAAATTGTTGGGCTACTTTAATTTAATTTTGTTTGAAAACTATATTTTTTGTTTTTGGTTGAATTTTATTGCAAGAGCGAAGAAGGGGGAAACGGGAGACACTAATTAAGATTAACAAGACACACGACAAACAGACGATGTTTTGAATACACCGTTGATGGATAACAGTTAATTAGAAATGACATTATAAAAGACTTAGGAGTTTTAATTGAAGGAGCGGTTTATCCGGTTCTTCGTCCGTGGAGTCACAATAAGGACCTGGTCTTCCAGGTTGGGGGTTGTGCCGTCGGGGTAACTTCCCGGCCATGTCAAAAGCCACTATTTTCCAAACAACCACAAGCCTCGAATACGGACGGATTCACTGATGAAGAGCGAATGGACATCAATGCTCCGGCCCGGAAAATTTTTGAATCCACTCCAGAAGGACGGCGCAGTAGAGGAGACATAGACTCAGGTGGCGCAAACAAGTGGAAGAGGACCTCAACCAAATCCACGTGCGTGAACTGGAGGCAGCTAGCTAGGGACCGAGCTGGTTGGAGAAGCTTATTGGTTGAGGCTCAGGTCCACCCAGGACTGTAGCGTCGCCTAAGGTAATTATAATTGAAAAAAAATAACGTCTAAACAACGTATTGACAAAATATACTCTAAAAGTGTGTGTGCTTGGTTTCGTTAAAAGAAGATCAAAAAATTTAATGAACCTTTGACATAATTGAAAAAATCTACATATAATAATTTGTTACTAAGACCGGACACAATCCACCCAGGACTGCAGCGCCGCCTAAGGTAATTATAATTGAAAAAAAAACGTCTAAGCAACGTATTGACAAAATATACTCTAAAAGTGTGTGTATGCTTGGTTTCGTTAAAAGAAGATCAAAAGAATTTAATGAACCTTATCATGTTGATGTTAAGAAACCTGAATCAGTTTAGAAGCAATTTTTGCTTTTAGCGTTGAGAGCACTGGGAAGAAACCCTAATAGTTTTGTGCTACCTCGTTATTCCCATCGTCTAAAGCTTATTAATTAATGAAGTCTTAATAATCGTAGAGAACTATCTGAGGCTCTATTCGTGTTTAATCTCTAAATGAAAACATTGACTCAGACTCCAAAGTCGCTGTAAATTAAGACATACCAAGTATTTAACTGAAAGGAACCCAAGGACTAATTATTCTTTTCATGAAACTTTAAACAGGTGTTCTAGAGCTTTTAGTAAATACTTTGACATATTTAATATTAACAGCAGAAACTTTTTTTTTTTAAACATAACGGGCGCACAAGATACAATTTTTTCTCTTTTAATGTATGTAAATACACTGCGCGAGCATTAATATAATAGGGAGGGGAAGGACAGAAGGTGCCGATTAACATTGCTTTTGATGTTTGCAGATCAAAATGGCAAGGGAAAATCTCGCCGGGTAAACTATTCCAAATTCGTGTTGTTCGGCTAAAAAAAGAATCCCTATATTTCACGGTACGTTTGAAATTGGGCTCAAGGGTGTACTCGACTGGCATTCCTTGCGAAACAAGTATTACGGGAGAAACTTTTAAGGGAAGGAATGCAGCTGGCTACTTCGAGTGAACATTTTTTATAAGAGAACAAATAAAATAAGGAAAGACATGAAACATTGCGTCGGTGTTCGAAAGGGGCAATTGACAATCTTAACGCTCGATTTTGTATTCTATCAAGCAGGTGAAGCGATGTTTGCGAAGCACCTGCCCAGAGGTGGGGTTATACTCGAGTTTAGGGCGTATAAACGCTTTGTAAATTGTAGCCAGATCAGAAGGGGAAAAATACTTCTTACACCGATACAGAAAACCTAAGTACTTAGCAGCATTTTTATCGATCTCAAATATATGGTCGTTCCAACGTAGGTCGTAGTTGACACACATACCGAAAACTGAGAGTTTTTCGGTTTCTTCGATGTAAGTTCCATTCATTGACAATGGCATTGGGGGTATGTTTAGCTTTAACGACAGAAGACAGCATTGAGTTTTCGAAGCATTAAACTCCACACGATTACTATTACCCCTTATGACAATGCTGTATAAATCGAAGTTTAATGAGCTTGACTTACGGTAATGTTGCAATTGTACGTCCGAAGGCGAAGGACGTACAATTGAGAAGCTTTTGATCTTCGAGATATTCCTTAAGCTGACGGTTAATCGGTGTTAAGTGCTATGAGTCGGTAGGAGGGGGAGGATGGGTCACCTTTCTTTGGGACAGGCTGGACAAATGCTGTTTTCCATCTTCTAGGAAAGATTCCAGAAGAGTAGGAGCGATGGAAAAGCTTACGCAGTGGCTTTGCCAGTGTGGAAGAACACCTCTTCGGTGTTATACTATCCGGGCCAGCGGATTTGTGTATATCGAGATCTTTGAGAACTCTTGCTACTGTACGAGTGCGGAAAAAAATCTGTCCCATGGAAAAATGTACATTCTCAAGTACAGGAGGGGCAACGTTGCTATGGTTAAGCTAAGGTTAAATTCCGAGTGATCAGAATTTTCTCCTACTTGAGTTGTACTTAGTGCCAAAACACCTGGCTTGTTAAACGAAGTACAGGTTTTCCGCCCGGAAGGTATACTACTTTGTTTTTCCGCCATTTTGGTAAACATTAGTCTTGAAAGTTCATATTTGGCAGTCGTGAAGTAGACACGTGGCAAATTTATTGTGAAAACAAATTCCATAAACCAACGTGTTTTAATCGTTAAAACATTTTATCAAAATAAACATCGATTACTATGACGATGAGAAAGTTACGTGAAATTTTTGGGAAAAACAACGTGCCAATGAAAGAGGATCTGTAGGGGTGATAGGCCCAAGCATGAACCACAACGTACTGCAAGATCGGCTGAAAACATTACTGCTGCTCAAGAAAGTGTTCAAAACAATCCACCAACCTCAATTCGACGCCGTGCTCAGGAGCTTGGTCTTCAAAGAACAACTTTGGCCACAATGTTGCACAATGATTTTCATTTGTTTCCATTTGAGATTATAGTTGTCACAAGAACTTTTTCCACAAGACCATTACGCCGCCGTACATATGCCAATAGGATGTTACAGCTAGCCCATGACAACCCCGATTTTCATGAAAAATTCATTTGAATGGATATGTGAATAAACAGAATAGTCGGTTATGGGCAATGGAAAACCCTCAAATTATTCACCAGTCACCTTTGCATCCATTAAAAATTACAGTCTAGTGTGCAATTTGGTCAGGAGGAATCATTGGACCTTACTTCTTTGAAAAGAAAAACGGCGTAATGGTAACTGTGAATGGGGAGCGATATAGGGATATGATTGAAAACTTTTTAACGCCACAACTACATGCTTTGGGCTTGATTAACATGTGGTATCAACAAAACGGTGAAACTTCGCATACAGCCAGGATTATAATGGAATTACTGCGATACCTCTTTCCACAACAAATTATTTCAAGAAATGGTGATGTTGATTGGCCTCCACGGTCGCCTGATTTGACTGCTTCGGTCTTCTTTTTGTGGGGATATCTGAAAAGCAAGGTTTATGCAAACAAACCAGAAACGCTTGAGCAACTCAAACAAAATATTCGTGATTTATTGAAATACCGCGTGAAATGTGTGAGAATTTAATGAAAAATTGGCTCAAAAGGGCTCGCATTTGTGATACTAACAGAGGCGGACAATTACCTAATATTGTAATCCATACATAATTTCCGACATTAAATAAAACATTTATCAATATAAGATCCATTCTCTTTCATTTAATCAAAAATTATCAACAAACAAAGTAGTATACCTTCCCGGCGGACACCCTGTATAAACGTATGGAGCACAGAATTTTTTCCTGAGCTCACGAATGTTGGAATAATCAACCCTGAAAAAAAAACCCATAATGAAGAACAAAAACTTGAAAAACAATGTTCCACTAAGTCCCAACTTGAGTTTCACAGAAACAATTATTATTAGTGTTATGCCTTAATAATATTAGAGTTGATCCGCCCCTGGTTACTCAGAGAACATCAATTAATATATCCGAAAAAGATCCAGCTTAACCATAAGAATTTACCGCAATGATTAAACTAAATTGTCTGTGATGGAATGATTAATCCGAAACGCGTTGCGATTTGATTCAAAAATAAGTTGTGAAATTATTTATTTAATTAATTAAAAAGAAATACAAATCAAAATTAATATTTGGATTTTTTTATTTATCTATTTAGTATACCGCAACTTGGAGACAAAATCACGAATAATGATTCTAACAGCTGAACAAGCAAACCTGGTCTGTAAATTCAAAAAACATCAAAATAAAAATAATGAAAGCTAATTTTAAGTTGAAATTTAATAAAAAAAAATTCTGACATGCACATAACACCGAAATATGCACAGGTCAACATCAAGAACACTTCGAAAACTGCATTCAAAGCTAAAATAGCCGAACAAGAAATATGAATGCGTGGAAAAGTCAAATATATTTACAGCAAGTCATTCTCAAGAGAGAAATTTACAAAACACATCTACACATATATGATAACATACATAGCATTACACTTCATAATTGAAAAAATAAAACAACAAATCAAGTCATTTGCCAAAGAATTTGAAAAACAACATAATTCAAACTCTCAACAGAAATAAACCAAAGATTAAACAAAAGATTAAAATTAAACCTTCCAAAATTCAATACAGATAGTATAGTTCATGAAGTTACCAACGCAGAAGCAGCCATCAAAATAATGCCGGACATAGAATTACAGAACGAAACAAGAACAACTAACACAAAATTTAAACAAATATTAAAACAAACAGATATAAGCCATAGTAAAAATAAAAATCTTAAAGAAAATTTGAATAACATCAAAAACATTAAACCAAAACTAACACAAAACAACACATTAATTACTAAGGCAGACAAAGGGAACACAGGAATAATTATAAGACAACTAGAATACATAGATACAACCAACACTTTCATCACAAATAACAACATTAAAACACTTAAAGACGACCCATCTAAAAAATACGTAAAGGAAATGAACAGTGCTATAAACAAATGCAACAACAATCTCAAACAACCAAACGCTAAAGCATCATCATTCACAGGACTTTAAAAAAACCATAAAGAAGGAACACCCATCAGACATCTTATATATTATACGTCAGTTCCAGCTTACAAAGTTGCCAAAAACTACAAAAAAAAAAATAA
Source organism: Platycheirus rosarum (assembly GCA_963971375.1). Lineage (NCBI taxonomy): Eukaryota > Metazoa > Arthropoda > Insecta > Diptera > Syrphidae > Platycheirus > Platycheirus rosarum. Next base: position 70,853,396 of record OZ020510.1, read on the forward strand.
AAGATAACATTAAAATTAAAACTAACCACAGCATTAAAAATAGCCTACAACTAATACAGAAAATTAAAATCTTAGGAATCCCACTTACAAGATATCACTTCAACAACAACATTCCATCATTCCAAATTCTCTTGATACAACCAAACCTCCAGATTAATCACAGCTTTTTCCACTTTTAACTAAACACAAAATTAATCAAATATAAATCATTCAATTAATTTAAAATCTTTATGTTTACAATATACTAATCAAATTATTTCCCTAAGGATTATATTCTCTTTATATTTATGGGCCTAAATCCCGCCTTTATTTAATTCCGACTATGCAAATTTATTTGTATTGAACCTTTAGTAATAAAATAAAATAAAATCATTTTATTTTGGACAATTTTTTGTTTCCAGTCACTGATTACATAATTTATACACGTTTCACACGAATAATTTGTTCTGAATACAGATTGGTACATTGTTATAATGTTTTGACTTTCGAGGTGGTCTAGTAATTGTGTTTGCACTACCTTTTCTTATATTTTGTTCATATGTTGGCAACATTATCACTTAATAAACCAAGACTATAAGGCTCGTGAGAGTCAAAATTTTGAAAAAGAGGTTAGTTTTCAAAGTTCATTAATTTGGTTTAAACATATTTACTGTGTTTAATAATATTTTTTGTTAGCCAATCGTTCGTTCATTTAATTAATTGAAATTTCAACTGTTTCATGGTCACTAATTTTTATATTTTGATTTACTTTGCGAAAATCTAATGGAAAAGAATTAGAAATAACATAGTCTGAGGGTGGTGTAATTCTTGTCGGCTCTGACACCAGCATTGATAGGCTATTATCATTCATGATCTCAGCAATCCCTAGACGATATGTGTCATTTATTTTAAACCAATCGATGCTTAGATCGATGCCTTGTAAATAATCTATAATATATTCAATGCAAAACTCACTTTTTGTTTGCGCCGGTATATTTCACGTAAATATATCACATGATTTGTGTTATATTGTACTTTATCTATAAGACACCATAATTTCATACTAATAACAATTTTCTTAACAACAGAGCGTTCTTTATAAAAAAAAATATTACACATCCCGTGTGACTAGATTCACATTCACAAATAATTGTATAGTAATCTCATTTATATCACGGTTTTTTGTTATATGCGTTTCCCATAAAACAAGAATATCCACGTTTTCATTTTGAGCTAGGCACTGAATTTCATTAAAATTATTGGAAAATCCCTGGATATTGAGACAAACGCACTTAAGTGTAGTTAGCTGCTAGCATTCGATGCGTTCCTCAGCAAACTTAACGCTCCTTAAATAAGACGGGAATTTTGAGCTATTAGCACAATGCTCTTCGTTTATATTAATCCCAAGCTTTTGCTTTGCGTTGCAACAATTCACACATTTTTCCCTAGCACTATTACAATATTGGTTGGGTTTATATTATTTTAGAGATCATCTTGAGTTTTTTGGTTGTTTTGATTAATTTTTGGTTTAATTAATATGGTTTCAATGTTTTTCTTTCACTATCTGCATATGAGTGCCCCGTGGCTTAGTGGTTAGTGTGTCAGACTGCTAAGCGAAGGGCCTGAGTTCGGGTCCCGCTCATATCCACCTTTTTTCCGGGGAACTGCCTCTTGCGAGGAACTGACAAAATCTCCAAGAGTAAAAATTTGTCTCGAAAAAGTGCATTTAATGACTCGGCGATAAATTATATGTCCCTTCCATTCTTGCAGATTAACAACACACACACAGGAATGGTTGAGAGTATAACTCACTAGACCTTGGCTCCTTAAGGAGCTGTCTGGTCAATAAACTTATTTTTATTTATAATATCTGCGTATGACATTTGTTTACCTTTTATTTGCACTAATTACATGTTTCAATTTAATACACAGGCTTAGGTAAAATCTTACTCATTTCAATTACTTGTTTTGATGTATTGGTTACATCTGTTATTTCAATTATTTTGTTAGCAATAATATTAATAACCCATGGACACTTTCCCTACAAAAAATGCAGTTAGATCATATTGACTCAGCTCAGCACATTTAATTTGGAATTTTTTTCCCGCAAATTCTACTACAAGAAATTAATTCTTCACGAGAATTTTTCTTGTTCAGTTAGGATCACAACATTCCTCTTCCATGATCTCGCTGAATGTTAAAAATGGCAACCATTCGCACTTTATTTAAACTAAATATTATTTTGCAAATTACACGTAATTTACCGCAAAAAATGGTATTTACCACAAAAAAAATTCCCGCACAATCCAGAGAAACTCAGGATTGTTTTCGATGCCGCAGCCATCGTAAATGATGTCAGTCTACACTCAGCGCTACTCAAAGGACCCGAGCAAGCCAAGCCGTTAATAAGTATTCTCTTCAAGTTCCGAGAAGGTGCAGTTGGAGTGGCGGCGGATATTCGTGAGATGTTCTCGCAGATTCGGATTCGTCCGGAAGGCCAACAAGCACAACGATTTCTATGGCGAGATGGTGACGAAACACAGCCTATCAACCACTACGTCATGGTGTCCATGATATTTGGAGCTATTTGCTCGCCGTTTGTTGCCGAATTTATAAAAAACCTAAATGCTCAAGATTTTCAACGAGATTACCCTGAAGCTGCCTCAGCCATCGTCCACAATCATTATGTTGATGATTATGTTGCAAGTTTTAATGACGAAGAAAAAGCCATACTTATTTGCAAAGATGTAGCCAAAATCAACGAGGAAGCTGGCTTTGAAGTCAAGAACTTCACGTCCAACTCGAAACGCCTACAGAACGCTATGAATCTTGAAATAGCAGAGGTAGCCAAGACAGTAAATATAGAACAACAACCCAGTTCAGAAAAGGTACTTGGCATATGCTGGAACACTGCCTCGGACACTTTCGAGTTCAAGACAAAGTTCCATTGCATACCGAAAGAAGTCTTGGAAGGCAGCCGCTCACCAACAAAGCGAGAGATACTAGGCATAGTAATGGCGATATACGATCCCTATGGATTGCTAGCAGAGTTCCTTCTGTATTTAAAAATATTGGTCAGAGATACTTGGAAAGCTAATATTGCATGGGATGATCAACTGCCGCGTGAGGCCAATAAGCAATTGCAAAACTGGTGGAGAGAATTCAAGAGCATCCACACATTCCAAGTACAACGTTATTACTCTTCACGTCTGTACACCGCAAAAACTATCGAACTACACGTCGTCGTGGGTGCAAGTCAAGTTGCCTTCGCCGCCGCCGCATATTTACGAATTATCTATGACCATGGAATAGATGTCACCAATGGCGATGGACACCAACTGAAAAGAACAGCGCAGACGCAGCCAGTCGAGCCAACGGCCTTCCATAACTCATAACTCGAAGAAGTCAAGTCATTACTTCTGCTCCAAGCCCCAAAAGGTAATTCATTAATAAATTTCGAACTTTTTTCATCCTACCGGAGACTACAGAAAACAATGGCATATGTAATCCGTGCCGCTTAAAATTCCACTTTGTTGGTAAAGTAAAGCCCAAACGTCAAACTGTTTGCTGTAAGTCTCCGGACTCAAGAATGCAGAGAACTCCCTATGTAAAATCGTCCAGAAAGAACAGTACCATGACGAAATCCAATTGCTTTAATGATCAGTTCCGTTGAATAAAAAAAGTCCTATCTACCCTCTAAATTCATACCTAGACCAAAGAAGGTATTTTGAGAATCCAAGGTCGATTGGATAAAGCACTTTACTTGCCATTCGAGGCAAGTCCTATGTTATTGCCACCAAAACATCCAATGTCAATCCTCATAATGACTTTCTACCATGAGAAGTTCCATTATTAAAATTCCAGCCAGTGCTCGTAAGTGTGTCTGCTTCTTAGATTTATTATGTAATGTAATGTAATGTATTCGATACTGACCGGATTGAAATGGAGGCCACGAGCGGGTTTTGAATTGTCCATTGAACCCAAGTTCCGGAGGCTGTTGGGAGCGTTTGATTCGTATTGTCAAACACCTGATGATGAAGATCTTTACAAATGAAGCCCCAAAGGTCGAAACCCTCAGAAGTGTACTGATCGAAGACGAAAACGTTATAAATTCACGTCCACTCACCGATTTACCATTTTCTGCCGACGATGGAGAACCGTTGACACCCAACCACTTTATTTTGGGGTGTGTTAATTCGACCCAGACACCATATCCATCGGATGAGAAAATATGTCTCAACAAACAATGGAGAATCTGCCTCAGCTTTTAAAACGACCCAAATGGTATGACAGAGTACGCCTGTTAGAAATCAACGACATCGTCTTAGTATGCGACCCAAATTAGCCACGCAGCCAATGGAGTAAAGGCCGCATCACCAAGGTATTCCCACCCAAAAATGGTGAAGTCCGGTTAGCTGAGGTCAAAACTGCCAACACACATAATCGTCGATCAGCTTCAAGATTAGCAGTCTTAAATGTTGGAAGTGAATCCCGGAGCGATTCACGGGGGGAGAAATGTTGGGAAAAAGAGACCGAAAGAACTGCAGGGGAAACGAGCATATCGGTTGGCGAGTCAATGTGAGTAAGTAACAAACGTGAAGGACGAAAGGAGTCAAAAGACATTTAGAAAACTTTGACTAAAACTTTGCCTAAATATTTTCCCCTAACTGTGTTAAAGACATTGCCTGTAATTTTGTTTGTATTTTTTATTATTTTATTCTTGGCCGCCGCCGCCGTAACAAAAAAGCTTTCTTTAAGTTGTTTTTAACGTCAAAAAATACTTAAAAAACAGTAAATGAAAAATTTTGTGACACAATTTGAAACAATGCTTCCAAAAACATTTGTTTTACCTGGTTAAAATAAAGAAAAATGTCAATTAATGAAAATATTGATGATGATTTTGATATCTTGGTATCCATTTCTGAATCAGATCTGCTCCCCTTGTCTTACAAAATTCTCCTTGGAGATCATTTTTTGTAAAATTTATAATTAGTTTTTGTACGTCCCGTCGTTTTGAAATATCGCTGTTTTCGTGATAGATTGAAAGAAAATTGAAACAGAGTTGTAGAAGAATTCATGTTGCGGTCGGGTCTTACTAAACAGAGCTATAAAATTCTCTATGAATAGCAGTTGTGCCTAACTTGTGTGATAAGTTTGGACTCCAGTTCATCGTGACTCGTGTTCAAAATATGACTATGAATATGGGCCAATAACTCTCGAGTTTTGGCCTCGGACTATTGTTACAGTGAATAAATTTACAAGGTTGAGAGGGTATTGTTTCTTATAAATAAAGATTGATCTTTTTTTAAAACGAATTACACATCAGAGTTGATATGAACTCCCTAGTTGACTAATTTCCGAGTTTTCGTCAAGTTGAAAAATAACAAACAAAACCGAAAAATGGTATTGGTCAAAAAACGGCGCGCCAAATAAATTGTATTCTTTTGGAGAAATTGATAAAGAAATTTTACCCTGGGACCTTTTCTCTTTTATTCCTATTCCTGGCCGTTTCGGCAGTTGATGAAACATGTTAATGTAATGCACGTTTAGATGTTATTTAAAAAATAACAACGATTCGAATACTTTCCACACATCGTACTTGTATATACTTTGTATACAATGATGCTTATTCACATTTTTTGTTTGGAAGATAAGCTTCCAATTATCATCTTCCGTTTCAATAGAACTGTCAACAAAAGACCAATCAAAGCACAACCATAGGCCATACGCCCAAATTGGATTATATAAACAAGAAATCTTAAGATTTACTAATGGATGTTTGTCACAAAAATTATTAGGTATCGATAAACTTCTTTACACTTATAACACAAAAAACATAATATGATTAATTAATTAATTACCTTACGCCCGATTGCTGGTTTAAAGTGTCAAATTTGTTTTAATTGTCGAAAACAAAATTAAAATATTGAAAATTCCACTAAACGATATTAAAATTCAAGTTTAAATTTTTTGTTTCATTTTGCACAATATGGCGGTCGTTGAAACGAAAATGCGTATCTATATCTTCGTCTCTTCACCGGATGAAAAAAGTGATATTTTTTTGTTAAGCAGTGACTAGTGTTCCTCACCTTTTCCTAGGCGTTTAGCAAAAACTAATGAAACGAAACAATATTACTAACATGATAATTGTAAGAAAAGGATGTAATATGAGAGAGATCCAACCATATTTAGAAATTATAAATTTGTCTCGCTTTTACTGAAATATCAATACCAAATTAAGCGCATGAGACTTCTTTATACCATACAAAAAAATACAGAATTACGACCGATACCGGTCATGCCCTGCAAACTCAGATATTTGAATTTCGAACGTGAATCCGTATTAGCTGACGGAAATTAAATTGGTGAAGTAACGATAAACGTCAGTGTCAAAAAAAAAAAAAAAAGAAGCTATATATTATTAAATAGTTTTGGGAAATGGAAAAAGGTTACTTTATATAACCTTGATATTAAAACAATTAATTATTTTTTTTATAATTAACGCGCGCAAAAGAGACTATTTGCTTTCCTTTTAATACATGAAAGTACACTGCGTGAGCATAAAGATGATCGGGAGAACGAAAGGTGAATCAGAATTTGGGCGATATTCATTGCGCGCCCATAGGTTAGGTAAGTTAGGTGAGTAAGGCTCATAACTTGTTATCGAACATTGGTATTTATAGACCACTATTAGTTTGGATTCGAATATTCGAAAATTTCTTTTATGCGCGAAACAGATTGAACCAGCAACAGCACCAGCACCAGCAACAGTGGCCGCCATTATTTTAGAACCAATGTATTTCAATTGCTCAAATTTAGATCATTATATATATACTGCCTAGAAAATGTATATACAATGGTTACATTAGACCAGCACCAGCAAATTCAGAGGCACCATATTACAGAAAAAAAAACAAAAATATTGACAATTTTTTTTGCACTCGTCGCCATTGTTGTACTTTCAGAGGCTATTTATTCATTTATATTTTTTTTTTAATAATTGAAGAAAAACTTATCGAAATGGTAAGAGAAAATACATTTCGGGCGGCAATATTATGCACATAATACTATTGTCTCTTTCGTTTTGGCATCTATTTTTCAAAGAGTGGTGTAGGCAATGTGTAGGGGATAGAGTGAAATAGCCTACAACTCTAAAGTGACGTTAATTTCGTTCAGCATTTTCTCAGAATGCTCAGTCAATTTATTTTGAGCGCATACAGCCTTCTCAGAGCACGCTTTGATCATTCTCACAACGAAAAAAGAAATACAATTTTAAAGATCTGAACGCTCTGAGCGAAAAAAGAAATACAACTTCTTATTGACAACTCAGACTCTGCTCTGAACGAATAAAGAAAAACGCCCATTGATTAAGAAGTTCAGGCAGAAGTGAGTGAAGCTAATCAGTTATACATGTAGTGGTAAATTCTAGCTCGCAAGGCGGTAAATAAAAAAAAAGTCATTAGAATTTTGGTAATTGTTAATCCAAAGATATTAAGTTTTATAAGTTTTATTAAACAAGAATCAGGATGAGCTGCATTCTTAAAACTTGTAATAGCAGCGTTTTTAAGAGGAATGAACACATTTCTTTTTACAAGTAAGTATTGTTTTATTTAGAACATAAAGCGGTGTGGAGTGGTGTTTTGAATATATTTTAAATTATGTAGAACAATTTAGAACAGTTTTTTTGTGGTATTAAACAATGAAAATAATAAATTTGTTGAAAATAAAAATGTACATCTTCAATGGATAAAATTCACTTTCTATCGGTCAAATGAAAGAGTTGAAGTCAGGGACGCATTCGTTTTCATTGTTTTTGGTAAGGTGCTTCAATACGTTGAGTGCATGTAACATAATGTTAGAATGAATTTATGTTTGAAAAATTTTTACATTTGATAATCGTGAATACTTTTTGATAAAAATGTTTTTGTTAAGGTATTTGTCACAGCTAAAAATACAGTCAAAACTAATTGACGGCAAAGAGACAATGTTAAAAAGAATCATTTATGAGCGTATAATTATAAATACGCAAACAGAATTGATAGGTAAAACTATTTTGAAGGACAATCAAAAACTCTGGCCATTTCAGCATTGCCTCCAAAATGATCATAGAAATCTTCTTAAAAACAAGATCCTTTATTTAGCGTCAAAAAATGAAACCTTATCAATAAGAACAAAACTTTAAAAAACAATACATTTAAATGGAATGTAGCTAACAATATACTGTGACTGTAATACAAACAATTTTTATTAAAACCGAACTTAACAAACAATACATTTCAGGGGAATGTTGCTAATTAAATTGACAAAATTAGTAGAATTTAAGATAAGAAAGAAAAACCTGTGATAAAAACAAAACATATAAGTAGAATGTAGCTAGCAAGATAACAAAACACTGTGATATAACAATTTTGAGAAAAAAAAAATAATCAAACAATACATTTCAGGGGAATGCTGCTAATAAAATTGATAAAAACTGTGATAAATTATTTAAATAAAACATACCTAAATTTAAAATAAAAAAAAGAGGTGTCGCTGTTTCACTTGTTTGTATTTTTCAGATTTTTGTAACAGATACTATTTATTTCCATTACACGCTTTATTACATTATAGATGGTTTTTAATCTTCTGCACTCCGCCCCAGTGTTAATACTTGTTTGTATGTGATAACTCACACTATTAAGAATGAGTCTTGATTTATTTTCAAAAACACGTCTTCCTGTACTTCTTATTCAATGACTATACTGACACTTACTATATTTTTTTTTATATGACACAAAGTGTCAAACAGACGTAAGAAGACGATGCTGGTGCTGGTGGCAATGTGTTTCGATTTCTTTTGCTGGTCAGCGTGCTGTTTGTTGTTGACGGTGCTGGTGCTGTTGCTGGTTCAATCTGTTCCGCACCTTAGCCATCTCTACTCGCTATTCTTTTCGGAGTTAAGTCAAAATAAATAAACGAACTTGAAAATATATATTTGCGCGTTTGCAACAATTTAGTTAAAGTTAAAGTTAGGAGTTTATTAAACTTATTCAATTGTATTTTTAATTTGAAAAGAACACAGGTTTATAATCTGTGTTCAATGACATTTATTCGTCGGTCGTTAGGCATTCTTTTGTGAATAGTCCTTTACATACAATATGCTTTAAATTTGTTAAATTTGCTTTTAGTTTCGCTTCGCGCTGGGCCGACAATGGAGAAACTCAAAAAGCCTACGATCTGTTTTTTTTCCAACAACCAAAAGAGTTCTCACCGAACTACTCACGCGTGAGAAAATCCTCAAGAGCCTCGGTATTCTCGAGAAAAACAATCCACAATTGCCAATATTTCAATCCTTATGCACACTACGAATAAATATATGTAGGGAAGGAAAGACTCTTTGCGGCAATTAGTGTTCGGTGCTCATGTTGTTCAACCAGAAGCGTTTAGATCTTCTCTACGCTGGCCTACACGACAAATTTCAGATCTAGATCTTCACCCCGATTCTCACCATCATCACTGATACCTCACAAGTCACAAGAAAGGGTGAAATAGATCTTGTGACTTTTTTCTAGTCTCCCCCAAAGTCCCAACTTGTGAGGCACAAAAACAATCGAAATTGTGATCTCCTTTAGAGCAGGTCCCAACTCACAAACTCTTTGAGATTTTACATTTTAATAGGCTGATGTTACATTTGAAAATATAAAGTAAGAATTTTACAAAAGTACATAATTTTTAACCAACTAATAAAATTGATTAGATTGCAGATTTTAGTAAATCTCAATTTGTGAATTTATAAAAATATGGAAGTAAATTTGATTGTGGTGCATATTATTATTGCAGGAATTACATTCGAATATGGAAAGTCAAATTATAACCATAGCACGGAAAAAATTAACGAAAACATATTGCTTACATTCACTTTCACTTTCTCCGAAACATAAAATTTTTGTTTGCAATTTATGGTTGCGATGTTTGTTTTGTTTTATTTTCTTCGTCTGCTGTTTACAACAGTCACAATAAAAATTCATTCATTCATTTTCGTTATGACTTTCCTTGTGAGTATTGTCGAAGAATTCGATAAATGTTATCGAGTCACAACAATTCTCATAAGGAATTGTCACAAGAGGTTTTGACTTGTGATTCGTCACAAGGGGAGAATCAGGTTGCTAGGTCTCTGACCATTGATGATAACGAGATTTATGACTTTTTATCATGTAAGCAATGGCAATATACACAAAGCTTTATCAGTAACAATGAACAAGCAATGCGTTTGCACTTGGAAAATGATTCGGTCGATGAAGTGAAGAAGCGTTGTTCTTTTTTGTCATGTTGAAGTCGTTTTTCAAAAAGATCAATCTTTTTTCTGATCTGAGATCAATTTTTTTTGATCTCAGATCAAATTTCATGTTCGTTTTTAAAAAAAGATCAATCTTTTTTTTTGATCTAGATCACTTTTTAGAAATCTGGATTTTTATCGAGATTTACACCGATTTGCACACACACTACTTAATAGGACAATTCGCAAATGTCACTGAAGTTTGCATTTCATTTGGATTTTGTTATTAATTTGAAAGTTTTGTGTTGATAAAAGCGAAAAAAGGATCAAGAATTAACAAAATATTAAGAAAATTTGTAGTAATCTCATCAGGCATGATATCTACGTTGTCGTCGTCTCCCGATTGTGATATTTTGTTTGTTTTTCAAGCAAATTGGTGGAAGCAAAGGAACTCCGTAAATTATTTCATTGAGGATGTTGTGTCCTTTTTACAAAACTGCAATAAAGAAAGTGTATCTCATGTTGTGAATGCTGAGTTTGGGTGTCACAATAAAAATAAGGATATAGATCATTGTTTTGTAATATCAATCAAAAGACACTCGCCCAACGATGAGTCTCCAGTATTTTTTTTTTTTTTTTTTTTTTTTATAATTAACGCGCGCACAAGGGATTATGTGTTTCCCTTTTAATGTAGGACACACTGCGCGGGCATTACGAAGATAGGGAGGGGAGAGATAGGAGGTGCCGATTAACATTGGTTTTGAATGTTTGCAGATCAAAATGGCAAGGGAAAATCCCGCCGGGTAAACTATTCCAGATTCGTGTCGTTCGGCTAAAAAAAGAATCCCTATATTTCACGGTACGTCCGAAATTAGGCTCAAGGGTGAACTGATGAGCATTCCTTGCGAGACGAGTATTACGGGAGAAACTATTAAGGGGAGGAATGCAACTGGCTACTTCGAGTGAACATTTTTTGTAAAAGAAACGATAAAATAAGGAAAGACATGAAACATTGCGTCGGTGTTCGAGTGGGGCAATTGTTTCAGCGGCAGTTCTATTACCTATCAATCTTAACGCTCGATTTTGTATTCTATCAAGCAGGTGAAGCGATGTTTGCGAAGCACCTGCCCAGAGGTGGGAGTTATACTCGAGTTTAGGGCGTATAAACGCTTTATAAATTGTAGCCAGATCAGATGGGGAAAAGTACTTCTTACACCGATACAGAAAACCTAAGCACTTTGCAGCATTCTTAGCGATCTCAAATATATGGTTGTTCCAACGGAGGTCGTCGTTGACACACATACCGAGTACTGAGAGCTTTTCGGTTTCTTCGATGTAAGTGCCATTCATGGACAATGGCATTGGGGGAATGTTTAGCTTTAACGACAGAAGACAGCATTGAGTTTTCGAAGCATTTAACTCCACACGATTTCTATTACCCCATTTGACAATGCTGTATAAATCGGAGTTTAATGAGCTTGACATACGGCACCGTTGCAATTGTACGTCCGAAGGCGAAGGACGTGAATTATCGAACGAATATGAAAAGCTGAGGGTAGAGTCGTCAGCAAAACAGTTAAGTGGATTAGAAGTAACAGACAGAAGATCATTTATAAAAATGAGGAAAAGAGTCGGAGACAGAACAGAGCCCTGGGGCACACCAGCATTTATTTTATGGGAATCAGACTTGAATCCGTCCAATACAACTTGTATTGAACGGTCCAGAAGATAGCTTCTAATCCAACGAACAAGAGTATTATCGATCCCAAAAGCACGCATTTTCGATAAGAGAGCTTCATGCCAAACTCTATCAAATGCCTTGGAGATATCAAGAGCAATAATCTTACTTTCACCAAAGCGATGTAAAGATTTGTTCCACTGTTCGGTGAGATATGCCATCAGATCACCAGTGGAACGGTTGCTGCGGAAGCCATACTGACGGTCATGGAGAAGCTTACGATCTTCGAGATATTCCTTAAGCTGACGGTTAATCAGTGTTTCCATGACCTTAGAAAGAAGGGATGTCAGTGCTATGGGTCGGTATTGTATGCACCAACATGAAGAAATCCAAAATTACAGCAAAACTTTTTGGCGATCAGTATGATGGTTCGAATGTATACATTACGGAAGGGATAACATCGTTAACTCGGGAGTTGTTTAAAGAAGCTAAGAAGTCCAAAACAACATTTAAATTTAAAATCTTTGTGGATGAGAAGTGGTGTTATTTATTTACGCAAAAAGAAGGCGATAATGCTTTCAAAGTAAAATGAATAAAATTTGATGACTTAAATAATTTAACGTAATTTATATATTCTAATATTAATAATAATTGCACTTTTCTTCCATACTCTTGTAATTCTTCGCTTTTAATTAAACATCAAAATATTCGTAGTATGCGTAAAAATTTCAATTCATTTTTAGCATACATTGAATCTTTAAATAATGTATTTGACTTTATATTCTTAACTAAAATTTGGTTCTACGACTACGGAATGTCAACAACTTCATGAATTCAATGTCATCAGGTAATACATTTGCACAAGCACCATGGAAATATATTTTGCAGTCAGAACAAATGATCTTATGTGGATCACTTTTTAGAATTTTTTTCACACAATAGAAATTCATAATTAAGAAAGTTAATATAAACGAACCAAAAAGACGTGAGATTAAGAGATTACGAATTCAAGAAGTAGTCCAAATCTTGACATTAATTCGACTTGTAACGAGTTTGATGCGCTGTCTGATTCCATCTCGAAAATTGTTTCCCTTTGTCCTCGCACTGAAATCGTTATTGCGGGCGATTTCAATGTACACAATTTCAATTGGCTCCGTTATTCTGGTCAGACAACACCCGAAGGAAGGTATGTCGAGCTCTTTACCGAATTACATCACCTTAACCAATTGATCGATGTACCAACGCGTATACCGGATGTTGCTGGGCGAGCCGTCTATACTCTTGACTTGTTTCTTATTTCTGATAAATATACCATCAGTGTAACTTCTCCATTTGGCACTTCAGACCATTGTATCATTTCAGAGAAAGCCAACTGGGACGGCCTGAATATTTTTTTCCGAAACTTTAACTGGTCACCATGCTTCCTCGATAGTGACATTGATGCCAGTGCTGAAATGATCACAAATGTGATTCTTCTAGGGATGCGTGCTTTTATTTCTAACAGAGTAAAAAGTATCAAGCCTAAAGAAAAGTCCTGGTTTAATTCTGAGTGTAAATAAGCTATCAGGCTCAAAGAGTAAGTTTCCGATCCTACAAGGCCAACCCTACAGAGGAAAATCGGAAAAAGCACAAACAAGCAAGGAACTCATGCAACTCCGTTATTGAAAGAACCAAATTTTTGCATGACCAAAAACTACGGCAAAAAATTCTGCAGTGTCCAAAAGGCAGTAAAAATGTTTGGTCATTTGTTAAAAATATTAAAAACTCCTCAACATCTTCGGTTCCAACGCTCATCGACAATAACAAACCAATTGTTTACTCTTCAGAGAAGGCAAACTTGCTCGCTGCCCATTTCGCTACCAGCTCCACGCTGCCGCATAGCAACGTTGCCCCTCCTGTACTTGAGAATGTAAATTTTTCCATGGGAGATTTTTTACCGCACTCGTACAGTAGCAAGAGTTCTCAAAGATCTCGATATACACAAATCCGCTGCCCCGGATGGTATACCCCCGATTCTTCTGAAGAGGTGTTCTTCCACACTGGCAAAGCCACTGCGTAAGCTTTTCCATCGCTCCTACTCTTCCGGAATCTTTCCTAGAAGATGGAAAACAGCATTTGTCCAGCCTGTCCCTAAGAAAGGTGACCCATCCTCCCCCTCTTCCTACCGACCCATAGCACTGACATCCCTTCTTTCTAAGGTCATGGAAACACTGATTAACCCTGAGCTTAAGGAATATCTCGAAGATCGAAAGCTTCTCCATGACCGTCAGTATGGCTTCCGCAGCAACCGTTCCACTGGTGATCTGATATCTCACCGAACAGTGGAACAAATCTTTACATCGCTTTGGTGAAAGTAAGATTATTGGTCTTGATATCTCCAAGGCATTTGATAGAGTTTGGCATGAAGCTCTCTTATCGAAAATGCGTGCTTTTGGGATCGATAATACTCTTGTTCGTTGGATTAGAAGCTATCTTCTGGACCGTTCAATACAAGTTGTATTGGACGGATTCAAGTCTGATTCCCATAAAATAAATGCTGGTGTGCCCCAGGGCTCTGTTTTGTCTCCGACTCTTTTCCTCATTTTTATAAATGATCTTCTGTCTGTTACTTCTAATCCACTTAACTGTTTTGCTGACGACTCTACCCTCAGCTTTTCATATTCGTTCGATAATTCACGTCCTTCGCCTTCGGACGTACAATTGCAACGGTGCCGTATGTCAAGCTTATTAAACTCCGATTTATACAGCATTGTCAAATGGGGTAATAGGAATCGTGTGGAGTTTAATGCTTCGAGAACTCAATGCTGTCTTCTGTCGTTAAAGCTTAACATACCCCCAATGCCATTGTCCATGAATGGCACTTACATCGAAGAAACCGGAAAGCTCTCAGTACTCGGTATGTTTGTCAACGACTACCTCCGTTGGAACGACCATATATTTGAAATCGCTAAGAATGCTGCTAAGTACTTAGGTTTTTTGTATCGGTGTAGGAAGTATTTTGCACCATCTGATCTGGCTACAATTTATAAAGCGTTTATACGCCCTAAGCTCGAGTATAACTCCACCCTCTGGGCAGGTGCTTCACACTCATCGCTTCACTTGCTTGATAGAATACAAAATAGAGCAATTAGATTGATAGGAAATAGAACTGCCACTGAATCAATTGCCCCTCTCGAACACAGACGCAATGTTTCATGTCTTTCCTTATTTTATCGTTTCTTTTACAAAAAATGTTCACTCGAAGTAGCCAGTTGCATTCCTCCCCTTAAAAGTTTCGCCCGTAATACTCATCTCGCAAGGAATGCTCATCAGTTTACCCTTGAGCCCAATTTCGGACGTACCGTGAAATATAGGGATTCTTTTTTTAGCCGAACGACACGAATTTGGAATAGTTTACCCGGCGAGATTTTCCCTTGCCATTTTGATCTGCAAACATTCAAAACCAATGTTAATCGACACCTCCTATCTCTCCCCTCCCTATCTTCCGAATGCCCGCGCAGTGTGTTACATTAAAAGGGAAACAAGTAGTCCCTTGTGCGCACGTTAATTATAAAAAAAAAAGAAAAAAAGTCTTTTGTCAAAACACAAAAAACGAGTGAAGTTGGCCGTGCTCAGCCTTTTACTCCATGTGCTCGGTCATTTTATTCTGAGCTCATAGAGCGCGCTCCGATTGAATAAAGAAACACAAGATGAGCGCTCAGAATGCTCCGAGTTAAAAAAGAAACACAGATCTTTTTTGACACGAAAACGGAACGGAAAAGATGTATTTAAAGTCTTAGCAGTCAGAAGAAAACAAACCATCGAAACTTTTTCGTGTTATTTTTAAATCATTTGCGTATCGCTGAAAACTGGTATTGAGGGATGACGAAATATTCACACAGGGAAGGAGTGCAAAATGGTTGACATTGCATTAAGCGCCTTAAGGGAAAAGATTTTGAATTTTTTTTGCCAAAGAAAATCTGAAAAATGCAAACAAAAAGATAAAATTAAATTCTTATATATATATATATACCTTCTCAACATTTTGCAAATTTGTAGAAGGGAGTATTTGCAAAATAATTTTTTTGAGTTTGTTCATTTTACGCAATAAACGTGACATATGTGACTGAACTAAACAACAATATAATTAAAACCGACGAACAAGACAACACTTTATATAGTCTTTTATTATTGAATAAAAAAATAAGGGTTCGACCAAAAACTTCTTAATAAAAAAATCCTTATTACGGGCGCCCTATTTTTTGAAAAAATAATGCGCTCATTATTTTACTCTGTCATTATGTTTTTTTCTTATGCAGCTTCGCTAGCAATATACATCACTTACACTGTATGTATGTATAATATATATACGCAACTCGTATTCTGTATCTTTCTTGATTGGCATGGATTTGTTGAAAGAATTTGCAAATACATGCTTGCCATGTTTGATTATTATATCAAATTTTTTAGTCTGCAAAAAATATATTTGAGTTGAAGTATCTCGCTAAACTAGAAACTGCCTCATAGTAGTACTATAGATTTCATATACAATGGTTTTGTGTATTAATTAATGTATTAAATGTAAATCTTGCCTTTAGTGTGACGGGTAAGACAAAGAGTACAGAAAATAGTAGAGTTGGTATATTTAGTTTTTATAATAGTGATAAATTTATGAGTTCAACATTTTGAAAAAGATTATAGGGTGTTTAGAATTATTATTTTTGTAATTATATTGTGACGATATTATAAATGGCATTGGAACTCAAAATCGCAAAAATGTTAAAATGGTAGATGTTTAGTTTTGAGGAATAGGTACCTATTATAGACGAAATTGAATAAAACAAAAGTGTAGCATCTATCGAAAGAACTAAGTTCACTTATTTTTATAACATTGCCAAATTAAGTGAAACGTTAGATGTTCATAAATCTAGCAAAACTTGCAGAGTTATGCTAAAAGAAACCAAAACTTATTATTTGCACTACAGGGTGTACAAGAAATACAACTTCTTTTAATTGCTGATTTCAATTTAAATGATGATATCTTTTGTATTTTATTATAAATTTCAATTACATTCCAAATACTTTTAATGATTGATACTATTTATGATTGCGATTAATCGATAGATATCAATGAAACTCCAAATATTTGTTTTTCAGCCAAATATGTAAAACCAATTAATTATTTTAATGCAGGATGCATCTAAAAAACTAACCTTACTTTTGTTATAATTTTATCAAATAAAATAAAATTAGGACGTCTGTTCATCAAATTAAATAAAACTTGCAGAGCATATACTTAAATAGCCAAACATTATTGTTTGCGCTACAGGGTGTGCAAGAAATGCAACTTCTTTTAATTGCTGATTTCGGTTTAAACGATGATATCTTTGGTATTTGATGATAAATTTCAATTACATTCCAAATACTTATTTATATTTGAGTCAAAAATGCAAGCAAAAGTAATATTTAAATGCAGGGTGTATCGAACAAACTAATTTCACTTTTGTTATAAAGCAAGATGTTTGCCAAACAGGCTGAGGTCAGGAGGCAGGGCTCTTCAAAGCCAGAAATCATATCATGAAAACTTAACTGTTCCTCCACAAGACTATGGTCGTAGCAGTATCCTTATTTTCTCATAAGGATCCGAGACTTGGGTGTTTACTAAAAGGTTAGAGTTGAGTTAAGTTAAGTAAACAGAAAAAAACGAAGGGCCATGCTAATAATCAATTTAAGTATTTCCATGACCTCTGTTCTGTAACTTAGTCGATAACTTTTCGCATCGATAAAATATGAAACGAAAAATTTCATCCTTATCGCATCTGGAAATAATCGGTGTTCTGTAAATCCTTGCGATGGCCTTATATTTCATATTTAAAATGACTAGAATTTCTAATAGAAGTCGATTAGTCGAGCTGCCATTCACATTTCAAAAATGTTTTTTCCACATCAAAGAAACATTTGTTTTAAACGTATTTCTGAAATAATTAAGAAACATTTCAGAAATATTTCTGAAATCATAGTGTCGTGTTTTATTATCACGAAAAAAAATAAAAAAAAACCTTGTCAACTTGACTAAAATGCTTAAATGATAAAGAAATTCCGTTCGGAATGAAAGAAGAGAATTATCTCATAAACATTTCAGAAATACTTATGAAATAAATATTTATAAATGAAAATTAAATGAACTAATTGTATACTTTTATTTTATTTTACCCAAGAATCACAACTTTTTTACCTTTTTATTTTTATCCGCAGGCATATTTGTACTGCTTTTACCACTTGTTGACCTGTATTTTCTTTGTTTCCCTTGGTTTCAGTTGTTTTCTTTGTTTCCCTTTCTTTTCAAAGTATTTATTTAATTCTTATATATTATTTCTTTTTTAGTTCCTAATACGTTGTAAAATGGTTTGGGTTTCTTTTTTTAATATAAATGTCTTACTAGTTTATTATTGTAGTTGCTTGTTCACATTTAGGTTGCATCTTTCCTTGCTTAAAACTGATGCTTATGGCTCATTCATTGGAAGAGAATAGTGGCAATTCTCAGGCCAACGATGTGCTTAACTTTAACAAAACAAGAACCATGTTAAACATATTTCGGAATAGATACTCAAGACTATCAATCTGCCCCATCAACGCACGAAGCTTGCGAAAACACTAAGATGAGCTTAGCAGCATGTTAAGGATATTGTATGCGTCTCAGAGACTTGGCTAACTAAACAAATTGAGAATCGCTTTCAAAATACGAGAGTATAAGGTATTTCATTCAGATCGTGTAGGTTCGAGGACTATATCCTGCAAAGTTGTAATCTCATCTAATAGAACCAATCGACTGAAATTTAAAGTCGTTTGTGCTGCACATAAGTGTCTTATCGGTGTTATGTACAAGCCTCCCAATGTTATCGAAACAAGCTCCATCACCGACATCTTAGAAACTGTGACTCCTACTTATAACCACATTATAATTGCTGGCTGACCTCTTAGATGTCCGAAACAATGAAGTGAAATGCTTCAATGATAATATTGCCTCTTTAAACCTTTATGCAATAAATCAAGAATACCCTACTCATTTTTCAAATACGAGCTCTATTTTATTAGATGATTTTCTTGTAGGCCAACCAAATTTCGTGCATTGTTACCATCAACTTGATGTTCCAGGTTTTCCAAAGCACGATCGTATACTTGCTTTTTATGGCATCAGCTTTTGTTGAATGCTATCGATTTAATGAAGGACTGAATCCATTCAACAACACCTGAAATGTCAAATACTTACGATGTCATAAATGATGTAAAATTGAAGGTTATATGGAGGACATTTAAAATAAACTTAACTTTTCGTTTATCACCCATTTTGAAGAGTTTTATTTAAAAAAATTGAGATCTTTTTTTTTTAGCGAAGTTTCTTACCCATCATTTTAGGTCCTTCGAGCCCTTTTTTAAATTATTAAAAGACAAAAAAGCTAAGAAAAGTGCGTGTGTGCCGACCCTTTTTTATCAAAAAATTAAAAGATAGTGGGCCGACATTTTGTGGCTTAAGAAAAATTTTATATATTTTAAATTAATAAGTTTTTTGAAAACTCAAATAGTAACAATAACATTTATTTAATCAGTTTTTCTGAAAACTTTGAAACATTAACAT
Source organism: Platycheirus rosarum (assembly GCA_963971375.1). NCBI lineage: Eukaryota > Metazoa > Arthropoda > Insecta > Diptera > Syrphidae > Platycheirus > Platycheirus rosarum. The sequence continues at coordinate 70,872,923 of OZ020510.1, forward strand.
ATAAACATTTAATAAAATAAAATATAAAAATAAATCATCTTTTTAACACGAAGAAAAGCCGCCATTTGTCATCCATCAGACCTATCATCCCAGCAATCCAGTTATCTAAAAGGAGAAGTTCAAAGTGAGTACATTTAAACTTGCTACAATTTTATCAATTTTTTCAAAAAATTAAAAAAAAATTTAAATAATGAACGCCGCCAAGATTCTGAAAAGTTGTTGCCTTAAAATATCAAAAGACTTTGAGAATTTCAAAAAGACCGTTAGCCCAAGTCGTCGAACAAAATAATTATGACTTCAATCCCTTGAGGTCAATTGGACGACTATTAACAATCAATATGCAATAGTTATTTGCAGCGAAGAATTGAAAGCGGAGTCTTTAGCTTCAGACGAAGAGTTATTCGATGAAGCAAATGAATCCTACACTCTTTACAAAACATCATTGTTGGATGAGTTAGATAACTTTGCAGCAGCAACAAAATCAAAGGAAACTCCTTCAGCTTTGATTCCGTCGCAACAGTAGGTTAGTCAAAAATCGCACGACGTCCGTCTGCCAAAAAATCAGCCTCCAATATTCAATCGAGATTATAAAAACTGGTGGTCTTTTCATGATCAATTTGTTTCGTTAGTTTATAGCAATACTTCGCTAACAAATATCGAAAAATTGCATTATCTAAAGTCATGCTGTAAAGAAGGTACAGGTAACTTATTACAACATATCAGCGTAGATGATTCAAGCTATGAGAAAGGAATTGTTGACATCTCATAACGATTTCAAAAAAATTCTTGTCGATTCGAATTAAAGTTATCTTATGAATTACCAATTGTTAAAAAAGAAAATACGAAAGGCATTCGTGAATTATTAGACAATTCAACGAAAATTATACACGCTTTAAAAAATCTTGATCTGCCAGTCCAATATTGGGATGCAATTCTAATTTTCTTCCTATTAAAGAAAATATCAGTGACAATACAGTCCAAATGGGAAACTACACTAGGGACTAAAAAAGAAATTCCTATATTCAAGGAATTTTCTGATTTTCTAGAAACAAAGTTTCGAACATTGGAAATGGTTGACCAGCAACAGAATGGGAAGTCAGAACCCCATAAAAGACAACAAAAGCATATTTTTCACGTCAACTCTGATGCAACAGAGAAATTTATTTGCAAAGTCTGCCATAAAGGTATACATTCATTACCAACATGTTCGTAGTTTTTGAAGATGAATGTAAATACAAAACAACGAATTGTCAAACAAACTGGCAATTGTTTTAAGTCCTTAGCATACAGCCATCGTACAAATACTTGTCCAAGTAACAACAAATGCCATTTTTGTCAAAGACCACACAATTCGTTATTTCGTTTTTACATTTTGGTAACACACAAAATTCAAATTTTAACAACATAAACCATCAGCCATTTACACAAAACTCATTTCCACATAATCAACTAAACACATTTAAACAACAACCATACGCTCAATTGAACCATTTGCCACTCAACTCAAACAACGCTAATTCAATTCCCCGATCTCAACAACTATCACACTCATTCACCCATTCACAACAAAACTGAAATCATAACTCATTCAGCCACTCTAATACAAATACTCATAATCCGAATAATTCACAAACTCACCATGTTTCAACCGAAATAAATCCAACCGTACGATGTACCACCCTCGACATCATAAAACAAAAATTTTACTTGCAGCAGGGATCGTGAACGTCAAATTAGCCCGAGGAAATGTAGTTAAACTAAGAGCTCTCATTGATCCTGGATCAGAGGCTACGTTTATCACTGAATCTTCAGTTCAACTTTTGGGTCTGAAAAAACAGCGCACTTCTTTTGACGTGTCTTTTTTAGGACAGAACAAGAGTGACTCTTGTCAAAACTTTATGGAAATAAGACTTAGTTCAATCCATTCAGATTTTGTTACGTCAACAAGAGGTTACATCTCCAAAACTTTGACAGGACTGCTACCAAGCCATGAAGTTATAGCATCCAAATGGCTTAAGACTAGCGGATCATACTTTCCACCAGCCTTCTAGTATAGACATTTTGTTGGGCAATGACGTTTATTGTGAAATAATTTTGAATGAAGTCATAAGAGGAGAAGAACAAATAGCTCCAATAGCCCAGAAAATAGAATTAGGCTGGATAATTTTTTGGAAAGAAGTAGATCCCTGCAAATGTACTCACATTTTGTCGACATAGACAAACATATACGAAAATGTGGGGAAATGGAAGAAACGTCTTATGAAAAGGTCGAACATGAGGAAGATATCTTTTGTGAGAATCATTTTCTACACAAGCGGTTGCCGGGAGGGCGATTTGAAGTCTCGCATCAACACAAGAAACTGTGCTTAGAAGTTACTAAGCAACCCAACACAACATGAAGAATATAAGAAATGTTTAGAAGAGTATCTTACACTCAACCAAATGAAAGAAGTAGACATCAAACGAAACAACATATTCAACTCACCTTTTCACTATGTCGTGCCTCATCATTCTGTAATAAAGGAGGGATTCCAGAACTACTATTTACAAACTTCAGATGGAAGGTCATTAAATGATCATTTGTGCAGAGGACCTAAGACACAAACAGATATCAATGCACTAGTTTTAAGGTGGAGAACACACAAAATTACCTTCACATCTGACATTGAGAAAATGTACAGACAAATCCAAATTTATCCCGATGATGCATATTACCAACTGCTTTATTGGCGTCAAGATCCAAGACAACCAGTAAAACTTCATAAAGTCCATTTTCTCATGTTTGGTACTGCTCCAACTCCATACTTGGCGAATCGATTCCTGAAGAAACTAGCTTCGGATGAACAATCGACATATCCACTAGCCGACAAATGATCCGGGAAGATATGTATATCGACGACTTGGTATTAGGCTCAGATTCGGTAGGAGCAGCCAAAGAAAAGTGCTGCCAAAATTCAACACTATTGTCTTCTGCTGGGTTTCGACTTCGAAAGTGGATGAGCAACGACAACGAACTTCTTCAATGCACACCAGCAGAAGATCGAGAAACAAGCGTTTCGCTAAATTTTGGATGTTTGGATCATACGAAAACTCTAGGAATCAGTTGGTTCCCTTCTACTGATTCCTTCTCCTTTCAAAGGATTGCCATCCATAACATCGTGTCAAAAAGTACAATTCTTTTAACGATTGCTCGTTTCTTTGATCTGCTAGGATGGATAGCACTCTGCATCATAAAATCGAAGATTATCATGCAGCTATTATGGCTGTGAGGTCTCGCATGATGAAACGATTTCATTAGAATTAGATCAAGAATGGCTCTTCTTTCAAGAAGAGTTAGTTATCTTAGAGGAAGTCCGCCTGTCGAGATGGATAAATACCCAAGGTAATATCAAACAGCTCGAACTCCATGGGTTTAGCGATGCCTCTACAAAAGCATATGGAGCGGTAGTTTATCTTCGAATTTTTGACACAACAGCTGCATATATACCCAGCTGCAATACATACCCATTTGCTCATACCCAACACAAAGGCTGCTCCAATTAATACGGTTTCCTTGCCTAGATTGGAGCTCTGCGGAGCCATTATGTTGATAAAGCTTCTTAATTACACCCGATCGGTTCTACAATTCAAAGACATCCCAATTTTTGCATGGACCGATTCCACAATTACCCTTTGTTGGATATCGGCATTGCCATCGAAATGGAAAACGTTAATCGCCAATGGGTTCACCGAAATCCAACGCCTGTCCAATGTTAGTATGTGGCAACAAATTCCTACAAAGTTAAACCCAGCGGATCTTGCTTCCCGTGGTATCTTACCGTACAAATTGAAGATCAATACCCTACGGTGGAATGGACCAGACTTTCTTCAGGAGAAATGGAATTTCTCAATACCAGCACAACTCCCTCAATTAGAAACCGATGAAGAAAAGAGAGAAATCAAGATTCACGTCGCCATTGAAGATATAAATGGCATTGTAGAGGTAGTTTGCAAACAATTTAAACTTATCAAGGCATTACGAATAATAGCTCTTATAAACAGATTTGTATATAACGTGAGGAAAGAAAAGGTTTTTAGGCAGACGTCAATTCTGTCACCCATAGAGCTTGACATCGCGTTACGAACACCCACAAGAAATATTCAACAATTTATGTTTCCTGACGTTATACACGGGCTCAAGGAAACAAATAGAACTAAACTCATTAAATCCCTAAATCTATTTATTGATCGATGGGGTATAATAAGAATTGGTGGTCGACTTCAAAACGCCACTCTCACCTATGATCAAAAACACCCTATAGTTCTGAAACCAGACCACAATTTCTCAAGACTCATCATGGAAGACGCCCATGAATAGACCTTATATGGCGGAATACAACAAAGAATTGCCTACGTGCGAAACCAATTTTAGATCTTCAATATGAAGAGAACTGAGAATTAGTGGCTAAATATATGCCTAATATGCTAAAGGAACCAACCCAAACCAATTTTTTTAATTTTTTTTATAATTAACGCGCGCACAAGGGACTATTTGTTTCCCTTTTAATGTAGACACATTGCGCGGGCATTACGATGATAGGGAGGGGAGAGATAGGAGGTGTCGATTAACATTGGTTTTGAATGTTAGCGGATCAAAATGGCAAAGGAAAATCCCGCCGGGTAAACTATTCAAAATTCGTGTTGTTCGGCTAAAAAAGAATCCCTATATTTCACGGTACGTCCGAAATTGGGCTCAAGGGTGAACTGATGAGCATTACTCGTGAGACGAGTATTACGGGAGAAACTTTTAAGGGGAAGAATGCAACTGGCTACTTCGAGTGTACATTTTTTGTTAAAGAAACGAAAAAATAAGGAAAGACATGAATTATTGCGTCGGTGTTCCAGAGGGGCAATTGTTTCAGCGGCAGTTCTATTTCCTATCAATCTTAACGCTAGATTTTGTATTCTATGAAGCAGGTGAAGCGATGTTTGCGAAGCACTTGTCCAGAGGTATGAGTTGTACTCGAGTTTAGGGCGTATAGACGCTTTATAAATTATACCCAGATCAGATGGGGAAAAGTACTTCTTACACCGATACAGAAAACCTAAGCACTTAGCAGCATTCTTAGCGATTTCAAATATATTGTCGTTCCAACGGAGGTAGTCGTTGACACACATACCGAGTACTGAGATCTTTTCGATTTCTTCGATGTAAGTGCCATTCATGGACAATTGCATTGGGGGTATGTTAAGCTTTAACAACAGAAGACAGCATTGAGTTTTCGAAGCATTAAACTCCACACGATTCCTATTACCCCTTTTGTCAATGTAGCAAGCATTTTCGATAAGAGAGCTTCATGCCAAATGCTATCAAATGCCTTGGATATATCAAGAGCAATAATCTTACTTTAACCAAAGCGATGTAATGATTTGTTCCACTGTTTGGTGAGATATGCCATCAGATCACCAGTTTAAAAGTTGCTGCGAAAGCCATACTGACAGTCATGGAGAAGCTTTCGATCTTCGAGATATTCCTTAAGCTGACGGTTAATCAGTGTTTCCATTACCTTAGAAAGAAGGGATGTCAGAGGAGGAGGGGAGGATGGGTCATCTTTCTTAGGGACAGGCTGGACATATGCTGTTTTCCAACTTCTAGGAAAGATTCCAGAAGAGTAGGAGCGATGGAAAAGCTTACGCAGTGACTTTGCCAGTGCAATGAGTAATGCCCAAAATACGACGTTAAGATCGTTTCTCATTTATTTCATAAGATTATTTTGCCCACCGACAATATCGACGTATCGTATGTGTATCTCCATATAAACATGTCATCAGTAAGTACACTCATTCTGCCTGATAGCTGACTAATAAACAATATGCATACATATTTCAGGTGTTCTTGGCAATGGATATCTAATATCCACTACCAAGGGCAAACACCGCAAATATGGGTCAGCATAGTACTACACAGAATGAAGTGTCAAATGTCAACAATTAAATGAATGAATGCATGCCGGAGGTACACTGCACTATATTGAGGGCAGACTTACGAAATATGGAAGTGACGAAATAGTTATTGTTATTGGAAATGCAGTGTGTGTAAAATACGAATGACCAGCACCGCAGTGCAGGACATATCTATTTTATGGCGAAGATGATCATTATGGATGAACTCTTCGCATTTTCAAGAAGAGTCAGAGTTAAATTGATCGACCACGAGATAGGTCTAACTAATTAATAAATATATAACTAAAGACAAACGCATTTTTGATCTTTCTTTTATTTTGTGACTGACGCTCCGGTCAGACCAACGCTATTGCTGATCTCTTTACAAATGTACCTTTTCATTCTTCTGAACAGGTTGTAGAAAAGAATATAGACATGGAGAAAAAAATAGGGATAACTGATGTTTTCAACATCATTCCCGTGTTTGATGGAAACCAAAAGAATTGGCTAAGTTCCTATCATGCGGAGATATCCTCTTCTGTTCAATCAAAGACACTGAACAACCGACATTTTTGGGAATTGTGAAAACTGGGCTACATGGTTCTGCCTTTGAGTTGACACAAAACTACTCCATCCTTACTTGGAAGAGCCTAAAAGAAAAATTAGAGGCTGAATTCAAGGAAGTGAAAACTCGGTCATCTGCTCACAATGAACTTGTTACCATAAAGCAACGTTTCAAAGAAACTGTTAAAGAGTTTGGAGAGCGTGTTCTAGCAGCTCTTAATTGTCTTAACTCCGCTACTTTTACCACAACCAGCAATGAAACTGTAAGAAAATTTCTTGTAGCAGAAAATCGGAAGCTAGCAATCCAAGTTTTTGAGGATAGTTTGAAGAACGAGCAGGTGAAGCTTATAACGAAAGCTTATGGCGGGGTCGATCTAAAAAAACCATAGCCCATGCTGAAGGTCATACCACTCGCGTAAACCACAGCTCTTCCTTTTCTAGCTATACGAATCCTGTTAATAGCCAAACAGCAAGGTTTTGCAATATCTGTGGTAAGCAGGGGCATACAAAAGATACCTGCTAAAAAAACACGCAGTTTCCCAGTTTTCTAAGGAGAAACCTTTGAAAAAGGAAACACACTTTTTGACCTGTGATTATTGTAAGAAACCCAATCACTCTATTAACAATTGCAGAACTTACGCAAATCGAACTCCCTCGTACAGCAATAATCAAGAAGGGGATAGTAGAAGAAACCCATTTAAAAATAATGTCCGACACTACAACATAACACCAGGATACAGTAATTGGCACTCGGGCGAGGACTTTTATCCTCAGAAACACAATTCGGGAAACGAATGTATTCGGGAGGAGACAAGCGAAGCGACTATTCGAAAATTATATTACTCTAAAACCACGTTGTGAACAAATAATTAAAATTCCATTTAAGCATAACAAAGATGCAATTCTATATAAAAAAGAAATTATTTTAGGTATATATCTTGCGAAACTGTCGTGAGACCTGAACAAAAAATGGTCAAAGTTTTGATTCTGAATACGTCAGAAAATGAAGAAAAAATTTATGTTAGCAATATTGATAACGAATGGGATTACATTTCAAATTTCAATGCCGTAAGCCTTAGGTCAGAGAAAGATCCCGTTAAAAATAGATTACACAAAATTACTTCCTCGATACAACTTGAACACTGTAATGAGGAAGAGAAAACTACAATATTATAACTATGTAGGGAATAGAATGACCTTTTTCACTTTGAGGGAGACCACCTCACGTATACAGATATAATGGATCACGAAATAAAAACGGATACAAGTAAACCAACCCTATTTGTTAGACCATATAGACTCCCTGAAAGTCAAAAACAGGAAATTCAAAAACAAGTAAGTGAAATGCTGGAAGATGATGATAAGACCAATTTCTAGTCCTTGAACTAAATCATTTTTGGGTTTTGTCTATTACAGACGATTCATTAATAACTTTTCCAGTATAGCCAAACCCTTGACAAAATTGCTCAAAAAGGACATCACGTTTAAATGGGACATCTTTTGTGACGAACATTTAAGATCTTAAAGGAACAAATTATTAATCCTCCAATTCTAATATATCCTGATTTCGAAAAAAGTGTTTGTGGTTAGAACAGATGCCAGTGACGTAGGAACAGCGCCTATACTTTCGCAGGGTGAAATTGGACAAGACAAACCAATCTGTTTCGCCAGTCGAACACTGAACGATTATGAGACTAAATATACTACTACTGAAAAAGAGCTATTAGCCATTGACTTTGCTGTTAATCAATTTCGACCGTACCTCTATGGTCAAAAATTCATATGTACAGACCATAAGCTTTTAGAATGGCTTATGAAATTAAAAAAAACCCAATGTCCAGGTTACCTAGATGGAGAATTTTACTTTCTGAATATGAATACACTATAAAATACAAACCTGACAAAATGAATTCAAATGCAGATGCACTAAGTCGTATACCTAATGAGCAAAAAGATAATGTCATGGCAATTACGCGGAACCAAAAGAAAAAAATGGAAATGGAAAAAACAAATAAACAAAATAAACAAATCGAACCACCTCAAGAAGAAATACAGATAGTTTCTAGTTTTTCATTAATAGTAAAGGACGGTGAAATCCATCAAGACAAAAAGCTTCCTCTCAAAGTAATAATATTGCTTTTAATACCAAATTTTGTAAAACAAGACATAGGTAAGAGTTTTGAAACCGAGTTCTATCATGTAGTCACATTACCAGTACTCATTAAAAGTTCCAAAGATGAAGTCGTGGCAGAAAAATGCCTGACATACCTAAGAAATACAATAGAAAACAAAAAAATAAGCTAATAGGTTTCTCGTTACCAAACTTAGATAACAACACCAAACATAATTTCAAAATATTAATAGAAAAAGTCTTCGAGAAAGAACACCTAACGATGTTTTTGTATACTAACAAAAGAATTACTCTAAGCGATCCGGAAACTATACAAAAAGCTATTTTCGAATACCATGATTCACCTTTCGGAGGCCACCAAGGTGTATCACGAACTTAAAAAAGAATCAAATACAAATACTACTGGCCTACAATGACACAAAATATTACGAACTATATCCGCAAGTGCGCTTCATGTCAATTTAATAAAAGTAAGATTAATCCTCCCTTACCAATGAAGATCACAACGACCAGTTGAAGGCCATTTGAAAGAGTTGCTTTAGACATAGTTGGCCCCCTGCCCGTAAGTCATAATGATCAGAAATATTTACTAACCTTTCAAAACGACCTTACAAAATTTTCAGAAGCATTCGCTCTTCCTAATGCAGAAGCTCAAACGGTAGCAAGAGTCTTTACTGAAGAAATTATATGCCAGCACGGCATTCCGTCCTCATTATTAACAGACCAAGGCGCAAACTTTCTCAGCGTCATGTTCAAAGAGATGTGTTCACTTCTGAAAATAAAAAAAATTAAACACAGCACCATATCACGCACAAAATAATGGAGCTCTAGAACGAAGCCATATGACATTGATTGAATATTTAAGACATTATGTTAATAAAGATCCACTAAGATGGGACACTCCCTATGCAATTTTCGATTATAACACCACTCCTCACTCTAGTACAGGGCTCACACCGTATGAATTCATTTACGGATTTCCACCTAACATCCCTAGCTCACTAACCCAATCACCTAAAATTTGCTACAACTACGATACTTATGCTAATGAGTTAAGAGCACGCCTGCAACATGGGTATGAAGCTGCAAGGGAAGACCTTATACACAAAAAGGAAGCATCAAAAAATATTTTGATAAGAAATCACACACAAAAGTTTTAACGTTGGTGAAGAAGTTCTTTAAAAAAAATGGTAGACAAAATAAAATAACCTCCTTGTGGGTTGCACCTTATGAAGTCGTGAAAATACTATCCACAGACAACACTACAATTCGAGTATTACAGAAATGGATCCAAGGATTTTGTTCATGTGGATAGGAATATTTCTACTTGCAAAGGGAAATTTACTAATTCCTCCTATAAATAATTTTGAACAGCGCTACTAAAAGTCAAACAAGACCTTCCTAGTGGTACAAAAATTTCATCGATTGTGTCAAATAGCATTCTTACTCTTTACCAAATTAGTACAATCAGTGCGACTATACGTCAGCAAAAAGTAATTTATGAATTTAGGATTGCAAACTTCCACGTCTAAAAAATTATCCCTCTACCTACAAATTTCAAAAACCAGTTTATATTCATACAACCTGCAACAGAATATCTAAAAATAGATTATAATGAAGAATACTACAGTTCTATCAATGCAAACGACTTAGCGAATTGTAAAAACCAGAAGAACACATTCTTATACCCAATGCTACACCCTTTGTTCAATTTAAATTCAAAACTATTCAACTTCGAGGTAGAATTATTACGGAAATCGGAAATTTTACCATCCTCATGCGAAGTAAAAGAGGAAAATATTTCAATAATATGGTTACAACTTTCTACCTATAACAAATGGTTATTCTTTACCACACACAGTTATAAAATAGATGAAATTTGCAAGAAGGATTTAACAACTTACACACTTCAAGGAACGGCTATGCTAGAGATCACGGGAAATTGCTTTGTCAAATCTAAGGATCTGATAATACGTTCGTACAATGAAATAGATACAATCTCCCACTCTTCTTATATACCACCCATGAACATTTAAACCTGTTTAACCAAACACGTTGGTTAATAAAATCAGTAATCAATAAAAATAAAAATGAGATAACACTTGTAAAATTCTCAAGCCAGAATGAACTTTAACTTATATCAAAGCGAATAAAAGATCTTAAGTCTAAAGAAAATACTCTACTTTTGCCAATTAGCTCCCATGATATACACCAATATGCACTGATCTATACTATATTAGTCTTAATCTTAGCATTTTGTTTTTACTGCCTTGTTCGATGTATGAAACGGAAACAAGAACCTGTAAAGAATAGTAACTAAATCCAGGAAACGAACAAACCCTCCCTAACCGTACTACAAGTCCCTATAAAAACCGAACCCCTCCCGTCTACAGCACCGAAATTAGTGTTAACAACTGGTGTTTAAAAAGTTTAAAGGTTTTTAAAAATAAATTTCTTTCATTTTTCCGAGAGAACGTATAAATTAATTATACAAATTTTTTTTTGCGTTTTGTAAAAAATAAGCTATATTTAATCTTCAATAAAAAAAATTTGAGTATAAAAAAAAATGTATACAATTTTTATATAAAAAACAAATGTATCAACTACTTATGAAAATATTGAATTGCAAATCAATTTTTTTTTAAATTATGTATTAAGAAAAAAAAATTACTTTACCTGAAAATAGTTATTAACCAACAAAAAACAAATTAAAAAAAAATATGTATAAAAACAAAAAAATGTAAAAAAAAAATTCGAAATGTTAACTTTATATGAAAAAAAGTATATATTAAAAATAAAAAAAAATCTCTTTCAATAATATGTACCTATATTAAAAACAAATTTAAATAAAATTTGAAATGTTAACTGTTAGTATATGCACATAAATGGCTTTTCAACCATATCATTTATTTTCAGAAAATTCACCTTGAATATTCTTCTTCGAAGGGGGGAAGGATGTAGTGACCCACTACAAATGATCCTACCTCATATTCATCCATGGTGGTCTCTCTTCACATGAATCACATCTGCTTCCCATAATAGTGATCGTTTCTCATTTATTTCATAAGATTCTTTTGCGTACGACGAATCGTATGTGTATCTCCATATAAACATGTCATCAGTAAGTACACTCATTCTGCCTGATAGCTGACTAATATACAATATGCATACATATTTCAAGTGTTCTTGGCAATGGATATCTAATATCCACTACCAAGGGCAAACACCGCAAATATGGGTCAGCACAGTACTACACAGAATAAAGTGTCAAATATCAACAATTAAATGAATGAATGTATGCCGGAGGTACACTGAGGTGTTACATTTTTTTTTTTTATAATTAACGCTCGCACAAGGGATTATGTGTTTCCCTTTTAATTTTTTTTTTTTTTTTTTATAATTCACGCGCGCAAAAGGGACTATTTGTTTCCCTTATAATGTAACACACTGCGCGGGCATTAGGAAGATAGGGAGGGGAGAGATAGGAGGTGTCGATTAACATTGGTTTTGAATGTTTGCAAATCGAAATGGCAAGGGAAAATCTCGCCGGGTAAACCATTCCAAAGTCGTGTTGTACGGCTAAAAAAAGAATCCCTATATTTCACGGTACGTCCGAAATTGGGCTCAAGGGTGAACTGATGGGCATTCCTAGCAAGACGAGTATTACGGGCGAAACTTTTAAGGGGAGGAATGCAGCTGGCTACCTCGAGTGAACATTTTTTATAAAAGAAACGATAAAATAAGGAAAGACATGAAACATTGCGTCGGTGTTCGAGTGGGGCAATTGTTTCAGCGGCAGTTCTATTACCTATCAATCTTAACGCTCGATTTTGTATTCTATCAAGCAGGTGAAGCGATGTTTGCGAAGCACCTGCCCAGAGGTGGGAGTTATACTCGAGTTTAGGGCGTATAAACGCTTTATAAATTGTAGCCAGATCAGATGGGGAAAAATACTTCTTACACCGATACAGAAAACCTAAGCACTTAGCAGCATTCTTAGCGATTTCAAATATATGGTCGTTCCAACGGAGGTCGTCGTTGACACACATACCGAGTACTGAGAGCTTTTCGGTTTCTTCGATGTAAGTGCCATTCATGGACAATGGCGTTAGGGGTATGTTAAGCTTTAACGACAGAAGACAGCATTGAGTTTTCGAAGCATTAAACTCCACACGATTTCTATTACCCCATTTGACAATGCTGTATAAATCGGAGTTTAATGAGCTTGACATACGGCACCGTTGCAATTGTACGTCCGAAGGCGAAGGACGTGAATTATCGAACGAATATGAAAAGCTGAGGGTAGAGTCGTCAGCAAAACAGTTAAGTGGATTAAAAGTAACAGACAGAAGATCATTTATAAAAATGAGGAAAAGAGTCGGAGATAGAACAGAGCCCTGGGGCACACCAGCATTTATTTTATGGGAATCAGACTTGAATCCGTCCAATACAACTTGTATTGAACGGTCCAGAAGATAGCTTCTAATCCAACGAACAAGAGTATTATCGATCCCAAAAGCACGCATTTTCGATAAGAGAGCTTCATGCCAAACTCTATCAAATGCCTTGGAGATATCAAGAGCAATAATCTTACTTTCACCAAAGCGATGTAAAGATTTGTTCCACTGTTCGGTGAGATATGCCATCAGATCACCAGTGGAACGGTTGCTGCGGAAGCCATATTGACGGTCATGGAGAAGCTTACGATCTTCGAGATATTCCTTAAGCTGACGGTTAATCAGTGTTTCCATGACCTTAGAAAGAAGGGACGTCAGTGCTATGGGTCGGTAGGAGGAGGGGGAGGATGGGTCACCTTTCTTAGGGACAGGCTGGACAAATGCTGTTTTCCATCTTCTAGGAAAGATTCCAGAAGAGTAGGAGCGATGGAAAAGCTTACGCAGTGGCTTTGCCAGTGTGGAAGAACACCTCTTCAGAAGAATCGGGGGTATACCATCCGGGCCAGCGGATTTGTGTATATCGAGATCTTTGAGAACTCTTGCTACTGTACGAGTGCGGAAAAAAATCTGTCCCATGGAAAAATTTACATTCTCAAGTACAGGAGGGGCAACGTTGCTATGCGGCAGCGTGGAGCTGGCAGCGAAATGGGCGGCGAGCAAGTTTGCCTTCTCTGAAGAGTAAACAATTGGTTTGTTATTGTCGATGAGCGTTGGAACCGAAGATGTTGAGGAGTTTTTTATATTTTTTACAAATGACCAAAAATTTTTACTGCCTTTGGGACACTGCAGAATTTTTTGCCGTAATTTTTGGTCATGCAAAAATTTGGTTCTTTCAATAACGGAGTTGCATGAGTTTCTTGCTTGTTTGTGTTTTTTCCGATTTTCCTCTGAAGGGTTGGCTTTGTAAGAACGGAAACTTACTTCTTTGAGCCTGATAGCTTCTTTACACTCAGAATTAAACCAAGACTTTTCTTTAGGTTTGATGCTTTTTACTCTGTTAGGAATAAAAGCACGCATCCCTAGAAGAATCACATTTGTGATCATTTCAGCACTGGCATCAATGTCACTATCGAGGAAGCATAGTGACCAGTTAAAGTTTCGGAAAAAAATATTCAGGCCGTCCCAGTTGGCTTTCTCGTATTGCCAAACGGTCCTGGTGGGAAGTTTTTCTTTAACTGGATGGGTGGAGGATGAGAAATTAGCTGAAATGACACAATGGTCTGAAGTGCCAAATGGAGAAGTTACACTAATGGTATATTTATCAGGGTGAGAAGTAAGAAACAAGTCAAGAGTATGGGCGGCTTGCCCAGCAACATCCGGTATACGCGTTGGCACATCGATCAGTTGGGTAAGGTGATGTAACCCGGCAAAGAGCTCGACATACCTTCCTTCGGGTGTTGTCTGACCAGAATAGCGGAGCCAATTGGAATTGTGTACATTGAAATCGCCCGTAATAACGATTTCAGTGCGAGGACAAAGGGAAACAATTTTCGAGATGGAATCAGACAGCGCATCAAACTCGTTACAAGTGGAATTGCTGTCGAGATTTGGACTCCTGTAAATAAAACAATAATGAATGACATGCTTGCGGACAGTGAATTTGAGCCACAAGAAGTTAAAGTCCGTGTTGGAACATTGCCCATATTGGGGAAGGCACTGGCAAGCAATATCATTCCTAACATAGACCACGAGACCATGATGGGAAAAGAGTAATGGCACCAAGCTATACCCATGTAGAGCAAACTCTGATAAATCAGTATTTACTCCAACCTGGGTTTTACTTAATGCCAAAACAGCTGGCCTGTATTGAACAGTGTAGACGTACAGGTGAAAGAAATTCTTTCTGTTCTTAATGTAGAACACACTGCGCGGGCATTACGATGATAGGGAGGGGGAGATAGGAGGTGCCGATTAACAATGGTTTTGAATGTTAGCAGATCAAAATGGCAAGGGAAAATCCCGCCGGGTAAACTATTCCAAATTCGTGTTGTTCGGCTAAAAAAAGAATCCCTATATTTCACGGTACGTCCGAAATTGGGCTCCAGGGTTAACTTATGAGCATTCCTTGCGAGACGAGTATTACGGGAGAAACTTTTAAGGGGAGGAATGCAACTGGCTACTTCGAGTGAACATTTTTTGTAAAAGAAACGATAAAATAAGGAAAGACATGAAACATTGCGTCGGTGTTCGAGTGGGGCAATTGTTTCAGCGGCAGTTCTATTTCCTATCAATCTTAACGCTCGATTTTGTATTCTATCAAGCAGGTGAAGCGATGTTTGCGAAGCACTTGCCCAGAGGTGAGAGTTATACTCGAGTTTAGGGCGTATAAACGCTTTATAAATTGTAGCCAGATCAGATGGGGAAAAAAAACTTCTTACACCGATACAGAAAACCTAAGCACTTTGCAGCATTCTTAGCGATTTCAAATATAAGGTCGTTCCAACGGAGGTCGTCGTTGACACACATACCGAGTACTGAGAGCTTTTCGGTTTCTTCGATGTAAGTGCCATTCATGGACAATGGCATTGGGGGAATGTTTACCTTTAACGACAGAAGACAGCATTGAGTTTTCGAAGCACTAAACTCCACACGATTTCTATTATCCCATTTGACAATGCTGTTTAAATCGGAGTTTAATGAGCTTGACATATGGTACCGTTGCAATTGTACGTCCGAAGGCGAAGGACGTGAATTATCGAACGAATATGAAAAGCTGAGGGTAGAGTCGTCAGCAAAACAGTTAAGTGGATTAGAAGTAACAGACAGAAGATCGTTTATAAAAATCAAGTAAAGAGTCGAAGACAGAACAGAGCCCTGCGGCACACCAGCATTTATTTATATTACGAACAAGTGTATCATCGATCCCAAAAGCACGCATTTTCGATAAAAGAGCTTCATGCCAAACTCTGTCAAATGCCTTGGAGATATCAAGAGCAATAATCTTACTTTCACTAAAGCGACGTAATGATTTGTTCCACTGTTCGGTGAGATATGCCATCATATCACCAGTGGAACGGTTGCTGCGGAAGCCGTACTGACGGTCATGGAGAAGCTTTCGATCTTCGAGATATTCCTTAAGCTGACGGTTAATCAGTGTTTCCATGACCTTAGAAAGAAGGGATGTCAGTGCTATGGGTCGGTAGGAAGAGGGGGAGGATGGGTCACCTTTCTTAGGGACAGGCTGGACAAATGCTGTTTTCCATCTTCTAGGAAAGATTCCAGAAGAGTAGGAGCGATGGAAAAGCTTACGCAGTGGCTTTGCCAGTGTGGAAGAACACCTCTTCAGAAGAATCGGGGGCATACCATCCGAGCCAGCGGATTTGTGTATATCGAGATCTTTGAGAACTCTTGCTATTGTACGAGTACGGAAAAAAATTTGTCCCATGGAAAAATTTACATTCTCAAGTACAGGCGGGGCAACGTTGCTTTGAGGCAGTGTGGAGCTGGCAGCGAAATGGGCGGCGAGAAGGTTGGCCTTCTCTGAAGAGTAAACAATTGGTTTGTTATTGTCGATGAGCGTTGGAACCGAAGATGTCGAGGAGTTTTTTATATTTTTTACAAATGACCAACAATTTTTACTGCCTTTGGGACACTGCAGAATTTTGTGCCGTAATTTTTGGTCATGCAAAAATTTGGTTCTTTCAATAACGGAGTTGCATGAGTTCCTTGCTTGTTTGTGCTTTTTCCGATTTTCCTCTGTAGGGTTGGCTTTGTAAGATCGGAAACTTACTTCTTTGAGGCTGATAGCTTCTTTACACTCAGAATTAAACCAAGACTTTTCTTTAGGTTTGATGCTTTTTACTCTGTTAGGAATAAAAGTACGCATCCCTAGAAGAATCACATTTGTGATCATTTCAGCACTGGCATCAATGTCACTATCGAAGAAGCATAGTGACCAGTTAAAGTTTCGGAAAAAGATATTCAGGCCGTCCCAGTTGGCTTTCTCGTATTGCCAAACGGTTCTGGTGGGAAGTTTTTCTTTAATTGGATGGGTGGGGGATGAGAAATTAGCTGAAATGATACAATGGTCTGAAGTGCCAAACGGAGAAGTTACACTAATGGTATATTTATCAGGGTGAGAAGTAAGAAACAAGTCAAGAGTATGGGCGGCTTGCCCAGCAACATCCGGTATACGCGTTGGCACATCGATCAGTTGGGTAAGGTGATGTAACCCGGCAAATAGCTCGACATACCTTCCTTCAGGTGTTGTCTGACCAGAAAAGCGTAGCCAGTTGGAATTGTGTACATTGAAATCGCCCGCAATAACGATTTCAGTGCGAGGACAAAGGGAAACAATTTTCGAGATGGAATCAGACAATGCATCAAACTCGTTACAAGTCGAATTACTGTCAAAATTTGGACTCCTGTAAATAAAACAATAATGAATAATATGCTTGCGGACAATGAATTTGAGCCATAAGAAGTTAAGGTCCGTGTTGTAACATTGCCCATATTGGGGAAGGCTCTGGCAAGCAATTTCATTCCTAACATAGACCACGAGACCATGATGGGAAAAGAGTAATGGCACCAAACTATAACTATGTAGAGCAAATTCTGATAAATCAGTATTTACTCCAACCTGAGTTTCACTTAATGCCAAAACAGCTGGCCTGTGTTGAACAGTGTAGACGTACACGTGAAAGAAATTCTTTCTTAAACCACGAACATTTGAATACACGACACAAAAATCACTTACCATTTAAAAATACTTACATACAAAAACACAACTCTGATTAAGTCGAACTGCGCAGTGAAAATCCAAATTAACTTCTGTAATAATCAAACTGTCTTAGGTGTTATGCCCATAAGACAGCCTGTTTACAAAAAAATCAATCTAAACATTCAGCACAATAGGACAAATTCAGATGCCCTTATCTATTTACCGCAAGCATTGTATGGTTATACGATGCCTACAGTAGATAAGAAAGAGGCAGTTAAGCACAAAGGTCTTGCGACAAATAAGAGGATAATTTGTTATGCGAATACGTTTTATTTATTTTGTTTTCTTCCTCAGCGCGAGTGGGCATCTTTATCATTCATCCTACGACGCCAGTGAATATTATTATTTTTTTTTACAGCACACGCGAGGGGTTCTTTTTCCAATTTCTCTAACGAGTGTGTATTATTATTTTTTTTTAAAGCACTCGCGATAACAACGCGCAATAATTATTTTTTTGACTTTTGTTTTATTATTTGTGCGCGCACCTCGACGTCCGTCCTCTACGAGCTTAGGATCGACACAATTGCATACTCACTATCGGGCTGCAATCGATGCGCCTTTTGTGGGAGTATTTCAAAAATGATTTCCCATGAAAAAACTGCATACCGTAAATTTTATAACGTTGAACTTGAATGCTCAGTACGAAAGTTCATACGAGCAACAGTTTCAAAGTGTAGGATTACCCTTTGGCCAGGTTGCATTTTCTTTTGTGGGAATATTTCAAAAAATATTTCCCATGAAAGAACTGCATACCGTAAATTTTATAACCTTGAACTTGAATCCTCAATACGAAAGTTCATACGAACGACAGTTTTAAGGTGTAGAATTAACTTTTGGCCAGGTTGCATTTTCTTTTATGGGAATGAAATAATTCCCACGGAAAGTAAATCACCCTGAACCCGTTATATGCTCACGAAAGTGTCATCTAACGGTTCCAAGGTTAATAAAAAAAAGCTCAATCGTTGGTTCGAAGTGGTTTTGCGTGCGCGGATAGAGACAATTGTAAAGTAAAATTCATGGTGATAAGTTTGAAATTTTTGTTAAGTTGAAATTTTTACAAAGTGTATTTTATATATTCAAAGACTATACAAAGAAGAAATAAAACTTACCAATAAAAACAGAACAGTTGAAATTCTTACAAAGTGTATTTTATATATTCTAAGATTATACAAAGAAGAAATAAAACTTACAAATGAAAACAGAAAAGTTGAAATTTGATTAAATCAATAAAGAGTTTGGTTAGAGTTACAACAAAAGTTGAAATTTTATTAAAGCAATAAAAAGGTTGAAGTGCAAAAGAAAATATAACAATTGGCGCCCAACGTAAAAAAAAAAACAATAAAAAACTCCCAAAGTTAAAAATACGCAATTTGTTAATACAACAAATTACGCGTTTAAACTGGAAAAAACGATTTACAAAAACTCTAACTCTGAACAATTTGTGTTTTATGTCTGAAAAACAAAAATCCGTAACGGTTATATTTCCTGGAAATAGTGAAGCCGCAGGGAACAGAGCGTCAACAACCTCAAAGGCAAAAGCAGTACCAATTAAAACATTACGCAGTGGAACTATCTGAATCAACCCTAACGAAAGTCTGCAGTAACTACATTTAATTAACGAACAAGCGCGAGAGACAAACAATCTTTCGATTCCTCAGCTTGACGCTCTAGATAAAGCTTTAAAAGCAAAACGTGAGGAACGCTTAAAAAAGTAAAAGCACTTCATGAGAGCACCGATTAATTAAAAAAATTTAAATAAGCTTGATTGTCTCTCCCGGTCCATTCAAAAATATAAGGATAAGTCATTAGATTTAGAAGTAGGAAGTAACGAAATTGAACCTAATTTAGAAAGTGAAAACGAAGAAAATTTTTTATACTGGTTGAGCATATCGCTTACAGATTCGATAAAAAATTCATTTTGTTTAGGAAACGATAAAACAATAAAAATTTCAGTAGATACATCAAAAATATCTAAACTACTGGCACAAATGGTTTCAACATTTAGTGGTGAAATAACTGTTAATACAACAAGAGACCTGCAGACATTTTTGGGATGCTGTAAGAGAGTTCTTGGTTGCCTCAATGAAGCAGAAAAAGAACTTTTCCTACAAGTATTTCCAACAAGGCTTAGAGGTGAAGCATATCAATTGATTGCCTCAAATACCATAAACTCTTTTGAAGAAGCCGAAAGGCTTCTCAATCAAGCATACCTTCCACGTAAAACATACCAGGGCCTGGTAAACAGACTAATAACAATTCAGCAATCTCCACTAGAAGCTCTCTCTGCATTTATTTACAGAATAAAACAGATGTTGACGCTTTGTAAGGAGGCTGCATGCCACAAGTACGATGCAAAGGCAGCTCCAGCTGTGATCACACAGTTAGAGGATTTTGCCAAAAGTGCTCCTAAAAGTGGTGTGACAAATCCACACCTTTGAAAGCCCTAGATATGGAACGTCTCCAACAGATGGCCCAAGTCTCACAATATAATTCTTATACAACCACACATTTTCAACCTGTTCCAAGCCACCTAACCCCTGGCTACAATCTTCAGAATTGGCAAATATTACAAGCGTCACAACTTAATCCTTGTACAAATCCACAGTTTCAACATGTACAAAACAACCAAGCTACTAGTATTAATTTTCCAAATACTAGTTACAATTCTCTCGACCCCATAAGCAATTATTTTTCCCCAAATAATGACTATTTCACACCCGATATTAATTTTGTAAGCCCTAATACCCAGTTTCAACCACAAGTCCTATCACAAAACAGAACTGTGGACCCAATTATGCAACCCCAAGACTTTCCACAAAGTAAAGTTACACCAGAAAAACAAAATATAAAAAAAATTCTTTTGCGGACAGCATAGTATGCAGTTTCTGTAAAAAACGAGGACACACCTACACTGATTGTATCATTAGAAAAAACACACCTTTCTGTACGATATGCAAAAAGAATAATCACGATGCCAGAGACTGCAGAAGAACACAAACAAATAATAATAACATGGAGTTACAAAGAAAACCTTTCAAGGATCGTGAAGCCAACAAAAATCAAAACTCTCCAAGGGTTTACAATATAAGGCAACTGTGTGACTTCTGTGGTCATCGGAACCATGATGTTTCGGATTGTCATATAAAGAGCAGATGAGAATCAAAAAATTCGGGAAACTCGATGCGGTCGGGCTCAAAATCCCCAGCTCGACAACTCTAGAAAAACAAAACAGTATGGGAGATCTTCCGCTTCAATTAACTAGTGTCCCTACCGTAAAACTGCCTAGACATAGGCGTTAAGAAAACTGTAGAATTAGTAGTAGACACTGGGGTGGAGGTGAGCATTATTAAAGAAAAACAAATAAAATCAAAGGAAACAATAAATAAAAATAACGCATGCACACTGCAAACACCGTTTGGTATAGGAAACACAATAGGAAGTTGTCAGTAAACTTTAATCTTGAAACAAAAATCCCCTGCAATTTCCAAGTTGTTAACAACTTGCCCGGCTTGCCGGAAGATGGTCTGTTAGGGAACTATTTTCTTTCAAAAAATTGTAATATAGAAGGTTCTAAGCAACAGCTAACATTTCCTTGCATGGAAAGAAATGCAGAAGAATTCAGTATTCCTTTAGAAAATTGTCAACTACAAACTAAAATATTAACCTTTTCCCTGAATGAAGAAGGTTCTGGTACCTCCTACAAAAATAAAGAAGGCAATGGTATTCAAAGTTGGAACATATTACCCTTTTCAAATGGTATTACTTCTTTCGACAGAATGAACCATTCAACATGCACGATGACAGATAAAACTTCCGTCCACCTGACCAAAATGTTGGGTGTTGGGATTTCTAAATATAATTAAAGTCCAAAGTTAGTATGAAACTTTCTGCACGATGTGCCTATAAGAGGCAAGTCACTAAAATAGTCAAGGCGGTAAGCGAATACCTTAGCAAAGAGGAGTCACAGCTTACAAAAAGAGCCATTATGAACGACATTGAGAAAGAACTTGCGGCATTTATCCAGCGCTTAACAGCTGCCCACGAAAGTCTCGTGACTACAAATCTGGAGGTAAGCAGCATCAAGTTTCAGCAACACTCATGGCAGTTGATACGATTCTAGGGTGAGCTTTGCAAGGCTTAGACTCATCAAACGGTAAGAGCAATATAAATATGGCTAATCTTTTTTCTTCATTTCAAATCACTGCGTTGATGGATGATGAAATTTCCAAGTTCTGGTCCCTAGAAGCCATAGGGGTACAAAGTGAAGTAGCGGAGAAATCTAAAGCGGGACGTCTAGCCAGCACTGCGCTACGAAACCTGTTTGCCATGGAAAAATAACAACGCTACAGTGGGAAACAATAAACAATCCATTATCAAATGTCTTCGATTGCTCTTAAAGCGGCTAGCAAGAAATCCAAGCCAATTTACGGAGGAAGTACCTTCGCTCAATGAACAGCTACACGTCGGAGCAAACCTGATCCCAGGTGTCTTAACAGTGCTGTTTAACTTTCGACTAGTGAGATACGGGATTGTGGCTGATGTAGAAAAGGCTTTTCTACAAATTCTCCTTAATGAAAAAGATCGTGACTCTCACCGTTTTTTGTGGATCTGTAAGGACGAATCTTCGGACAGTACACCGAATTACCAAGAGTATCGAATGACCAGGCCACATTTTAGTAAATTGCAATCCATTCATTTTAATGGCAACGATACAAAAACATCTATCATTAGAAGAAGGCCATTTTCCGACTACATGGGAGGTAGTACGAAAGGGATTTTATGTGGATGACTTTGTTACAAGTTTTAACACTCCAGAGGAAGGGAAGCAGATTTATAATGAAGCTGTACCAATTATGTCCCGAGCTGGTATGAATCTTCGAAAATAGAACTCCAACGATACTGTGTTGAGAAATGATTTGGGTGTGGATTGTTCAACAAAGCAAAAAGTGTTGGGACTTGATTGGTTTGTTCATACGGATGAGATCGCGGTGTCTATGCAACAAGTTGGTTTTATCAAATTTATCAAGAGGAATTAAACGAGTGGTACTTCAAGCGATTGCCAGGATTTACGATCCCTTGGGAATATTTGGACCAGTCATCGTTAGACTGAAGATTTTATTCCAGTCCATTTGGAGAAGTAAGCTGTCCTGGGATCAGAATCTACCCACCGAACTTATGAGCGAATGGAATAGTTGTGTCAAAAGCCTACTTAAGTTGAAGGAATACACTATTCCAAGAGCAGCCTTGACGTCTTCAACTCACAAAATCACCCTTCACATCTTTGCTGATGCAAGCATGAAAGCTTACTTTCGCCTACATCAAATACAGCCACACTTCAGGTGCAGTCGAAACATCCTTTTTATGCGCAAAGAGTCGTGTGGCACCTCTAAAACAAGATAGGATGGAAGAGTTATCGAAACTGGAGCTCACCGCACCGTTAATAGCAGCACGTCTATGCTCATACCTTAAGCGCTCTCTCAAGATCTCTGTTTACAAGTTTTACCTATGCACTGACTCCAAAATAACATTAAACTGGATACAAGGTGAATTCGACAAATAGGAGCCTTACGTAAAGAGACGAGGTACCGAAATACGAAGCCTCACAGCAATATTTGACTGGAATCATTGCCCAGGAAAGGAGAATCCGGCCGACCAATTTGGCTCAAAAAGTAAAAACTACATCGACGACCCGCTAAATGAACTTAAAACCGTTACTTTCTTAATATTGCCAACGGAAAAGTCTTATCTTACCTGCAAAACTATAGAGCTCGTTCTCTGTTTTCAACGCTTTGATACCTGGGAACGCTTACTTAGAGTTACGGCCAGCATTACGCGTTTCATATAATCTTGCAAGAAGAAAATGAGGCCTGTGTCTAACTGTCTATTGGCTGAGGAACTTAATGCCACTGAGACATATTGGCTGAGGTACATTCAACTTAATAAATTTAATAACGAAATTTGTCTCTTACTTAAAGAAAAGCCTATACCCAAAAGCTCAAAGATTTGGCAGCTGTTTCCGTTCTTAGACCAAAGTGGTGTGTTGAGGTTGCGTGGGCGTTTCCAAGCGTTAAATGAATCAGAAAACTTCAACCATCCCATTATACTGGCTCATACTTCGTATATCACATTTCTCATAGCAAAGGATTATCATCAAAGAACGTTACATGGTGGAGTAAATCTAGTTCTGTCCCAGCTTCGAGAAAAGTTGTTCTGGAGACTGCAAGGGCGTCCAATGATCAAGCAAATACTCAAACAATGTATGGTGTGTCAAAAGCTTTGGGGCAAACCAGCCTCGCAGCCCTTTGGACCTGGTCCTATTGAGAGACTCTCGTCGACCAGACTCTTTGACTACACTAGGCGTGGACTTCGCAGGTCCAATTTAAATTCAATAAAAGGGAGTAAAGGACACAAAACCCTTTTATTGAATTTAATTCAACAAAAACTCCACAAAAAAACAACAACAAACAACTAGCAATAGTTTTTGTTGTTGCAATATATTTTGTATAAACTAATACATTCATAATTGATTAATTTAGATATATTTAATTGATTTAAATAACGTTGTGCTAATTAAAGAATTATATTCCGCTCAAGTCTCGGTCTTTTGATTTTGAAAGAAACTGTCTATTTGTTCGGATTTTTAACAGTGCTAACATGGGACTACACAAAATGTTAAATGCAGCTAAGCATGATTACCAAAGAATTGCTGATTTATTGAGTAAATTGGGCACAATGTTATTCATCCCGCTTCTCTTCATTTCGGTGGTTTATGGGAAGCAGGAGTGAAATTGGTAAAATACCGCTTAAAACCTGTTGCCCTAAATCAAGCTCTGACCTTCGAAGAGATCAGTACGCTTCTAACACAAATCGAAGCTTGTCTAAACTCAAGACCCCTCTGCCCAGTTACCGATGCCTTGGATGATTTCAACGCCTTAACACCAGCGCATTTTTTAAACGGCACGTCGATGCACACCATTCCCGAAGCAGACCTAACAAATGAGAAAATTGGCTACCTTGACAGATGGAAACAACTTTAAGCAACATTGCAACCTTCTGGAAAGAATGGATCGGAGAATATCTGACGAGACTTCAGAATCGACAAAAATGGCTGAAAATCGAAACCAACCCAAGATCGGGGACTTTGTTTTACTACGGGATGAAAGAATTCCACCGTCAAAATAGTCTATTGCAAGAATCAACGAAACGTATCCGGGACAGGATAATTTAATCCGAGTAGTTAAAGTCCGAATTCCAAACAACGAATTCAAAAAGCCGATCACGAAAATTTGCCCACTTCCGTCTAACAACACAAACACAGAAGACACACTTTACTTATCGAATACGTCAATAGTACACGAACAAATTGAACAACCAAACACAATAAATCAATATGCTAAGAATTTAATTAAACTCATTCAAATATGTACATTCTAGGCAAATTTAAACTCATAACACATTCAAAACATATTAAATAAAATACATTTCCAACCCATTCAAACCCAGTCATAACTCATTCAAACCCACTCATAACTCATTCAAACTCACTCAAATACATTCATAAGACACTCACAACTTTTTCATAGCAAACATACTGTCCACTAAAGAAAAATCATATCCAATTAAAAAAACAATAACTTAACAACCAAGATTCAAACCAAATTTAAAATAAAAGAATCATAATTCAATCAATCATTCAGTATTTAACTTAAGGCATAGAGATGAGAACAATATAAATTCTTAGCAACTATAAATTTAACAAAAGGAGAAATAATTAGGGAAAATGTTATTTGTTTTGAGAAAGGCTTTACTTTAAAAACTCATTAGACTTAAACTAAAATCTTAAAACTAACATAAAACAATTAAACATAATTATCTGGCAATATTTTTTAATATCGAATTTTCATTGATTAGGCATTTGTTAATGAAGTTCGAATTTATTATGGAACATTTGTCTTTTACTGTAGGAATATTTGCAATTTCGTGTAGTCCAATCGTTGAGAAATGCCAAGGGAGGTTTAAAATCGTTTTAAGTATTTTGTTTTGACAGATTTGTATTTTCTTATAGTGACAATCTGCACAAGTATACCAACACGGTGAAGCGTAAAGCATAGCAGGGAGAAAAACTACTTTATATATTAATAATTTATTTTCAAGGCTGAGGTGAGAGTTTTTGTTCAATAGTGGATACAAAATTTTGATTAAAAGTTGAGCTTTCTTTATACTTTCTAAAACTTGGTTAGAAAAGGTCAAGGTTTTATCTAAAGTTATACCCAAGTATTTTATAGTTTTTTCCCATTGAACTGGAGCATTGCAAACTAACAGATTTGTTTGAGGTAGATTACATTGCTTTCGTTTCTTTGTAAAGAAACAAGCTTGAGTCTTCACAGGGTTTATTTTGATTTTCCAGGAATAAAAGTAGAGTTCAATGTCGTCGAGTGCCTTTTGAAGGTTAGATACAATCTGTTGGCAGTTTTCTGAGATACTATAGATGCATGTATCGTCTGCGAAAAATGATCTTTTACAGAAGCTGAAAACGGGAAAGTCAGATACATATATATTATAAATCAAGGGAGAAAGGGTAGATCCTTGAGGAACACCGGCCTGTATAGAGTAATATGGAGATTTGCTATGTGAAATTTCAACAAAAAACTTTCTTTTACGTAGAAAACTTTGTATTAATTTAACAAGATAGGTTGGAAAACCATTTGAATCATAATTCACATTTGCTCATACAACACACGTAAACTATAAAACAAAAAAAAACTACAGTCCAGTTAAAACACACCCACACGGGTACTTGTGTGTGTGTTTTTAATGGACTGTAGATATATATATATCCACAGACGCATACAACGCACACAAACATACATATATATACTCAACCATGTATGTACCTAGTCATAAAATTACCCACTCACACACAATTATTCATGCATACACAGTACACATACATGAATTAATCGTCAAGTAAAAAAACAATATAAATATTCTAAAAAATACAATATATCTATATCAGTGGCGTGGCGTCCATATAACTCGATTCCTACCGTGTTACCTTTCAAAATTGTTCTTGCCACCAATGTTTGTAAAAAATAGAAACAACATGAATCCTAATAAATAAAATCATATGTGTGTATTCATTATACCTGCGAATGCAGACGTTCGCAACATCCTACTCGCCCACCCACCAACCCATCCACACACCAGCCAACCACCTCTGGGTATATCTTTCTACTATACACACATAAACCTCATTGTCTTACTAATTGCATCTTTATTTTCTAACTGTCAAAACACCCCATCAACATATGTAAAGCGATATCAGATCAAAGTAACTCGAAATGTATCGGGTTATTAAATGTGTTGCTTGATAGAACAAAACTGTTTTCTTTCCTTTTTTTCCTTTATCGTTCACTGAGTTTGACTCCTCTCTTTTCAATACACGCTTTCTTATGCAAGAAAATAACCCGATTTTCTTCGATTTATTTTGGTGAAATTTGTATGGATCTCGCATCTCGCTACATTGGCTGCTGTGTTGAGTTTATTGAGCCGGTCAGGTCTGTTACTATTTGAAAATTTCAGTTATCGAGTAGATTGCGATGCATAACTTAAGTGAAAATAATATAAATATTTTTTTATTTTTGTGGGGTTTACTAAAACAAAAACAAATTAAAAACAGAAAAGTGTGGAAAGCGTGAAAAGTTTGTTTTTTAAGTTTAGATTGTTAGATAAAAATGGCTTAATTAAGTGTAGATTGTTGCTTAATAGATTTTCTTTTAGAGGAAGGGAATGATTTCAGTAAGCTTACTTTTATTAAAAAAAAGTTATAGATTTAGGACGATTTACTCCTCCTTTGAAAATTGATTACCAACGCAAGGATGGTTTTGTGTCTGATTTTAATGAATCTTTGTACCAAAAACATACTTGGTTGACTGGTAGTTGTAAGCTTTTTTCGAATTCCCCAAGTGTTTGGAGCCGTACGAGCTACACCGACATAAATAATTTTGTAAATTCTGCAAAAAAAAAACATGTCAAGACGGAAAAACAAATTTCTTAGCTGTTTATCTTTGCACGAATTCGGAACGAACCGCATTGAAACCTCCTTAGGTAATTCTTTTGCAATTCACAATAAAAAAGTAGATACAAATCGTAAACTAATAGAGCGGTTTACAGTAAATCTTTTAGGGAAACAGGAGCAAGCATTTCGATGAAAAGCTGGCTGAAAAGCCGGATTCTTGTAATCGTGGTAACTATGTCGAAACGATATTATATTTATCAAGGTATGACACATTAATGGACTCCCATTTAGAGCAGTGTAGTTCTCAAAATCCAATTTTTTCCGGTATCTCAAATGACATTACAAAAGGATTTGATACATTGTACCGCTGCAATTAATAAGTCTGAAATTAAGCTAGAAATTAGTCAAACGCGATTTTTGACCATTATGATTGATGAAACACCAGACGTGAGTCATAGGGAACACTTAAGTGCCGTATTACGGTACTTATCAGAGGATGGAATAGACGTAAGTCCAAGTCGCAATGCAGATGTGCTGCCAAAGCACGTTCTTAATATACAAATAGTAAACCGACGCATGGCGGGAGTATCGGAGACTCGATTGCATTACCATTCACAAATAATCAACGTTATTTTAAACTGCATACCAGATATTGTTGAAACTTTTAATCAGATATTAGATAAACCTAATGAAGGGGACAATGACGCCCTTTCTATGGCCGAGGCTTTGTTAATAAAACTAGAGAGCAAAGACTTATGTTTTTTACTTAGCACTCTATCCGAAATCTTTGCTAAGACCTCTGTTCTGTTTAATTTGGTACAAAACAAACAAACGGATGTTGAAATTGCGAAGCGAGAGATCGAGTGTTTTGAGTCTTGGCTTGGCTCTGAGTTTCTAAATAAATTTGAATCAATTTTTCAAAATGTAAGCGATTGTGCTGAACCTCCACGAAAACGCCGATTGCTCGAAATTTATTTAAAGACTCATTACAAGCGCCTTTTTGTTGAAATAAAAGACAAAATTATATGCCAACTTAAAACAAGGTATATTTCTTTGACGGAATTAACTTGTTTGGATTTATTGAATAAGTCGAAATACGATCGGCTTGCGCTTTTAAATCCTGATGAAAAAATGTCTTCTTTGATTATTTCTTTTCCCGCTCTGAAAAACGAACTGAAAGTTTTGTATACAACTTCTTCACTTCGTCAGCTTGAAGTTTTAGCACTCCATAAACATTTAGGAAGTGAAATATTGCGTCACACATTTCCGCAAATTTTAAATTTAAGTGCTCTTTTTTTCATACTTCCGATAACTGTTGCCTCCGTGGAGAGATCTTTTTCAGCTCTGAAAATAAAACATACATATTTAAGAAATTCTCAAGGAGAAAACAGGCTCTCCGATTTAGCACTTTTGTCGATAGAAAAGCGACTCCTTCTAAAAATTAAGAGTAGACCTGACTTTGATGAAAAAGTTTTTGCAGAATATATTAAAAAAGATCGAAGAATAGCTCTAGAATACAAATAAAAAAATGCACAATTTAGCAAAACTTTTTACAGATTTTTTAACGCTAACCTGTAACTGTTTTTAATTGAAATATAAATCAGTATTATCTATTTTTAATTTGGTTACATAATTATTTTTATAACATTTTATTTATTGATATTTTTGTTTATTTTGTTGTTTTTTAATGTTACTTATTTATTTATTAACAAAAGCATTTGTGAATTTCCTTTATTTTTTACTTTTAATGTTCCTTAATCAGATAGGCAAAACACGATATAATGTTAAGTAGACTTTTCTAATATACGTTAATTTTTTGCGACCATTTGAAATTATCCACGCCACCCCACTGATATATATAGAATAAAATCTTTAAGAAAATTAATAAAATTACAAAAATTAATTAAAACTAAAAAAAAAAATATGTGAAATTATAAAGTAAAAATGTCACCAGTTCAACATTGAACTACCTTCGTTGGCAACCATACGAGCACACTTAATAAAGATATGTAGATAAAAAAAATCTGAAAGAAAAACAAGCAGTCAATGAAAAAAGGGTTATTTTATCAACAACTCACCATGAATGGAATAAAATACACAAACAGCAAATAAAAAGTCTACTTGGCACATTGAATACAAAACATTCACAATTAACTAAGTACTTCAAGATAAGAAATTAATAGAAACAACACAAACAATACACATTTCATCACATATTTTAATAAACAATTTGAACACGAATTGCATCAAAACGAAATAATTTGTAAGCGTAAAATTTAACACACGAAGTTGAAAATTTAACCCATAAATAGAAACTTGAAAACGAACTTTCTTAATCAATTACAACTAAAACTATGTCAAAAATCAACATGGCGTTTGACAGGCGAGACTCGAAATACGAAGCTTTATCGTTAAACCGTTGAACCGTTGAATCAAACAAAGTCACTCGATGTAAACAAACTTCAATCTGCAAATTCCCATGAAAATATCCGGAAAATGGAATCGAAACAAGAACTCCAAAACAATAAATACATTTCGTCTGATGCTGTTCTCTATGGCATCCCTCAAATACAAGATGAGAATTTAAAATCGTATTTCAATCACTTATGTCACACTCTTGAAATCAAACCACCATCTCTAAACGGCATTTCCGCACTCGCCCGGTAAACAAAACCACAAAAAGCTCCGCGATTCTGATTAAATTACAGTCACCGTACAACAAAAATTTCGTGTTGAAATCTATCGCTAAACACCGCAACGACCTGAACAAAAAAAAACTTTGTCTGCGCGACGTAGGATTGAGCCAAGAAAAGGAAACTTCAATTTTTCTTCGAAAGTGTTTAACAAAAAAAAACTTTTTACTTCAGACTGCGCTTCGACTAAAAAGATCAAAACACCTGTCGTCAGTATATACTATTCGCGGATTTGTTAACATTAAATGTCAACTAGATGATGAAGCACATTTGGTCGAAAACATCGAAGATATAAGTGGAATTGCCAAGACTGCACACACGTCAGCCATATAAAATAGCGCTTCTCAAACTTTTTTATTTCGCTTTTAAATCAATTCTTAATTCTTAATTCTTAATTATTTTAAATATTTCTTTTGCTTGTTTTTTTTCTCAACTCTTTTCATTTTTAAAATCTTACACAAATTACATATTTATATATCCATTGTTCAAAGATTTTTGATCTGAGGAGAAATAAATTACATATAAGCTGAGATGACTATCAGTAATTTAAATAATAGTGGTTTCACAAGCAATGGTAGTAGTAGGGTTCTGCGTTCAATGGTTAACATTCTATCTTATCAAAGTAAGTCTTAAAATATGCCATTTATATGCACAAAGCTTATAGCCAAAAATTGACGGGTTTAGGGATATATTTTTTGAATCTAAGGTTGATGTAATATGCGTTTCCGAAACTTGGCTTATACACAGTTATAACGATGAAATATGCGGAGTAAGGGGTTATAAGGTCTTTCGTGCAGATAGAAAAGGGCGTATAGGTGTTGGCGTGGCGATATTTATTAGAGAAGGTATAACATGCAAAATTAAATGTCGTTCAGGTACTGGTAGTGCTATAGAATACGTATTTGTGGATCTAATATGTGGTGCGGATAAGTTACTTATTGGAACGGTTTACAGACCTAATAAGAATATTTTTTTACTTGCGATTTATAGGGACTATAAGGCAAGTTATGCATTCGTAAAAATACATTTAAAAATTCTAACAATCAAACATGACATTACGATGATAGAGAAGTAAAAAAAAGTGGGTCCAAAAATTCCGTCCGTCTGTTTGTCTGTCTGTCTTTCTGTCTGTCCGTATCGATTTCTACAGCCTAAACGGTTGGGCCGATTTGATTCAAACTTGGTATATAGTATTTTTAGAGTATTCTACCCGACTGTTTTTCGAATTGGCATTCTAGCTCCAAAAGCTCCAAGACTAACCGTAATGCCATATAACTTTAAATGAAAAATTAATTTTTCTCGAAAACGGCTCCTACGATTTTGATAAAACTTTCTGAAAGGTGTTTTCTATGCAAAATATATCTTTAGGTTTTAATGTTTTTTTCAGAAAAAGTTCTATAACGGTACCTCTCATATGAGCAGTTTTTTTTAAATCAGACTTTATCGTTAACTAATAGGCGGATTTTGATGAAATTTTCAAACAACATGTAGTGCTTTATGATTTAAATCGTCTATTAAAATTTTCAAAAACATTTTCTTGAAAAAACTTGTCGAAATATTTAAAAATTAAAAATTTCTACAATAGAAAACAGCAAAAGAAATAAGATGGCTTACAAAATTGTTTCCCAAAAAACGTTATGAATAGTGTTTTTTTGATTTCAGGATTATAGGTACCTAATATCCATAAATTCGATTAATACCTACCCACACCATACGTTTATCGATCCATCAAACATTATTAAGCTATTTTAATTAATTTGATTTCAAAAAGTAAATTATTGTTACTGGGACGTATATAGGTCCCTATACCTAGCATTATTGCCCTACTGCTGATTCCCACGAATCTTTATGCCAGTTGTTCAAATTTTTCCATACCAAAATGAAAATTACACTGAAAAAAGTCCTTTATACACATCTTTCTATTAGCAAATTAAATTATAAACAGTAAACAACAAGTGGAACGATAATACACTAAAAAACTGCAAGAGCTAACAATCCTATATATATATGTGTTTATCTCTTTGTCGTGACGCATGTTCGTTCGATATAGAAACCACAACTATTCTAAAGAAGTTGCACGTAAAAAAAACATTAAAATTAAATCTTTGTCAAAAAGACGCCTGCACTTAAAAAGGATTAGCACATAGGAGCACATACGTGCGACCCAGCGGTGCCTTATATTTCAATTAATGGATGAAATATCTGTTCAATCTTCTAAAATAGTTATAGGCGTAGACTTTAACAGTAATCTCTTAGTTGAAAAAAATTTAATTGATGGAATGAGAACTTTTAATATGTACCCTGAAACACTTCCTTTCCAACATATTTTTCTGGCGATTCGAGAACACTGTTAGACATTTTTTCGTAAGTGATACAAATAAGGTACTTTTTAAAGATCAGCTTTTTTTTCTCTTACTTACGATATTTAAATTTCAAATTACTATCGCACCAAGATCGATTTGCTATAAAGCGCTGAGTCAGGCTTGAATTGAGTGAAATTCGATTTTACGATCTTGTGTATTTCGCTTGAGTTAAGTTATAGGCATTTGTTGGTCATTGTCGATGCTTTTTCGAAGTTTACATGGATATTCCCTGTAAAGTCTACAGGTGCCCAGGAAGTTGTGAAGAAGCTGTTGTTCCAGAGTGAAACTTTCGGCGATCCAGTGCGAGTCATTATATTTACCTCTAATCTTTTCAAAGAGTATTGCGAAGAACGCAAAATTAACCATTCGCTTGTAACTACTGGGGTTGCTCGAGGAAATGGACATGTTGACAGAGTTAACAGGACTATTGTGGAAACGTTAACAAAAATGTCAGTCGATGCTCCGGATAAGTGGTTCAAACTTGTTCCAGGACTGCAAAGAATCTAAAACTTAACGGTAAATCGAAGCACAAACATAACTCCATTTGAGTTAATGTTCGGAGTTCATATGAAATGTGTAGAGAATATTGAACTCAAGAAACTGATGGAAGAGCTACTTATTGAAGAATTCGAAGACAAAAGGAAGGAGATGCGAAGCCAGGCTAAGGAACAAATTGCAAAAGTTCAAGAAGAAAACCGAAAAGGCTACAACCGGAAACGAAAAGTTGCTACAAGATACAATTTGGGAGATCTGGTTGCGATAAAGAAAACTCAATTCGCACCCGGTACTAAGTCGTACCCGTTATACTTAAGCCCGTATGAAGTCGTTTAAGTCAAACGAAACGACCGATATGAAGTTCGTAAAGCGGGAGCTCACGAGGGACCAAACTCTACCTCGTCCTCCGCCGACGATGTCTAAAGATGTACTAACCCAAAGGTTACTGTTCGTCTGAAGCAGCCGACTAGAAGGATGGCCGAATGTAGGATGACTACATCTCCCAAATAAATAAAAACCCTAAATCAAAACCAAACATTTAAAATTTACACTATTCTATCTTACATTGTATTTGCAAACCATTCCATTTCAAACATACAAATTTATGTACAAACTACAGTATAAATACAAAACTTAACGTAAGGAACGGCATTCTTAAAAGTTAAGTCAAGTTAAGGTCATGTTAAGAAGTTAAGTTAAAGTAAAGTGAATCTAAGGTTCTACTATCCTATATTTTCGTCTATATTCTTTTCTATAATTAAATAATAATAATTAAATAATCTTAATTAATAATAAACTAAAAAAACTATAGAATATTTTGAATTAAAAAAAACTATTAAAACTTAAATAATTTTTCTTGTTCTAATTTATTCCCTTTCCTCCCCCTACATACAAATCAACAGATTCCTTCGGAGAAATAATATGATATCTGTGCAACAATCTGGTTTTAGAGAGAAACACAGTTGTTCCACTACACTCATTAATGTCATTGAACAACAAGCTGTGTACGCAAACGGTCAAATGTCTGATTTTCTTCCTATCACAAGAGGTGTACCCCAGGGATCGACCCACTGTTGTTCTCTCTATATATTAATGAACTTCCACAAATCGTTTCTCAATCAAGAATTCAAATGTACGCAGACGACGTTCAATTATACAAATTTAAGACTCTGTCTCTACAATTAATAAAGACTTAGAAAAAATTTCACTGTTTGACCAAAGAATTGGGCTTTTTTTTAAATCCGAGTAATCTAGGTAGATCTTTCATACTTTCCACAAATTTGTATTGACGGAGCAGTAGTAGAATATGTAGAGACTGAAAAGAGACTGGGTATGATATTTAACCGACTTGGGACACGCACATTAATGCAGTTATAGGAAGAGCATATGGTGTTCTGCACATGTTATGCGTCGCTTAAAACTATACTTCCCTAAAACCTAGATTAATGCTGGCTAAAACCTTGGTTATACCAATACTGATTAACGGATGTGAAATCCATTGCAATTGCGACTATAATAGCAGAAGAAAACTTAATGATGCGTACAATTGTGTTGCTAGATATATATATATAAGCTTAAAAGGTATGATAGGATATCGCTCTACTCAAAAGCTATTTATAACCTTACATTTGATAACCTCATCCGGCACAGGACCTTAGTTTTATTGTTTCGGGTAATGCAAACACATCAACCTTTTTATCTCTTTGATCGATTGCAAATGCCTTCTTCCATTAGATTGCAACAAATTCTACAAAATTGGTTTACGTGTTTAACCTCTGAACGACAGTTCTTCATCAATGCGACTCGTTTGTGGAACAATCTACCTATAAGAATTAAACGCATAATTGATTCCCGGAGTTTGAAAATAATTAAGCTGCTCATTTAGCACGCAATTAAAGCCTTTTTTCTACAAAGATCTTTTCTGAAATAATAGAATAAATGCACACCCAATAAAAACAGTGTAATAGCCTTAACAGTAAAAGAAAACATTAACAACATAAAAGAATGAAAACAATTTGGTAATTGAATAGCCTAATATTATTTTCTTAATTTTTTTTATAAAGTTAGCTTAAAATTATTTTATATTTAAACTTGTATTAGTTTATAAGATATTGTATCTTAAAATGCAAGTGTGCAAATAAAACAAAGAAACAAAAAAAAAAACTTAATCATATGGTCGAGTGTTAAAAAATATTTATTTATGTAATTCGTAAGCAGATGGCGCTAATAATTATTTAATTTTTTGTTAAAAATATGGATAATAATAAATTTTATGCATAGTTACTAATAAACTTCTCTTTTTATCTTGAAAATATACATGCGTAAAATAAAGATCAATCATTTTAAATT
Source organism: Platycheirus rosarum (assembly GCA_963971375.1). Classification (NCBI taxonomy): domain Eukaryota; kingdom Metazoa; phylum Arthropoda; class Insecta; order Diptera; family Syrphidae; genus Platycheirus; species Platycheirus rosarum. Next base: position 70,908,635 of record OZ020510.1, read on the forward strand.
TAAGTGCTCTTTTTTTCATACTTCCGATAACTGTTGCCTCCGTGGAGAGATCTTTTTCAGCTCTGAAAATAAAACATACATATTTAAGAAATTCTCAAGGAGAAAACAGGCTCTCCGATTTAGCACTTTTGTCGATAGAAAAGCGACTCCTTCTAAAAATTAAGAGTAGACCTGACTTTGATGAAAAAGTTTTTGCAGAATATATTAAAAAAGATCGAAGAATAGCTCTAGAATACAAATAAAAAAATGCACAATTTAGCAAAACTTTTTACAGATTTTTTAACGCTAACCTGTAACTGTTTTTAATTGAAATATAAATCAGTATTATCTATTTTTAATTTGGTTACATAATTATTTTTATAACATTTTATTTATTGATATTTTTGTTTATTTTGTTGTTTTTTAATGTTACTTATTTATTTATTAACAAAAGCATTTGTGAATTTCCTTTATTTTTTACTTTTAATGTTCCTTAATCAGATAGGCAAAACACGATATAATGTTAAGTAGACTTTTCTAATATACGTTAATTTTTTGCGACCATTTGAAATTATCCACGCCACCCCACTGATATATATAGAATAAAATCTTTAAGAAAATTAATAAAATTACAAAAATTAATTAAAACTAAAAAAAAAATATGTGAAATTATAAAGTAAAAATGTCACCAGTTCAACATTGAACTACCTTCGTTGGCAACCATACGAGCACACTTAATAAAGATATGTAGATAAAAAAAATCTGAAAGAAAAACAAGCAGTCAATGAAAAAAGGGTTATTTTATCAACAACTCACCATGAATGGAATAAAATACACAAACAGCAAATAAAAAGTCTACTTGGCACATTGAATACAAAACATTCACAATTAACTAAGTACTTCAAGATAAGAAATTAATAGAAACAACACAAACAATACACATTTCATCACATATTTTAATAAACAATTTGAACACGAATTGCATCAAAACGAAATAATTTGTAAGCGTAAAATTTAACACACGAAGTTGAAAATTTAACCCATAAATAGAAACTTGAAAACGAACTTTCTTAATCAATTACAACTAAAACTATGTCAAAAATCAACATGGCGTTTGACAGGCGAGACTCGAAATACGAAGCTTTATCGTTAAACCGTTGAACCGTTGAATCAAACAAAGTCACTCGATGTAAACAAACTTCAATCTGCAAATTCCCATGAAAATATCCGGAAAATGGAATCGAAACAAGAACTCCAAAACAATAAATACATTTCGTCTGATGCTGTTCTCTATGGCATCCCTCAAATACAAGATGAGAATTTAAAATCGTATTTCAATCACTTATGTCACACTCTTGAAATCAAACCACCATCTCTAAACGGCATTTCCGCACTCGCCCGGTAAACAAAACCACAAAAAGCTCCGTGATTCTGATTAAATTACAGTCACCGTACAACAAAAATTTCGTGTTGAAATCTATCGCTAAACACCGCAACGACCTGAACAAAAAAAAACTTTGTCTGCGCGACGTAGGATTGAGCCAAGAAAAGGAAACTTCAATTTTTCTTCGAAAGTGTTTAACAAAAAAAAACTTTTTACTTCAGACTGCGCTTCGACTAAAAAGATCAAAACACCTGTCGTCAGTATATACTATTCGCGGATTTGTTAACATTAAATGTCAACTAGATGATGAAGCACATTTGGTCGAAAACATCGAAGATATAAGTGGAATTGCCAAGACTGCACACACGTCAGCCATATAAAATAGCGCTTCTCAAACTTTTTTATTTCGCTTTTAAATCAATTCTTAATTCTTAATTCTTAATTATTTTAAATATTTCTTTTGCTTGTTTTTTTTCTCAACTCTTTTCATTTTTAAAATCTTACACAAATTACATATTTATATATCCATTGTTCAAAGATTTTTGATCTGAGGAGAAATAAATTACATATAAGCTGAGATGACTATCAGTAATTTAAATAATAGTGGTTTCACAAGCAATGGTAGTAGTAGGGTTCTGCGTTCAATGGTTAACATTCTATCTTATCAAAGTAAGTCTTAAAATATGCCATTTATATGCACAAAGCTTATAGCCAAAAATTGACGGGTTTAGGGATATATTTTTTGAATCTAAGGTTGATGTAATATGCGTTTCCGAAACTTGGCTTACACACAGTTATAACGATGAAATATGCGGAGTAAGGGGTTATAAGGTCTTTCGTGCAGATAGAAAAGGGCGTATAGGTGTTGGCGTGGCGATATTTATTAGAGAAGGTATAACATGCAAAATTAAATGTCGTTCAGGTACTGGTAGTGCTATAGAATACGTATTTGTGGATCTAATATGTGGTGCGGATAAGTTACTTATTGGAACGGTTTACAGACCTAATAAGAATATTTTTTTACTTGCGATTTATAGGGACTATAAGGCAAGTTATGCATTCGTAAAAATACATTTAAAAATTCTAACAATCAAACATGACATTACGATGATAGAGAAGTAAAAAAAAGTGGGTCCAAAAATTCCGTCCGTCTGTTTGTCTGTCTGTCTTTCTGTCTGTCCGTATCGATTTCTACAGCCTAAACGGTTGGGCCGATTTGATTCAAACTTGGTATATAGTATTTTTAGAGTATTCTACCCGACTGTTTTTCGAATTGGCATTCTAGCTCCAAAAGCTCCAAGACTAACCGTAATGCCATATAACTTTAAATGAAAAATTAATTTTTCTCGAAAACGGCTCCTACGATTTTGATAAAACTTTCTGAAAGGTGTTTTCTATGCAAAATATATCTTTAGGTTTTAATGTTTTTTTCAGAAAAAGTTCTATAACGGTACCTCTCATATGAGCAGTTTTTTTTAAATCAGACTTTATCGTTAACTAATAGGCGGATTTTGATGAAATTTTCAAACAACATGTAGTGCTTTATGATTTAAATCGTCTATTAAAATTTTCAAAAACATTTTCTTGAAAAAACTTGTCGAAATATTTAAAAATTAAAAATTTCTACAATAGAAAACAGCAAAAGAAATAAGATGGCTTACAAAATTGTTTCCCAAAAAACGTTATGAATAGTGTTTTTTTGATTTCAGGATTATAGGTACCTAATATCCATAAATTCGATTAATACCTACCCACACCATACGTTTATCGATCCATCAAACATTATTAAGCTATTTTAATTAATTTGATTTCAAAAAGTAAATTATTGTTACTGGGACGTATATAGGTCCCTATACCTAGCATTATTGCCCTACTGCTGATTCCCACGAATCTTTATGCCAGTTGTTCAAATTTTTCCATACCAAAATGAAAATTACACTGAAAAAAGTCCTTTATACACATCTTTCTATTAGCAAATTAAATTATAAACAGTAAACAACAAGTGGAACGATAATACACTAAAAAACTGCAAGAGCTAACAATCCTATATATATATGTGTTTATCTCTTTGTCGTGACGCATGTTCGTTCGATATAGAAACCACAACTATTCTAAAGAAGTTGCACGTAAAAAAAACATTAAAATTAAATCTTTGTCAAAAAGACGCCTGCACTTAAAAAGGATTAGCACATAGGAGCACATACGTGCGACCCAGCGGTGCCTTATATTTCAATTAATGGATGAAATATCTGTTCAATCTTCTAAAATAGTTATAGGCGTAGACTTTAACAGTAATCTCTTAGTTGAAAAAAATTTAATTGATGGAATGAGAACTTTTAATATGTACCCTGAAACACTTCCTTTCCAACATATTTTTCTGGCGATTCGAGAACACTGTTAGACATTTTTTCGTAAGTGATACAAATAAGGTACTTTTTAAAGATCAGCTTTTTTTTCTCTTACTTACGATATTTAAATTTCAAATTACTATCGCACCAAGATCGATTTGCTATAAAGCGCTGAGTCAGGCTTGAATTGAGTGAAATTCGATTTTACGATCTTGTGTATTTCGCTTGAGTTAAGTTATAGGCATTTGTTGGTCATTGTCGATGCTTTTTCGAAGTTTACATGGATATTCCCTGTAAAGTCTACAGGTGCCCAGGAAGTTGTGAAGAAGCTGTTGTTCCAGAGTAAAACTTTCGGCGATCCAGTGCGAGTCATTATATTTACCTCTAATCTTTTCAAAGAGTATTGCGAAGAACGCAAAATTAACCATTCGCTTGTAACTACTGGGGTTGATCGAGGAAATGGACATGTTGACAGAGTTAACAGGACTATTGTGGAAACGTTAACAAAAATGTCAGTCGATGCTCCGGATAAGTGGTTCAAACTTGTTCCAGGACTGCAAAGAATCTAAAACTTAACGGTAAATCGAAGCACAAACATAACTCCATTTGAGTTAATGTTCGGAGTTCATATGAAATGTGTAGAGAATATTGAACTCAAGAAACTGATGGAAGAGCTACTTATTGAAGAATTCGAAGACAAAAGGAAGGAGATGCGAAGCCAGGCTAAGGAACAAATTGCAAAAGTTCAAGAAGAAAACCGAAAAGGCTACAACCGGAAACGAAAAGTTGCTACAAGATACAATTTGGGAGATCTGGTTGCGATAAAGAAAACTCAATTCGCACCCGGTACTAAGTCGTACCCGTTATACTTAAGCCCGTATGAAGTCGTTAAAGTCAAACGAAACGACCGATATGAAGTTCGTAAAGCGGGAGCTCACGAGGGACCAAACTCTACCTCGTCCTCCGCCGACGATGTCTAAAGATGTACTAACCCAAAGGTTACTGTTCGTCTGAAGCAGCCGACTAGAAGGATGGCCGAATGTAGGATGACTACATCTCCCAAATAAATAAAAACCCTAAATCAAAACCAAACATTTAAAATTTACACTATTCTATCTTACATTGTATTTGCAAACCATTCCATTTCAAACATACAAATTTATGTACAAACTACAGTATAAATACAAAACTTAACGTAAGGAACGGCATTCTTAAAAGTTAAGTCAAGTTAAGGTCATGTTAAGAAGTTAAGTTAAAGTAAAGTGAATCTAAGGTTCTACTATCCTATATTTTCGTCTATATTCTTTTCTATAATTAAATAATAATAATTTAATAATCTTAATTAATAATAAACTAAAAAAACTATAGAATATTTTGAATTAAAAAAAACTATTAAAACTTAAATAATTTTTCTTGTTCTAATTTATTCCCTTTCCTCCCCCTACATACAAATCAACAGATTCCTTCGGAGAAATAATATGATATCTGTGCAACAATCTGGTTTTAGAGAGAAACACAGTTGTTCCACTACACTCATTAATGTCATTGAACAACAAGCTGTGTACGCAAACGGTCAAATGTCTGATTTTCTTCCTATCACAAGAGGTGTACCCCAGGGATCGACCCACTGTTGTTCTCTCTATATATTAATGAACTTCCACAAATCGTTTCTCAATCAAGAATTCAAATGTACGCAGACGACGTTCAATTATACAAATTTAAGACTCTGTCTCTACAATTAATAAAGACTTAGAAAAAATTTCACTGTTTGACCAAAGAATTGGGCTTTTTTTTAAATCCGAGTAATCTAGGTAGATCTTTCATACTTTCCACAAATTTGTATTGACGGAGCAGTAGTAGAATATGTAGAGACTGAAAAGAGACTGGGTATGATATTTAACCGACTTGGGACACGCACATTAATGCAGTTATAGGAAGAGCATATGGTGTTCTGCACATGTTATGCGTCGCTTAAAACTATACTTCCCTAAAACCTAGATTAATGCTGGCTAAAACCTTGGTTATACCAATACTGATTAACGGATGTGAAATCCATTGCAATTGCGACTATAATAGCAGAAGAAAACTTAATGATGCGTACAATTGTGTTGCTAGATATATATATATAAGCTTAAAAGGTATGATAGGATATCGCTCTACTCAAAAGCTATTTATAACCTTACATTTGATAACCTCATCCGGCACAGGACCTTAGTTTTATTGTTTCGGGTAATGCAAACACATCAACCTTTTTATCTCTTTGATCGATTGCAAATGCCTTCTTCCATTAGATTGCAACAAATTCTACAAAATTGGTTTACGTGTTTAACCTCTGAACGACAGTTCTTCATCAATGCGACTCGTTTGTGGAACAATCTACCTATAAGAATTAAATGCATAATTGATTCCCGGAGTTTGAAAATAATTAAGCTGCTCATTTAGCACGCAATTAAAGCCTTTTTTCTACAAAGATCTTTTCTGAAATAATAGAATAAATGCACACCCAATAAAAACAGTGTAATAGCCTTAACAGTAAAAGAAAACATTAACAACATAAAAGAATGAAAACAATTTGGTAATTGAATAGCCTAATATTATTTTCTTAATTTTTTTTATAAAGTTAGCTTAAAATTATTTTATATTTAAACTTGTATTAGTTTATAAGATATTGTATCTTAAAATGCAAGTGTGCAAATAAAACAAAGAAACAAAAAAAAAAAACTTAATCATATGGTCGAGTGTTAAAAAATATTTATTTATGTAATTCGTAAGCAGATGGCGCTAATAATTATTTAATTTTTTGTTAAAAATATGGATAATAATAAATTTTATGCATAGTTACTAATAAACTTCTCTTTTTATCTTGAAAATATACATGCGTAAAATAAAGATCAATCAAATCAAAATCAACACCTAAAATGTCAAATACTTACGATGAACTTACATGCACTTATGATGAGAAGAGAAATGCTGCATACAAGCGTTGAAAAAGATTCCGAATCCCATCATTATTTTATTTTTATAAGACGTTACGAAATGCTGTTAACACTGAAATAAGGAACTCAAAGGAAAGGTTTTATGCCTCCAAGTTTAACCTTTCTTTACAACAATATAAAATCCCTTGGTAGCTCAAAACAATCTGAATGCTCCGATTTCGTCTGCAATAAAAAAGAGCTGAATAATCTATTTGTTAATGTTCCTTCCACCTTAAGCGTTTCTGATGACTCTTACATCGACACAAACTTGGTTACTGAAACTGACAACGTTAAAACGTTAAGCTTCCATAGAGTCAGTGAATTGAAAGTGTATAAGGTTCTGAGTGAGATAAAGTCTAATGCTATCGGTTTGGATGCAAATCACCCTAGATTCATCAAACTGCTTTTTCTGTTTCTCTGACGTCTCACCCTACATTTCCCATATCTTCAATTCCATCTTAACTTCCTCCTGCTATCCTAAGCTCTGGAAAGCCTTCAAAGTAATCCTAGTTCCTAAAAAGTCCCTCACAAAACAGAAAGAATACCGCCCAATATCCATTTTACCTTTTATTTCTAAAGCGTTTGAAAAGATAATGACCCCGCAGATTTCATCATTTTTAAGTAGCTGTAGACTACTCTCATCCAACCAATCTGGATTCAGAATTTAACACAGCCTCAACACGGCACTGCTAAAAATAGTCGATGACATCCGACAAGAACTGGATAAAAATCTTGTAAAAGATTTTTCTAAGGCGTTTAACTCAGATCCGGACAGTTTTTTATTGGAAAAGTCAAAGCACAATTTTTTCTTTGAAAACACGACTCTTTCTCTCATTAATGAATACCTAACTGGTAGAACTCAGGTTGTTCTAGTTAATAATAAACTTTCTGATTTCCTCTCAACGCATGCTGGTGTACCACAAAGATCAATTTTGGGCCCACTCCTCTTCACTTTATTTAATAATGATCTTCTCTCCATCTTCAAATTTTGTAGGATCCATATGTATGCGGATGATGTTCAAATTTAGATGAGCTATCAGATTGGCATGGTTGAAAATGCAACTGCTCGAATAAATGAAGATCTGCTGCGTGTGGTTCAATGGTCTGATCGGTATCTTATGAAACTGAACTCAAATAAATGTCAGGCTATCATTTTCAATAATACTGCCCTCGGAACATCCTATTTTCCAAACATTGAAATAAATGGCTCTGCACTAAATCGTCGAAAAAACCTACGCTGCATTGAGGGCTCTAAATATCGCCTGTAGATTTCTGCCTATAAACACAAAGTTATATTAGCAAAAACTCTTGTTCTTCCTATTTTACTATACGGTAGAATTATCTTCTGCTGTCCAGATAGTAGAAGCAAACGAATGTTAGAAGTCGCTTTCAACAACATTGCTCGTTTCATTTACCGTTTAAATCGGTTTGATCATGTCTCAAGGTATGCCAACCGTATTTTCGGCATACCCCTGAATTCCTTGAATTTCCAACTCTAATTTTCTTATTTAAGTTAATCCAACATAAGACACCTGAGTATCTTTTTGAATAACTTTTGTTTCCATCATCACAAAGAAGTAATATTTTAATCGCTCCCATATTTAACTTTCCTAACTCCAAGCGACAGTTCTTTGTGCACACAATTGGTTTCTGGAATTCCCTGCCAAACAACCTGAGGAGACCAAACAGCTACAATTCCCTTCAAAATCTTTTAAAGGTTCATTTCAAAAGCTAAAGTTAGTTAGTTTTTAAATCTTACTTTCATTATCAACATTTTTTCTTTTTCCATGTAATTATTATCATTTTTTTATTTTTATTTATAATTTTATATTGGTAAATTTTATTATATGTATATAAATGTCATTTAATCTTTAACTTAAAAGTATAGCAAAAAAGACATTATGTCTTAATATACTATGATTTGAAGTCAATAAATACAAAAACAAATACAAATACAAATTTCTAACATTTCGGCATCGCTAGTAAAATTCCAATTTTAATTCCCTCACTTATTTTCTTTAAATCTTCTTACTAAATATATTTAAATGTTCTTTTCAATAATTGAACTCAATTTTTACGATGACTTAAAATAAACACAATAAAATCGTCACCTGTTTGTGTTTTTAGAATGGATTTCTAAATGAATTTTGTTAAAAATTCATCGAAAAATCTGAAAAGATTTGTGGAAGCACTGTTTTTATATCTGCTTAGCTCATAAGCTAAGGATGTGTATCGCCACTATCTAAGCGAATATAGAAGTTTGTTGTTGTTGCATTTTATGTGTAAATATTTCTTTAAGCGTTTCTTTTATAAAAAATGTTCACTCGAATTAGCCAGCTGCATTCCTCCTCTTAAAAGTTTCTCCCGTAATACTCGTCTCGCAAGGACCTATCTCTCCCCTCCCTATCTTCCTAATGCCTGCGCAATGTGGTCTACATTAAAAGGGAAACAAATAGTCCCGTGTGCGCGCGTTAATGATAAAAAAAAATATATATGCGTGCAAAAAAACACCTAAAATATTTATTTAATAAAGGCGACCAAAAAAACAATAATTATGATTTCAGAAAATGTTTCGCAAAACGTCGATACCTAAATAAATATTTTAGAAACATTTAAATAACACTTCAGTACCCATGTTCCGTACCTATCGCTTCGATAAATTTGATCGAGAAACGTTGAAAATTGGAACAAAATTCATTTTATCGAATCATCCTGAATCTCTTACATTGACAGGCGATAATTTTATCGATTGGAATGTATCGGAATGAAAAAGTGGAAGAATGCGATAAAATGGTGTTCTGTATCTTTCCAACGTGATAAGTTTTTCCTTTGAAATGCCAAAATTTATCATTTGTTTGTGAACAGGCGATAAGACTGAAAAATGGAATTAAATAAAAAGGTAACGAACATAAAAGCAGACAAATTTCTTTTTGTATGTAATTTATATTAATTTTAATTTTTAAAGGTCTTCAAAGGCCCAAAAATCAAATCAAAATCATTCGTAAAAAAATATGAATCTCTTCCTAATTGCCTTTAAAGGTGTGTTCACACCAAGGAAACCTTTCATAAACAATTCAGAATTTTCATTTAAATGTTTTTGTAATGAAATGGTCTCTATGCTTCGCGAAATCATAATTGTTGTTTTTTGGTCTCTGATTTGTGTGATTATACTTGTGAAATAAATATTTAATAAAATAAAATGAACAATGTATTGTTTTGTACTTTTATTTTATTTTACCCAAGAATCACACACTGTACTCACGTCCAACATAAGAGAAAAAGAGACAACCACATAAATAAAAGAAAATAAAAGGAAACAAAGAAAACAACGTAAACCAAGAGAAACAAAGAAAATAGATGTAGACAGCAATTAGATCTTGGCAAAATTAGTACAAATACTCCTGCTGATTTCAGCAATCGCGTAAAACCCTCATAAACGGTAAAAACGTGGGGCTATATTAAAATAAACCGCCAATTTTTTTATGGGTGTTTATTTAGGTGAACTTTATAAATTTATCTCATGATTTTGCCGTGTAAAGTGAAAAAATGAACCTCGTATAACTGAGGATCAAGAAGAGACACCCAACATCGACGTCTTGGACAAAACATCACCATAGACAGCTATAACTTGGAGGTTGTTAGGGACTTTGTCCACCTGGGCTCCGCTATTAACTCAGACAACAACAACAGGGCTAAAATCAAACGAAGAATAACTCTTGCCAATCACTGCTTCTTCGGTCTTAAAAGGCAATTGAGTAGCAAAGCCCTCTCTCGGGCAACTAAACTGTCCCTTTATAAGACCCTCATCTTCCCAGTCCTGCTCTATGGTGCAGACGCATGGACGCTGTCAAAAGCGGATGAGGACACTTTCGTCTGTTTGGAGAGAAAGATTCTCCGGGTGATTTTTGGTCCCATATGCATAAACGGAGAGTGGAGAAGAAGATACAATAAAGAACTTTACCGGCTGTACAGCGACACAGATCTAGCCAAAAGAGTAAAAATTCAACGTCTCAGATGGCTGGGTCATAAAGAGCGGATGGACATCAATGCTCCTGCCCGGAAAATCTTCGAATCCACCCCAGAGGGCCAGCGCAGTACAGGAAGACCAATACTCAGTTGGCGCACACAAGTGGAAGAGGACCTCAACCGACTCCACGTGCGAAACTGGAGACAGCTAGCTAGGGACCGGCCTGGCTGGAGAAGCTTGTTGGTTGAGGCCCAGGTCCACCCCGGACTGTAGCGCCACCTAAGAAGAAGAAGAAGAAGAAGAAAACTGAGGATGTATTTTTTTATTGTCTTTGTCGTTTGCGACAGCTGAAAGTGATATAGATATACTTGTTAACAAAAGGTTACGTACATCATTCTTTTGTCATTCTTTTTATTGCGTCTATAGATGCTGACTAGTTTTTTTTCTATTTTCTTAAGAAGTTTGTTTTTACATTCATATTTTCTGTCAACTTTTATATTCTTTTAATAAAAACCAATTACTAATTAATAAGATCTACTAGTGAACTTACGTACACTTTGCTTAGTAAGTGTACTTCAATCTCAACCTTGACGTTAATTGACTGTTTTCACATCTAAGCAATTTGTTTTTAAAGGGCGTTTACGCGAGTGCTTGCGGAAGTATAGGACTTTCTACAGGGTATACATTTATTTCGTTGCATGAATACCTCTATTTGCAGAAACGAGTCACGTAAAATTGAAAAATTAAAATAAACAAAAATAAAAAGGGAAACAAGTTGTGATTCTTGGGTAAAATAAAATAAAAGTATACAGTAAATTACTTCATTACTTCATTTTCTTTTTTGTTTTCTAAAATGTTTATTAGATATTTTTCTTCTTTCATTTCAAACGGAAAATTTCTTTATCATTCAATTTAGTCTAGTCGATAAAGTTTTTTTTATTTATTTTTGATAATAAAACATGACGCTATGATTAGAAATATTCGTGAAAAGTTTTTTAAATATTTCAGAAATATTTTTAAAGTAAATGTTTCTTTGGTGTGGACATACCTTAATATTTAATTTTTGAAATGTCAATGGCATCTACTAACCGATTTCCATTGGAAATTCAGATAACCACTTTATTGCATCCTTTATTAATAAAAATTACATACATAAAGAAATTTGTCTGCTTTTATTTTTGTTACCTTCTTATTTAAGTCCATTTTTGCAGTCTTATAGCCTGTTCACAAACAAATAAATTGAATTGAAATTGACGTTTTAAAGGAAAAACTTATCATATTTGGGAGATACAGAACAAGATTTTATCGCATTTTTCCAGAATTTCATTGTGATGTATTGCAATCGATAAAATTATTGCTTGTTAATGTTACAGAACTAAGATGATACTGTGATATTTTGGCCTGGGGTTCGACAAATAAAACTCAATCAAAATTCCAAAATAATACAACAGATCTCTTTATTTTATAAAACACAACGTCGTTCAGTTTAAATAACACCAATTTAACTTATTTCACTTATTCACAATTCAAATACGTTTTTATAATTCAACACTTTTTATTTAATCTCAATTCAATCATTTTTTACTAATGCTTCCAGTTGTTAACAATTCCACTTTCGAAAATAAACTGAACTTTCAATGCAATCTACTCTTGTATTTATACAAGTTTACAAGCTTCTGGAAGCTTCTGTCTGATTCTGGCACAATCTAAGCTTTCGTTACTAATTCAAGTCTCGAACTAGTACTTCAAGTTCGATTTAGTACTCAGTTAAAACATGTTGCAAATGTGTAGCATACTTTTAGACGCATGGTCGTTGTATACAATGAATGTTGGTTGTTGTACACAATGAATCCAACAGATGGCGTTAATTTACAAAATGTATCCTCCGAATATCTAAACTTGTTGCCACATCACATTGTCCCCCTCTTAGTTTTGTTCGTCCCGAACAAGCACATCATCATTGTTTCCGTGGTAAGGATGCAGTCGATCCACATGGACAATTTTCATTTTTGCTCTTGGTCCTTGTTGGATTCGGAAAACGACGTCATTAATGCGCGTTACTACTTGGTAGGGACCTTCCCAGTCCTACTGAAGCTTGGCCGATTTTCCTTTTCTGCGATGTGGGTTGTAAAGCCATACCAGATCTCCCTCATTGAATTCAGGTGCTGTTGCTCGCGCATCGTATCTGGTCCTCAGGTGGTCTCTCGCAATGTTTATATTGCTTTGGGTTCTTTGGTGTGTGTCGTTGATCCTTTTAATCGGGGCGCTCACTTTGTTCTGGTCCATTTTAGCGCTTGCCTTGACTTTGGGTCCTTTACTAGCTTTGCACGTGGTGCACTTTCGACACCATCTCTCGACATCTTTTCTTACAGTTAACCAATAAAAACGTACCCGTACCTTTTTCCGTGTCTTATTGATTCCTAAGTGCCCGCAGGATTCTTCATCGTGCATTTCCCTTAAAATCTCCTGCCCTTTCGACCGTGGCACCACAAGCTGCATCTTAAAGGATCTTCCATTCGGCATTTCCCATTTTCTCCACAAAACACCATCTTTTACATGGAGAGAGTCCCACTGCGCCCAGTATGCCTTTAAGATAGGACTTCTGTCGGAGATGTCTCTTGCATTCGGCTTATCCATAGATTCCTTCCATACAAGAATCGGCTCGATGTCAGGATCTTCCTTTTGTGCATTACGAAGTTCTTCCGCAGTCCAACCCTTTACAGGTTCAGCCCTTAGTCTCTGAACAGAAATACTTTCGTCCTTCTTAACGTTCAAACACCTAGGATGCGCTCTTTCTGAAGATGGCCGTAGGATTTCATCACTGCTTATGATCGTCCGAAGATTTACAGCATTCTCGTTTCCGTACACCATTGGAATCTCGACGAATAAATACCTTAACACCTGCATTCGAAAGTCTAGGACTACCTCATGTGCCTTCATAAAATCCACACCTAGAATGCAGTCGTCGCATATGTCAGCTAACAAGAATGCATTTGAGAAGGTCAGCCCTGCCAGTTCTATCTTCAAAAGTACCTCTCCGTATACTTTTGCTACTTCTCCCGTAGCTGCCTTCAGACTATTCCAGCTGGTGTTGTGTAGCCAGGACGTCTGGACAAGGCCTCGTCTAATTATGGAGGCCATGGCACCCGTATCGATAGTGGCCACACATTTTCTGTTGGCGATGACGGTCTCCACTGTCAAACTCTGGTTGCAGCATTACGTTTGCGCAACTTTAATAATGGTCCTGGGGGCGTTCATTTCATCAACCGACTTCTGCTCTGCAAAGTTGGTTCTTACGCGCTTTCCACACTGATGTATCCCCAAATAATGCCCGGTAGGGTAAGCGATATCCCTGTCAGTAGGCCTTTTTCTCGCGCTATGTGGGCAGCTTACCTGTGGAGATCTGCATTGTCGCTGTAGGTGTCCTAGCTTGTTGCAATTCCAGCATCTCATTTGACCTCGAGCAGTGTTCGGGTTTTGTCTTTCAATGTCGACACGTTGACATGAGCACTCTAGCGTAGCCATTTCCCTGACGCGATGGCTATTTCGCGAAGCTTGGTCTGCTGCTTCCATTGTCAGGGCAAATGCTAAAGCCTCAGCGAGCGTTTTCTTACCTGCCATTCTCACAGCCATTTGTAGTTTTCCATCTGCAATGGCATTAGTGAACGCATCGGTTGCCAGTTCGTTTATGATTTCCATTCTGGTATTGGGATAAGACAAATTGGCCAAGCGCTCGATGTCAGCTTGCAATTGTTGTAGCGTTTCACCTCTTGTCTGGACCCTTCGGCGCAACTGGACTCGGTAAACTTGCTGCATGTGGTCGTCGCCAAACCTCATCTCGATTGCCTTGACCATGGCATCATAATCATGATGTTTATCTTCAGGAATGGTCTGCAGCAATTCGGCAGCTATTCCTCTGAGCGCAAGCGTAAGAGCAATTGATTTGTCTTCGTTGTCCCAGTTGTTCGTCAAGGCGGCAGCTTCAAACTGCCTCTTATAAATTGGCCATGATGTTTGACCATCGAAGACAGGGGGCTGCATTTCCTTTCTTCGTGGACCGTCGCTAGAATATTCCCGAACCTTCTGCTTTTTCAAAGAATCAACCTACTTAGCCAGGTGTTCGTACTGTTGTCCTACACTTTCTACTTGCTTTCCGAACTTTTCTTCTAAGCTTTCTATTTTGGCTTCAAATTTCTGATCTACTATTTGAAGTCTTTCGCTTAGTTGATTCTGGAGAGTTTCTAATGAATTCTTTTGTTCGTCGAATTTACTTTCGAGAACGTTCCTTTGATCTTCGAGAACGTTCCTTTGTTCTTCGAATTTCGACAGAAGCAACTTCATGAAAGCAGGCATTTCATCGGCTGTACTTACTGTGAATTCTCTCCCTTGTTCTTCAACATCGAACAACATGGTATCGGGGTCTCCACCATCCTGAGTGATAGCATTCTGAAGTCGGAGCAATAGTTCCTTTTTCAGCCCCGAAGTCTGGAGATTTCATTTTCCTAATTCTTCTTTCAACTCAGCTGTTGTCAATTATCTAATCTAATTTGCGACCCATTTTATGTAACTGAAACACTATTTTCACGACACAGTCAGTTTTATTTTAATGTCTCTTCTAGAAAGATCTTTTTCCAACACTATTTTTAACAAAAATACTCGCTATTCACAGTTTTATAGCACAATCAGTTCAATAGTTTCTGGAAAATTCCACTTTCACAATTGAATGAGTCACCGAAACTGTTTTAGAAAATGTCACTATGGAATTTTCTAGCACTTTACTGAGTTTTATCCCCAATTTCTGACACCAATGTGATATTTTGGCCTGGGGTTCGACAGATAAAACTCAATCGAAATTCCAAAATAATACAACAGATCTCTTTATTTTATAAAACACAACGTCTTTCAGTTTAAATAACACCAATTTAACTTATTTCACTTATTCACAATTCAAATACGTTTTTATAATTCAACACTTTTTATTTAATCTCAATTCAATCACTTTTTACTAATGCTTCCAGTTGTTAACAATTCCACTTTCGAAAATAAACTGAACTTTCAATGCAATCTACTCTTGTATTTATACAAGTTTACAAGCTTCTGGAAGCTTCTGTCTGGTTCTGGCACAATCTTAGCTTTCGGTACTAATTCGAATCTCGAATTAGTACTTCAAGTTCGATTTAGTACTCAGTTAAAACATGTTGCAAATATGTAGCATACTTTTAGGCGCATGGTCGTTGTATACAATGAATGTTGGTTGTTGTACACAATGAATCCAACAGATGGCGTTAATTTACAAAATGTATCCTCCGAATATCTAAACTTGTTGCCAGATCACAATACGATAAAATGAATTTTGTTCCTGTTTTCAACGTTTCTCGATATATTTTATCGATGCGATAGTTACAGACCAGGGGTCCTGCAACCCTGGAAGAATGTGATAAAATGGTGTTCTGTATCTCTCAAATAAGATAAGTTTTTTTCTTTGAAACGTCAATTTTTATCATTTGTTTGTGAACAGGCGATAAGACTGAAAAAATGGACCTAAATAATAAGGTAACGAAAATAAAAGCAAACAAATATCTTTTTGTGTGTAATTTATATTAATTTTAATGTTCAAAGGTCTTCAAAGGCCCAAAAATCAAATTAAAGGGATTCTTAAAAAAAACTATTTATCTCTTCCTAATGGTCCTTTAAGGTGTGTCCACACGAAGGAAACATTTCTTAAATAATCCAGATATTTTATTTAAATGTATCTGAAATGTTTATTAAGGTCTCGACGCTTCGCGAACATTTCTGAAATCATAATTGCTGTGTTTTTGGTCTCCAATTTATGTGATTATACTTATGAAAAAATAGTTTAATTTTCAAAGGTCTTCAAAGGCCCAAAAATCAAATTAAAGGGATTCTTAAAAAAAAATATTTATCTCTTCCTAATGGTCCTTTAAGGTGTGTCCACACGAAGGAAACATTTCTTAAATAATCCAGATATTTTATTTAAATGTATCTGAAATGTTTATTAAGGTCTCGACGCTTCGCGAACATTTCTGAAATCATAATTGCTGTGTTTTTGGTCTCCAATTTATGTGATTATACTTATGAAAAAAATATTTAATAAAAGAAAATGAACATTGTATTTTATTGTAAGTTTATTTTATTTTACCCAAGAATCACACACTGTACTTATGTACAACATAAGAGCAACTTAAGAGAAAAAAAGACAACCAAGCAAAAGAAAACAAGAGGAAACAAAGAAAACAACGAAAACCGAGAAAAACAAAGACCATAGATGTCAACAAGTGGCAAAAGCACTAGAAATATGTTTGATGATGGAAATATAATTTCCGAAACACGTTGCGTAAAATAAAAAAAAATGTAAAAAACACTGTGATTCTTGGGTAAAATAAAATAAAAATATACAATAAATTACACTGTTCATTTTCTTTTATTAATATTTATTTCATAAGTATTTCTTTCATTCCGAACGGAAAATTTCTTTATCATTCAAGCATTTTCGTCTAGTCGGCAAGGTTTTTTTTCGTGATATTAAAACACGAAGCTTTTTTTTCCATATTGGCCTCAGAACCGACCGTCCGGTTTTTTGGTTTGCTCCCTTAATTTTCTTTTCTGCAATTTTCGTTTTTGCATAGTCCGAAAAAAAAGAATTGTTTTCCTTGAACATTTCTCGCGTCACGATAAAAACCAAAAAAAAAATAGAAATAATAATTTTTCTTGCCTACTGCTCGTGACCTACATACATACGTTATTAAGTTTCATTTTCCGTCGCACGTATGCATTGCTAAGTGTTGAAATTATAACTGACCCGCATTAATTAATTATCGAAATAATGTCGTGTGCCAACCCAATATGTAGCAACGCTGACGTAACCGCGGAGTTACTTAAATGCAACGGTATCTGTGCTAAATCCCTTCATCCCTTCTGCATTGGTATTACTAAAAGAGCGAGTGTTTACTTGAAGACATTAATAACTTTATTTGTTATTTTGATATGTGCAAGAACGTTTCAATCGGTGACTTTATGATTGCAATTAAACGCCTTAGTGAATCACTTATCAATAAAAACTCTTTAACCCAAAAAAGATTTTAAACTTATACAAAAAATTTGATCTCCTATTTAAAAGTGTTGAGGAGTCTAATTCTCAATCACAACAATCCTCTGCTCAGTGTTTGTCAAAAATAAACAATGTGGAAAAAAAATTCAATACCACCAAATCCTTAAACCCTCTTCATGACTCTACGTTCGACTTGTCCATTGCTATGTCTGCTGGCCGAGATTTTCACTGAGCTCCAAAACATAAACTGCACACTCTCTACTGTATATGTGGCTGTAAGAAACCAGGAAACAATGACAGCTGGTATTCAAAATCATCTGGAAAATAAAATGGAGTTCTTTCTAAATGATGCAATTCACGAACAGAAGCAACCAATTTTGAAAAGGAACAATACTTCAATCTTCGAAGAAATACTTTCTGCTGAAGTCATGAACAATGATCTTCCTGAACTACCTCAAGAAACTTCGGCAGTGGAAACGGTCATTAAATGTGGACATGCTTGAAATTTGTCGGACTAGAATAAAAGACTCAGCAAACTGGATTCGTCCAATAACTCCTCGTTCATATTAAAAAACACACCTCGATTTGCGGGTGTAACCTGGATTCGCTCCTACTTTATACGTAAATTTACATTTAACTTATGTGAATGTCAACCGATCTCATCAAGGTGCTTCAAGATCCAGCTTCCATTCAAATACAAATGGATGTTCCATCACCACCCACCTTTTCCTAAACCCAAATCCAAAAGCAAGCCCCAATCGGAAGTCTTTACAAATAAAATTAAGAATCCAGATCCCAACTGGTCTTTAAAATGGATGTCTTCCCTAATGTTTCTGGCGCTTTGCCGTTGTCTTCCTCATTGATTATAGACTATGTTTCTATAAAAATCAGTATTCCCGTAAAGCAATTTTCTACATCATACCCTTTGAGTCATACGAATAAGCTATTAACGCAGTTCATGAACTCATAACCCTTAGTGAACCCCAAGACGAAATCCTTCTTTTTGGTGACTTTAATCTTCCTCACTTAATATGGTAAGCGTCAGAAGATGAATCACATTTTATCGCATGCAATCCAACTGCCAATAAAGAATATCTCTTTATCGATGGATTAGCTGATTTAAGCATTTTCCAAGTTAGTGGTGTCTGTAACTTTTTGAATAGACAACTCGACCTAATTTTTTCAACAGACCCTATGAGTTCTATTGTATCATAAAGTACTCTTTCTCTTTCAATGATCGACAACTATCATCCACCTATTTTTCTGTCGTTATTTCAGGAGTGTCCTAACCAGAACTCTAATATTTCAATTTGTTCTTTTGACTTTCACAAAGCCAAGTTCAAAGAAATTAACGAATATCTCAGTAACACATTTTTTAATTTCGTAAATCTTTCCGTAAACGAAGCCATTATTAAATTCTATAGAGACATTTACAATTCCATTTCTCTCTACGTACCAACGATCTGAGCACATTTTTCCAATTCGTTTACTATAAAAAAAAAGTTTGATATATATACTTTGACAAAATTTATTATAGTCTTATACTCTTCAAACTTAAGGCACTTGGCTTTGAACAGATCTCTTTGAAATGGATATTTTCTTACCTCAGCAATCGTTCCTATAGTGTGAGTTTCAGGAATGCACTTTCCAATCAATTTCTCGCTACTTCCGGTCTCTGTCAAGGAAGTCACTTAGGCCCTCTCCTTTACATCCTTACATTAATGACATCGAATTGATAATAAAGCATTCCAATATCTCTTTATATGCTGACGATACTAAGTTTTTCAAAACCATATCTTCAGTAAATGATTAAAACCTAATTCAATAAGATCTTGATCGCTTAAAAATTGCCTGGAAAATGCCAATCGATTACTTTTTTCACGTAAACGCATAGTTTTACCTCCCCGTCAATATTTTCTCTCCAATCAATCCATTCCCATCCTTGATTCGATCCGAGATCTCGGTGTTTTATGTGATCGTCAGCTTATTTTTTACACTTCAGATTCTTTGATGTAGTAAGCTTAAAGCAAGCTTATTTCTACAATCAGAGGCTCATCATAAGTGCATGTGTTAGATGTTAGTAAAAACTTAAATAAAACAAAACTGAAATAAAACACAGCTAGCCTAACACATGCACAAAGTATAAAATAAATCACGCTAATTATATACATAATTAAAACATAAAACAAAGCAATCACGACAATCATGGAGCACTGGTTCGAAATAAGGATTTTAATCTCACTTTACTTAAGTTAAAATCCATTTGTGAAGCGTTAAGATTAAAAAGTCTGCTCATACGGTTTAGAGCTTCATATTTGCCATAGTTTGTTTTATGAAAGTCAACATGCAGAAGTTCCGATCCACGCAGGTGATAAGATCTTCCACGGTAATTTAAACCAATACAGGCTAATAAATAAGGAGCATCAATTTTGCCCTTTATAAGTTGATGAAGAAATATTAAATCGTTATTAGCACGCCTTTGGTGAAGGGTTTGCATCTGAAGAAGCTGGATTCGATGTTCATAAGGTGGAATATTAAAAGGACCGTAAAAAATATTTATGGGAGTTTATTTAGGTGAAATAAAAAGGTAAAAAATTTGTGATTATTGGGTAAAATAAAATAAAAGTATACAGTTAATTACTTCATTACCTCATTTTCTTTTTTGTTTTCTAAAATGTTTGTTAGATATTTTTCTTCTTTCATTCCAAACGGAAAATTTCTTTATCATTCAATTTAGTCTAGTCCAGTGGTTCTTAACCTTTTTAGCTACCGGCACCCTTAAAATTTTCAAACAATATTCTCGCACCCCTTACCCGAAATTATTGAATTATAAAAATTGAAAAAACAAACATTATTCATAACATATTTTTTATTAATTTTATGTGCATAACAAATTTTTTATAAATTTTAATTGTTAGCTGAAATAACCAATTATAAATGATCAAAAGTTATATTAATGGCTTTTTTGTTGTTGCTTTTCCTCAATTATTTTTGAAAACCGGGGAATCTTTTTTGAAATAGCCACACGCATATCATTACTAGCATTTAGTCTATTTCTAGCTTTTGTTTTTATATGTACAAGTGACGAGGACCCCATCTCACACAAATACGTTGTGGCAAATGGAACAAGATGCTGAAGCGCTATTTTAGCTAATAGTGGATATGACATTACTTGAGCACACCAGAAATTTTCCAAACTCACTGTTTCATATTCCATTTGATTGCGTCCATTTGTCCGTAATTCAACAAGATCATCTTTTATTAAATTACTGTCATCCATTGAGTCCAGATTATAAATAAATGGATCTAATATCCATATTTCCGATATATCAATATCTCCAGTAGCAAAATATCCATCAAAAGATTCGCTCATCTTTTGCAAATGAGCTTTAATTTCGGTGGCAATGGTGTTTCTTTCAGCATCCGAAACAAGAACTTCTTCAAGCAAAGGAAAGTTTGCAAAATTTATCTTGGCAACACGGTTAATCCAAATTGAAAGTTTTCGACTAAACGCAGTCAACTTCTCTTTCGTTGTTATAGTGTTCACTCCAAATCCTTGCATTGAAATATTTAATTCATTTAGGTGCGTGAATATGTCTGCCAAATACGCTAGCTGAATTATAGCCTCTTTACTGCTGAATTCATCAGCTAAATTACTGCCTTGATTATTAAGAAACTGGATTATTTCGCTCCGCAATTCGTACACACGATTTAGCATACGTCCACGCGATAGCCACCTTACTTCTGTGTGAAATAGAAGGACAGTACCGACCTCGGATAAAATTTACATTTTTGACTGAAGAGATCAATGTTTTCTTTAATTTTTCAGGCAACGTCTTTGCAGCCAGCGTATGTCGGTGCAAAATGCAATGGGTAATTGTAACGTGAGGCACTTCCTTTTTTACGTACGCTACAAATCCATCAGTACAAATTGATCCTATTTTGTTCATCGGTATCTCATATTGTAATAAAAAGTCTTTGAGTTTATTAAATATATCAATTCCTTGTGTAGTCAATTCTAATGGTTCACAAAACAAAAAATCTTCAACAATTTCTTTTTCCTTTACATATCGTACAAACACCTTCAGCTGAGAACAATTTTCAACATCTGTAGATTCATCCAATTGAATACCCACTGGGACATTACTAGCTTTGATATCTTTAATTACTTGTTGTAAGATATCTTTAATTATATCAGAAATTCTAGTACGGATTACGTCATTTGGCAAAGGAATTTGTTGAAGCTTTTGTTGTGCTTCAGCGCCCTAGTCATTTCTAATGCACAAGGTTTTACAAGTTCTTCATCTATTGTATGTGGTTTCTTCTTCTTGGCACACATATATGCAACTCGATAAGATGCATGCAACAATGGCTTTTCATTTGATATAAATCCAAAAGTCGTAATAGTTCCGCTTTTATCAAATGGAACTCGTTTAGATTTCAAACTTTCAAAATCATGGCCAGCATCTCCACCACCATGTTGTTTGGTAAAATGTTCATTCAGTTTCGACGGCTTGAGATTGGAGTTTGAAAATTTATTGCAGCACAGAATACATTGTGGTCGCTGCGTTCCATCTTTCTCCGTTATAAAAGTAAAACCATAACGAACATAATCGTCATTCCAATATCGTTGTTTTGACATGGGGTAAACTAAATTAAAAATTATAATAAAACACTAAAAAAATATAAAACTTAAATCTATTATTGTTATATTTTACCTTACCTTTTGAATTTAGCTTTAATGTACCAAATAATATTCTAATTTACTATAATATTAATATTCAACTAAACTTGTCAAATTAACTTGTATTAATTAATTATTATTTTTTATTAATATTTAACTTTTAATATTCAACACAAAAATTCACACTTGTAATATTCAACACTAAAATTCAATTATTTTAAAATCTTTATTCAATGTAATGTGCGCAACAGTAATTATATTTCTAAAAATAATCGAACAGAAACAAACAGAATCAGAACTTCAAACTTCAGCGACCAAATTTATAATTGTCATTATTCAAAAATGTTTGTGTGAAAATATGACAATAAATATATTCAAAAAATTGAACGAAGTAGGCACAAGAGAGAATAAAGAGAGCATAATAGAGAATGAAGTTACAGCTAAACTTCAAAATTAAAAATAGATTTAAAATCGAAGAGAGCTTCATTGTATCTCGACGACGACGCTCTGGTTCTGTTTGCTATGATTGATTTGTGTGCATTCTAATTTGAGAGACAATGTATTTTGTATTTGTATCTTTGATTCTGTTTGGCACTTATATTTAAAAAATGTTTAGTGTATAAAAAGTTTACTAATCAAAATGAATTTTTAAGTTTAGTTTTTTATTTTACTAGCTACACGTGAATTTGTATAATTATAGTTTCGCACCCCCAGATATTCTAGCTCGCACCCCTAAGGGGTGCGTGCACCACCGGTTAAGAACCACTGGTCTAGTCGATAAAGATGTCGATATAGAAGCGAAATAGCGATGGTTTGTGGTCAACTCTGGAAACTTTGTGAATACATCACTAAATAATGGTTCAAATGATCATTACCATTTCTAATCAAATGAGCTTAACATGAGTTTCCGTTGAACTTCCAAGTCTGAAGAAGAGGAGTATGAGTCCGAAAAGGAATATGTGTAAGGATAAGTTTTTTTTATTTTACCGTTTTTGTGTTTTGGGTTTAATTTGTCAAATTTAATTGGGTTATTTATTTTGGTATATTTTGGATTTATCTTTTTATCTTTACGATTTTTGATTATTTTTTTTAGTACATTTTCTTTTGTTGTTTCTGTTTTATAGTAAATATTTTTGTATTCTATTTTTCCTAGGTGTATGTCTATTGGACGTTTTTTTGTTGTAAGGTGTATAGTTCTGTTGTAGATTTCCACTAATTTTATTACTTTTAAAGATATTGGTTGATCGTCGTCGTCGAATAATCTTAGATTTTCGTTTAAGGTGCTGTGTAGTTTTTCAATATCTGCGTTTCCAGTATGTCTGTAAGGAGTAGTTGTATGTGTTTGAATATTATTTTCTTTGAAATGCTCTTTGATAGAAAAGGTTTGAAATGTTGGATCGTTATCTAATGTTATTATTTCGGGTTTTTTCATATATGAGAATATTTTTATAATGGCTTCTAAAATGTCCATTTGATTTTTTGTTTTTACTTTTTCAACACTTATAAATTTTGAGAATTTGTTGATACACGTTAAGTATTTCGTTTTATTTGAAAGTATCCAAATGTCGATATGATAGTGTTTGTGAGGTTCTAGAGGGGTTTCTGTTTTTTCTATAAGTAATTTAATTGGATTGTTTTCTATTTTTTAATTTGCATTTTTCACAGTTGTTGATTATCTTTGTTATTAGTTCTTTTAAATTAGGATAATAATATTTCCTTAAGATTTCTAGATATGTTTTCTCGATGCCTATGTGAATATAGTTTTCGTGTTCTTTGCATATTGTTTTTCATTTGTTCTGTGTCTTGTACGTCTTCTAGTATAATTTTTGTTGTTGTAATTTAAAGCAAGTTATGGATTCTGGCAAAAAAAAAATCTAACAATCAAACATGACATAACGATAATAGAGTAGTTGAAAAAAGTGGGTCTGGAAATTCCGTCCGTCTGTCTGTCTGTCTGTTCGTGCCTCTACAGCCTAAACGGATGGGCCGATGTGCTTCAAGCTTGGTATTTAGTATTTATTAGGTAGTGTTTTTCATTTTTGCTCTAGGTCGAAAAATAACGGTACCTGCCATACAATTTTAAACAAAAAGTAAGATTTTCTCGAAAACGGCTCTAACGATTTTGATAAAACTTTCAGGGTGCTAATTTTTTACAATAATACATCTTTCAGTTAGAATACATTTTTCGAAATTTATTCTATGACGGTACCTCTCATGTAACCGGTTTTTTCAAATGCGGTTTTATCGTAAACTATTATCCCGATTTCAATAAAATTTTGCACACAGGAAGTCATTTATAATTCAATTACCATCGCATTTCAAAATTTTCAAAAACTTTTTTTTTCGATTTTTAATTTTTTTTTTAATTTGGTTTTCGAAATATTTTGAAAATGGGTGGATTGAGTTTTTTTAAATAATTTTCCCAGATGAAAACTACAGATTGCCTTATAATAACATACTAGAAAAAAATTTTTAATATTTTTTCGAAAAGTTTTTCAAAAAAAAAACAAAAAAAAAACTGGTCGAATGATTTAAAAAAAAAAAATTTCTTCGATAGACATTTAGTTTTCAAATTTTATTGCATACTTAGTTTTTTTTCAAGAAAACTCTGAAACTAATTAAAAAAATAAAGAATTTTCAAAAAAAAAATATTTTTAATTTTAATAGACGTGTGGTTTTTAATCTGGCAATACTTTTTTCGGAGTTGGTCTTTTTGACAGCTGTCTCTTGATTTATGTTCAGTTTGATTTGCGATTTCATAATAAATAGACTTACTCCTGAACAAAGTTTGCAAAATGTGCAAATTTATTACCAAAATAATGGTTTCTTTCGGTGGAGCAGAGTATCGAAGAAGACCCAACTGAGTCCATCCGTCATCGCCCGCGGAAGGATCTTGGTTTGCAGGCTTACAAAATCCAACTCGTTCAAGAATTGAAGCCCAACACCGCGCTTGATGGCATCACACGTTCGGTAAATGGGCCCAACACGATATGGCCACCGATCCCGATTTTCACAAAATTGGGAAAATTGGGCCTCGGCTGGAATTTATTCGAGCCAGCCACGGCGGCCACTTCCCCGAAATAATTTTTAGAACATAATGCAAACCCTTATCATTATAATAAAGCTAGATTCTTGGCCATAACATTAAACTTTATGCGTTTTATTTCAAATTTTATGTTTATTGCAAATTTATTTTTTGGGATTATTACCTCTTGATTAATATTAAAGGAGTTCTTCCTACTGTTTTAATAATTAAAGGTTCTTTTCTATTTTTTAACATTTCAGGTGGTATGTCTTCTTTATTTAATAAAAAATGTTGATCTTAAGCTCGTTAAGGCTGGACGTGGAGGTGCGCGAGTTAAGGTTGGAAGCTACGCGACAAATAAAAAAAAAACAATTTTCTTACTAAGAACAGCTCAGTGGTGCGTTTATTAACAAACTCAAACTTATTCTATAAAAATTACAGTTTTTATAATGGTTTATTGATGATTAAGCATTAAAGTTATTATTTAAAAGAGAAATATGGAAGTGAATTGAAATTAGATCGTTAATAATAAAATGTGGGAAAATGCTGATGACTGTTATGTTGGTTGTTTAATAAAATGTGGGAAAATTCTGAAGGCTGCTATGTTGATTGTTGGTGCCAATGACCGGCGATGAGGCATGTGTAAGGTGAGGTATGTAACTCTTCTCCCCCTGGAGAGAGCTACGGTCAAAAAGGCTGTATGCTTCTTTTGCCGGAGCTAGCATCAAGTTTATTGCTGGGGCATGTTCACTGTTGTTGCCGAGTGCTGATGTTGAGGGTTTGTTAACCTTTTTATATAGTTGTATGAGGTGTATTATGATGACGAGTCCGATTAACGTTGATATTGTCGAGATGATGGTATAGTTCAGGATTATGTGTTTGTGGGTGCGTCTTTCCAGATAACGTATTGCTTCTTTATTTTCGAAGTGGAAGTTTTGTAGTGATTGGAGGTTGATTGTTTGGATCGAAGATATATTCGATTGGCTGATTGAAGTGGGATAGATGTGGACGTCTTCAATATAAACTCTGTTCGTGCTTTCATATGTCACTTGGTTGACATTAACACTGCAGTTCGAGAAGTGAATAATGAATGTACCCTTCAGGTTTTGGATTTTGGGACCACAGGTTGATGTAATATTTGTCTCCGGGATGTTTGTGAACAAAATATAGTTAGGTTCCGGTAGGTATATTTGTTGTTCCTGGTTTACTTCTAAGATTTTACATTTTGCCGGTTTGTTTTCCATTAAATTGGCAATGCAGCTTGTTTCCACGTTAAAAATTTGGCTTGTTCTTTCTTTACAGTAGAACGTCTTCTCTATTTGTTCACATTTCTTGTCAAAACATTGAATTTCATTTTGGTTAAGGATACAAAAGGGTTTAATTTGGAGTAATTTATTTTTTACTGGGATGGGTATTAAATGGAAAAAGGAAAATGATTCATTTTTTAAAGAGGGAATTTGTATATTAAATATTATATCTGAATGGTTATAGTAAGCCTGAAGCTCCAATAAATCGTATATGTTTTCGTTTGATTCAATGTCTACGGACTGATTTTTTAAGGAAGTGTAGATAAATGTTAATTCTTCAGGATTTAATATGTGTTTTGAAATGATATTTAATTTCGCAAGAATAAAAGATTCCGCGATGTTACGGTTTAGAGCTTCATATTTTCCATAGTTTGTTCTATGAAAGTCAACATGCAGAAGTTCCGATCCACGCAGGTGATAAGATCTTCCACGGTAATTTAAACCAATACAGGCTAATAAATAAGGAGCATCAATTTCGCCCTTTATAAGTTGATGAAGAAATATTAAATCGTTATTAGCACGCCTTTGGTGAAGGGTTTGCATCTGAAGAAGCTGGATTCGATGTTCATAAGGTGGAATATTAAAAGGACCGTAAAAAATTTTTATGGGAGTTTATTTAGGTGAAATAAAGAGGTAAAAAATTTGTGATTATTGGGTAAAATAAAATAAAAGTATACAGTTAATTACTTCATTACCTCATTTTCTTTTTTGTTTTCTAAAATTTTTGTTAGATATTTTTCTTCTTTCATTCCAAACGGAAAATTTCTTTATCATTCAATTTAGTCTAGTCGATAAGGTTTTTTTTTTATTTATTTTTGATAATAAAACATGAAGCTATGATCAGAAATATTCGTGAAAAGTTTTTTAAATATTTCAGAAATATTTTTAAAGTAAATGTTTCTTTGGTGTGGACATACCTTAATTTATAATTTTTGAAATTTCAATGGCAGCTACTAATCGACTTCCATTGGAAATTCTAGTCAAGTTTATAATTAAATTTAAGGTTATCGCAAGGACTTACAGAACACCGAATATTTCCATTTTGTTTCATATTTTATCGATGCGAAAAGTTACCGACAAAGATATAAATTCATGATTTTTCATCTTTAATTAAAGATGTCGATATAGAAGCGAAATAGCGATGGTTTGTGGTCAGCTCTGGAAACTTTGTGAATACATCACTAAATAATGGTTCCAATGATCATTACCATTTCTAATCAAATGAGCTTAACATGAGTTTCCGTTGAACAAGTCTGAAGAAGAGGAGTATGAGTCCGAAAAGGAATATGTGTAAGGATAAGTTTTTTTTTATTTTACCGTTTTTGTGTTTTGGGTTTAATTTGTCAAATTTAATTGGGTTATTTATTTTGGTATATTTTGGATTTATCTTGTTATCTTTACGATTTTTGATTATTTTTTTTAGTACATTTTCTTTTGTTGTTTCTGTTTTATAGTAAATATTTTTGTATTCTATTTTTCCTAGGTGTATGTCTATTGGACGTTTTTTTGTTGTAAGGTGTATAGTTCTGTTGTAGATTTCCACTAATTTTATTACTTTTAAAGATATTGGTTGATCGTCGTCGTCGAATAATCTTAGATTTTCGTTTAAGGTGCTGTGTAGTTTTTCAATATCTGCGTTTCCAGTATGTCTGTAAGGAGTAGTTGTATGTGTTTGAATATTATTTTCTTTGAAATGCTCTTTGATAGAAAAGGTTTGAAATGTTGGATCGTTATCTAATGTTATTATTTCGGGTTTTTTCATATATGAGAATATTTTTATAATGGCTTCTAAAATGTCCATTTGATTTTTTGTTTTTACTTTTTCAACACTTATAAATTTTGAGAATTTGTTGATACACGTTAAGTATTTCGTTTTATTTGAAAGTATCCAAATGTCGATATGATAGTGTTTGTGAGGTTCTAGAGGGGTTTCTGTTTTTTCTATAAGTAATTTAATTGGATTGTTTTCTATTTTTAAATTGCATTTTTCACAGTTGTTGATTATCTTTGTTATTAGTTCTTTTAAATTAGGATAATAATATTTCCTTAAGATTTCTAGATATGTTTTCTCGATGCCTATGTGAATATAGTTTTCGTGTTCTTTGCATATTGTTTTTCATTTGTTCTGTGTCTTGTACGTCTTCTAGTATAATTTTTGTTGTTGTAATTTTAACTTGCGATTTAGGTACTAAAATGCAAGTTATGGATTCTGGCAAAAAAAAAATCTAACAATCAAACATGACATAACGATAATATGGTAGTTGAAAAAAGTGGGTCTGGAAATTCCGTCCGTCTGTCTGTCTGTCTGTTCGTGCCTCTACAGCCTAAACGGATGGGCCGATGTGCTTCAAGCTTGGTATTTAGCATTTATTAGGTAGTGTTTTTCATTTTTGCTCTAGGTCGAAAAATAACGGTACCTGCCATACAATTTTAAACAAAAAGTAAGATTTTTTCGAAAACGGCTCTAACGATTTTGATAAAACTTTCAGGGTGCTAATTTTTTACAATAATACATCTTTCAGTTAGAATACATTTTTCGAAATTTATTCTATGACGGTACCTCTCATGTAACCGGTTTTTTCAAATGCGGTTTTATCGTAAACTATTATCCCGATTTCAATAAAATTTTGCACACAGGAAGTCATTTATAATTCAATTACCATCGCATTTCAAAATTTTCAAAAACTTTTTTTTTCGATTTTTAATTTTTTTTTTAATTTGGTTTTCGAAATATTTTGAAAATGGGTGGATTGAGTTTTTTTAAATAATTTTCCCAGATGAAAACTACAGATTGCCTTATAATAACATACTAGAAAAAAATTTTAAATATTTTTTCGAAAAGTTTTTCAAAAAAAAAAACAAAAAAAAACTGGTCGAATGATTTAAAAAAAAAAAAATTTCTTCGATAGACATTTAGTTTTCAAATTTTATTGCATACTTAGTTTTTTTTCAAGAAAACTCTGAAACTAATTAAAAAAATAAAGAATTTTCAAAAAAAAAATATTTTTTATTTTAATAGACGTGTGGTTTTCAATCTGGCAATACTTTTTTCGGAGTTGGTCTTTTTGACAGCTGTCTCTTGATTTATGTTCAGTTTGATTTGCGATTTCATAATAAATAGACTTACTCCTGAACAAAGTTTGCAAAATGTGCAAATTTATTACCAAAATAATGGTTTGTTTCGGTGGAGCAGAGTATCGAAGAAGACCCAACTGAGTCCATCCGTCATCGCCCGCGGAAGGATCTTGGTTTGCAGGCTTACAAAATCCAACTCGTTCAAGAAGAAGAAGCCCAACACCGCGCTTGATGGCATCACACGTTCGGTAAATGGGCCCAACACGATATGGCCACCGATCCCGATTTTCACAAAATTGGGAAAATTGGGCCTCGGCTGGAATTTATTCGAGCCAGCCACGGCGGCCACTTCCCCGAAATAATTTTTAGAACATAATGCAAACCCTTATCATTATAATAAAGCTAGATTCTTGGCCATAACATTCAACTTTATGCGTTTTATTTCAAATTTTATGTTTATTGCAAATTTATTTTTTGGGATTATTACCTCTTGATTAATATTAAAGGAGTTCTTCCTACTGTTTTAATAATTAAAGGTTCTTTTCTATTTTTTAACATTTCAGGTGGTATGTCTTCTTTATTTAATAAAAAATGTTGATCTTAAGCTCGTTAAGGCTGGACGTGGAGGTGCGCGAGTTAAGGTTGGAAGCTACGCGACAAATAAAAAAAACCAATTTTCTTACTAAGAACAGCTCAGTGGTGCGTTTATTAACAAACTCAAACTTATTCTATAAAAATTACAGTTTTTTATAATGGTTTATTGATGATTAAGCATTAAAGTTATTATTTAAAAGAGAAATATGGAAGTGAATTGAAATTAGATCGTTAATAATAAAATGTGGGAAAATGCTGATGACTGTTATGTTGGTTGTTTAATAAAATGTGGGAAAATTCTGAAGGCTGCTATGTTGATTGTTGGTGCCAATGACCGGCGATGAGGCATGTGTAAGGTGAGGTATGTAACTCTTCTCCCCCTGGAGAGAGCTACGGTCAAAAAGGCTGTATGCTTCTTTTGCCGGAGCTAGCATCAAGTTTATTGCTGGGGCATGTTCACTGTTGTTGCCGAGTGCTGATGTTGAGGGTTTGTTAACCTTTTTATATAGTTGTATGAGGTGTATTATGATGACGAGTCCGATTAACGTTGATATTGTCGAGATGATGGTATAGTTCAGGATTATGTGTTTGTGGGTGCGTCTTTCCAGATAACGTATTGCTTCTTTATTTTCGAAGTGGAAGTTTTGTAGTGATTGGAGGTTGATTGTTTGGATCGAAGATATATTCGATTGGCTGATTGAAGTGGGATAGATGTGGACGTCTTCAATATAAACTCTGTTCGTGCTTTCATATGTCACTTGGTTGACATTAACACTGCAGTTCGAGAAGTGAATAATGAATGTACCCTTCAGGTTTTGGATTTTGGGACCACAGGTTGATGTAATATTTGTCTCCGGGATGTTTGTGAACAAAATATAGTTAGGTTCCGGTAGGTATATTTGTTGTTCCTGGTTTACTTCTAAGGTTTTACATTTTGCCGGTTTGTTTTCCATTAAATTGGCAATGCAGCTTGTTTCCACGTTAAAAATTTGGCTTGTTCTTTCTTTACAGTAGAACGTCTTCTCTATTTGTTCACATTTCTTGTCAAAACATTGAATTTCATTTTGGTTAAGGATACAAAAGGGTTTAATTTGGAGTAATTTATTTTTTACTGGGATGGGTATTAAATGGAAAAAGGAAAATGATTCATTTTTTAAAGAGGGAATTTGTATATTAAATATTATATCTGAATGGTTATAGTAAGCCTGAAGCTCCAATAACTCGTATATGTTTTCGTTTGATTCAATGTCTACGGACTGATTTTTTAAGGAAGTGTAGATAAATGTTAATTCTTCAGGATTTAATATGTGTTTTGAAATGATATTTAATTTCGCAAGAATAAAAGATTCCGCGATGTTGGACAAATGGTTGTTTAAAAGTTCTATATTGAAGTTTATTTGATTTAAATTTTGAATATATCTAATTGAGTTTTCTTCTGACTTGATCCTGTTTCCAATGACTTTTCGGTATAAATTAAATATTTTTCAATATTATTTTGTTGTATGTTTATGTGATTAGTTATATTGTCGAATCTTTTTATCATTTGTTTGTTAAGTCTAAACTGGTCGTCTTCCTGTGTCTCCATATCATTTTGTCTCTTGGATAGCTCTTCGATTTTTTTATTTATATCATCGTCAGCATCTAAATTTCCTGTTATACTCTTTATGACTGTACCTAAACCGTTAATAAGTCCTCTTTTTTTCCTGAAGCTAGGTGTAAGTGTTTTAAGTTTGTCTTGCAACTGTTCGAATTTTATTTTAATTACTTTCAGTGAGTCATTAAAGCCGTCTATTTTATTGAAAATTGCCAAAGAGTTGCCTATAGCGTTCACGTTTTCCTGGTATTTTTTCTAATCTGATGATGTGGATTAGACTCCTGTATGTTTTAATTATTCTGCCCGTTCCTAGTTTCAAAGTTAGAAGGCCGTGATTGGTCGTCAAATCATGTACCTCGATTGTTTGTTCTGTCGTCATCGTTATTAGCAGGGTGAGGATTGTGAATCTGGAATTTACGTCTTCTTTTTATTTTTGATTTATGTAATTTTTGGTTATTAGTAGTAAGGATGGTTATTTCCCTATTGTTTTTGACTTAATGTTTACTGAATCTTGGGGTTAATTTATTCCTTCTATTTTCTTTTCTATAAATAAATGATCCTGTCTTTATGCTACATGGCCTTTCTCTATTATGGTTTTTCGTTTTATTTTTAATTGATGGAAATAATTCTGCTTGAAAGTCGTTTAATCTATTGAGGTAGTCTTGGACGTTATTATATTTTATATTCTTGAATTTGTAGGTTCTACCATAAAACAGTTCATAGGGTGTTAATTGTGTAGCGGAATGAATGGAGTTGTTATAGGTTATCATAGTTTCGTGGAGTATGTCGTCGTGGTCTCTGTCTTTATGTTTCGTTAATATAATTCTGTATATTTCAGTTAGTGTAGAGTGAAGTCTTTCGACGGGAGAATTGCTACTTGATTGTTGTAGCGATGTTATATGTTGATTTATATTGTATTGACTGACGAAATCTTTGAACATAGAAGAAGTAAATTCTGCGCCTTGGTCTGTAATTATTTTGCTTGGAATGCCGTGTAGGCTCATGAAATGCAGAAAGGATTTTATTATTGTTAGACTATTTCTAGCTAGAACTGTGTATGCTGCTGCGAATTTGGAGAATTTGTCAATAACCGTGAGAACTTTTTGATTATTAATACTATAGATGTCAATGTACAATATCTAAAGGCCTTTCAGGATTTTCTGGGATTCAAAATTCTATTTTTTGGGGTACTTAAGTGTTTGGCACACTTTGCAATTATTTATTATTTTGGAGATTTTACCTTTCATAAAGGGGAAAAAGAATTCACGCTTTAGATGCAAAAGTGTTTCATTTATGCCTCTATGGTTGTTATTCAGGTAGTAATCGTTAATCAGTTTATCTTGATCGTCGTTCTCGAGTAAATCTTTTAATAATTCTGTACAGCGAATTATTTTGAATGCTTTGTTGTTTGAAAAGTAATTCGAGTAAACACTTTGGACGATTTTAAATGTGTCATCGTCGGTATAAATGGCGCAATATTTATTTGGGGGTACGTAGTTTTTGAAAATGGAAATAATATCGTTCTCTGAAAAATTAAGCTTCTCTTATGTTTGCCTCTGTTTATTTTTAAATGGCATTTGTAATTGTGTTGGTTTGTCTTTTATGTTTCTTTTTAGTATGAGTTGAATGCTGAATTCGTTCAAAGGACGTTCAGATATGTATATGTGGTCATTCATATTTTCAAGAGCAGAGTGGATTGTGGATCCACTAGAATTGGGGATTGTTTGGTCAACCTCGTTCATGTTTAATTCAATTTTCTCGTTCTGATTTTCGATTTTTATTCTGCTGAGTGCATCAGCGTTCAGATTTAATGTTCCTTTTTTATAAATGATTTCATAGTCGAACTCTTCTAATTTTAGTCGCCACCTAACGAGTTTAGAATTTGGATCTCTTAAATTCATCATCCATTGCAATGGTCTGTGATCGGTCACAATTTTGAATTTGTGACCAAACAGGTAGGGGCGGAAATATTTCGTTGCCCAAACAATGGCCAAAAGCTCTTTTTCAATGGTAGAGTATCTACATTCTGTATCGGTTAGGGTTCTGCTAGCGTAGCAGATTGGCTTGTCGCTACCAATGGTGCCTTGAGATAGGACTGCACCTATTGCATAGTTACTCGCATCCGTTGTTAGTATGAAGGGTCGAGAGAAATCGGGGTATTGAAGAATAGGGTCGTTAATCAAGAGATCTTTACACATCTCGAAGACTGTGACGTATTTTTTGTCTAGCGTTATTGATTTCCCTTTCTTCAGGCATTCTGTGAGTGGTTTTGTCAGCCTCGCGAAGTCTTTAATGAACTTGCGGTAATATCCAAGGAGGCCTAGAAAAGATTTTATTTCTTTTTGGGTTCTTGGAATTGGAAAATTTTTGACAGCTTTTATCTTGCCAGGATTGGGTTTTACTCCGTCCCTGGAGATAATGTGTCCGAGAAATGCTGTTTCCTTGTGTAGGAACTCGGTTTTGTCTAGTTGTACTTTAAAATTGAATTTTTGCAATCTTAAGAAAACTTTCTTCAGGTTTTCAAGGTGTTCCTGTAGGGAGGTTGAGAAGATTACTATATCGTCTAAATATATTAGACAGACCTTGTCCACAAGACCACTTAGTACATGGTCCATCACACGTTGAAAGGTGGATGGAGCATTTTTGAGACCAAACGGCATTCGCACAAACTCGAAGTGACCTCCTTCGACTGTAAATGCCGTTTTAGGAACATCTTTTGGGTCCATCTCTATTTGGTGGAACCCGCTTGCTAAATCAAGTGTGGAGAAATACATGCATTTCCCCAACTTATCCAGAATCTCCGTTATATTCGGGAGTGGATATTTGTCGCTAATTGTTTTTTCATTTAGACGACGAAAATCAATAACAAGTCGCCACTTTTTTGGGGGTATGTCTTTTCCTTTTGGGACTACCCATACCGGGGAACTCCACGGTGAATGGCTTGGATGAATTATTCCTTGCCTGAGTAGCTCTTGTATCTGTTTTTGAACTTCCATTTTATGTACATATGGGTATCTGTATGACCGGGTATATATTGGAACATCGTCATTGGTTGGTATTTGATGTTTAACAGGGGTAGTGAATGTAAGAGGTTGGTTTTTCTGAAAAAAAATATTTTCGAACTGTTTGCACAATTTAATTATTGATCTCTTTTCTTCAGCATTCAGATGGTTAAGCTTCAATGAATTTACTATTTCATTGTCGGGGACTTTGCTGTCTTCTGATTCTGAGTATGTTTATATTCTGTTATATTAACTTCGCAGAACTCAGCATTTGAATATGGACAGAATTTCATGGGTTGTTCCAAGAAAATAGTTTGTTCTTTGTTTGAAGTATTAGTTACTTCAAGGATGCTATACCAATTCCGGGCGACATATATTCCTTCTGAAATGAAAACGCTTGGTTTAATTTCAGTTGGCCTTATAAAAATGTCACCATTTCGTATGCTTACGGGGAGTCTACAGATCATTTTTGTGTATGGGGGAATAATGTATTGCGATGATGTAGAATTTCGTTTAAAAAGCAGGGAAATACAAGAATTTTCTGTAATCAATTTCTGTTTTTCTAAGTCTATTTTTGCTTTAATTTGGGTCAAAATATCTAAGCCGATAAGACCATCAAAGTATCCATGAAATCTAAACACTAGGAATTTAAATGTACCCTGTGTTTGAAATTCTGAAAAAGAGGGGAATATTATCGCTCTATTAATTGTGTGTTCTTTAAAAATTGTTTTTATAACTGTATTATTAATGGGGATTTGAAATTGAGGGTCGGCAAACTCGGGATCGATGAAAGATGAAGACGCACCCGTATCTATTAAGAATCTGAGTGGCCTTCCAAATGGTGAAGAAATATTTATGTATGGTAAAATATTTCCGTGTTTATTGATGTTTATATATCCGATTGGCTCCCAGAGGCTGTTTCGTGAAAATTTTCAATATCCCGTGAAAGGTTCGTTTCGTGGAACGTTTCAAGGTCCTGTTGGTATTGTTCATTATAGTACCTGTCCAGATTGTGGTACGGGTTTTCGTTCTCAAAGTCCAGGCTGTCGGCGGGTTCATTTGGATACTCGTATTCAAAATGTATTGAAGTTGTTGGGTGCTCAATGTGGATGTTATGAAGTTCTCTAGGAGGACCTGTTTGTTTGAAAAAGTTGCTGGGTGTTCTGGTGTTTTGTAGACTTAAATTGTGTTGTGTTGAGGGTTGAAGTTTCGAGTAAGTGGTACTTGCTTCCATAGGTTCGGGTGGGGGTAACTGTTGTCTATTTGAGAATTGACCAGAACCGGGGTTGGTTTTAAAGGGTCTGTTGAAAAACGGGTTGCCTTGTCTTGTCATAAGGTTTAAGTGGTTAAAAAGGATTTGTTGGTTTTGTCTTGCTTGTGGGTTGAAAAGGTTAGTAGAATTATGCATTTGTTGCCCAGGTCTGTAATGTGAGTTGAAGTTAAAAGAGTTTGGTGTTTGTGCATTTTTTCTCGGTTGACTGTTAAAAGGGTAATGTATTTGGTTTTGGTCTTGCTGAGGAAACAAATTTCTTTTGTTGTTGCAAATATAACGATTCGTGTTTCATATAGAAAATATTTTGTTCTTTTGTGCAATAGCTAAAGGCTTCCGATAGGGTTGAAGGTTTCATAGCCCTCACTGTGGAACCAAGAGGTTCTCTAAGCCCTGTAAGAAAGGTATTTAAGCACATTTCCTGGTATAAACTATTCTTTGCGATTATAACGTTAATTTCTTGTTCATGTATCTGTATATGATTATTCATAGCTGCTTGTATTTCTATCACTTCGCTATAGAATTTTTCTAGAGTTTTGTTATTTTGTCTTAAATTGTGAAGCTCACGTATAAGGGACGTCTCGTTCCTTTTGTCTGAGTAGTGGTTTATAAGGTTCTCTTTAATAGAGGCCCAAGATAACGTAGTCCCATATACATTGAGGACTTCGTTGGCTGAACCAACAACTTTGTTTCTTATGGCTCGGAGTATGACTCTACATAAATTCGTGCCATCTATGCCTTTCAAAAGATAATACCTCCTCTACGTTTTTTATAAATTCGAAGAGAAGCCTAGGATTTCCATCAAAAGTTGGAATATCTTTTACTATCTCTGGAACTCTAAGTGAGTTCAAAAGGTCGACTGCTGCTGATGCAGCTGCGACTGATGTCGCATCAACTTCTTGATCGTTCGGCATTATAATTCTGTTTGTTTCACAACTACTTAAATTAATTTTACTATCTTAATAAGTTTCACTATTTAATTTAATGTTGTTATCTAAATGTTTGTTCGTATTTTCAGTCAAAGTTTCTCTTTCAGATTTTTCAATGTTTAAATTTATTTTGTCAAAGTTAATTTCTTTACTTATTTCTATGCTTAAATTATTGGAGCTGTTTAGTTTTTTCTTTTGAATTGGATAGGGATTGTTTTTAATTTTTGGGATTTTAAACATGTGGGCATAGGATGAAACTCGTTATTTTGACTTACGTGACATAGAATTTCATGTTGTTTTTATACTGTTGAGACGTTTATCTTCAAGTTATTGCTGCTTCTGATTAACAAGTTCCTTGCACCAAAATGTCTTGATAAGTGTTTTTTGCACTGATGTGTATTAGTTTGACAATATTTGATTTGCTTTTAAACAAAAATTATCTTTTATTTCGTACACTAACAATGTTTATTATTTCGATTTGCCTTCGAAAAATGATTTTATCCGTTGCACTGAACTGTGTTAGACTGACTATTTCTATTGTTCGCTTTGGTATAATTTTCCGATAAACCTTCGAAACTTTTACCGATCTTCCACGTTTGTATTTAAGTTCTTTTCCGAGTTAAATTTTCGATAAACCTTCGATATAATCTAAAACTCGTTCCGTACGACTGCGTCAGTTTAGGTTGGAAGCTCCGCGACAAATAAAAAAAAAAAAACAATTTTCTTACTAAGAACAGCTCAGTGCTGCGTTTATTAACAAACTCAAACTTATTCTATAAAAAATACAGTTTTTATAATGGTTTATTGATGATTAAGCATTAAAGTTATTATTTAAAAGAGAAATATGGAAGTGAATTGAAATTAGATCGTTAATAATAAAATGTGGGAAAATGCTGATGACTGTTATGTTGGTTGTTTAATAAAATGTGGGAAAATGCTGAAGGCTGCTATGTTGATAGTTGGTGCCAATGACCGGCGATGAGGCATGTGTAAGGTGAGGTATGTAACTCGCGTACAAATAATTAATAAATCAAAAAATTATTATTCCGCATTGTTATCGCGAGTGTTAAAAACAAAAAAAAAATAATACACACTCGTTTGAGATATTGAAAAAAAACCCTCGCGTATGCTGTAAAGAATGAAATAATATCCGCGTCATTGGAGGAAAGAAAAAGATACCCACTCGCGCTGTCGAAGAAAAAAAAATAAATAAAACAATACATACTCGCGTAGCAAATATCCTCTTATCTGTCCCAAGAACTTTGTGCTTAACTGTCTCCTTCTTATCTACTGTAGGCATCGTATGACCATACAATGCTTGCGGTAAATAGATAAGGGCATCTGAATTTGTCCTATTGTGCTGAATGTTTAAATTGATATTTTGTATGGAAGCTGTCTTATGGGCATAACACCTAAGACAGTTTGATTATTACAGAAACTAATTTGGATTTTCACTGCGCAGTTCGACTTAGTCAGAATTTTGTTTTGTATTTAAGTATTTTTAAATGGTAAATGATTTTTGTGTCGTGTATTCTAATGTTCGTGGTATAAGAAAGAATTTCTTTCACATATACGCCTACACTGTTCCATACATGCCAGCTGTTTTGGCATTAAGTGATACACTGATTTATCAGAATTTGCTCTACATGTTTATTTTACATATTTATGTGTTTTTTTTCTTTTTTTTTATTATATACACCAGTTGTTAGGACTTACTTAGGTTCTGGGATTGGGAGTCACTGTGTAGTGATGAACGTCATGGGAGCTTATAGGTAAAAGTGAAATGTTTTCTTCGGATTTTATTTTATCTACTTGTTTTGATACAAGTTTCCGTCTTGGCTGGAAAATTTTATAAAGGCAATTTGAGAACTTGTACATTGTAATGGCTTATGATCTGTACATAATTTAAATCTTCTTCCTTAGATGTAAGAGTGAAATTGTTTGACAGCGTAAACAATTGCTTGTAATTCCTTCTCCGTAGTGCTGTACCGAGTTTCAGCAGCATTAAGAGTGCGACTGGCGTAACAGACCGGTTTGTCTTTTCCAATTTCTCCCTGTGATAAAACAGCGCCGAGTCCAATATCACTAGCGCCCGTTGTAACTATGAAATCTTTTTTTTTAAATCAGTGTATGCTAAAACAGGAGGTTCTATAAATTTACTTTTTAGTGTTTGAATTGCTTCGTCACAGAATGCATCCCATTTAAAATCTACGTTCTTTTTTAACATGTTCGTCAATGGTTTTGCTATGGTTGAAAAATTATCTATAAATCTTTTTCCCTTTGCGTTTTTAGGCGTGGGGTATGTTTTACTGCTTTTATTTTTTCAGGATCTGGTTTAAGGCCCTTTCAGAGATAATATGTCCAAGGTATATTAATTTCTTTCACCTATAAATAACCCTGGCATAAATTGTTTCTTTGCAACGAGTATATCTACCAGTTCATGTTAATTTTCAAAAGGAAATTTTATTACCTGCTGACTTCGGAGGTTCGTTAATATTTACAGGAGTTGATGTAGTGTTATCTTCGTACAGTGTCATTTCATCAAAATTATTTGTAGCATTATTAT
Organism: Platycheirus rosarum; assembly: GCA_963971375.1. Taxonomy (NCBI): domain Eukaryota; kingdom Metazoa; phylum Arthropoda; class Insecta; order Diptera; family Syrphidae; genus Platycheirus; species Platycheirus rosarum. Next base: position 70,948,403 of record OZ020510.1, read on the forward strand.
TATTTTTGTAAGTTTTTTAAGTTTTTTTATTTTTTCTTGGTTTGTTTTATAATTTTTTTAAACCTTTTGGGAGGATTTTCTTACTGTCTGCTAATTCTCCTGTATGAACAGTCTAACTTTCTGCTGATCCTTTATTTTTTAGTTTCTTAAATTCCAAGTTTTTATTTCTGAGATTATTAAGAGATTTTAGGTCGGTGAGTCGTGATTTTTTTTTTATTTACTGGTGTGTTGCCCCACTACGCATCAGAAGATCGGTCTTCTGTATTGGCAAATTAATTTATTCTGGTAAGTGATCACTTATAGGATTTCACCGCTGCCACCAATGTTATAACGCTGAAAACGCCGTGCTTTCAAAAAGAGAAGAGCGGAATATCGGGAAGCTTCTTCAGTTAAAGGACGTTTGTTTTTCTTTTAGTATTAAGTTCCTTTATTTTGTATTGATATTTTAACAAAGGTTCGCCGTGCTGAGCGTCACTGCAACCTTGTCAATACAATCGTCTGAATATTACTTCCATTATTCTTTCCTCATCGACCCCTATTTATACTAAGTTCTACCCGTGATTCTGCTTACCATACACTTTCTCTTTCCAACATTACCATTTTCTTCAATTGCAAGGCATGCACATCCTATTTAAGGTGGGATTATGGTGTTGTTTGATCTTGGTTTTTCGCTGGAAGTGACGTTCGATATGTGGACTTGGTATGTGGATGACTTAGCAGAGCAAAGAATGGGTAGGAGGAACTTTGTTGTCACAACAGTAGCCTAAGCCAATGATCACTGGTCAACCCATTACTATTTTAGGTGTTTGCACTTTGTTTATTTACCCCGTTCGTGCCATCAGGGCAATATGATACTTATGGTTCTTTTTTGTTGTTCATTGACTATGAGTCGGATATATGTGTATCTTTTTTTATTACCCGGAGGTAGAAGGCAGAATAATGCTTTGCATTGTATTTTGATTGTTAGGTATCTGTTGCTTAAGGCAATGCATATGCTGAGAAGTAGGAGTCAAGTATCCAGGTATGGTTTGATATAAAACAATCTTTTGTTTTAAACTGCTCAGTTTTTGAAAAGACTCAAAATGTCCCGCATGAAAATGTCGAAACCAAATGGAAGACCGCAACGGTTCCTTTTGAACGTTTGCATTTGAATTTTTTTCATTTTGGAGGCAAGACTTTTTTGATAGCAAATTGATGCGATAACAAAATTTTGCTATGCCAAACAAATGTCGAATACAAATGTTCAGTCTTTAATTAATGAGTTATTGAAATTATTTTTAATTTTTGGGGTATTGTCACGGACAATGGCCCGCCTTTCATTTCTAGTGTGTTTAACAAAGTTAGTAATTGCAAAAGCATTAAAGCCATGAAAACCCCCCTTATCATCCGCAATCGAACGGGTCGGCTAAAAGAGGGGTACAAAAAGTAAAGTCGGTATTGAAAAAAATGTGTTTGGATAAAAACAATACTATGTCATTGGTCGATAAAGTAAACGAGTTTTTATTTAACTATCGCAATACTCCATCGAACGTTACCACCAGATCTCCTTCAAAAATGATATTTAGAATTACGAATTAAATTATTTGAAAAAGATTTTCGAAAATGTGGAAGTTCGACGTTCTAGTCAAATTAAATTTTAAAATTTATAAAAAAATATATTTTAACTTAAAAAAAATAATAATTCAAGTTTTGTATTTTATTTGCAATAAACATTATTTATTGAAATTTTTAAATGTTTAATTAAGTAAAGGAAGATGTTACATATCAATCATGTCAATATGAATAGCTTTTAAAATGTGCTATTTTAGAAGCACTCAAACCCTTACCCGAAAATGTTCCGATATTTTATTTTATATATAGCATCACACCGCTCACTTATCACTTAATCTTTAAATCCTAGTCCTTAAAGTGAAATTAATTTTCTCTATTTTTGTGATCACCGAACAGACAAGACCTATTTAATAAAAATCGTTCGTTTTGTAAAATAAAACGAAGTGTTATTTCATTTATTAATGTAGATGAACATTAAAATTTGTATACAATCTTTTTAATGATGTAATAAAAAAAGACACAAAGGACGAAAAATTAGTGCTTTAAGATCTTTTCAACCAGTCATAAAAAATAAGTCCATTTCAAAAACCAATGTAAGCCTGATACGCTTTTGTTTTTATTGTACGCGGTTTTGTGTTTACGTAGGTTTTAAGTTTTATTCATGCGGAACCACTTGTCAGTGGTTTCTGTTGATGATTTACTGACGCCTTGCTTGAAGAGCAATACCAAAGTAAGATATAAATTCATGATTTTTCATCTTTAATTAAAGATGTCAATATAGACGCGAAATAGCGATGGATTGACCACAAACTCTGGAAACTTTGTGAAAACATCACTAAATAATGGTTCCAATGATCATTACCATTTCTAATCAAATGAGCTTAACATGAGTTTCCGTTGAACTTCCAAGTCCGAAGAAGAGGAGTGTAAGTCCGAAAAGGAATATATGTAAGGATAAGTTTTTTTTTATTTTAACGTTTTTTGTGTTTTGGGTTTAATTTGTCAAATTTAATTGGGTTATTTATTTTGGTATATTTTGGATTTATCTTTTTATCTTTACGATTTTTGTTTATTCTTTTTAGTACATTTTCTTTTGTTGTTTCTGTTTTATAGTAAATATTTTTGTAGTCTATTTTTCCTAGGTGTATGTCGATTGGACGTTTTTTGTTGTAAGGTGTGTATAGTTCTGTTGTAGATTTCCACTACTTTTATTACTTTTAAGGACATGGGTTGATCGTCGTCGTCGAATAATCTTAGATTTTCGTTTAAGGTGCTGTGTAGTTTTTCAATATCTGCGTTTCCAGTATGTCTGTAAGGAGTAGTTGTATGTGTTTGAATATTATTTTCATTGAAATACTCTTTGATAGAAAAGGTTTGAAATGTTGGATCGTTATCTAATGTTATTATTTCGGGTTTTTTCATATATGAGAATATTTTTATAATGGCTTCTAAAATGTCCATTTGATTTTTTGTTTTTACTTTTTCAACACTTATAAATTTTGAGAATTTGTTGATACACGTTAAGTATTTCGTTTTATTTGAAAGTATCCAAATGTCGATATGATAGTGTTTGTGAGGTTCTAGAGGGGTTTCTGTTTTTTCTATAAGTAATTTAATTGGATTTTTTTCTATTTTTAAATTGCATTTTTCACAGTTGTTGATTATCTTTGTTATTAGTTCTTTTAAATTAGGATAATAATATTTCCTTAAGATTTCTAGATATGTTTTCTCGATGCCTATGTGATTATAGTTTTCGTGTTCTTTGCATATTGTTTTTCATTTGTTCTGTGTCTTGAACGTCTTCTACTATAATTTTTTTTGTTGTAATTTTAACTTGCGATTTAGGTACTAAAATGCAAGTTATGGATTCTGGCAAAAAAAAATCTAACAATCAAACATGACATAACGATAATAGAGTAGTTGAAAAAAGTGGGTCTGGAAATTCCGTCCGTCTGTCTGCCTGTCTGTTCGTGCCTCTACAGCCTAAACGGATGGGCCGATGTGCTTCAAGCTTGGTATTTAGTATTTATTAGGTAGTGTTTTTCATTTTTGCTCTAGGTCGAAAAATAACGGTACCTGCCATACAATTTTGAACAAAAAGTAAGATTTTCTCGAAAACGGCTCTAACGATTTTGATAAAACTTTCAGGGTGCTAATTTTTTACAATAATACATCTTTCAGTTAGAATACATTTTTCGAAATGTATTCTATGACGGTACCTCTCATATAACCGGTTTTTTCAAATGCGGTTTTATCGTAAACTGTTATCCCGATTTCAATAAAATTTTGCACACAGGAAGTCATTTATAATTCAATTACCATCGCATTTCAAAATTTTCAAAAACTTTTTTTTTCGATTTTTAATTTTTTTTTTAATTTGGTTTTCGAAATATTTTGAAAATGGGTGGATTGAGTTTTTTTAAATAATTTTCCCAGATGAAAACTACAGATTGCCTTATAATAACATACTAGAAAAAAATTTCAAATATTTTTTCGAAAAGTTTTTCAAAAAAAAACTGGTCGAATGATTTAAAAAAAAAAAATTTTCTTCGATAGACATTTAGCTTTCAAATTTTATTGCATACATAGTTTTTTTTCAAGAAAACTCTGAAACTAATTAAAAAAAATAAAGAATTTTCAAAAAAAAAATATTTTTTTATTTTAATAGACGTGTGGTTTTCAATCTGGCAATACTTTTTTCGGAGTTGGTCTTTTTGACAGCTGTCTCTTGATTTATGTTCAGTTTGGTTTGCGATTTCATAATAAATAGACTTACTCCTGAACAAAGTTTGCAAAATGTGCAAATATATTACCAAAATAATGGTTTCTTTCGGTGGAGCAGAGTATCGAAGAAGACCCAACTGAGTCCATCCGTCATCGCCCGCGGAAGGATCTTGGTTTGCAGGCTTACAAAATCCAACTCGTTCAAGAATTGAAGCCGAAAACCCATCAAGCGCGTCACACGTTCGGTAAATGGGCCCAAAACGATATGGCCACCGATCCCGATTTTCACAAAATTGGGCAAATTGGGCCTCGGCTGGAATTTATTCGAGCCATCCACGGCGGCCACTTCCCCGAAATAATTTTTAGAACATAATGCGAACCCTTACCATTATAATAAAGCTAGATTCTTGGCCATAACATTAAACTTTATGCGTTTTATTTCTTCTTGAAAACCACACGTCTAAAAAAACACCCTGTATGTACATACATATGCAGCCACTAAGCAATTATCTAGCATAAGAACAAGTTCATGCGACCGAGTCGTGCATTTTATTTAAATTTTATTCGACGATGTGACCGCACATGTGAGCAAGTACGTGCGATCCAGTATTTATTTGTTATAGTTGTTATTTTTCCAGTATTCTTGAAATTTTAAGAATATTTTGTCTGGTATAAAAATACAATTTTGTATATTTGGGTCACATTCATTTGTGATATCCTCGAAGTCTTTTGTCATAAAGTCTTTTCGTATTATGTTGATTCTTCTTTTTTGAAAAGGGAAGGTTGTTTCTTTGGAATTTTCGTCGTCGATTTTAACTACTATTTGTCTCTTAAATAAGTTTATAGGTTTTTCTGTATTTTTTACAAGATTATTACTGTCGCTTTTAGCGCTATGTTTAGTACTTATGACTTCTTCTTTTTCTAATGCGTTTATTTCGTTTTCAATTTTTATTCTCAGCAACTTCGAGTTTGATCTTCCATCCTTTTAACTTACTGTTTGGTTCTTTAAGATTTTGGAGCCAAACGAGTGGTCTATGGTCTGCTAGGATTTTAAATTTCCTGCCGTATTATTATCTATACGGCATTATATCGGAATTGTTTAGTTGACCATACTATCGCTATTAATTCTTTTTCAATTGTCGAATAGTGACATCCATGTTCGTTGAGTGTCCTGCTCGCAAAGCATAAAGGTCCATAATTTTTACTGAGTACTGCTCCAATAGGAAAGTTGGCGGCGTCTGTTGTTAAAACAAATTCTTTCGTAAAGTCGGGATGTCTGTTTAAGAGATTGTCTTGCATTAGTTTTTTCAAAGTTTCGAATGCTTCTACATATTGTTCATCTTTAATGTTTATTTGTATGTCTTTCTTTAGACATATTGTCATAGGTTTTATTATTTTTGCGTAATCGTGAATAAATTTACGATAATAGCCTGTGAGTCCTAAGAAACTCTGTATTTCTTTAATTGTTTTGGGAATTGGGAAGTTTTTTATTGTTTTGATATTATCTGATTTAGGTTTTATGCCTTCTTTAGTTATAACATGACCTAAAAATTGGTGAATGTGAATTCTTTTTTTCATGAATTCACATTTCATTTCACTTCAAATTTACGTTTTGAAGTGTTTTTAGTATTTTGTTTAAAGCAGTAATGTGTTCTTCTAATGTGGGGCTACAGATAATTATATCGTCTGAATAGACATAGCATGTTTTGCCAATGTGTTCTTTTAATACTGGATTCATCATTCTTTGAAAGGTTGCTGGGGCATTTTTCAAACCAAAAGGCATTATTTTAAGCTCATAATGTCCGGAAAGGGTGCTAAATGTAGTGTTCTCTCTGTCATCAGTGTTTACTACAATTTAATGAAAGCCTTTAGTTTAATCTAGGGTCGTGAAATAGTTTACACGTCCTAATTTATCTAAAATATCGTCAATTATGGGAATTGGATATTTGTCTTCTTTAGCTTTTTGATTTAGTTTCCTATAATCAATAACTATGCGCCATTCCTTATTTCCTTCTTTATCTTCATTTTTGGATACGATCCATATTTGAGCGTTGTATGGAGAAGTTGAATTTTGTATTATGTCTGAATCTAGCATTTCTTGTATTTGTTTGTCTACTTCTTTCCTATGGGCTTCTGGATATCTATAAATTCATTATCAGTTGGTATGTTGTGTTTAATGTGACTAGTAAACGTTAAATCGTCACCTTTTTGTAGAATGTTCTTCTATTTTCTTTGACCACTTTTGTAAATTTTGATCTTTCTTCTTGATTTAAATGTTCTAATCTGTCTTCGTTGATCTCGTTTATTACAGTTTTTTGGTCACCATCAATGCTTTCTAAATAATTGTATAGTATCTTCATATTCTAGTTCGTCTTTTTTGTCAAAGAATACTGGGAATTGATTGTTGTTTATTGTCAAGAGTTTTGTTTTATAGTCAATTATTGCATTATTAGGCATAAGAATGTTATTACCTTATGTTGCGTTAAAATTGTTACTCAAGTTGTAGATTTGGAATAAACAATTTTCGCAAGTGTTTATTGCAAATTTATTTTTTGGGATTATTACCTCTTGATTAATATGAAAGGAGTTCCTACTGTTTTAATAATTAAAGGTTCTTTTCTATTTTTTTTAACATTTCAGGTGGTATGTCTTCTTTATTTAATAAAAAAATGTTGATCTTAAGCTCGTTAAGGCTGGACGTGGAGGTGCACGCACAAATAATTAATAAATCAAAAAATTATTATTGCGCATTGTTATCGCGAGTGTTAAAAACAAAAAAAAATACACACTCGTTTGAGAAATTGAAAAAAACCCTCGCGTATGCTGTAAAGATTAAAATAATATCCACTCGGGTCATTGGAGGAAAAAAAAGATGCCCACTCGCGCTGTGGAAGAAAAAAAAAAATAAATAAAACAATACATACTCGCGTAACAAATATCCTCTTATCTGTCCCAAGTACTTTGTGCTTAACTGCCTCTTTCTTATCTACTGTAGGCATCGTATGACCATACAATGCTTGCGGCAAATAGATAAGGGCTCTGAATTTGTCCTATAGCGCTGAATGTTTAAATTGATATTTTGTATGCAAGCTGTCTTATGGGCATAACACCTAAGACAGTTTGATTATTACAGAAACTAATTTGGATTTTCACTGCGCAGTTCGACTTAGTCAGAATTGTGTTTTGTATTTAAGTATTTTTAAATGGTAAATGATTTTTGTGTCGTGTATTCTAATGTTCGTGGTATAAGAAATAATTTCTTTCACGTGTACGCCTACACTGTTCAATACAGGCCAACTGTTTTGGCATTAAGTGAAACTCAGGTTGGAGTAAACACTGATTTATCAGACTTTGCTCTACATGGGTATAGCTTGGTGCCATTACTCTTTTCTTACATCACCTTAACCAACTGATCGATGTGCTAACGCGTATACCGGATGTTGCCTGGCAATCCGCCCTAAGAAAAGTCCTAGTTTAATTCTGAGTGTAAAGAAGCTTTCAGGCTCGAAGAAGTAAGTTTTCGATCCTACAAAGCCAACCCTACAGAGGTAAATCGGAAAAAGCACAAACAAGCAAGGAACTCATGCAACTCCGTTATTGAAAAAAACAAATTTTTGCATGATCAAAAATTACGGCAAAAATTCTGCAGTGTCCCAAAGGCAGTAAAATTTGTTGGTCATTTGTGGAAAATATTGTGATGTAGCAACAAGTTAAGATATTCAGAGGATACATTTTGTAAATTAACGACATCTGTTGGATTCATTGTGTACAACAACCAACATTTACTGTGTACAACAACCATGCCCCTAAAAGTAGGCTACGTATTTGCAATATGTTTTAACTGAGTACTAAATCGAACTTGAAGTACTAATTCGAGACTCGAATTAGTATTATTTTTTAATTTCAAAAGTAGCATTGTTAACAACTGGGAGCGTTAGTAAAAAGTGATTGAATTGAGATTAAATAAAAAGTGTTGAATTATACAAACGTATTTGAATTGTGAATAAGTGAAATAAGTTAAAGTTGGTGTTATTTAAACTGAAAGACGTTGTGTTTCATTAAAAAAGGAGATTTGTTGTATTATTTTGGAATTTTGATTGAGTTTTATTTGTCGAACCCAAGGCCAAAATATCATATTGGTGTCAGAAGTGGGATAAAACTCAGTAAAGTACTAGAAAATTCCATAGTGACATTTTCTAAAAATGTCATATTATATTATTTCATATAATTGTGAAAGTGGAATTTTCCACAAATTATTGAACTGATTGTGCTATAAAACTGTGAATAGCGAATATTTTTATTAAAAATAGTGTTTGAAAAAGATTTTTCTAGAAGAGACATTAAAATAAAACTGACTGTGTTGCGAAAATTGTGTTTCGGTTACATAAAATGGGTCGCAAATAAAACACTTGACATCAGCTGAGTTGAAAGAAGAATTAGGAAAAAGAAATCTTCAGACTTCGGGGCTGAAAAAGGAACTATTGCTCCGACTTCAGAATGCTATCTCTCAGGATGGTGGAGACCCCAATACCATGTTGTTCGATGTTGACCATGAAATGCCTACTTTCATGAAGTTGTTTCTGTCGAAATTTGAAGAACAAAAGAACGTTCTCGAAGAGCAAAAGAATGACCAAAAGAATTCGTTAGAAGTTCTCCAGAAGCAACTGGAAACAAGACAACAAGAAAACGTTCGCTGAGGCTTAAGCATTTGCCCTGCCAATGGAAGCAGCAGACCAAGCTTCGCAAGGTAGCCATCGCGTCGGAGAAATGGCTACGCTAGAGTGCTCATGTCAACGCGTGGATATTGAAAGACAAAATCCGAACACTCCTCGAGGTCAAATGAGATGCTGGAATGGCAACAAGATAGGACACCTACAGCGACAATGCAGATCTCCACCTAGACAGGCAAGTTGCCCTCATTGCGGTAGGAGGAGGCAGAATGACGAAGCATCTGGCAGGAATAACACACACACTGCTGGACAAGCCTCTGATCAACACGGGGCTGAAGTTGGTTGATGGAATCGACGCCCCCAGGACCAAACTACACGCTGCAGCAAAAGCTTGACTGTAGAGACAGTCATCAGAAACCGAAAATGTGTGGCCACTATCGACATGGGTGCTACAGCCTCCATAATCAGAAGAGATCTTGTTCAGACGTCCTGGCTACATAACACCAGCTGCTACACTCTGAAAACAGCTACCGGAGAAGCAGCAAAAGTATAAGGGGAGGTATTTCTAAAAATACAACTGGGTTGACCTTCTCACATGCATTCTTGGTAGCCGACATATGCGACGAATGCATCATAGGAGTGGATTTCATGAAGGCACATGAGGTAATCATAGACCTTCCAATGCAAGTGCTGAGGTATCAAACCGTTTAGATCCCTATGGTATACGGAAACGAGAACGCTGTAAGTCTTCGGGCCGTTATAAGCAGAGATGAAGTCCTACCACCAGCTTCAGAGACAGTTCTTTGGATTCGTTTGGAGGGTGATCATGGAAACCACTGATTCTATTTCATTGAAGCAGGTTATAAAGAGGATTTTCCAAGCTATATCGTTGGGAAAATTTTAGTAGAACCAAAGAAAAACATGGTTCCGGTAAGGCTGATGAATCCGAACAAACACTCCGTCAAACTTAGACAAGGAGAGGTGATTGGAAGATGCGTACCCATATCAACCATATCGACAACATCTGGGAGTAAATCTGGGAGCCCTGTTTCTGCAACGAAATTGGCCGAAGTATGTGATGCTATTCTCGGGAATTGTGACCTAAATCAGGAGCAGAAAACCATAGCCGAAAATCTCATTGGCGAGTTTGCTGATATATTTGCATCGCAGGATGGAGACTATGGTCGAACACACCTAGTACAGCACCGCATAGTTACCGGCGATAGCAGACCGATCCGACAACCTGCTAGAAGACTTCCATTGACAAAACAGGCGGAAGTCGATGCGATGATATCGACCATGAAAAAAGACGGTCTAATCGAAAACTCAAAAAGTCCGTGGGCATCACCCGTTGTACTAGTGAAAAAGAAGGACGGCAGCACTCGATTCTGCATAGATTACCGGAGGCTCAACGATGTCACCATGAAGGACAGCTACCCCTTGCTGCGAATAGATGAAACCTTGGATACCCTTTCTGGAGCAAAATGGTTTTCCACCCTCGATCTGAAAAGTGGCTACTGGCAGGTACGGATCCATCCAGAAGACAAAGAAAAGACCGCTTTCACAACGGACTATGGCAGTGAACCGTTATGCCATTTGGCTTGTGTAACTCTCCAGCCTTCTTTGAGCGTTTAACGGAACACACACAGGGTCTGACATGGAAAACCTGCCTGGTGTACTTGGATGACGTCATCTTTGTGGGAAAAGCGTTCGCTGAACATCGGGACAACTTGCGGGAGGTGTTTACACGACTTCGAACAGCACATTTGAAACTAAATTCAAAGAAATGTGCTCTTTTCAAAGCTGAGGTGAAGTACTTGGGATATGTGATATCGTCAAATGGAGTAAAAACTGGCCCAGAGAAAATCGAAGCCGTGAAAAATTGGCCAGATCTTGCAGACAAACAGCTAAGATAAGGAGCTTTCTCGGTCTCGCCACATATTACAGGAGGTTCGTGAAGGATTTTGCCGGAATCGCAAAGTGTCTGCACCAGCTAACTGAGAAAGGTAGACAATTTAAATGGTCAGGTGAGCGCGAAAGAAGCTTTCAACATCTAAAACAGCGACTTTGTGAGGCACCAATACTAGCTTACCCCACCCCTGGCAAGACATTTATTGTGGACGCGGATGCTAGTAACGTGGGTGTTGGAGTATTTCTGTCGCAGACACACGAGGGGCAGGAGAAAGCGGTAGCCTATTTCAGCAAAGTTCTGTCGCGACCAGAGAGAAAATACTGTGTAACCAGGCGGGAACTCCTTGCTCTGATACTGGTGACAAAACATTTCCATAACTGTATGGACAGAGATTCATCCTGCGTACCGATCAAGCCGCTTTAAAATGGTTGCTACAGTTCAAAAATCCTGAGGGGCAAGTAGCAAGATGGATCGAACGATTGCAGACTTACGACTTCGAAGTACAGCATCGCAAAGGAAGACTGCATTGCAATGCGGACGCGCTTTCCCGCAGACCATGTGAGCCCAGTTGCAAACATTGTGCGCGAAAAGAGGAAAATAACGAAGGTTTTTCTGTCCAGAGAATAAGAGCCGAACCTGTAGAGGGCTGGAGTGCCGAAGAACTTCCTAATGCACAAAAAGAAGACCCTGACATCGAGCCAATCCTTGCATGGAAGGAATCTATGGAGAAACCAAAGCAAAGAAACATTTCCGACATAAGTCCTACTTTAAAGGCATACTGGGCGCAATGGGACTCTCTCCATGTGGAAGATGATGTTTTGCGGAGAAAATGGGAAATGCCGGTTGGAAGATACTTTAAGATGCAGCTTGTGGTTCCACGATCGAAAGTAAAAGAAATGCTACGAGAAATGCATGATGGAGTATCCGGTGGGCACTTGGGAATCAACAAAACACTGGAAAAGGTACGGGAATCCTTTTATTGGCTAAGCGCAAGAGACGATGTAGAGAGCTGGTGTCGAAAGTGCACAACATGCTCGGCTAGCAATGGACCCACAGTCAATACACGAGGTCAAATGCACCAGTATAAAGTGAGCGCCCCGTTTGAAACAATCGCCGTTGACATCACAGGCCCGTTCCCGGAAACTGAAAACGGTAGCCGTTACATCCTCGCTGTCATGGACTATTTCAGCAAGTGGCCCGAGGTGTTTGCGATACCCCATCAAGAAGCTAAGACCGTTGTCGAGCAAATAGTGGACCACTGGGTCTGCAGGTTTGGGGTGCCTATGGAATTGCATTCCGACCAAGGGCGAAACTTCGAGTCGAAAGTATTCCAGGAAGTATGCGCATCACTCGGGTTAAAGAAAATAAGGACAACACCTCTTCATCCTCTGTCTGATGGAATGGTAGAACGATTTAACAAGGAACATCTGTCCAAAGTCGTGAACGAGAACCAATGAGATTGGGATCGGCGAATTCCTTTATTTCTTATGGCCTACCGGAATGCGGTTCATAATACAACTGGATACACTCCATTCGAAATTTTATTTGGACGAACTGCCCGGCTTTCAAGTGAGCTAAAATTCGGATATCCTATTGAAGACCCAAAATGCGAAGAGGACTACGTGTTAGATCTTAGAGAAAGGATCAACGACATTCACAGGGGAACAAAATACAACATAAAAATTGCGAGTGGCCGCATGAAGACCAGATACGATGCGAGAACAACAGCACCTGAATTCAACGAGGGAGATCTGGTATGGCTTTACAACCCACATCGTAGAAAGGGAAAATCGCCCAAGTTTCAACAGGACTGGGAAGGTCCCTACCAAGTAGTTACCGCATTAATAATGTCGTTTTTTTCGAATTAAACGACCAAGAGCAAAAATGAAAATTGTCCATGTAGATCGCCTGCATCGTTACCACGGAAACAATGATGATGTGCTTGTTCGGGAGGAACAAAACTAAGGGGGAGACAAAGTGATGTGGCAACAAGTTTAGATATTCAGAGAATACATTTTGTAAATTAACGACATCATATGGATTCATTGTGTACAACAACCAACATTTATTGTGTACAACAACCATGCCCCTAAAAGTAGGCTACATATTTGCAATATGTTTTAACTGAGTACTAAATCGAACTTGAAGTACTAATACGAGACTCGAATTAGTACCGAAAGCTTAGATTGTGCCAGAACCAGACAGAAGCTTCCAGAAGCTTGTAAATTTGTATAAATACAAGAGTAGATGGCATTGAAAGTTTAGTTTATTTTCGAAAGTGGATTTTTTAACAACTGGAAGCGTTAGTAAAAAATGATTGAATTGAGATTAAATAAAAAGTGTTGAATTATAAAAACGTATTTGAATTGTGAATTAGTGAAATAAGTAAAATTTGGTATTATTTACACTGAAAGACGTTGTGTTTCATTAAATAAAGAGATTTGTTGTATTATTTTGGAATTTTGATTGAGTTTTATTTGTCGAACCACAGGCCAAAATATCACAATATCACACATCACCTTTTTTGTAGAATGTTCTTCTATTTTCTTTGATCACTTTTGTTAATTTTGATCTTTCTTCTTGATTTAAATGTTCTAATCTGTCTTCGTTGATCTCGTTTATTACAGTTATTTGGTCACCATCAATGCTTTCTAAATGATGTATAGTATCTTCATATTCTAGTTCGTCTTTTTTGTCAAAGAATACTGGGAATTGATTGTTGTTTATTGTCAAGAGTTTTGTTTTATAGTTAATTATTGCATTATTAGGCATAAGAATGTTATTACCTAATGTTGCGTTAAAATTGTTACTGAAGTTGTAGATTTGGAATAAACAATCTTCGCAAGTGTTTATTGCAAATTTATTTTTTGGGATTATTACCTCTTGATTAATATGAAAGGAGTTCCTACTGTTTTAATAATTAAAGGTTCTTTTCTATTTTTTTTAACATTTCAGGTGGTATGTCTTCTTTATTTAATAAAAAAATGTTGATCTTAAGCTCGTTAAGGCTGGACGTGGAGGTGCACGCACAAATAATTGATAAATCAAAAAAATTATTATTTCGCATTGTTATCGCGAGTGTTAAAAACAAAAAAAAATACACACTCGTTTGAGAAATTGAAAAAAACCCTCGCGTATGCTGTAAAGATTAAAATAATATCCACTCGGGTCATTGGAGGAAAAAAAAGATGCCCACTCGCGCTGTGGAAGAAAAAAAAAATAAAACAATACATACTCGCGTAACAAATATCCTCTTATCTGTCCCAAGTACTTTGTGCTTAACTGCCTCTTTCTTATCTACTGTAGGCATCGTATGACCATACAATGCTTGCGGCAAATAGATAAGGGCATCTGAATTTGTCCTATAGTGCTGAATGTTTAAATTGATATTTTGTATGCAAGTTGTCTTATGGGCATAACACCTAAGACAGTTTGATTATTACAGAAACTAATTTGGATTTTCACTGCGCAGTGCTACTTAGTCAGAATTGTGTTTTGTATTTAAGTATTTTTAAATGGTAAATGATTTTTGTGTCGTGTATTCTAATGTTCGTGGTATAAGAAATAATTTCTTTCACGTGTACGCCTACACTGTTCAATACAGGCCAACTGTTTTGGCATTAAGTGAAACTCAGGTTGGAGTAAACACTGATTTATCAGAATTTGTTCTACATGGGTAAAGCTTGGTGCCATTACTCTTTTCCCATCATGGTCTCGTGATATATGTTAGGAATGATATTGCTTGCCAGAGCCTTCCCCAATATGGGCAATGTTCAAACACGGACTTTAACTACTTGTGGCTTAAATTCACTGTCCGCAAGCATGTCATTCATTATTGTTTTATTTATAGGAGTCCAAATCTCGACAGTTATTCAACTTGTAACGAGTTTGATGCGCTGTGTGATTCCATCTCGAAAATTTGTTTCCCTTTGTCGTCGCACTTAAATCGTTATTGCGGGCGATTTCAATGTACACAATTCCAATTGGCTCCGCTTTTCTGGTCAGACAACACCCGAAGGAAGGGATGTCGAGCTCTTTGCCGAATTACATCACCTTAACCAACTGATCGATGTGCGCGTATTACGGATGTTGCCTGGCAATCCGCCCATACTTTTGACTTGTTTCTTACATCTGATAAATATACCATTAGTGTAACTTCTCCGCCAAATAGAAACCATTGTGTCATTTCAGCTAATTTCTCATCCTCCACCCATCCAGTTGAAGAAAACTTCCCACCAGGACCGTTTGGCAATACGAGAAAGCCAACTGGGACGGATTGAATATTTGTTCCCAAACTTTAAATGGTTACTATGCTTCCTCGATAGTGACATTGATGCCAGTGCTGAAATGATCACAAATGTGATTCTTCTAGGCATGCATGCTTTTATTCCTAACAAAGTAAAAAGCATCAAGCCTTAAGAAAAGTCCTGGTTTAATTCTGAGTGTAAAGAAGCTATCAGGCTCAAAGAAGTAAGTTTCCGATCCTACAAAGCCAACCCTACAGAGGTAAATCGGAAAAAGCACAAACAAGCAAGGAACTCATGCAACTCCGTTATTGAAAAAAAAACAAATTTTTGCATGACCAAAAATTACGGCAAATAATTCTGCAGTGTCCCAAAGGCAGTAAATTTTTTTGGTCATTTGTAAAAAATATTGTGATGTGGCAACAAGTCTAGATATTCAGAGGATACATTTTGTAAATTAACGACATCTGTTGGATTCAATGTGTACAACAACTAACATTTACTGTGTACAACAACCATGTCCCTAAAAGTAGGCTACATATTTGCAATATGTTTTAACTGAGTACTAAATCGAACTTGAAGTACTAATTCGAGACTCGACGAACAAAAGAATGAGCAGAAGAATTCTTTAGAAGTTCTTCAGAAGCAACTTTAGTGAACAAAGAGATGCTCTCGAAAATAAGCTGGATGCACAGAATGTTCTCTTCAACAAAAGACTCCAAACAGTAGACCAGAAAATAGAACACTTAGAAGAAAAGTTCGGAAAGCAAGTAGAAAGTATAGAGCAACAGTACGAACATCTGGCTAAAGAATTTGATTCTTTGAAGAAGCAGAAGGTTCGGGAATATTCGAGCGAAGGTCCACGAAGAAAAGAAATGCAGCCCCCTGTCTTCGATGGTCAAACATCATGGCCAATTTATAAGAGGCAGTTCCAAGCTGCCGCATTGACGAATAACTGGGACAATGAAGACAAGTCAATTGCTCTTACGCTTGCGCTCAGAGGAACAGCTGCCGAATTGCTGCAGACCATTCCTGAAGACAAAAATCATGATTATGATGCCATGGTCAAGGTAATCGAGATGAGGTTTGGCGACGACCACATGCAGCAAGTTTACCCAGTCCAGTTGCGCTGAAGGGTCCAGACAAAAGGTGAAACACTACAACAATTGCAAGCTGATATCGAGCGAATTAGCGAATTTGTCTTATCCCAATACCAGCATGGAAATCACGAATGCCATTGCAGATGGAAAACTACAAATGGCTGGCAAAAAAACGCTCGCTGAGGCTTAAGCATTTGCCCTGCCAATGGAAGCAGCAGACCAAGCTTCGCAAGGTAGCCATCGCGTCGGAGAAATGGCTACGCTAGAGTGCTCATGTCAACGCGTGGATATTGAAAGACAAAATCCGAACACTCCTCGAGGTCAAATGAGATGCTGGAATTGCAACAAGATAGGACACCTATAGCGATAATGCAGATCTCCACCTAGACAGGTAAGCTGCCCTCATTGCGGAAGGAGGAGGCAGAATGACGAAGCATCTGGCAGGAATAACACACACACTGCTGATCAACAGCAGGCAGGAAACGCCTAAGAACCAACTTCACGGGGCTGAAATCAAAGAAGAAGACAAAGAAAAGAACGCTTTCACAACGGGAAATGGACTATGGAAGTTTACCGTTATGCCATTTGGCTTGTGTAACGCTCCAGCCACCTTTGAGCGTTTAACGGAACACACAGAGGGTCTGACATGGAAAACCTGCCTGGTGTACTTGGATGACGTCATCGTTGTGGGAAAGACGTTCGCTGAACATCGGTACAACTTGAGGGAGGTGTTTACACGACTTCTTCGAACAGTACATTTGAAACTAAATCCAAAGAAATGTGCTCTTTTCAAAGCTGAGGTGAAGTACTTGGGACATGTTATATCGTCAAATGGAGTAAAAACTGACCCAGAGAAAATCGAAGCCGTGAAAAATTGGCCAGATCTCGCAGACAAACACCAGCTAAGGAGCTTTCTCATCTCGCCACATATTACAGGAGGTCCGTGAAGGATTTTGCCGGAATCGCAAAGTGGCTGCACCAGCTAACTGAGAAAGCTAGACAATTTAAATGGTCAGGTGAGTGCGAAAGAAGCTTTCAACATCTCAAACAGCGACTTTGTGAGGCACCAATACTAGCTTACCCCACCCCTGGCAAGACATTTAATGTGGACGCGGATGCTAGTAACGTGGGTGTTGGAGTAGTTCTGTCGCAGACACACGAGGGGCAGGAGAAAGCGGTAGCCTATTTCAGCAAAGTTCTGTCGCGACCAGAGAGAAAATACTGTGTAACCAGGCGGGAACTCCTTGCTCTGATACTGGTGACAAAACATTTCCATACCTGTATGGACAGAGATTCATCCTGCGTACCGATCAAGCCGCTTTAAAATGGTTGCTACAGTTCAAAAATCCTGAGGGGCAAGTAGCAAGATGGATCGAACGATTGCAGACTTACGACTTCAAAGTACAGCATCGCAAAGGAAGACTGCATTGCAATGCGGACGCGCTTTACCGCAGACCATGTGAGCACAGTCGCAAACATGGTGCGCGAAAAGAGGAAAATAACGAAGGTTTTTCTGTCCAGAGAATAAGAGCCGAACCTGTAGAGGGTTGGAGTGCCCAAGAACTTCCTAATGCACAAAAAGAAGACCCTGACTTCGAGCCAGTCCTTGCATGGAAGGAATCTATGGAGAAACCAAACGCAAGAGACATCTCCGACAGAAGTCCTACTTTAAAGGCATACTGGGCGCAATGGGACTCTCTCCATGTGGAAGATGATGTTTTGCGGAGAAAGTGTGAAATGCCGGTTGGAAGATACTTTAAGATGCAGCTTGTGGTTCCACGATCGAAAGTAAAAGAAATGCTACGAGAAATGCATGATGGAGTATCCGGTGGCCACTTGGGAATCAACAAAACACTGGAAAAGGTACGGGAATGCCTTTATTGGCTAAGCGCAAGAGACGATGTAGAGAGCTGGTGTCGAAAGTGCACAACATGCTCGGCTAGCAATGGACCCACAGTCAATACACGAGGTCAAATGGACCAGTATAAAGTGAGCGCCCCGTTTGAAACAATCGCCGTTGACATCACAGGCCCGTTCCCGGAAACTGAAAACGGTAGCCGTTACATCCTCGCTGTCATGGACTATTTCAGCAAGTGGCCCGAGGTGTTTGCGATACCCCATCAAGAAGCTAAGACCGTTGTCGAGCAAATAGTGGACCACTGGGTCTGCAGGTTTGGGGTGCCTATGGAATTGCATTCCGACCAAGGGCGAAACTTCGAGTCGAAGGTATTCCAGGAAGTATGCGCATCACTCGGGTTAAAGAAAATAAGGACAACACCTCTTCATCCTCTGTCTGATGGAATGGTAGAACGATTTAACAAGGAACATCTGTCCAAAGTCGTGAACGAGAACCAATGAGATTGGGATCGGCGAATTCCTTTATTTCTTATGGCCTACCGGAATGCGGTTCATAATACAACTGGATACACTCCATTCGAAATTTTATTTGGACGAACTGCCCGGCTTTCAAGTGAGCTAAAATTCGGATATCCTATTGAAGACCCAAAATGCGAAGAGGACTACGTGTTAGATCTTAGAGAAAGGATCAACGACATTCACAGGGGAACAAAATACAACATAAAAATTGCGAGTGGCCGCATGAAGACCAGATACGATGCGAGAACAACAGCACCTGAATTCAACGAGGGAGATCTGGTATGGCTTTACAACCCACATCGTAGAAAGGGAAAATCGCCCAAGTTTTAACAGGACTGGGAAGGTCCCTACCAAGTAGTTACCGCATTAATAATGTCGTTTTTTCGAATTAAACGAGAACCAAGAGCAAAAATGAAAATTGTCCATGTAGATCGCCTGCATCGTTACCACGGAAACAATGATGATGTGCTTGTTCGGGACGAACAAAACTAAGGGGGAGACAAAGTGATGTGGCAACAAGTTTAGATATTCAGAGGATACATTTCGTAAATTACCGACATCTGTTGGATTCATTGTGTACAACAACCAACATTTACTGTGTACAACAACCATGCCCCTAAAAGTAGGCTACATATTTGCAATATGTTTTAACTGAGTACTAAATCGAACTTGAAGTACTAATACGAGACTCGAATTAGTACCGAAAGCTTAGATTGTGCCAGAACCAGACAGAAGCTTCCAGAAGCTTGTAAATGTGTATAAATAAAAGAGTAGATGGCATTGAAAGTTTAGTTTATTTTCGAAAGTGGAATTTTTAACAACTGAAAGCGTTAGTAAAAAGTGATTGAATTGAGATTAAATAAAAAGTGTTGAATTATAAAAACGTATTTGAATTGTGAATTAGTGAAATAAGTAAAATTTGGTGTTATTTAAACTGAAAGACGTTGTGTTTCATTAAATAAAGAGATTTGTTGTATTATTTTGGAACTTTGATTGAGTTTTATTTGTCGAACCACAGGCCAAAATATCACAATATTAAAACCTCCTCAACATCTTCGATTCCAACGCTCATCGAGAATAACAAACCCATTGTTTACTATTCACTATTCAGAGAAGAAGAAGAAGAGGTGTTTTTCCACACAGGCAAAGCCACTGCGTAAGCTTTTCCATTGCTCCTACTCTTCTGGAATCTTTCCAAGAAGATGGAAAACAACATTTGTCCAGCCTGTCCCTAAGAAAGGTTACCCATCCTCCCCTCCTCCTCTGACATCCCTTCTTTCTAAGGTAATGGAAACACTGATTAACCGTCAGCTTAAGGAATATCTCGAATATCGAAAGCTTCTCCATGACTGTCAGTATGGCTTTCGCAGCAACCTTTCCACTGGTGATCTGATGGCATATCTCACCGAACAATGGAACAAATCTTTACATCGCTTTGGTGAAAGGCATTTGATAGAGTTTGGCATGAAGCTCTCTTATCGAAAATGCGTGCTTTTGGGATCGATGATACTCTTGTTCGTTGGATTAGAAGCTATCTTCTGGACCGTTAAATAGAAGTTGTATTGGACGGATTCAAGCCTGATTCCTACAAAATAAATGCTCTGCCCAGGGCTATGTTCTGTCTCCGACTCTTTTCCTCATTTTAATAACTGATCTTCTGTCTGTTACTTCTAATCCACTTCATTGTTTTGCTGACGATTCTACCCTCAGCTTTTCATATTCCTTCGATAACTCACGTCCTTCGCCTTCGAACGTACAATTGCAACGGTACCGTATGTCAAGCTCATTAAACTTCGATTTATCAGCATTGTCAAATGGGGTAATAGGAATCGTGTGGAGTTTAATGCTTCGAAAACTCAATGCTGTCTTCTGTCGTTAAAGCTAAACATACCCCCAATGCCATTGTCCATGAATGGCACTTACATCGAAGAAACCGAAAAGCTCTCAGTACTCGGTATGTGTGTCAACGACGACCTCCGTTAGAACGACCATATATTTGGGATCGCTAAGAATGCTGCTAAGTGCTTAGGTTTTCTGTATCGGTGTAAGAAGTACTTTTCCCCATCTGATCTTGGTATAATTTATAAAGCGTTTAGAAAGCCCTAAACTCGAGTATAACTCCCACATCTGGGCAGGTGCTTCGCAAACATCGCTTCACGTGCTTGTTAGAATACAAAATCTAGCGTTATTATTGATAGAAAATAGAACTGCCGCTGAATTGGTTCCCCCCCCCCTCCCCCCTCGAATAACGACGCAATGCTTCATGTCTTTCCTTATTTTATCGTTTCTTTTATAAAAAATGTTCACTCAAAGTAGCCAGCTGCATTCCTCCTATTACATATTGTCATAGGTTTTATTGTTTTTGCGTAATCGTGAATAAATTTATGATAATAGCCTGTGAGTCCTAAGAAACTCTGTATTTCTTTAATTGTTTTGGGAATTGGGAAGTTTTTTTTATTGTTTTGATTTTATCTGGGTTAGGTTTTATGCCTTCTTTAGTTACAACATGACCTAAAAATTGGGATTCTTTTTTTCATGAATTCACATTTGTTTAAACTTACTTTCAAATTTACGTTTTGAAGTGTTTTTGAAGTATTTTGTTAAAAGCAGTAATGTGTTCTTCTAATGTGGGGCTAAAGATAATTATATCGTCTAAATAGACGTAGCATGTTTTGCCAATTTGTTCTTTTAATACTTGATTCATCATTCTTTGAAAGGTTGCTGGGGCATTTTTCAAACCAAAAGGCATTATTTTAAACTCATAATGGGTGCTAAATGCAGTTTTTCTCTGTCATCAGTGTTTACTTCAATTTAATGAAAGCCTTTAGTTTAATCTAGGGTCGTGAAATAGTTTGCACGTCCTAATTTATTTAAAATATTGTCAATTATGGGAATTGGATATCTGTCTTCTTTAGTTTTTTGATTTAGTTTCCTATAATCAATAACTATGCGCCATTCCTTATCTTCTTTATCTTAATTTTTGGACACGATCCATATTTGAGCGTTGTACGGAGAAGTTGAATTTTGTATTATGCCTGAATCTAGCATATCTTGTATTTGTTTGTCTACTTCTTTCCTATGGGCTTCTGGATATCTATAAATTCTACTGAATATAGAGTCTTCATTATCAGTTGGTATGTTGTGTTTAATGTGACTAGTAAGCGTTAAATCATCACCTTTTTTGTAGAATGTTCTTCTATTTTCTTTGATCACTTTTGTTAATTTTGATCTTTCTTCTTGATTTAAATGTTCTAATCTGTCTTCGTTGATCTCGTTTATTACAGTTATTTGGTCACCATCAATGCTTTCTAAATGATGTATAGTATCTTCATATTCTAGTTCGTCTTTTTTGTCAAAGAATACTGGGAATTGATTGTTGTTTATTGTCAAGAGTTTTGTTTTATAGTTAATTATTGCATTATCAGGCATAAGAATGTTATTACCTAATGTTGCGTTAAAATTGTTACTGAAGTTGTAGATTTGGAATAAACAATCTTCGCAAGTGTTTATTGCAAATTTACTTTTTGGGATTATTACCTTTTGATTAATATTAAAGGAGTTTCTACTGTTTTAATAATTAAAGGTTCTTTTCTATTTTTTAACATTTCAGGTGGTATGTCTTCTTTATTTAACAAAAAATGTTGATCTTAAGCTCGTTAAGGCTGGACGTGGAGGTGCACGCACAAATAATTAATAAATCAAAAAATTATTATTGCACATTGTTATCGCGAGTGTTAAAAACAAAAAAAAAATTACACACTCGTTTGAGAAATTGAAAAAAACCCTCGCGTATGCTGTAAAGATTAAAATAATATCCACTAGGGTCATTGGAGGAAAAAAAAGATACCCACTCGCGCTGTGGAAGAAAAAAAAATAAATAAAACAATACATACTCGCGTAACAAATATCCTCTTATCTGTCCCAAGTACTTTGTGCTTAACTACCTCTTTCTTATCTACTGTAGGCATCGTATGACCATACAATGCTTGCGGCAAATAGATAAGGGCATCTGAATTTGTCCTATAGTGCTGAATGTTTAAATTGATATTTTGTATGCAAGCTGTCTTATGGGCATAACACCTAAGACAGTTTGATTATTACAGAAACTAATTTGGATTTTCACTGCGCAGTTCGACTTAGTCAGAATTGTGTTTTGTATTTAAGTATTTTTAAATGGTAAATGATTTTTGTGTCGTTTATTCTAATGTTCGTGGTATAAGAAATAATTTCTTTCACGTGTACGCCTACACTGCTCAATACAGGCCAACTGTTTTGGCATTAAGTGAAACTCAGGTTGGAGTAAACACTGATTTATCAGAATTTGCTCTACATGGGTATAGCTTGGTGCCATTACTCTTTTCCCATCATGGTCTCGTGATATATGTTAGGAATGATATTGCTTGCCAGAGCCTTCCCCAATATGGGCAATGTTCAAACACGGACTTTAACTACTTGTGGCTTAAATTCATTGTCCGCAAGCATGTCATTCATTATTGTTTTATTTATAGGAGTCCAAATCTCGACAGTAATTCAACTTGTAACGAGTTTGATGCGCTGTCTGATTCCATCTCGAAAATTGTTTCCCTTTGTCGTCGCACTTAAATCGTTATTGCGGGCGATTTCAATGTACACAATTCCAATTGGCTCCGCTTTTCTGGTCAGACAACACCCGAAGGAAGGGATGTCGAGCTCTTTGCCGAATTACATCACCTTAACCAACTGATCGATGTGCTAACGCGTATACCGGATGTTGTGTAAAGAAGCTATCAGGCTCAAAGAAGTAAGTTTCCGATCCTACAAAGCCAACCCTACAGAGGTAAATCGGAAAAAGCACAAACAAGCAAGGAACTCATGCAACTCCGTTATTGAAAAAAAACAAATTTTTGCATGACCAAAAATTACGGCAAATAATTCTGCAGTGTCCCAAAGGCAGTAAAATTTTTTGGTCATTTGTTAAAAATATTGTGATGTGGCAACAAGTCTAGATATTATTATTATTTTATTATTAGATAGGCTACATATCTGCAATATGTTTTAACTGAGTACTAAATCGAACTTGAAGTACTAATTCGAGACTCGAATTAGTATTATTTTTTATTTTCGAAAGTGGAATTGTTAACAACTGGAAGCGTTAGTAAAAGTGATTGAATTGAGATTAAATAAAAAGTGTTGAATTATAAAAACGTATTTGAATTTTGAATAAGTGAAATAAGTTAAAGTTGGTTTTATTTAAACTGGAAGACGTTGTGTTTCATTAAATAAAGAGATTTGTTGTATTATTTTGGAATTTTGATTGAGTTTTATTTGTCGAACCCAAGGCCAAAATATCACATTGGTGTCAGAAGTGGGATAAAACTCAGTAAAGTGCTAGAAAATTCCATAGAAGTTCTCCAGAAGCAACTAAGCGAACAAAAGAATGTTCTCGAAAGTAAATTCGACGAACAAAAGAATGAGCAGAAGAATTCTTTAGAAGTTTTTCAGAAGCAACTAAGCGAACAAAGAGATGCTCTCGAAAATAAGCTGGATGCACAGAATGTTCTCTTCGACAAAAGACTCCAAACAGTAGACCAGAAAATAGAACACTTAGAAGAAAAGTTCGGAAAGCAAGTAGAAAGTATAGAGCAACAGTACGAACATCTGGCTAAAGAATTTGATTCTTTGAAGAAGCAGAAGGTTCGGGAATATTCGAGCGAAGGTC
Source organism: Platycheirus rosarum (assembly GCA_963971375.1). NCBI lineage: Eukaryota > Metazoa > Arthropoda > Insecta > Diptera > Syrphidae > Platycheirus > Platycheirus rosarum. The sequence continues at coordinate 70,972,678 of OZ020510.1, forward strand.
CACGAAGAAAAGAAATGCAGCCCCCTGTCTTCGATGGTCAAACATCATGGCCAATTTATAAGAGGCAGTTCCAAGCTGCCGCATTGACGAATAACTGGGACAATGAAGACAAGTCAATTGCTCTTACGCTTGCGCTCAGAGGAACAGCTGCCGAATTGCTGCAGACCATTCCTGAAGACAAAAATCATGATTATGATGCCATGGTCAAGGTAATCGAGATGAGGTTTGGCGACGACCACATGCAGCAAGTTTACCCAGTCCAGTTGCGCTGAAGGGTCCAGACAAAAGGTGAAACACTACAACAATTGCAAGCTGATATCGAGCGAATTAGCGAATTTGTCTTATCCCAATACCAGCATGGAAATCACGAATGCTATTGCAGATGGAAAACTACAAATGGCTTGCAAGAAAACGCTCGCTGAGGCTTAAGCATTTGCCCTGCCAATGGAAGCAGCAGACCAAGCTTCGCAAGGTAGGCATCGCGTCGGTGCTCATGTCAACGCGTAGATATTGAAAGACAAAATCCGAACACTCCTCGAGGTCAAATGAGATGCTGGAATTGCAACAACCTATAGCGACAATGCGGATCTCCACCTTGACAGGTAAGCTGCCCTCATTGCGGAAGGAGGAGGCAGAATGACGAAGCATCTGGCAGGAATAACACACACACTGCTGGACAAGCCTCTGATCAACAAGCAGGCAGTAAACGCCTAAGAACCAACTTTACGCTGCTGAAGTCAAAGAAGAAGACAAAGAAAAGACCGCTTTCACAACGGGAAATGGACTATGGAAGTTTACCGTTATGCCATTTGGCTTGTGTAACGCTCCAGCCACCTTTGAGCGTTTAACGGACTACACAGAGGGTCTGACATGGAAAACCTGCCTGGTGTACTTGGATGACGTCATCGTTGTGGGAAAGACGTTCGCTGAACATCGGGACAACTTGAGGGAGGTGTTTACACGACTTCTTCGAACAGTACATTTGAAACTAAATCCAAAGAAATGTGCTCTGTTCAAAGCTGAGGTGAAGTACTTGGGACATGTTATATCGTCAAATGGAGTAAAAACTGACCCAGAGAAAATCGAAGCCGTGAAAAATTGGCCAGATCTTGCAGACAAACAGCTAAGATAAGGAGCTTTCTCGGTCTCGCCACATATTACAGGAGGTCCGTGAAGGATTTTGCCGGAATCGCAAAGTGTCTGCACCAGCTAACTGAGAAAGCTAGACAATTTAAATGGTCAGGTGAGTGCGAAAGAAGCTTTCAACATCTCAAACAGCGACTTTGTGAGGCACCAATACTAGCTTACCCCACCCCTGGCAAGACATTTAATGTGGACGCGGATGCTAGTAACGTGGGTGTTGGAGTAGTTCTGTCGCAGACACACGAGGGGCAGGAGAAAGCGGTAGCCTATTTCAGCAAAGTTCTGTCGCGACCAGAGAGAAAATACTGTGTAACCAGGCGGGAACTCCTTGCTCTGATACTGGTGACAAAACATTTCCATACCTGTATGGACAGAGATTCATCCTGCGTACCGATCAAGCCGCTTTAAAATGGTTGCTACAGTTCAAAAATCCTGAGGGGCAAGTAGCAAGATGGATCGAACGATTGCAGACTTACGACTTCAAAGTACAGCATCGCAAAGGAAGACTGCATTGCAATGCGGACGCGCTTTCCCGCAGACCATGTGAGCCCAGTTGCAAACATTGTGCGCGAAAAGAGGAAAAGGACGAAGGCTTTTCTGTCCAGAGAATAAGAGCCGAACCTGTAGAGGGTTGGAGTGCCAAAGAACTTCCTAATGCACAAAAAGAAGACCCTGACTTCGTGCCAATCCTTGCATAGAAGGAATCTATGGAGAAACCAAACGCAAGACACATCTCCGACAGAAGTCCTACTTTAAAGGCATACTGGGCGCAATGGGACTCTCTCCATGTGGAAGATGATGTTTTGCGGAGAAAATGGGAAATGCCGGTTGGAATATCCTTTAAGATGCAGCTTGTGGTTCCACGATCGAAAGTAAAAGAAATGCTACGAGAAATGCATGATGGAGTATCCGGTGGCCACTTGGAAATCAACAAAACACTGGAAAAGGTACGGGAATGCCTTTATTGGCTAAGCGCAAAAGACGATGTAGAGAGCTGGTGTCGAAAGTGCACAACATGCTCGGCTAGTAATGGACCCACAGTCAATACACGAGGTCAAATGCACCAGTATAAAGTGAGCGCCCCGTTTGAAACAATCGCCGTTGACATCACAGGCCCGTTCCTGGAAACTGAAGACGGTAGCCGTTACATCCTCGCTGTCATAGACTATTTCAGCAAGTGGCCCGAGGCGTTTGCGATACCCCATCAAGAAGCTTAGACCGTTGTCGAGCAAATAGTGGACCACTGGGTCTGCAGGTTTGGGGTGCCTATGGAATTGCATTCTGACCAAGGGCGAAACTTCGAGTCGAAGGTATTCCAGGAAGTATGCGCATCACTGGGGTTAAAGAAAACAAGGACAACACCTCTTCATCCACAGTCTGATGGAATGGTAGAACGATTTAACAAGACCTTGAAGGAACATCTGTCCAAAGTCGTGAACGAGAACCAATGAGATTGGGATCGGCGAATTCCTTTATTTCTTATTGCCTACCGGAATGCGGTCCATAGTACAACTGGATACACTCCATCCGAAATTTTATTTGGACAAACTGCCCGGTTTCCAAGTGAGTTAAAATTCGGATATCCTATTGAAGACCCAGAATGCGAAAAGGGCTACGTGTTAGATCTTAGAGAAAGGATTAACGACATTCACCAGAGAACAAGAAACAACATAAAAATTGCGAGTGGCCGCATGAAGACCAGATACGATGCGAGAACAACAGCACCTGAATTCAACGAGGGAGATCTGGTATGGCTTTACAACCCACATCGTAGAAAGGGAAAATCGCCCAAGTTTCAACAGGACTGGGAAGGTCCCTACCAAGTAGTTACCGCATTAATAATGTCGTTTTTTCGAATTAAACGAGGACCAACAGCAAAAATGAAAATTGTCCATGTAGATCGCCTGCATCGTTACCACGGAAACAATGATGATGTGCTTGTTCGGGACGAACAAAACTAAGGGGGAGACAAAGTGATGTGGCAACAAGTTTAGATATTCAGAGAATACATTTTGTAAATTAACGACATCTGTTGGATTCATTGTGTACAACAACCAACATTTATTGTGTACAACAACCATGCCCCTAAAAGTAGGCTACATATTTGCAATATGTTTTAACTGAGTACTAAATCGAACTTGAAGTACTAATACGAGACTCGAATTAGTACCGAAAGCTTAGATTGCGCCAGAACCAGACAGAAGCTTCCAGAAGCTTGTAAATACAAGAGTAGATGGCATTGAAAGTTTAGTTTATTTTCGAAAGTGGAATTGTTAACAACTGGAAGCGTTAGTAAAAGTGATTGAATTGAGATTAAATAAAAAGTGTTGAATTATAAAAACGTATTTGAATTGTGAATAAGTGAAATAAGTAAAAGTTGGTTTTATTTAAACTGAAAGACGTTGTGTTTCATTAAATAAAGAGATTTGTTGTATTATTTTGGAATTTTGATTGAGTTTTATTTGTCGAACCCAAGGCCAAAATATCACATTGGTGTCAGAAGTTGGATAAAACTCAGTAAAGTACTAGAAAATTCCATAGTGACATTTTCTAAAACAGTGTCGATGACTCATATAATTGTGAAAGTGGAATTTTCCACAAATTATTGAACTCATTGTGCTATAAAACTGTGAATAGCGCATATTTTTATTAAAAATAGTGTTTGAAAAAGATTTTTCTAGAAGAGACATTAAAAAGATTTTTCTAGAAGAGACATTAAAATAAAACTGACTGTGTTGCGAAAATTGTGTTTCGGTTACATAAAATGGGTCGCAAATAAAACAATTGACATCAGCTGAGTTGAAAGAAAAATTAGGAAAAAGAAATCTTCAGACTTTGGGGCTGAAAAAGGAACTATTGCTCCGACTTCAGAATGCTATCACTCAGGATGGTGGAGACCCCAATACCATGTTGTTCGATGTTGAAGAACCACAGAGAGAAGGCGCAGTAAGTACAGCCGATGAAATGCCTCCTTTCATTATGTTGCTGCTGTCGAAATTTAAAGAACAAAAGAACGTTCTCGAAGAACAAAAGAATGACCAAAAAAAATCGTTAGAAGTTCTCCAGAAGCAACTAAGCCAACAAAAGAACGTTCTCGAAAGTAAATTCGACGAACAAAAGAATGAGCAGAAGAATTCTTTAGAAGTTCTTCAGAAGCAACTAAGCGAACAAAGGGATGCTCTCGAAAATAAGCCGGATGCACAGAATGTTCTCTTCTAAAGAATTTGATTCTTTGAAGAAGCAGAAGCTTCGGGAATATTCGAGCGAAGGTCCACGAAGAAAAGAAATGCAGCCCCCTGTCTTCGATGGTCAAACATCATGGCCAATTTATAAGAGGCAGTTCCAAGCTGCCGCATTGACGAATAACTGGGTCAATGAAGACAAGCCAATTGCTCTTACGCTTGCGCTCAGAGGAACAGCTGCCGAATTGCTGCAGACCATTCCTGAAGACAAACATCATGATTATGATGCCATGGTCAAGGTAATCGAGATGAGGTTTGGCGACGACCACATGCAACAAGTTTACCTAGTCCAGTTGCGCCGAAGGGTCCAGACAAGAGGTGAAACACTACAACAATTGCAAGCTGCCATCGAGCGCTTGGCGAATTTGTCTTATCCCAATACCAGCATGGAAATCATAAACGAGCTGGTGGCCGATGCGTTCACTAATGCCATTGCAGATGGAAAACTACAAATTGCTGTAAGAATGGCAGGCAAGAAAACGCTCGCTGAGGCTTTAGCATTAGCCCTGCCAATGGAAGCAGCAGACCAAGCTTCGCAAGGTAGCCATTGCGTCGGAGAAATGGCTACGCTAGACTGCTCATGTCAACGCGTGGATATTAAAAGACAAAATCCGAACACTCCTCGAGTTCAAATGAGATGCTGGAATTGCAACAAGATAGGACACCTACAGCGACAATGCAGATCTCCACCTAGACAGGTAAGCTGCCCTCATTGCGGAAGGAAAAGGCAGAATGACGAAGCATCTGGCATGAATAACACACACACTGCTAGCTTCTGATCAACAGCAGACAGGAAACGCCTAAGAACCAACTTCACGGGGCTGAAGTTGGTTGATGGAATCGACGCCCCCAGGACCAGTTTCGCAAACTACACGCTCCAGCAAAAGCTCTACTGTAGAGACAGTCATCAGAAACCGAAAATGAGTGGCCACTATCGACACGGGTACTACAGCCTCCATAATCAGAAGAGATCTTGTTCAGACGTCCTGGCTACATAACACCAGCTGCTACACTCTGAAAACAGCTACCGGAGAAGCAGCAAAAGTATAAGGAGAGGTATTTCTAAAGATACAACTGGCAGGGTTGACCTTCTCACATGCATTCTTGGTAGCCGACATATGCGACGAATGCATCATAGGAGTGGATTTCATGAAGGCACATGAGGTAATTATAGACCTTCCAATGCAATTGCTAAGGTATCGAACCGTTGAGATCCCTGTGGTATACGGAAACGAGAACGCTGTGAGTCTTCGGGCCGTTATAAGCAGAGATGAAGTCCTACCACCAGCTTCAGAGACAGTTCTTTGGACGCGTTTGGAGGGTGATCATGGGAACCACTGATTCTATTTCATTGAAGCAGGTTATAGAGAGGATTTTCCAAGCTTCATCGTTGGGAAAATTTTAGTAGAACCAAAGAAAAACATGTTTCTGGTAAGGCTGATGAATCCGAACAAAACACTCCGTCAAACTCAGACAAGGAGAGGTGATTGGAAGATGCGTACCCATTTCAACCATATCGACAACATCTGGGAGTAAATCTGAGAGCCCTGTTTCTGCAGCGAAATTGGCCGTGGTATGTGATGCTTTCCTCGGGAATTTTGAGCTAAATCAGGAGCAGAAAACCATAGCCGAAAATCTCATTGGCGAGTTTGCTGATATATTTGCATCGCAGGATGGAGACTATGGTCGAACACACCTAGTACAGCACCGCATAGACACCAGCGATAGCAGACCAATCCGACAATCTGCTAGAAAACTTCCATTGGCAAAACAGGCGGAAGTCGATGAGATGATATCGACCATGGAAAAAGACGGTCTAATCGAAAACTCAAAAAGTCCGTGGGCATCACCCGTTGTACTAGAGAAAAAGAAGGACGGCAGCACTCGATTCTGCATAGATTACCGGAGGCTCAACGATGTCACCAAGAAGGACAGCTACCCCTTGCTGCGAATAGATGACACCTTGGATACCCTTTCTGGAGCAAAATGGTTTTCCACCCTCGATCTGAAAAGTGGCTACTGGCAGGTACGGATCCATGCAGAAGACAAAGAAAAGACCGCTTTCACAACGGGAAATGAACTACGGAAGTGTAACGTTATGCCATTTGGCTTGTGTAACGCTCCAGCCACCTTTGAGCGTTTAACGGAACACACACAGGGTCTGACATGGAAAACCTGCCTGGTGTACTTGGATGACGTCATCGTTGTGGGAAAGGCGTTCGATGAACATCGGGACAACTTACGGGAGGTGTTGAAACTGAATCCAAAGAAATGTGATGTGTTCAAAGCTGAGGTGAAGTACTTGGGACATGTGATATCGTCAAATGGAGTAAAAACTGGCCCAGAGAAAATCGAAGCCTTGAAAAATTGGCCAGATCTTGCAGAAAAAGAGCTAAGATAAGGAGCTTTCTCGGTCTCGCCACATATTACAGGAGGTTCGTGAAGGATTTTGCCGGAATCACAAAGTGTCTGCACCAGCTAACTGAGAAAGGTAGACAATTTAAATGGTCAGGTGAGCGCGAAAGAAGCTTTCAACATCTAAAACAGCGACTTTGTGAGGCACCAATACTAGCTTACCCCACGCCTGGCAAGACATTTATTGTGGACGCGGATGCTAGTAACGATGGTGTTGGAGTAGTTCTGTCGCAGACACACGAGGGGCAGGAGAAACTGGTAGCCTATTTCAGCAAAGTTCTGTCGCGACCAGAGAGAAAATACTGTGTAACCAGACGGAAACTCCTTGCTCTGATACTGGTGACAAAACATTTCCATAAATACCTGTATGGACAGAGATTCATCCTGCGTACCGATCGAGCCACTTTAAAATGGTTGCTTCAGTTCAAAAATCCTGAGGGGCAAGTAGCAAGATGGATCGAACGATTGTAGACTTACGATTTCGAAGTACAGCATCGCAAAGGAAGACTGCATTGCAATGCAGACGCGCTTTCCCGCAGACCATGTGAGCCCAGTTGCAAACATTGTGCGCGAAAAGAGGAAAATAACAAAGGTTTTTCTGCTTGTGGTTCCACGATCGAAAGTAAAAGAAATCCTACGAGAATTGCATGATGGAGTATCCGGTGGGCACTTGGAAATCAACAAAACACTGGAAAAGGTACGGGAATGCCTTTATTGGCTAAGCGCAAGAGACGATGTAGAGAGCTGGTGTCGAAAGTGCACAACATGCTCGGCTAGCAATGGACCCACAGTCAAAACACGAGGTCAAATGCACCAGTATAAAGTGCCCCGTTTGAAACAATCGCCGTTGACATCACAGGCCCGTTCCTGGAAACTGAAAACGGTAGCCGTTACATCCTCGCTGTCATGAACTATTTCAGCAAGTGGCCTGAGGTGTTTGCGATACCCCATCAAGAAGCTAAGACCGTTGTCGAGCAAATAGTGGACCACTGGGTCTGCAGGTTTGGGGTGCCTATGGAATTGCATTCCAAGGGGACAACACCTCTTCATCCACTGTCTGATGGAATGGTAGAACGATTTTACTAGGAACATCTGTCCAAAGTCGTGAACGAGAACCAATGAGATTGGGATCGGCGAATTCCTTTATTTCTTATGGCCTACCGGAATGCGGTTCATAATACAACTGGATACATTCCATTCGAAATTTTATTTGGACGAACTGCCCGGCTTTCAAGTGAGCTAAAATTCGGATATTCTATTGAAGACCCAAAATGCGAAGAGGAATACGTGTTAGATCTTAGAGAAAGGATCAACGACATTCACAGGGGAACAAAATACAACATAAAAATTGCGAGTGGCCGCATGAAGACCAGATACGATGCGAGAACAACAGCACCTGAATTCAACGAGGGAGATCTGGTATGGCTTTACAACCCACATCGTAGAAAGGGAAAATTGCCCAAGTTTCAACAGGACTGGGATGGTCCCTACCAAGTAGTTACCGCATTAGTAATGTCGTTTTTTCGAATTAAACGAGGACCAAGAGCAAAAATGAAAATTTAGATCGCCTGCATCGTTACCACGGAAACAATGATGATGTGCTTGTTCGGGAGGAACAAAACTAAGGGGGAGACAAAGTGATGTGGCAACAAGTTTAGATATTCAGAGGATACATTTTGTAAATTAACGACATATGTTGGATTCATTGTGTACAACAACCAACATTTATTGTGTACAACAACCATGCCCCTAAAAGTAGGCTACATATTTGCAATATGTTTTAACTGAGTACTAAATCGAACTTGAAGTACTAATACGAGACTCGAATTAGTACCGAAAGCTTAGATTGTGCCAGAACCAGACAGAAGCTTCCAGAAGCTTGTAAATTTGTATAAATACAAGAGTAGATGGCATTGAAAGTTTAGTTTATTTTCGAAAGTGGAATTTTTAACAACTGAAAGCGTTAGTAAAAAGTGATTGAATTGAGATTAAATAAAAAGTGTTGAATTATAAAAACGCATTTGAATTGTGAATTAGTGAAATAAGTAAAATTTGGTGTTATTTAAACTGAAAGACGTTGCGTTTCATTAAATAAAGAGATTTGTTGTATTATTTTGGAATTTTGATTGAGTTTTATTTGTCGAACCACAGGCCTTTTGGCCTCCTCAAAATCAAAATCTTCGAATCCAACGCTCATCGAGAATAACAAACCAATTGTTTACTCTTCAGAGAAGGCAAACGTGCTCGCCGCCCATTTCGCTGCCAGCTCTACGCTGCCTCATAGCAACGTTGCCCCTCCTGTTCTTGAGAATGTAAATTTTTCCATGGGACAGATTTTTTTCCGCACTCGTACAGTAGCAGGAGTTCTCAAAAATCTCGATATACACAAATCCGCTGGCCCGGATGGTATATCCCCGATTCTTTTTAAGAGGTGTTTTTCCACATAGGCAAAGCCACTGCGTAAGCTTTTCCATTGCTCCTACTCTTCTTGAATCTTTCCAAGAAGATGGAAAACAACATTTGTCCAGCCTGTCCCTAAGAAAGGTTACCCATCCTCCCCTCCTCCTCTGACATCCCTTCTTTCTAAGGTAATGGAAACACTGATTAACCGTCAGCTTAAGGAATATCTCGAATATCGAAAGCTTCTCCATGACTGTCAGTATGGCTTTCGCAGCAACCTTTCCACTGGTGATCTGATGGCATATATCACCGAAAAATGGAACAAATCTTTACATCGCTTTGGTGAAAGGCATTTGATAGAGTTTGGCATGAAGCTCTCTTATCGAAAATGCGTGCTTTTGGGATCGATGATACTCTTGTTCGTTGGATTAGAAGCTATCTTCTGGACCATTAAATAGAAGTTGTATTGGACGGATTCAAGCCTGATTCCTACAAAATAAATGCTCTGCCCAGGGCTATGTTCTGTCTCCGACTCTTTTCCTCATTTTTGTAAATGATCTTCTGTCTGTTACTTCTAATCCACTTAACTGTTTTGCTGACGACTCTACCCTCAGCTTTTCATATTCTTTCGATAATTCACGTCCTTCGCCTTCGGACGTACAATTGCAACGGTGCCGTATGTCAAGCTCATTAAACTCCGACTAATACAGCATTGCCAAATGGGGTAATAGGAATCGTGTGGAGTTTAATGCTTCGAAAACTCAACGCTGTCTTCTGTCGTTAAAGCTAAACATACCCCCAATGCCATTGCCCATGAATGGCACTTACATCGAAGAAACCGAAAAGCTCTCAAAACTCGGTATGTGTGTCAACGACGAGCTCCGTTAGAACGACCATATATTTGAGATCGCTAAGAATGCTGCTAAGTGCTTAGGTTTTCTGTATCGGTGTAAGAAGTACTTTTCCCCATCTGATCTGGGTATAATTTATAAAGCGTATATAAGCCCTATACTCGAGTATAACTCCCACATCTGGGCAGGTGCTTCGTAAACATCGCTTCACCTAATTGTTAGAATACAAAATCCCCTCCCCCCTCGAATAATGACGCAATGAATCATGTCTTTCCTTATTTTATCGTTTCTTTTATAAAAAATGTTCACTCAAAGTAGCCAGCTGCATACCTCCTATTACATATTGTCATAGGTTTTATTGTTTTTGCGTAATCGTGAATAAATTTACGATAATAGCCTGTGAGTCCTAAGAAACTCTGTATTTCTTTAATTGTTTTGGGAATTGGGAAGTTTTTTATTGTTTTGATTTTATCTGGGTTAGGTTTTATGCCTTCTTTCGTTATAACATGACCTACAAATTGGGATTCTTTTTTTCATGAATTCACATTTGTTTAAACTTACTTTCAAATTTACTTTTTGAAGTGTTTTTGAAGTATTTTGTTAAAAGCAGTAATGTGTTCTTCTAATGTGGGGCTAAAGATAATTATATCGTCTAAATAGACGAAGCATGTTTTGCCAATGTGTTCTTTTAATACTTGATTCATCATTCTTTGAAAGGTTGCTGGGGCATTTTTCAAACCAAAAGGCATTATTTTAAACTCATAATGGGTGCTAAATGCAGTTTTTTTCTCTGTCATCAGTGTTTACTTCAATTTAATGAAAGCCTTTAGTTTAATCTAGGATCGTGAAATAGTTTGCACGTCCTAATTTATCTAAAATATTGTCAATTATGGGAATTGGATATTTGTCTTCTTTAATTTTTTGATTAAGTTTCCTATAATCAATAACTCTGCGCCATTCCTTATTTCCTTCTGTATCTTCATTTTTGGACACGATCCATATTTGAGCGTTGTACGGAGAAGTTGAATTTTGTATTATGCCTGAATCTAGCATATCTTGTATTTGTTTGTCTACTTCTTTCCTATGGGCTTCTGGATATCTATAAATTCTACTGAATATAGAGTCTTCATTATCAGTTGGTATGTTGTGTTTAATGTGACTCGTAAGCGTTAAATCATCACCTTTTTTGTAGAATGTTCTTCTATTTTCTTTGATCACTTTTGTTAATTTTGATCTTTCTTCTTGATTTAAATGTTCTAATCTGTCTTCGTTGATCTCGTTTATTACAGTTATTTGGTCACCATAAATGCTTTCTAAATGATGTATAGTATCTTCATATTCTAGTTCGTCTTTTTTGTCAAAGAATACTGGGAATTGATTGTTGTTTATTGTCAAAAGTTTTGTTTTATAGTTAATAATTGCATTATTAGGCATACGAATGTTATTGCCTAATGTTACGTTAAAATTGTTACTGAAGTTGTAGATTTGGAATAAACAATCTTCGCAAGTGTTTATTGCAAATTTACTTTTTGGGATTATTACCTTTTGATTAATATTAAAGGAGTTTCTACTGTTTTAATAATTAAAGGTTCTCTTATTTCTTAACATTTCAGGTGGTATGCCTTCTTTATTTAATAAAAAATGTTGATCTTAAGCTCTTCACGTGTACGCCTACACTGTTCAATACAGGCCCGCTGTTTTGGCATTAAGTGAAATCAGGTTGGAGTAAACACTGATTTATCAGAATTTGCTCTACATGGGTATAGCTTGGTGCCATTACTCTTTTCCCATCATGGTCTCGTGAAATATGTTAGGAATGATATTGCTTGCCAGAGCCTTCCCCAATATGGGCAATTTTCAAACACAGACTTTAACTTCATTATTGCTTTATTTATAGGAGTCCAAATCTCGACAGTAATTCAACTTGTAACGAGTTTGATGCGCTGTCTGATTCCAGCTCGAAAATTGTTTCCCTTTGTCGTCGCACTTAAATCGTTATTGCGGGCGATTTCAATTTACACAATTCCAATTGGCTCCGCTTTTCTGGTCAGACAACACCCGAAGGAAGGTATGTCGAGCTCTTTGCCGAATTACATCACCTTAACCAACTGATCGATGTACCAACGCGTATACCGGATGTTGCTGGACAAGCCGTCTATACTCTTGACTTGTTTCTTATTTCTGATAAATATACCATCAGTGTAACTTCTCCATTTGGCACTTCAGACCATTGTGTCATTTCAGCTAATTTCTCATCCTCCACCCATCCAGTTAAAGAAAAACTTCCCACCAGGACCGTTTGGCAATACGAGAAAGCCAACTGGGACTGATTGAATATTTGTTCCCAAACTTTAAATGGTCACTATGCTTCCTCGATAGTGACATTGATGCCAGTGCTGAAATGATCACAAATGTGATTCTTCTAGGCATGCATGCTTTTATTCCTAACAAAGTAAAAAGCATCAAGCCTTAAGAAAAGTCCTGGTTTAATTCTGAGTGTAAAGAAGCTATCAGGCTCAAAGAAGTAAGTTTCCGATCCTACAAAGCCAACCCTACAGAGGTAAATCGGAAAAAGCACAAACAAGCAAGGAACTCATGCAACTCCGTTATTGAAAAAAAAACAAATTTTTGCATGACCAAAAATTACGGCAAATAATTCTGCAGTGTCCCAAAGGCAGTCAAATTTTTTTGGTCATTTGTAAAAAATATTGTGATGTGGCAACAAGTCTAGATATTCAGAGGATACATTTTGTAAATTAACGACATCTGTTGGATTCAATGTGTACAACAACTAACATTTACTGTGTACAACAACCATGTCCCTAAAAGTAGGCTACATATTTGCAATATGTTTTAACTGAGTACTAAATCGAACTTGAAGTACTAATTCGAGACTCGACGAACAAAAGAATGAGCAGAAGAATTCTTTAGAAGTTCTTCAGAAGCAACTTTAGTGAACAAAGAGATGCTCTCGAAAATAAGCTGGATGCACAGAATGTTCTCTTCGACAAAAGACTCCAAACAGTAGACCAGAAAATAGAACACTTAGAAGAAAAGTTCGGAAAGCAAGTAGAAAGTATAGAGCAACAGTACGAACATCTGGCTAAAGAATTTGATTCTTTGAAGAAGCAGAAGGTTCGGGAATATTCGAGCGAAGGTCCACGAAGAAAAGAAATGCAGCCCCCTGTCTTCGATGGTCAAACATCATGGCCAATTTATAAGAGGCAGTTCCAAGCTGCCGCATTGACGAATAACTGGGACAATGAAGACAAGTCAATTGCTCTTACGCTTGCGCTCAGAGGAACAGCTGCCGAATTGCTGCAGACCATTCCTGAAGACAAAAATCATGATTATGATGCCATGGTCAAGGTAATCGAGATGAGGTTTGGCGACGACCACATGCAGCAAGTTTACCCAGTCCAGTTGCGCTGAAGGGTCCAGACAAAAGGTGAAACACTACAACAATTGCAAGCTGATATCGAGCGAATTAGCGAATTTGTCTTATCCCAATACCAGCATGGAAATCACGAATGCCATTGCAGATGGAAAACTACAAATGGCTGGCAAAAAAACGCTCGCTGAGGCTTAAGCATTTGCCCTGCCAATGGAAGCAGCAGACCAAGCTTCGCAAGGTAGCCATCGCGTCGGAGAAATGGCTACGCTAGAGTGCTCATGTCAACGCGTGGATATTGAAAGACAAAATCCGAACACTCCTCGAGGTCAAATGAGATGCTGGAATTGCAACAAGATAGGACACCTATAGCGATAATGCAGATCTCCACCTAGACAGGTAAGCTGCCCTCATTGCGGAAGGAGGAGGCAGAATGACGAAGTATCTGGCAGGAATAACACACACACTGCTGATCAACAGCAGGCAGGAAACGCCTAAGAACCAACTTCACGGGGCTGAAATCAAAGAAGAAGACAAAGAAAAGAACGCTTTCACAACGGGAAATGGACTATGGAAGTTTACCGTTATGCCATTTGGTTTGTGTAACGCTCCAGCCACCTTTGAGCGTTTAACGGAACACACAGAGGGTCTGACATGGAAAACCTGCCTGGTGTACTTGGATGACGTCATCGTTGTGGGAAAGACGTTCGCTGAACATCGGGACAACTTGAGGGAGGTGTTTACACGACTTCTTCGAACAGTACATTTGAAACTAAATCCAAAGAAATGTGCTCTGTTCAAAGCTGAGGTGAAGTACTTGGGACATGTTATATCGTCAAATGGAGTAAAAACTGACCCAGAGAAAATCGAAGCCGTGAAAAATTGGCCAGATCTCGCAGACAAACACCAGCTAAGGAGCTTTCTCATCTCGCCACATATTACAGGAGGTCCGTGAAGGATTTTGCCGGAATCGCAAAGTGGCTGCACCAGCTAACTGAGAAAGCTAGACAATTTAAATGGTCAGGTGAGTGCGAAAGAAGCTTTCAACATCTCAAACAGCGACTTTGTGAGGCACCAATACTAGCTTACCCCACCCCTGGCAAGACATTTAATGTGGACGCGGATGCTAGTAACGTGGGTGTTGGAGTAGTTCTGTCGCAGACACACGAGGGGCAGGAGAAAGCGGTAGCCTATTTCAGCAAAGTTCTGTCGCGACCAGAGAGAAAATACTGTGTAACCAGGCGGGAACTCCTTGCTCTGATACTGGTGACAAAACATTTCCATACCTGTATGGACAGAGATTCATCCTGCGTACCGATCAAGCCGCTTTAAAATGGTTGCTACAGTTCAAAAATCCTAAGGGGCAAGTAGCAAGATGGATCGAACGATTGCAGACTTACGACTTCAAAGTACAGCATCGCAAAGGAAGACTGCATTGCAATGCGGACGCGCTTTACCGCAGACCATGTGAGCACAGTCGCAAACATTGTGCGCGAAAAGAGGAAAATAACGAAGGTTTTTCTGTCCAGAGAATAAGAGCCGAACCTGTAGAGGGTTGGAGTGCCCAAGAACTTCCTAATGCACAAAAAGAAGACCCTGACTTCGAGCCAGTCCTTGCATGGAAGGAATCTATGGAGAAACCAAACGCAAGAGACATCTCCGACAGAAGTCCTACTTTAAAGGCATACTGGGCGCAATGGGACTCTCTCCATGTGGAAGATGATGTTTTGCGGAGAAAGTGTGAAATGCCGGTTGGAAGATACTTTAAGATGCAGCTTGTGGTTCCACGATCGAAAGTAAAAGAAATGCTACGAGAAATGCATGATGGAGTATCCGGTGGCCACTTGGGAATCAACAAAACACTGGAAAAGGTACGGGAATGCCTTTATTGGCTAAGCGCAAGAGACGATGTAGAGAGCTGGTGTCGAAAGTGCACAACATGCTCGGCTAGCAATGGACCCACAGTCAATACACGAGGTCAAATGCACCAGTGTAAAGTGAGCGCCCCGTTTGAAACAATCGCCGTTGACATCACAGGCCCGTTCCCGGAAAGTGAAAACGGTAGCCGTTACATCCTCGCTGTCATGGACTATTTCAGCAAGTGGCCCGAGGTGTTTGCGATACCCCATCAAGAAGCTAAGACCGTTGTCGAGCAAATAGTGGACCACTGGGTCTGCAGGTTTGGGGTGCCTATGGAATTGCATTCCGACCAAGGGCGAAACTTCGAGTCGAAGGTATTCCAGGAAGTATGCGCATCACTCGGGTTAAAGAAAATAAGGACAACACCTCTTCATCCTCTGTCTGATGGAATGGTAGAACGATTTAACAAGGAACATCTGTCCAAAGTCGTGAACGAGAACCAATGAGATTGGGATCGGCGAATTCCTTTATTTCTTATGGCCTACCGGAATGCGGTTCATAATACAACTGGATACACTCCATTCGAAATTTTATTTGGACGAACTGCCCGGCTTTCAAGTGAGCTAAAATTCGGATATCCTATTGAAGACCCAAAATGCGAAGAGGACTACGTGTTAGATCTTAGAGAAAGGATCAACGACATTCACAGGGGAACAAAATACAACATAAAAATTGCGAGTGGCCGCATGAAGACCAGATACGATGCGAGAACAACAGCACCTGAATTCAACGAGGGAGATCTGGTATGGCTTTACAACCCACATCGTAGAAAGGGAAAATCGCCCAAGTTTTAACAGGACTGGGAAGGTCCCTACCAAGTAGTTACCGCATTAATAATGTCGTTTTTTCGAATTAAACGAGAACCAAGAGCAAAAATGAAAATTGTCCATGTAGATCGCCTGCATCGTTACCACGGAAACAATGATGATGTGCTTGTTCGGGACGAACAAAACTAAGGGGGAGACAAAGTGATGTGGCAACAAGTTTAGATATTCAGAGGATACATTTCGTAAATTACCGACATCTGTTGGATTCATTGTGTACAACAACCAACATTTACTGTGTACAACAACCATGCCCCTAAAAGTAGGCTACATATTTGCAATATGTTTTAACTGAGTACTAAATCGAACTTGAAGTACTAATACGAGACTCGAATTAGTACCGGAAGCTTAGATTGTGCCAGAACCAGACAGAAGCTTCCAGAAGCTTGTAAATGTGTATAAATAAAAGAGTAGATGGCATTGAAAGTTTAGTTTATTTTCGAAAGTGGAATTTTTAACAACTGAAAGCGTTAGTAAAAAGTGATTGAATTGAGATTAAATAAAAAGTGTTGAATTATAAAAACGTATTTGAATTGTGAATTAGTGAAATAAGTAAAATTTGGTGTTATTTAAACTGAAAGACGTTGTGTTTCATTAAATAAAGAGATTTGTTGTATTATTTTGGAACTTTGATTGAGTTTTATTTGTCGAACCACAGGCCAAAATATCACAATATTAAAACCTCCTCAACATCTTCGATTCCAACGCTCATCGAGAATAACAAACCCATTGTTTACTATTCACTATTCAGAGAAGAAGAAGAAGAGGTGTTTTTCCACACAGGCAAAGCCACTGCGTAAGCTTTTCCATTGCTCCTACTCTTCTGGAATCTTTCCAAGAAGATGGAAAACAACATTTGTCCAGCCTGTCCCTAAGAAAGGTTACCCATCCTCCCCTCCTCCTCTGACATCCCTTCTTTCTAAGGTAATGGAAACACTGATTAACCGTCAGCTTAAGGAATATCTCGAATATCGAAAGCTTCTCCATGACTGTCAGTATGGCTTTCGCAGCAACCTTTCCACTGGTGATCTGATGGCATATCTCACCGAACAATGGAACAAATCTTTACATCGCTTTGGTGAAAGGCATTTGATAGAGTTTGGCATGAAGCTCTCTTATCGAAAATGCGTGCTTTTGGGATCGATGATACTCTTGTTCGTTGGATTAGAAGCTATCTTCTGGACCGTTAAATAGAAGTTGTATTGGACGGATTCAAGCCTGATTCCTACAAAATAAATGCTCTGCCCAGGGCTATGTTCTGTCTGCGACTCTTTTCCTCATTTTAATAACTGATCTTCTGTCTGTTACTTCTAATCCACTTCATTGTTTTGCTGACGATTCTACCCTCAGCTTTTCATATTCCTTCGATAATTCACATCCTTCGCCTTCGAACGTACAATTGCAACGGTACCGTATGTCAAGCTCATTAAACTTCGATTTATCAGCATTGTCAAATGGGGTAATAGGAATCGTGTGGAGTTTAATGCTTCGAAAACTCAATGCTGTCTTCTGTCGTTAAAGCTAAACATACCCCCAATGCCATTGTCCATGAATGGCACTTACATCGAAGAAACCGAAAAGCTCTCAGTACTCGGTATGTGTGTCAACGACGACCTCCGTTAGAACGACCATATATTTGGGATCGCTAAGAATGCTGCTAAGTGCTTAGGTTTTCTGTATCGGTGTAAGAAGTACTTTTCCCCATCTGATCTTGGTATAATTTATAAAGCGTTTAGAAAGCCCTAAACTCGAGTATAACTCCCACATCTGGGCAGGTGCTTCGCAAACATCGCTTCACGTGCTTGTTAGAATACAAAATCTAGCGTTAATATTGATAGAAAATAGAACTGCCGCTGAATTGGTCCCCCCCCACCCCCCTCGAATAACGACGCAATGCTTCATGTCTTTCCTTATTTTATCGTTTCTTTTATAAAAAATGTTCACTCAAAGTAGCCAGCTGCATTCCTCCTATTACATATTGTCATAGGTTTTATTGTTTTTGCGTAATCGTGAATAAATTTATGATAATAGCCTGTGAGTCCTAAGAAACTCTGTATTTCTTTAATTGTTTTGGGAATCGGGAAGTTTTTTTATTGTTTTGATTTTATCTGGGTTAGGTTTTATGCCTTCTTTAGTTATAACATGACCTAAAAATTGGGATTCTTTTTTTCATGAATTCACATTTGTTTAAACTTTCTTTCAAATTTACGTTTTGAAGTGTTTTTGAAGTATTTTGTTAAAAGCAGTAATGTGTTCTTCTAATGTGGGGCTAAAGATAATTATATCGTCTAAATAGACGTAGCATGTTTTGCCAATTTGTTCTTTTAATACTTGATTCATCATTCTTTGAAAGGTTGCTGGGGCATTTTTCAAACCAAAAGGCATTATTTTAAACTCATAATGGGTGCTAAATGCAGTTTTTTCTCTGTCATCAGTGTTTACTTCAATTTAATGAAAGCCTTTAGTTTAATCTAGGGTCGTGAAATAGTTTGCACGTCCTAATTTATTTAAAATATTGTCAATTATGGGAATTGGATATCTGTCTTCTTTAGTTTTTTGATTTAGTTTCCTATAATCAATAACTATGCGCCATTCCTTATCTTCTTTATCTTAATTTTTGGACACGATCCATATTTGAGCGTTGTACGGAGAAGTTGAATTTTGTATTATGCCTGAATCTAGCATATCTTGTATTTGTTTGTCTACTTCTTTCCTATGGGCTTCTGGATATCTATAAATTCTACTGAATATAGAGTCTTCATTATCAGTTGGTATGTTGTGTTTAATGTGACTAGTAAGCGTTAAATCATCACCTTTTTTGTAGAATGTTCTTCTATTTTCTTTGATCACTTTTGTTAATTTTGATCTTTCTTCTTGATGTAAATGTTCTAATCTGTCTTCGTTGATCTCGTTTATTACAGTTATTTGGTCACCATCAATGCTTTCTAAATGATGTATAGTATCTTCATATTCTTCGTCTTTTTTGTCAAAGAATACTGGGAATTGATTGTTGTTTATTGTCAAGAGTTTTGTTTTATAGTTAATTATTGCATTATCAGGCATAAGAATGTTATTACCTAATGTTGCGTTAAAATTGTTACTGAAGTTGTAGATTTGGAATAAACAATCTTCGCAAGTGTTTATTGCAAATTTACTTTTTGGGATTATTACCTTTTGATTAATATTAAAGGAGTTTCTACTGTTTTAATAATTAAAGGTTCTTTTCTATTTTTTAACATTTCAGGTGGTATGTCTTCTTTATTTAACAAAAAATGTTGATCTTAAGCTCGTTAAGGCTGGACGTGGAGGTGCACGCACAAATAATTAATAAATCAAAAAATTATTATTGCACATTGTTATCGCGAGTGTTAAAAACAAAAAAAAAATTACACACTCGTTTGAGAAATTGAAAAAAACCCTCGCGTATGCTGTAAAGATTAAAATAATATCCACTAGGGTCATTGGAGGAAAAAAAAGATACCCACTCGCGCTGTGGAAGAAAAAAAAAATAAATAAAACAATACATACTCGCGTAACAAATATCCTCTTATCTGTCCCAAGTACTTTGTGCTTAACTACCTCTTTCTTATCTACTGTAGGCATCGTATGACCATACAATGCTTGCGGCAAATAGATAAGGGCATCTGAATTTGTCCTATAGTGCTGAATGTTTAAATTGATATTTTGTATGCAAGCTGTCTTATGGGCACCTAAGACAGTTTGATTATTACAGAAACTAATTTGGATTTTCACTGCGCAGTTCGACTTAGTCAGAATTGTGTTTTGTATTTAAGTATTTTTAAATGGTAAATGATTTTTGTGTCGTTTATTCTAATGTTCGTGGTATAAGAAATAATTTCTTTCACGTGTACGCCTACACTGCTCAATACAGGCCAACTGTTTTAGCATTAAGTGAAACTCAGGTTGGAGTAAACACTGATTTATCAGAATTTGCTCTACATGGGTATAGCTTGGTGCCATTACTCTTTTCCCATCATGGTCTCGTGATATATGTTAGGAATGATATTGCTTGCCAGAGCCTTCCCCAATATGGGCAATGTTCAAACACGGACTTTAACTACTTGTGGCTTAAATTCATTGTCCGCAAGCATGTCATTCATTATTGTTTTATTTATAGGAGTCCAAATCTCGACAGTAATTCAACTTGTAACGAGTTTGATGCGCTGTCTGATTCCATCTCGAAAATTGTTTCCCTTTGTCGTCGCACTTAAATCGTTATTGCGGGCGATTTCAATGTACACAATTCCAATTGGCTCCGCTTTTCTGGTCAGACAACACCCGAAGGAAGGGATGTCGAGCTCTTTGCCGAATTACATCACCTTAACCAACTGATCGATGTGCTAACGCGTATACCGGATGTTGTGTAAAGAAGCTATCAGGCTCAAAGAAGTAAGTTTCCGATCCTACAAAGCCAACCCTACAGAGGTAAATCGGAAAAAGCACAAACAAGCAAGGAACTCATGCAACTCCGTTATTGAAAAAAAACAAATTTTTGCATGACCAAAAATTACGGCAAATAATTCTGCAGTGTCCCAAAGGCAGTAAAATTTTTTGGTCATTTGTAAAAAATATTGTGATGTGGCAACAAGTCTAGATATTATTATTATTTTATTATTAGATAGGCTACATATCTGCAATATGTTTTAACTGAGTACTAAATCGAACTTGAAGTACTAATTCGAGACTCGAATTAGTATTATTTTTTATTTTCGAAAGTGGAATTGTTAACAACTGGAAGCGTTAGTAAAAGTGATTGAATTGAGATTAAATAAAAAGTGTTGAATTATAAAAACGTATTTGAATTTTGAATAAGTGAAATAAGTTAAAGTTGGTTTTATTTAAACTGGAAGACGTTGTGTTTCATTAAATAAAGAGATTTGTTGTATTATTTTGGAATTTTGATTGAGTTTTATTTGTCGAACCCAAGGCCAAAATATCACATTGGTGTCAGAAGTGGGATAAAACTCAGTAAAGTGCTAGAAAATTCCATAGAAGTTCTCCAGAAGCAACTAAGCGAACAAAAGAATGTTCTCGAAAGTAAATTCGACGAACAAAAGAATGAGCAGAAGAATTCTTTAGAAGTTTTTCAGAAGCAACTAAGCGAACAAAGAGATGCTCTCGAAAATAAGCTGGATGCACAGAATGTTCTCTTCGACAAAAGACTCCAAACAGTAGACCAGAAAATAGAACACTTAGAAGAAAAGTTCGGAAAGCAAGTAGAAAGTATAGAGCAACAGTACGAACATCTGGCTAAAGAATTTGATTCTTTGAAGAAGCAGAAGTTTCGGTAATATTCGAGCGAAGGTCCACTTAGAAAAGAAATACAGCCCCCTGTCTTCGATGGTCAAACATCATGGCCAATTTATAAGAGGCAGTTCCAAGCTGCCGCATTGACGAACAACTGGGAGAATGCAGACAAGCCAATTGCTCTTACGCTTGCGCTCAGAGGAACAGATGCCCAATTGTTGCAGACCATTCCTGAAGACAAACATCATGATTATGATGCCATGGTCAAGGTAATCGAGATGAGGTTTGGCGACGACCACATGCAGCAAGTTTACCCAGTCCAGTTGCGCCGAAGGGTCCAGACAAGAGGTGAAACACTACAACAATTGCAAGCTGACATCGAGCGCTTGGCGAATTGTCTTATCCCAATACCAGCATGGAAATCATAAACCAGCTGGTGACCGATGCGTTCACGAATGCCATTGCAAATGGAAAACTACAAATGGCTGTAAGAATGGCAGGCAAGAAAACGCTCGCTAAGGCTTTAGCATTAGCCCTGCCAATGGAAGCAGCAGAAAGCTCTACTGTAGAGACAGTCATCAGAAACCGAAAATGTGTGGCCACTATCGACACGGGTGCTACAGCCTCCATAATCAGAAGAGATCTTGTTCAGACGTCCTGGCGACATAACACCAGTTGCTTCACTCTGAAAACACCAACCGGAGAAGCAGCAAGAGTATACGGGGAGGTATTTCTAAAGATACAACTGGCAGGGTTGACCTTCTCACATGCATTCTTGGTAGCCGACATATGCGACGAATGCATCATAGGAGTGGATTTGATTGAAGGCACCAATGCAAGTGCTAAGGTATCGAACCGTTGAGATCCCTATGGTATACGGAAACGAGAACGCTGTGAGTCTTCGGGCCGTTATAAGCAGAGATGAAGTCCTACCACCAGCTTCAGAGACAGTTCTTTGTACGCGTTTGGAGGGTGATCATGGAAACCACTGATTCTATTTCATTGAAGCAGGTTATAAAGAGGATTTTCCAAGCTATATCGTTGGGAAAATTTTAGTAGAACCAAAGAAAAACATGGTTCCGGTAAGGCTGATGAATCCGAACAAACACTCCGTCAAACTCAGACAAGGAGAGGTGATTGGAAGATGCGTACCCATATCAACCATATCGACAACATCTGGGAGTAAATCTGGGAGCCCTGTTTCTGCAACGAAATTGGCCGAAGTATGTGATGCTATTCTCGGGAATTGTGACCTAAATCAGGAGCAGAAAACCATAGCCGAAAATCTCATTGGCGAGTTTGCTGATATATTTGCATCGCAGGATGGAGACTATGGTCGAACACACCTAGTACAGCACAGCATAGAAACCAGCGATAGCAGACCAATCCGACAATCTGCTAGAAAACTTCCATTGGCAAAACAGGCGGAAGTCGATGAGATGATATCGACCATGGAAAAAGACAGTCTAATCGAAAACTCAAAAAGTCCGTGGGCATCACCCGTTGTACTAGTGAAAAAGAAGGACGGCAGCACTCGATTCTGCATAGATTACGGAGGCTCAACGATGTCACCAAGAAGGACAGCTACCCCTTGCTGCGAATAGATGACACCTTGGATACCCTTTCTGGAGCAAAATGGTTTTCCACCCTCGATCTGAAAAGTGGCTACTGGCAGGTACGGATCCATCCAGAAGACAAAGAAAAGACCGCTTTCACAACGGGACATGGACTATGGAAGTGTACCGTTATGCCATTTGGCTTGACATGGAAAACCTGCCTGGTGTACTTGGATGACGTCATCGTTGTGGGAAAGGCGTTCGATGAACATCGGGACAACTTACGGGAGGTGTTTACACGACTTCGAACAGCACATTTGAAACTGAATCCAAAGAAATGTGCTCTGTTCAAAGCTGAGGTGAAGTACTTGGGAGTTTCGGTAATATTCGAGCGAAGGTCCACTTAGAAAAGAAATGCAGCCCCCTGTCTTCGATGGTCAAACATCATGGGCAATTTATAAGAGGCAGTTCCAAGCTGCCGCATTGACGAACAACTGGGACAATGAAGACAAGCCAATTGCTCTTACGCTTGCGCTCAGAGGAACAGATGCCCAATTGTTGCAGACCATTCCTGAAGACAAACATCATGATTATGATGCCATGGTCAAGGTAATCGAGATGAGGTTTGGCGACGACCACATGCAGCAAGTTTACCCAGTCCAGTTGCGCCGAAGGGTCCAGACAAGAGGTGAAACACTACAACAATTGCAAGCTGACATCGAGCGCTTGGCGAATTGTCTTATCCCAATACCAGCATGGAAATCATAAACCAGCTGGTGACCGATGCGTTCACGAATGCCATTGCAAATGGAAAACTACAAATGGCTGTAAGAATGGCAGGCAAGAAAACGCTCGCTAAGGCTTTAGCATTAGCCCTGCCAATGGAAGCAGCAGAAAGCTCTACTGTAGAGACAGTCATCAGAAACCGAAAATGTGTGGCCACTATCGACACGGGTGCTACAGCCTCCATAATCAGAAGAGATCTTGTTCAGACGTCCTGGCGACATAACACCAGTTGCTTCACTCTGAAAACACCAACCGGAGAAGCAGCAAGAGTATACGGGGAGGTATTTCTAAAGATACAACTGGCAGGGTTGACCTTCTCACATGCATTCTTGGTAGCCGACATATGCGACGAATGCATCATAGGAGTGGATTTGATTGAAGGCACCAATGCAAGTGCTAAGGTATCGAACCGTTGAGATCCCTATGGTATACGGAAACGAGAACGCTGTGAGTCTTCGGGCCGTTATAAGCAGAGATGAAGTCCTACCACCAGCTTCAGAGACAGTTCTTTGTACGCGTTTGGAGGGTGATCATGGAAACCACTGATTCTATTTCATTGAAGCAGGTTATAAAGAGGATTTTCCAAGCTATATCGTTGGGAAAATTTTAGTAGAACCAAAGAAAAACATGGTTCCGGTAAGGCTGATGAATCCGAACAAACACTCCGTCAAACTCAGACAAGGAGAGGTGATTGGAAGATGCGTACCCATATCAACCATATCGACAACATCTGGGAGTAAATCTGGGAGCCCTGTTTCTGCAACGAAATTGGCCGAAGTATGTGATGCTATTCTCGGGAATTGTGACCTAAATCAGGAGCAGAAAACCATAGCCGAAAATCTCATTGGCGAGTTTGCTGATATATTTGCATCGCAGGATGGAGACTATGGTCGAACACACCTAGTACAGCACAGCATAGAAACCGGCGATAGCAGACCAATCCGACAATCTGCTAGAAAACTTCCATTGGCAAAACAGGCGGAAGTCGATGAGATGATATCGACCATGGAAAAAGACAGTCTAATCGAAAACTCAAAAAGTCCGTGGGCATCACCCGTTGTACTAGTGAAAAAGAAGGACGGCAGCACTCGATTCTGCATAGATTACCGGAGGCTCAACGATGTCACCAAGAAGGACAGCTACCCCTTGCTGCGAATAGATGACACCTTGGATACCCTTTCTGGAGCAAAATGGTTTTCCACCCTCGATCTGAAAAGTGGCTACTGGCAGGTACGGATCCATCCAGAAGACAAAGAAAAGACCGCTTTCACAACGGGACATGGACTATGGAAGTGTACCGTTATGCCATTTGGCTTGACATGGAAAACCTGCCTGGTGTACTTGGATGACGTCATCGTTGTGGGAAAGGCGTTCGATGAACATCGGGACAACTTACGGGAGGTGTTTACACGACTTCGAACAGCACATTTGAAACTGAATCCAAAGAAATGTGCTCTGTTCAAAGCTGAGGTGAAGTACTTGGGAGTTTCGGTAATATTCGAGCGAAGGTCCACTTAGAAAAGAAATGCAGCCCCCTGTCTTCGATGGTCAAACATCATTGCCAATTTATAAGAGGCAGTTCCAAGCTGCCGCATTGACGAACAACTGGGACAATGAAGACAAGCCAATTGCTCTTACGCTTGCGCTCAGAGGAACAGATGCCCAATTGTTGCAGACCATTCCTGAAGACAAACATCATGATTATGATGCCATGGTCAAGGTAATCGAGATGAGGTTTGGCGACGACCACATGCAGCAAGTTTACCCAGTCCAGTTGCGCCGAAGGGTCCAGACAAGAGGTGAAACACTACAACAATTGCAAGCTGACATCGAGCGCTTGGCGAATTGTCTTATCCCAATACCAGCATGGAAATCATAAACCAGCTGGTGACCGATGCGTTCACGAATGCCATTGCAAATGGAAAACTACAAATGGCTGTAAGAATGGCAGGCAAGAAAACGCTCGCTAAGGCTTTAGCATTAGCCCTGCCAATGGAAGCAGCAGAAAGCTCTACTGTAGAGACAGTCATCAGAAACCGAAAATGTGTGGCCACTATCGACACGGGTGCTACAGCCTCCATAATCAGAAGAGATCTTGTTCAGACGTCCTGGCGACATAACACCAGTTGCTTCACTCTGAAAACACCAACCGGAGAAGCAGCAAGAGTATACGGGGAGGTATTTCTAAAGATACAACTGGCAGGGTTGACCTTCTCACATGCATTCTTGGTAGCCGACATATGCGACGAATGCATCATAGGAGTGGATTTGATTGAAGGCACCAATGCAAGTGCTAAGGTATCGAACCGTTGAGATCCCTATGGTATACGGAAACGAGAACGCTGTGAGTCTTCGGGCCGTTATAAGCAGAGATGAAGTCCTACCACCAGCTTCAGAGACAGTTCTTTGTACGCGTTTGGAGGGTGATCATGGAAACCACTGATTCTATTTCATTGAAGCAGGTTATAAAGAGGATTTTCCAAGCTATATCGTTGGGAAAATTTTAGTAGAACCAAAGAAAAACATGGTTCCGGTAAGGCTGATGAATCCGAACAAACACTCCGTCAAACTCAGACAAGGAGAGGTGATTGGAAGATGCGTACCCATATCAACCATATCGACAACATCTGGGAGTAAATCTGGGAGCCCTGTTTCTGCACTGAAATTGGCCGAAGTATGTGATGCTATTCTCGGGAATTGTGACCTAAATCAGGAGCAGAAAACCATAGCCGAAAATCTCATTGGCGAGTTTGCTGATATATTTGCATCGCAGGATGGAGACTATGGTCGAACACACCTAGTACAGCACAGCATAGAAACCAGCGATAGCAGACCGATCACAATCTGCTAGAAAACTTCCATTGGCAAAACAGGCGGAAGTCGATGAGATGATATCGACCATGGAAAAAGACAGTCTAATCGAAAACTCAAAAAGTCCGTGGGCATCACCCGTTGTACTAGTGAAAAAGAAGGACGGCAGCACTCGATTCTGCATAGATTACCGGAGGCTCAACGATGTCACCAAGAAGGACAGCTACCCCTTGCTGCGAATAGATGACACCTTGGATACCCTTTCTGGAGCAAAATGGTTTTCCACCCTCGATCTGAAAAGTGGCTACTGGCAGGTACGGATCCATCCAGAAGACAAAGAAAAGACCGCTTTCACAACGGGACATGGACTATGGAAGTGTACCGTTATGCCATTTGGCTTGACATGGAAAACCTGCCTGGTGTACTTGGATGACGTCATCGTTGTGGGAAAGGCGTTCGATGAACATCGGGACAACTTACGGGAGGTGTTTACACGACTTCGAACAGCACATTTGAAACTGAATCCAAAGAAATGTGCTCTGTTCAAAGCTGAGGTGAAGTACTTGGGATATGTGATATCGTCAAATGGAGTAAAAACTGGACCAGAGAAAATCGAAGCCGTGAAAAATTGGCCAGATCTTGCAAACAAACAGCTAAGCTAAGGAGCTTTCTCGGTCTCGCCACATATTACAGGATTTTGCCGGAATCGCAAAGTGTCTGCGCCTGCTAACTGAGAAAGGTAGACAATTTAAATGGTTAGGTGAGCGCGAAAGAAGCTTTCAACATCCCCCCCCCTCCCCCCTCGAATAACGACGCAATGCTTCATGTCTTTCCTTATTTTATCGTTTCTTTTATAAAAAATGTTCACTCAAAGAAGCCAGCTGCATTCCTCCTATTACATATTGTCATAGGTTTTATTGTTTTTGCGTAATCGTGAATAAATTTACGATAATAGCCTGTGAGTCCTAAGAAACTCTGTATTTCTTTAATTGTTTTGGGAATTGGGAAGTTTTTTTATTGTTTTGATTTTATCTGGGTTAGGTTTTATGCCTTCTTTAGTTATAACATGACCTAAAAATTGGGATTCTTTTTTTCATGAATTCACATTTGTTTAAACTTACTTTCAAATTTACGTTTTGAAGTGTTTTTGAAGTATTTTGTTAAAAGCAGTAATGTGTTCTTCTAATGTGGGGCTAAAGATAATTATATCGTCTAAATAGACGTAGCATGTTTTGCCAATTTGTTCTTTTAATACTTGATTCATCATTCTTTGAAAGGTTGCTGGGGCATTTTTCAAACCAAAAGGCATTATTTTAAACTCATAATGGGTGCTAAATGCAGTTTTTTCTCTGTCATCAGTGTTTACTTCAATTTAATGAAAGCCTTTAGTTTAATCTAGGGTCGTGAAATAGTTTGCACGTCCTAATTTATTTAAAATATTGTCAATTATGGGAATTGGATATCTGTCTTCTTTAGTTTTTTGATTTAGTTTCCTATAATCAATAACTATGCGCCATTCCTTATCTTCTTTATCTTAATTTTTGGACACGATCCATATTTGAGCGTTGTACGGAGAAGTTGAATTTTGTATTATGCCTGAATCTAGCATATCTTGTATTTGTTTGTCTACTTCTTTCCTATGGGCTTCTGGATATCTATAAATTCTACTGAATATAGAGTCTTCATTATCAGTTGGTATGTTGTGTTTAATGTGACTAGTAAGCGTTAAATCATCACCTTTTTTGTAGAATGTTCTTCTATTTTCTTTGATCACTTTTGTTAATTTTGATCTTTCTTCTTGATGTAAATGTTCTAATCTGTCTTCGTTGATCTCGTTTATTACAGTTATTTGGTCACCATCAATGCTTTCTAAATGATGTATAGTATCTTCATATTCTTCGTCTTTTTTGTCAAAGAATACTGGGAATTGATTGTTGTTTATTGTCAAGAGTTTTGTTTTATAGTTAATTATTGCATTATCAGGCATAAGAATGTTATTACCTAATGTTGCGTTAAAATTGTTACTGAAGTTGTAGATTTGGAATAAACAATCTTCGCAAGTGTTTATTGCAAATTTACTTTTTGGGATTATTACCTTTTGATTAATATTAAAGGAGTTTCTACTGTTTTAATAATTAAAGGTTCTTTTCTATTTTTTAACATTTCAGGTGGTATGTCTTCTTTATTTAACAAAAAATGTTGATCTTAAGCTCGTTAAGGCTGGACGTGGAGGTGCACGCACAAATAATTAATAAATCAAAAAATTATTATTGCACATTGTTATCGCGAGTGTTAAAAACAAAAAAAAAATTACACACTCGTTTGAGAAATTGAAAAAAACCCTCGCCTATGCTGTAAAGATTAAAATAATATCCACTAGGGTCATTGGAGGAAAAAAAAGATACCCACTCGCGCTGTGGAAGAAAAAAAAAATAAATAAAACAATACATACTCGCGTAACAAATATCCTCTTATCTGTCCCAAGTACTTTGTGCTTAACTACCTCTTTCTTATCTACTGTAGGCATCGTATGACCATACAATGCTTGCGGCAAATAGATAAGGGCATCTGAATTTGTCCTATAGTGCTGAATGTTTAAATTGATATTTTGTATGCAAGCTGTCTTATGGGCATAACACCTAAGACAGTTTGATTATTACAGAAACTAATTTGGATTTTCACTGCGCAGTTCGACTTAGTCAGAATTGTGTTTTGTATTTAAGTATTTTTAAATGGTAAATGATTTTTGTGTCGTTTATTCTAATGATCGTGGTATAAGAAATAATTTCTTTCACGTGTACGCCTACACTGCTCAATACAGGCCAACTGTTTTGGCATTAAGTGAAACTCAGGTTGGAGTAAACACTGATTTATCAGAATTTGCTCTACATGGGTAAAGCTTGGTGCCATTACTCTTTTCCCATCATGGTCTCGTGATATATGTTAGGAATGATATTGCTTGCCAGAGCCTTCCCCAATATGGGCAATGTTCAAACACGGACTTTAACTACTTGTGGCTTAAATTCATTGTCCGCAAGCATGTCATTCATTATTGTTTTATTTATAGGAGTCCAAATCTCGACAGTAATTCAACTTGTAACGAGTTTGATGCGCTGTCTGATTCCATCTCGAAAATTGTTTCCCTTTGTCGTCGCACTTAAATCGTTATTGCGGGCGATTTCAATGTACACAATTCCAATTGGCTCCGCTTTTCTGGTCAGACAACACCCGAAGGAAGGGATGTCGAGCTCTTTGCCGAATTACATCACCTTAACCAACTGATCGATGTGCTAACGCGTATACCGGATGTTGTGTAAAGAAGCTATCAGGCTCAAAGAAGTAAGTTTCCGATCCTACAAAGCCAACCCTACAGAGGTAAATCGGAAAAAGCACAAACAAGCAAGGAACTCATGCAACTCCGTTATTGAAAAAAAAACAAATTTTTGCATGACCAAAAATTACGGCAAATAATTCTGCAGTGTCCCAAAGGCAGTAAAATTGTTTGGTCATTT
This sequence comes from Platycheirus rosarum, assembly GCA_963971375.1. Taxonomy (NCBI): domain Eukaryota; kingdom Metazoa; phylum Arthropoda; class Insecta; order Diptera; family Syrphidae; genus Platycheirus; species Platycheirus rosarum. The sequence goes on from OZ020510.1 coordinate 71,002,797, forward strand.
GTAAAAAATATTGTGATGTGGCAACAAGTCTAGATATTATTATTATTTTATTATTAGATAGGCTACATATCTGCAATATGTTTTAACTGAGTACTAAATCGAACTTGAAGTACTAATTCGAGACTCGAATTAGTATTATTTTTTATTTTCGAAAGTGGAATTGTTAACAACTGGAAGCGTTAGTAAAAGTGATTGAATTGAGATTAAATAAAAAGTGTTGAATTATAAAAACGTATTTGAATTTTTAATAAGTGAAATAAGTTAAAGTTGGTTTTATTTAAACTGGAAGACGTTGTGTTTCATTAAATAAAGAGATTTGTTGTATTATTTTGGAATTTTGATTGAGTTTTATTTGTCGAACCCAAGGCCAAAATATCACATTGGTGTCAGAAGTGGGATAAAACTCAGTAAAGTGCTAGAAAATTCCATAGAAGTTCTCCAGAAGCAACTAAGCGAACAAAAGAATGTTCTCGAAAGTAAATTCGACGAACAAAAGAATGAGCAGAAGAATTCTTTAGAAGTTTTTCAGAAGCAACTAAGCGAACAAAGAGATGCTCTCGAAAAATAAGCTGGATGCACAGAATGTTCTCTTCGACAAAAGACTCCAAACAGTAGACCAGAAAATAGAACACTTAGAAGAAAAGTTCGGAAAGCAAGTAGAAAGTATAGAGCAACAGTACGAACATCTGGCTAAAGAATTTGATTCTTTGAAGAAGCAGAAGGTTCGGGAATATTTGAGCGAAGGTCCACGAAGAAAAGAAATGCAGCCCCCTGTCTTCGATGGTCAAACATCATGGCCAATTTATAAGAGGCAGTTCCAAGCTGCCGCATTGACGAATAACTGGGACAATGAAGACAAGTCAATTGCTCTTACGCTTGCGCTCAGAGGAACAGCTGCCGAATTGCTGCAGACCATTCCTGAAGACAAAAATCATGATTATGATGCCATGGTCAAGGTAATCGAGATGAGGTTTGGCGACGACCACATGCAGCAAGTTTACCCAGTCCAGTTGCGCTGAAGGGTCCAGACAAAAGGTGAAACACTACAACAATTGCAAGCTGATATCGAGCGAATTAGCGAATTTGTCTTATCCCAATACCAGCATGGAAATCACGAATGCTATTGCAGATGGAAAACTACAAATGGCTGGCAAGAAAACGCTCGCTGAGGCTTAAGCATTTGCCCTGCCAATGGAAGCAGCAGACCAAGCTTCGCAAGGTAGCCATCGCGTCGGTGCTCATGTCAACGCGTAGATATTGAAAGACAAAATCCGAACACTCCTCGAGGTCAAATGAGATGCTGGAATTGCAACAACCTATAGCGACAATGCGGATCTCCACCTTGACAGGTAAGCTGCCCTCATTGCGGAAGGAGGAGGCAGAATGACGAAGCATCTGGCAGGAATAACACACACACTGCTGGACAAGCCTCTGATCAACAAGCAGGCAGTAAACGCCTAAGAACCAACTTTACGGGGCTGAAGTCAAAGAAGAAGACAAAGAAAAGACCGCTTTCACAACGGGAAATGGACTATGGAAGTTTACCGTTATGCCATTTGGCTTGTGTAACGCTCCAGCCACCTTTGAGCGTTTAACGGAACACACAGAGGGTCTGACATGGAAAACCTGCCTGGTGTACTTGGATGACGTCATCGTTGTGGGAAAGACGTTCGCTGAACATCGGGACAACTTGAGGGAGGTGTTTACACGACTTCTTCGAACAGTACATTTGAAACTAAATCCAAAGAAATGTGCTCTGTTCAAAGCTGAGGTGAAGTACTTGGGACATGTTATATCGTCAAATGGAGTAAAAACTGACCCAGAGAAAATCGAAGCCGTGAAAAATTGGCCAGATCTAGCAGACAAACAGCTAAGATAAGGAGCTTTCTCGGTCTCGCCACATATTACAGGAGGTCCGTGAAGGATTTTGCCGGAATCGCAAAGTGTCTGCACCAGCTAACTGAGAAAGCTAGACAATTTAAATGGTCAGGTGAGTGCGAAAGAAGCTTTCAACATCTCAAACAGCGACTTTGTGAGGCACCAATACTAGCTTACCCCACCCCTGGCAAGACATTTAATGTGGACGCGGATGCTAGTAACGTGGGTGTTGGAGTAGTTCTGTCGCAGACACACGAGGGGCAGGAGAAAGCGGTAGCCTATTTCAGCAAAGTTCTGTCGCGACCAGAGAGAAAATACTGTGTAACCAGGCGGGAACTCCTTGCTCTGATACTGGTGACAAAACATTTCCATACCTGTATGGACAGAGATTCATCCTGCGTACCGATCAAGCCGCTTTAAAATGGTTGCTACAGTTCAAAAATCCTGAGGGGCAAGTAGCAAGATGGATCGAACGATTGCAGACTTACGACTTCAAAGTACAGCATCGCAAAGGAAGACTGCATTGCAATGCGGACGCGCTTTCCCGCAGACCATGTGAGCCCAGTTGCAAACATTGTGCGCGAAAAGAGGAAAAGGACGAAGGCTTTTCTTTCCAGAGAATAAGAGCCGAACCTGTAGAGGGTTGGAGTGCCAAAGAACTTCCTAATGCACAAAAAGAAGACCCTGACTTCGTGCCAATCCTTGCATAGAAGGAATCTATGGAGAAACCAAACGCAAGACACATCTCTGACAGAAGTCCTACTTTAAAGGCATACTGGGCGCAATGGGACTCTCTCCATGTGGAAGATGATGTTTTGCGGAGAAAATGGGAAATGCCGGTTGGAATATCCTTTAAGATGCAGCTTGTGGTTCCACGATCGAAAGTAAAAGAAATGCTACGAGAAATGCATGATGGAGTATCCGGTGGCCACTTGGAAATCAACAAAACACTGGAAAAGGTACGGGAATGCCTTTATTGGCTAAGCGCAAAAGACGATGTAGAGAGCTGGTGTCGAAAGTGCACAACATGCTCGGCTAGTAATGGACCCACAGTCAATACACGAGGTCAAATGCACCAGTATAAAGTGAGCGCCCCGTTTGAAACAATCGCCGTTGACATCACAGGCCCGTTCCTGGAAACTGAAGACGGTAGCCGTTACATCCTCGCTGTCATAGACTATTTCAGCAAGTGGCCCGAGGCGTTTGCGATACCCCATCAAGAAGCTAAGACCGTTGTCGAGCAAATAGTGGACCACTGGGTCTGCAGGTTTGGGGTGCCTATGGAATTGCATTCTGACCAAGGGCGAAACTTCGAGTCGAAGGTATTCCAGGAAGTATGCGCATCACTGGGGTTAAAGAAAACAAGGACAACACCTCTTCATCCACAGTCTGATGGAATGGTAGAACGATTTAACAAGACCTTGAAGGAACATCTGTCCAAAGTCGTGAACGAGAACCAATGAGATTGGGATCGGCGAATTCCTTTATTTCTTATTGCCTACCGGAATGCGGTTCATAGTACAACTGGATACACTCCATCCGAAATTTTATTTGGACGAACTGCCCGGTTTCCAAGTGAGTTAAAATTCGGATATCCTATTGAAGACCCAGAATGCGAAAAGGGCTACGTGTTAGATCTTAGAGAAAGGATCAACGACATTCACAGGGGAACAAAATACAACATAAAAATTGCGAGTGGCCGCATGAAGACCAGATACGATGCGAGAACAACAGCACCTGAATTCAACGAGGGAGATCTGGTATGGCTTTACAACCTACATCGTAGAAAGGGAAAATCGCCCAAGTTTCAACAGGACTGGGAAGGTCCCTACCAAGTAGTTACCGCATTAATAATGTCGTTTTTTTTAATTAAACGAGGACAAAGAGCAAAAATGAAAATTGTCCATGTAGATCGCCTGCATCGTTACCACGGAAACAATGATGATGTGCTTGTTCGGGACGAACAAAACTAAGGGGGAGACAAAGTGATGTGGCAACAAGTTTAGATATTCAGAGGATACATTTTGTAAATTAACGACATCTGTTGGATTCATTGTGTACAACAACCAACATTTATTGTGTACAACAACCATGCCCCTAAAAGTAGGCTGCATATTTGCAATATGTTTTAACTGAGTACTAAATCGAACTTGAAGTACTAATACGAGACTCGAATTAGTACCGAAAGCTTAGATTGCGCCAGAACCAGACAGAAGCTTCCAGAAGCTTGTAAATACAAGAGTAGATGGCATTGAAAGTTTAGTTTATTTTCGAAAGTGGAATTGTTAACAACTGGAAGCGTTAGTAAAAGTGATTGAATTGAGATTAAATAAAAAGTGTTGAATTATAAAAACGTATTTGAATTGTTAATAAGTGAAATAAGTAAAAGTTGGTTTTATTTAAACTGAAAGACGTTGTGTTTCATTAAATAAAGAGATTTGTTGTATTATTTTGGAATTTTGATTGAGTTTTATTTGTCGAACCCAAGGCCAAAATATCACATTGGTGTCAGAAGTGGGATAAAACTCAGTAAAGTACTAGAAAATTCCATAGTGACATTTTCTAAAACAGTGTCGATGACTCATATAATTGTGAATGTGGAATTTTCCACAAATTATTGAACTCATTGTGCTATAAAACTGTGAATAGCGCATATTTTTATTAAAAATAGTGTTTGAAAAAGATTTTTCTAGAAGAGACATTAAAAAGATTTTTCTAGAAGAGACATTAAAATAAAACTGACTGTGTTGCGAAAATTGTGTTTCGGTTACATAAAATGGGTCGCAAATAAAACAATTGACATCAGCTGAGTTGAAAGAAAAATTAGGAAAAAGAAATCTTCAGACTTTGGGGCTGAAAAAGGAACTATTGCTCCGACTTCAGAATGCTATCACTCAGGATGGTGGAGACCCCAATACCATGTTGTTCGATGTTGAAGAACCACAGAGAGAAGGTGCAGTAAGTACAGCCGATGAAATGCCTCCTTTCATTATGTTGCTGCTGTCGAAATTTAAAGAACAAAAGAACGTTCTCGAAGAACAAAAGAATGACCAAAAAAAATCGTTAGAAGTTCTCCAGAAGCAACTAAGCCAACAAAAGAACGTTCTCGAAAGTAAATTCGACGAACAAAAGAATGAGCAGAAGAATTCTTTAGAAGTTCTTCAGAAGCAACTAAGCGAACAAAGGGATGCTCTCGAAAATAAGCTGGATGCACAGAATGTTCTCTTCTAAAGAATTTGATTCTTTGAAGAAGCAGAAGCTTCGGGAATATTCGAGCGAAGGTCCACGAAGAAAAGAAATGCAGCCCCCTGTCTTCGATGGTCAAACATCATGGCCAATTTATAAGAGGCAGTTCCAAGCTGCCGCATTGACGAATAACTGGGTCAATGAAGACAAGCCAATTGCTCTTACGCTTGCGCTCAGAGAAACAGCTGCCGAATTGCTGCAGACCATTCCTGAAGACAAACATCATGATTATGATGCCATGGTCAAGGTAATCGAGATGAGGTTTGGCGACGACCACATGCAACAAGTTTACCTAGTCCAGTTGCGCCGAAGGGTCCAGACAAGAGGTGAAACACTACAACAATTGCAAGCTGCCATCGAGCGCTTGGCGAATTTGTCTTATCCCAATACCAGCATGGAAATCATAAACGAGCTGGTGACCGATGCGTTCACTAATGCCATTGCAGATGGAAAACTACAAATTGCTGTAAGAATGGCAGGCAAGAAAACGCTCGCTGAGGCTTTAGCATTAGCCCTGCCAATGGAAGCAGCAGACCAAGCTTCGCAAGGTAGCCATTGCGTCGGAGAAATGGCTACGCTAGACTGCTCATGTCAACGCGTGGATATTAAAAGACAAAATCCGAACACTCCTCGAGTTCAAATGAGATGCTGGAATTGCAACAAGATAGGACACCTACAGCGACAATGCAGATCTCCACCTAGACAGGTAAGCTGCCCTCATTGCGGAAGGAGGAGGCAGAATGACGAAGCATCTGGCATGAATAACACACACACTGCTAGCTTCTGATCAACAGCAGACAGGAAACGCCTAAGAACCAACTTCACGGGGCTGAAGTTGGATGATGGAATCGACGCCCCCAGGACCAGTTTCGCAAACTACACGCTCCAGCAAAAGCTCTACTGTAGAGACAGTCATCAGAAACCGAAAATGAGTGGCCACTATCGACACGGGTACTACAGCCTCCATAATCAGAAGAGATCTTGTTCAGACGTCCTGGCTACATAACACCAGCTGCTACACTCTGAAAACAGCTACCGGAGAAGCAGCAAAAGTATAAGGAGAGGTATTTCTAAAGATACAACTGGCAGGGTTGACCTTCTCACATGCATTCTTGGTAGCCGACATATGCGACGAATGCATCATAGGAGTGGATTTCATGAAGGCACATGAGGTAATTATAGACCTTCCAATGCAATTGCTAAGGTATCGAACCGTTGAGATCCCTGTGGTATACGGAAACGAGAACGCTGTGAGTCTTCGGGCCGTTATAAGCAGAGATGAAGTCCTACCACCAGCTTCAGAGACAGTTCTTTGGACGCGTTTGGAGGGTGATCATGGGAACCACTGATTCTATTTCATTGAAGCAGGTTATAGAGAGGATTTTCCAAGCTTCATCGTTGGGAAAATTTTAGTAGAACCAAAGAAAAACATGTTTCTGGTAAGGCTGATGAATCCGAACAAAACACTCCGTCAAACTCAGACAAGGAGAGGTGATTGGAAGATGCGTACCCATTTCAACCATATCGACAACATCTGGGAGTAAATCTGAGAGCCCTGTTTCTGCAGCGAAATTGGCCGTGGTATGTGATGCTTTCCTCGGGAATTTTGAGCTAAATCAGGAGCAGAAAACCATAGCCGAAAATCTCATTGGCGAGTTTGCTGATATATTTGCATCGCAGGATGGAAACTATGGTCGAACACACCTAGTACAGCACCGCATAGACACCAGCGATAGCAGACCAATCCGACAATCTGCTAGAAAACTTCCATTGGCAAAACAGGCGGAAGTCGATGAGATGATATCGACCATGGAAAAAGACGGTCTAATCGAAAACTCAAAAAGTCCGTGGGCATCACCCGTTGTACTAGAGAAAAAGAAGGACGGCAGCACTCGATTCTGCATAGATTACCGGAGGCTCAACGATGTCACCAAGAAGGACAGCTACCCCTTGCTGCGAATAGATGACACCTTGGATACCCTTTCTGGAGCAAAATGGTTTTCCACCCTCGATCTGAAAAGTGGCTACTGGCAGGTACGGATCCATGCAGAAGACAAAGAAAAGACCGCTTTCACAACGGGAAATGAACTACGGAAGTGTACCGTTATGCCATTTGGCTTGTGTAACGCTCCAGCCACCTTTGAGCGTTTAACGGAACACACACAGGGTCTGACATGGAAAACCTGCCTGGTGTACTTGGATGACGTCATCGTTGTGGGAAAGGCGTTCGATGAACATCGGGACAACTTACGGGAGGTGTTGAAACTGAATCCAAAGAAATGTGATATGTTCAAAGCTGAGGTGAAGTACTTGGGACATGTGATATCGTCAAATGGAGTAAAAACTGGCCCAGAGAAAATCGAAGCCTTGAAAAATTGGCCAGATCTTGCAGAAAAAGAGCTAAGATAAGGAGCTTTCTCGGTCTCGCCACATATTACAGGAGGTTCGTGAAGGATTTTGCCGGAATCACAAAGTGTCTGCACCAGCTAACTGAGAAAGGTAGACAATTTAAATGGTCAGGTGAGCGCGAAAGAAGCTTTCAACATCTAAAACAGCGACTTTGTGAGGCACCAATACTAGCTTACCCCACGCCTGGCAAGACATTTATTGCGGACGCGGATGCTAGTAACGATGGTGTTGGAGTAGTTCTGTCGCAGACACACGAGGGGCAGGAGAAACTGGTAGCCTATTTCAGCAAAGTTCTGTCGCGACCAGAGAGAAAATACTGTGTAACCAGACGGAAACTCCTTGCTCTGATACTGGTGACAAAACATTTCCATAAATACCTGTATGGACAGAGATTCATCCTGCGTACCGATCGAGCCACTTTAAAATGGTTGCTTCAGTTCAAAAATCCTGAGGGGCAAGTAGCAAGATGGATCGAACGATTGTAGACTTACGATTTCGAAGTACAGCATCGCAAAGGAAGACTGCATTGCAATGCAGACGCGCTTTCCCGCAGACCATGTGAGCCCAGTTGCAAACATTGTGCGCGAAAAGAGGAAAATAACAAAGGTTTTTCTGCTTGTGGTTCCACGATCGAAAGTAAAAGAAATCCCACGAGAATTGCATGATGGAGTATCCGGTGGGCACTTGGAAATCAACAAAACACTGGAAAAGGTACGGGAATGCCTTTATTGGCTAAGCGCAAGAGACGATGTAGAGAGCTGGTGTCGAAAGTGCACAACATGCTCGGCTAGCAATGGACCCACAGTCAAAACACGAGGTCAAATGCACCAGTATAAAGTGCCCCGTTTGAAACAATCGCCGTTGACATCACAGGCCCGTTCCTGGAAACTGAAAACGGTAGCCGTTACATCCTCGCTGTCATGAACTATTTCAGCAAGTGGCCCGAGGTGTTTGCGATACCCCATCAAGAAGCTAAGACCGTTGTCGAGCAAATAGTGGACCACTGGGTCTGCAGGTTTGGGGTGCCTATGGAATTGCATTCCAAGGGGACAACACCTCTTCATCCACTGTCTGATGGAATGGTAGAACGATTTTACTAGGAACATCTGTCCAAAGTCGTGAACGAGAACCAATGAGATTGGGATCGGCGAATTCCTTTATTTCTTATGGCCTACCGGAATGCGGTTCATAATACAACTGGATACATTCCATTCGAAATTTTATTTGGACGAACTGCCCGGCTTTCAAGTGAGCTAAAATTCGGATATTCTATTGAAGACCCAAAATGCGAAGAGGAATACATGTTAGATCTTAGAGAAAGGATCAACGACATTCACAGGGGAACAAAATACAACATAAAAATTGCGAGTGGCCGCATGAAGACCAGATACGATGCGAGAACAACAGCACCTGAATTCAACGAGGGAGATCTGGTATGGCTTTACAACCCACATCGTAGAAAGGGAAAATTGCCCAAGTTTCAACAGGACTGGGATGGTCCCTACCAAGTAGTTACCGCATTAATAATGTCGTTTTTTCGAATTAAACGAGGACCAAGAGCAAAAATGAAAATTTAGATCGCCTGCTCGTTACCACGGAAACAATGATGATGTGCTTGTTCGGGAGGAACAAAACTAAGGGGGAGACAAAGTGATGTGGCAACAAGTTTAGATATTCAGAGGATACATTTTGTAAATTAACGACATATGTTGGATTCATTGTGTACAACAACCAACATTTATTGTGTACAACAACCATGCCCCTAAAAGTAGGCTACATATTTGCAATATGTTTTAACTGAGTACTAAATCGAACTTGAAGTACTAATACGAGACTCGAATTAGTACCGAAAGCTTAGATTGTGCCAGAACCAGACAGAAGCTTCCAGAAGCTTGTAAATTTGTATAAATACAAGAGTAGATGGCATTGAAAGTTTAGTTTATTTTCGAAAGTGGAATTTTTAACAACTGAAAGCGTTAGTAAAAAGTGATTGAATTGAGATTAAATAAAAAGTGTTGAATTATAAAAACGCATTTGAATTGTGAATTAGTGAAATAAGTAAAATTTGGTGTTATTTAAACTGAAAGACGTTGCGTTTCATTAAATAAAGAGATTTGTTGTATTATTTTGGAATTTTGATTGAGTTTTATTTGTCGAACCACAGGCCTTTTGGCCTCCTCAAAATCAAAATCTTCGAATCCAACGCTCATCGAGAATAACAAACCAATTGTTTACTCTTCAGAGAAGGCAAACGTGCTCGCCGCCCATTTCGCTGCCAGCTCTACGCTGCCTCATAGCAACGTTGCCCCTCCTGTTTTTGAGAATGTAAATTTTTCCATGGGACAGATTTTTTTCCGCACTCGTACAGTAGCAGGAGTTCTCAAAAATCTCGATATACACAAATCCGCTGGCCCGGATGGTATATCCCCGATTCTTTTTAAGAGGTGTTTTTCCACACAGGCAAAGCCACTGCGTAAGCTTTTCCATTGCTCCTACTCTTCTTGAATCTTTCCAAGAAGATGGAAAACAACATTTGTCCAGCCTGTCCCTAAGAAAGGTTACCCATCCTCCCCTCCTCCTCTGACATCCCTTCTTTCTAAGGTAATGGAAACACTGATTAACCGTCAGCTTAAGGAATATCTCGAATATCGAAAGCTTCTCCATGACTGTCAGTATGGCTTTCGCAGCAACCTTTCCACTGGTGATCTGATGGCATATCTCACCGAAAAATGGAACAAATCTTTACATCGCTTTGGTGAAAGGCATTTGATAGAGTTTGGCATGAAGCTCTCTTATCGAAAATGCGTGCTTTTGGGATCGATGATACTCTTGTTCGTTGGATTAGAAGCTATCTTCTGGACCATTAAATAGAAGTTGTATTGGACGGATTCAAGCCTGATTCCTACAAAATAAATGCTCTGCCCAGGGCTATGTTCTGTCTCCGACTCTTTTCCTCATTTTTATAAATGATCTTCTGTCTGTTACTTCTAATCCACTTAACTGTTTTGCTGACGACTCTACCCTCAGCTTTTCATATTCTTTCGATAATTCACGTCCTTCGCCTTCGGACGTACAATTGCAACGGTGCCGTATGTCAAGCTCATTAAACTCCGACTAATACAGCATTGCCAAATGGGGTAATAGGAATCGTGTGGAGTTTAATGCTTCGAAAACTCAACGCTGTCTTCTGTCGTTAAAGCTAAACATACCCCCAATGCCATTGCCCATGAATGGCACTTACATCGAAGAAACCGAAAAGCTCTCAGTACTCGGTATGTGTGTCAACGACGAGCTCCGTTAGAACGACCATATATTTGAGATCGCTAAGAATGCTGCTAAGTGCTTAGGTTTTCTGTATCGGTGTAAGAAGTACTTTTCCCCATCTGATCTGGGTATAATTTATAAAGCGTTTATAAGCCCTATACTCGAGTATAACTCCCACATCTGGGCAGGTGCTTCGTAAACATCGCTTCACCTAATTGTTAGAATACAAAATCCCCTCCCCCCTCGAATAATGACGCAATGATTCATGTCTTTCCTTATTTTATCGTTTCTTTTATAAAAAATGTTCACTCAAAGTAGCCAGCTGCATTCCTCCTATTACATATTGTCATAGGTTTTATTGTTTTTGCGTAATCGTGAATAAATTTACGATAATAGCCTGTGAGTCCTAAGAAACTCTGTATTTCTTTAATTGTTTTGGGAATTGGGAAGTTTTTTATTGTTTTGATTTTATCTGGGTTAGGTTTTATGCCTTCTTTCGTTATAACATGACCTACAAATTGGGATTCTTTTTTTCATGAATTCACATTTGTTTAAACTTACTTTCAAATTTACTTTTTGAAGTGTTTTTGAAGTATTTTGTTAAAAGCAGTAATGTGTTCTTCTAATGTGGGGCTAAAGATAATTATATCGTCTAAATAGACGAAGCATGTTTTGCCAATGTGTTCTTTTAATACTTGATTCATCATTCTTTGAAAGGTTGCTGGGGCATTTTTCAAACCAAAAGGCATTATTTTAAACTCATAATGGGTGCTAAATGCAGTTTTTTTCTCTGTCATCAGTGTTTACTTCAATTTAATGAAAGCCTTTAGTTTAATCTAGGACCGTGAAATAGTTTGCACGTCCTAATTTATCTAAAATATTGTCAATTATGGGAATTGGATATTTGTCTTCTTTAATTTTTTGATTAAGTTTCCTATAATCAATAACTCTGCGCCATTCCTTATTTCCTTCTTTATCTTCATTTTTGGACACGATCCATATTTGAGCGTTGTACGGAGAAGTTGAATTTTGTATTATGCCTGAATCTAGCATATCTTGTATTTGTTTGTCTACTTCTTTTCTATGGGCTTCTGGATATCTATAAATTCTACTGAATATAGAGTCTTCATTATCAGTTGGTATGTTGTGTTTAATGTGACTCGTAAGCGTTAAATCATCACCTTTTTTGTAGAATGTTCTTCTATTTTCTTTGATCACTTTTGTTAATTTTGATCTTTCTTCTTGATTTAAATGTTCTAATCTGTCTTCGTTGATCTCGTTTATTACAGTTATTTGGTCACCATCAATGCTTTCTAAATGATGTATAGTATCTTCATATTCTAGTTCGTCTTTTTTGTCAAAGAATACTGGGAATTGATTGTTGTTTATTGTCAAAAGTTTTGTTTTATAGTTAATTATTGCATTATTAGGCATACGAATGTTATTGCCTAATGTTACGTTAAAATTGTTACTGAAGTTGTAGATTTGGAATAAACAATCTTCGCAAGTGTTTATTGCAAATTTACTTTTTGGGATTATTACCTTTTGATTAATATTAAAGGAGTTTCTACTGTTTTAATAATTAAAGGTTCTCTTATTTCTTAACATTTCAGGTGGTATGCCTTCTTTATTTAATAAAAAATGTTGATCTTAAGCTCTTCACGTGTACGCCTACACTGTTCAATACAGGCCCGCTGTTTTGGCATTAAGTGAAATCAGGTTGGAGTAAACACTGATTTATCAGAATTTGCTCTACATGGGTATAGCTTGGTGCCATTACTCTTTTCCCATCATGGTCTCGTGAAATATGTTAGGAATGATATTGCTTGCCAGAGCCTTCCCCAATATGGGCAATTTTCAAACACAGACTTTAACTTCATTATTGCTTTATTTATAGGAGTCCAAATCTCGACAGTAATTCAACTTGTAACGAGTTTGATGCGCTGTCTGATTCCAGCTCGAAAATTGTTTCCCTTTGTCGTCGCACTTAAATCGTTATTGCGGGCGATTTCAATTTACACAATTCCAATTGGCTCCGCTTTTCTGGTCAGACAACACCCGAAGGAAGGTATGTCGAGCTCTTTGCCGAATTACATCACCTTAACCAACTGATCGATGTACCAACGCGTATACCGGATGTTGCTGGGCAAGCCGTCTATACTCTTGACTTGTTTCTTATTTCTGATAAATATACCATCAGTGTAACTTCTCCATTTGGCACTTCAGACCATTGTGTCATTTCAGCTAATTTCTCATCCTCCACCCATCCAGTTAAAGAAAAACTTCCCACCAGGACCGTTTGGCAATACGAGAAAGCCAACTGGGACTGATTGAATATTTGTTCCCAAACTTTAAATGGTCACTATGCTTCCTCGATAGTGACATTGATGCCAGTGCTGAAATGATCACAAATGTGATTCTTCTAGGCATGCATGCTTTTATTCCTAACAAAGTAAAAAGCATCAAGCCTTAAGAAAAGTCCTGGTTTAATTCTGAGTGTAAAGAAGCTATCAGGCTCAAAGAAGTAAGTTTCCGATCCTACAAAGCCAACCCTACAGAGGTAAATCGGAAAAAGCACAAACAAGCAAGGAACTCATGCAACTCCGTTATTGAAAAAAAACAAATTTTTGCATGACCAAAAATTACGGCAAATAATTCTGCAGTGTCCCAAAGGCAGTCAAATTTTTTTGGTCATTTGTAAAAAATATTGTGATGTGGCAACAAGTCTAGATATTCAGAAGATACATTTTGTAAATTAACGACATCTGTTGGATTCATTGTGTACAACAACCAACATTTACTGTGTACAACAACCATGTCCCTAAAAGTAGGCTACATATGTGCAATATGTTTTAACAGAGTACTAAATCGAACTTGAAGTACTAATTCGAGACTCGAATTAGTATTATTTTTTATTTTCGAAAGTGGAATTGTTAACAACTGGAAGCGTTAGTAAAAGTGATTGAATTGAGATTAAATAAAAAGTGTTGAATTATAAAAACGTATTTGAATTTTGAATAAGTGAAATAAGTTAAAGTTGGTTTTATTTAAACGGGAAGACGTTGTATTTCATTAAATAAAGAGATTTGTTGTATTATTTTGGAATTTTGATTGAGTTTTATTTGTCGAACCGAAGGCCAAAATATCACATTGGTGTCAGAAGTGGGATAAAACTCAGTAAAGTGCTAGAAAATTCCATAGAAGTTCTCCAGAAGCAACTAAGCGAACAAAAGAATGTTCTCGAAAGTAAATTCGACGAACAAAAGAATGAGCAGAAGAATTCTTTAGAAGTTCTTCAGAATCAACTAAGCGAACAAAGAGATGCTCTCAAAAATAAGCTGGATGCACAGAATGTTCTCTACGACAAAAGACTCGAAATAGTAGACCAGAAAATAGAAAACTTAGAAGAAAAGTTCGGAAAGCAAGTAGAAAGTATAGAGCAACAGTACGAACATCTGGCTAAAGAATTTGATTCTTTGAAGAAGCAGAAGTTTCGGTAATATTCGAGCGAAGGTCCACTTAGAAAAGAAATACAGCCCCCTGTCTTCGATGGTCAAACATCATGGCCAATTTATAAGAGGCAGTTCCAAGCTGCCGCATTGACGAACAACTGGGAGAATGCAGACAAGCCAATTGCTCTTACGCTTGCGCTCAGAGGAACAGATGCCCAATTGTTGCAGACCATTCCTGAAGACAAACATCATGATTATGATGCCATGGTCAAGGTAATCGAGATGAGGTTTGGCGACGACCACATGCAGCAAGTTTACCCAGTCCAGTTGCGCCGAAGGGTCCAGACAAGAGGTGAAACACTACAACAATTGCAAGCTGACATCGAGCGCTTGGCGAATTGTCTTATCCCAATACCAGCATGGAAATCATAAACCAGCTGGTGACCGATGCGTTCACGAATGCCATTGCAAATGGAAAACTACAAATGGCTGTAAGAATGGCAGGCAAGAAAACGCTCGCTAAGGCTTTAGCATTAGCCCTGCCAATGGAAGCAGCAGAAAGCTCTACTGTAGAGACAGTCATCAGAAACCGAAAATGTGTGGCCACTATCGACACGGGTGCTACAGCCTCCATAATCAGAAGAGATCTTGTTCAGACGTCCTGGCTACATAACACCAGTTGCTTCACTCTGAAAACACCTACCGGAGAAGCAGCAAGAGTATACGGGGAGGTATTTCTAAAGATACAACTGGCAGGGTTGACCTTCTCACATGCATTCTTGGTAGCCGACATATGCGACGAATGCATCATAGGAGTGAATTTGATTGAAGGCACCAATGCAAGTGCTAAGATATCGAACCGTTGAGATCCCTATGGTATACGGAAACGAGAACGCTGTGAGTCTTCGGGCCGTTATAAGCAGAGATGAAGTCCTACCACCAGCTTCAGAGACAGTTCTTTGTACGCGTTTGGAGGGTGATCATGGAAACCACTGATTCTATTTCATTGAAGCAGGTTATAAAGAGGATTTTCCAAGCTATATCGTTGGGAAAATTTTAGTAGAACCAAAGAAAAACATGGTTCCGGTAAGGCTGATGAATCCGAACAAACACTCCGTCAAACTCAGACAAGGAGAGTTGATTGGAAGATGCGTACCCATATCAACCATATCGACAACATCTGGGAGTAAATCTGGGAGCCCTGTTTCTGTAACGGAATTGGCCGAAGTATGTGATGCTATTCTCGGGAATTGTGACCTAAATCAGGAGCAGAAAACCATAGCCGAAAATCTCATTGGCGAGTTTGCTGATATATTTGCATCGCAGGATGGAGACTATGGTCGAACACACCTAGTACAGCACAGCATAGAAACCAGCGATAGCAGACCAATCCGACAATCTGCTAGAAAACTTCCATTGGCAAAACAGGCGGAAGTCGATGAGATGATATCGACCATGGAAAAAGACAGTCTAATCGAAAACTCAAAAAGTCCGTGGGCATCACCCGTTGTACTAGTGAAAAAGAAGGACGGCAGCACTCGATTCTGCATAGATTACGGAGGCTCAACGATGTCACCAAGAAGGACAGCTACCCCTTGCTGCGAATAGATGACACCTTGGATACCCTTTCTGGAGCAAAATGGTTTTCCACCCTCGATCTGAAAAGTGGCTACTGGCAGGTACGGATCCATCCAGAAGACAAAGAAAAGACCGCTTTCACAACGGGACATGGACTATGGAAGTGTACCGTTATGCCATTTGGCTTGACATGGAAAACCTGCCTGGTGTACTTGGATGACGTCATCGTTGTGGGAAAGGCGTTCGATGAACATCGGGACAACTTACGGGAGGTGTTTACACGACTTCGAACAGCACATTTGAAACTGAATCCAAAGAAATGTGCTCTGTTCAAAGCTGAGGTGAAGTACTTGGGAGTTTCGGTAATATTCGAGCGAAGGTCCACTTAGAAAAGAAATGCAGCCCCCTGTCTTCGATGGTCAAACATCATGGCCAATTTATAAGAGGCAGTTCCAAGCTGCCGCATTGACGAACAACTGGGACAATGAAGACAAGCCAATTGCTCTTACGCTTGCGCTCAGAGGAACAGATGCCCAATTGTTGCAGACCATTCCTGAAGACAAACATCATGATTATGATGCCATGGTCAAGGTAATCGAGATGAGGTTTGGCGACGACCACATGCAGCAAGTTTACCCAGTCCAGTTGCGCCGAAGGGTCCAGACAAGAGGTGAAACACTACAACAATTGCAAGCTGACATCGAGCGCTTGGCGAATTGTCTTATCCCAATACCAGCATGGAAATCATAAACCAGCTGGTGACCGATGCGTTCACGAATGCCATTGCAAATGGAAAACTACAAATGGCTGTAAGAATGGCAGGCAAGAAAACGCTCGCTAAGGCTTTAGCATTAGCCCTGCCAATGGAAGCAGCAGAAAGCTCTACTGTAGAGACAGTCATCAGAAACCGAAAATGTGTGGCCACTATCGACACGGGTGCTACAGCCTCCATAATCAGAAGAGATCTTGTTCAGACGTCCTGGCTACATAACACCAGTTGCTTCACTCTGAAAACACCTACCGGAGAAGCAGCAAGAGTATACGGGGAGGTATTTCTAAAGATACAACTGGCAGGGTTGACCTTCTCACATGCATTCTTGGTAGCCGACATATGCGACGAATGCATCATAGGAGTGGATTTGATTGAAGGCACCAATGCAAGTGCTAAGGTATCGAACCGTTGAGATCCCTATGGTATACGGAAACGAGAACGCTGTGAGTCTTCGGGCCGTTATAAGCAGAGATGAAGTCCTACCACCAGCTTCAGAGACAGTTCTTTGTACGCGTTTGGAGGGTGATCATGGAAACCACTGATTCTATTTCATTGAAGCAGGTTATAAAGAGGATTTTCCAAGCTATATCGTTGGGAAAATTTTAGTAGAACCAAAGAAAAACATGGTTCCGGTAAGGCTGATGAATCCGAACAAACACTCCGTCAAACTCAGACAAGGAGAGGTGATTGGAAGATGCGTACCCATATCAACCATATCGACAACATCTGGGAGTAAATCTGGGAGCCCTGTTTCTGCAACGAAATTGGCCGAAGTATGTGATGCTATTCTCGGGAATTGTGACCTAAATCAGGAGCAGAAAACCATAGCCGAAAATCTCATTGGCGAGTTTGCTGATATATTTGCATCGCAGGATGGAAACTATGGTCGAACACACCTAGTACAGCACAGCATAGAAACCGGCGATAGCAGACCAATCCGACAATCTGCTAGAAAACTTCCATTGGCAAAACAGGCGGAAGTCGATGAGATGATATCGACCATGGAAAAAGACAGTCTAATCGAAAACTCAAAAAGTCCGTGGGCATCACCCGTTGTACTAGTGAAAAAGAAGGACGGCAGCACTCGATTCTGCATAGATTACCGGAGGCTCAACGATGTCACCAAGAAGGACAGCTACCCCTTGCTGCGAATAGATGACACCTTGGATACCCTTTCTGGAGCAAAATGGTTTTCCACCCTCGATCTGAAAAGTGGCTACTGGCAGGTACGGATCCATCCAGAAGACAAAGAAAAGACCGCTTTCACAACGGGACATGGACTATGCAAGTGTACCGTTATGCCATTTGGCTTGACATGGAAAACCTGCCTGGTGTACTTGGATGACGTCATCGTTGTGGGAAAGGCGTTCGATGAACATCGGGACAACTTACGGGAGGTGTTTACACGACTTCGAACAGCACATTTGAAACTGAATCCAAAGAAATGTGCTCTGTTCAAAGCTGAGGTGAAGTACTTGGGAGTTTCGGTAATATTCGAGCGAAGGTCCACTTAGAAAAGAAATGCAGCCCCCTGTCTTCGATGGTCAAACATCATGGCCAATTTATAAGAGGCAGTTCCAAGCTGCCGCATTGACGAACAACTGGGACAATGAAGACAAGCCAATTGCTCTTACGCTTGCGCTCAGAGGAACAGATGCCCAATTGTTGCAGACCATTCCTGAAGACAAACATCATGATTATGATGCCATGGTCAAGGTAATCGAGATGAGGTTTGGCGACGACCACATGCAGCAAGTTTACCCAGTCCAGTTGCGCCGAAGGGTCCAGACAAGAGGTGAAACACTACAACAATTGCAAGCTGACATCGAGCGCTTGGCGAATTGTCTTATCCCAATACCAGCATGGAAATCATAAACCAGCTGGTGACCGATGCGTTCACGAATGCCATTGCAAATGGAAAACTACAAATGGCTGTAAGAATGGCAGGCAAGAAAACGCTCGCTAAGGCTTTAGCATTAGCCCTGCCAATGGAAGCAGCAGAAAGCTCTACTGTAGAGACAGTCATCAGAAACCGAAAATGTGTGGCCACTATCGACACGGGTGCTACAGCCTCCATAATCAGAAGAGATCTTGTTCAGACGTCCTGGCGACATAACACCAGTTGCTTCACTCTGAAAACACCAACCGGAGAAGCAGCAAGAGTATACGGGGAGGTATTTCTAAAGATACAACTGGCAGGGTTGACCTTCTCACATGCATTCTTGGTAGCCGACATATGCGACGAATGCATCATAGGAGTGGATTTGATTGAAGGCACCAATGCAAGTGCTAAGGTATCGAACCGTTGAGATCCCTATGGTATACGGAAACGAGAACGCTGTGAGTCTTCGGGCCGTTATAAGCAGAGATGAAGTCCTACCACCAGCTTCAGAGACAGTTCTTTGTACGCGTTTGGAGGGTGATCATGGAAACCACTGATTCTATTTCATTGAAGCAGGTTATAAAGAGGATTTTCCAAGCTATATCGTTGGGAAAATTTTAGTAGAACCAAAGAAAAACATGGTTCCGGTAAGGCTGATGAATCCGAACAAACACTCCGTCAAACTCAGACAAGGAGAGGTGATTGGAAGATGCGTACCCATATCAACCATATCGACAACATCTGGGAGTAAATCTGGGAGCCCTGTTTCTGCAACGAAATTGGCCGAAGTATGTGATGCTATTCTCGGGAATTGTGACCTAAATCAGGAGCAGAAAACCATAGCCGAAAATCTCATTGGCGAGTTTGCTGATATATTTGCATCGCAGGATGGAGACTATGGTCGAACACACCTAGTACAGCACAGCATAGAAACCGGCGATAGCAGACCAATCCGACAATCTGCTAGAAAACTTCCATTGGCAAAACAGGCGGAAGTCGATGAGATGATATCGACCATGGAAAAAGACAGTCTAATCGAAAACTCAAAAAGTCCGTGGGCATCACCCGTTGTACTAGTGAAAAAGAAGGACGGCAGCACTCGATTCTGCATAGATTACCGGAGGCTCAACGATGTCACCAAGAAGGACAGCTACCCCTTGCTGCGAATAGATGACACCTTGGATACCCTTTCTGGAGCAAAATGGTTTTCCACCCTCGATCTGAAAAGTGGCTACTGGCAGGTACGGATCCATCCAGAAGACAAAGAAAAGACCGCTTTCACAACGGGACATGGACTATGGAAGTGTACCGTTATGCCATTTGGCTTGACATGGAAAACTTGCCTGGTGTACTTGGATGACGTCATCGTTGTGGGAAAGGCGTTCGATGAACATCGGGACAACTTACGGGAGGTGTTTACACGACTTCGAACAGCACATTTGAAACTGAATCCAAAGAAATGTGCTCTGTTCAAAGCTGAGGTGAAGTACTTGGGAGTTTCGGTAATATTCGAGCGAAGGTCCACTTAGAAAAGAAATGCAGCCCCCTGTCTTCGATGGTCAAACATCATGGCCAATTTATAAGAGGCAGTTCCAAGCTGCCGCATTGACGAACAACTGGGACAATGAAGACAAGCCAATTGCTCTTACGCTTGCGCTCAGAGGAACAGATGCCCAATTGTTGCAGACCATTCCTGAAGACAAACATCATGATTATGATGCCATGGTCAAGGTAATCGAGATGAGGTTTGGCGACGACCACATGCAGCAAGTTTACCCAGTCCAGTTGCGCCGAAGGGTCCAGACAAGAGGTGAAACACTACAACAATTGCAAGCTGACATCGAGCGCTTGGCGAATTGTCTTATCCCAATACCAGCATGGAAATCATAAACCAGCTGGTGACCGATGCGTTCACGAATGCCATTGCAAATGGAAAACTACAAATGGCTGTAAGAATGGCAGGCAAGAAAACGCTCGCTAAGGCTTTGGCATTAGCCCTGCCAATGGAAGCAGCAGAAAGCTCTACTGTAGAGACAGTCATCAGAAACCGAAAATGTGTGGCCACTATCGACACGGGTGCTACAGCCTCCATAATCAGAAGAGATCTTGTTCAGACGTCCTGGCGACATAACACCAGTTGCTTCACTCTGAAAACACCAACCGGAGAAGCAGCAAGAGTATACGGGGAGGTATTTCTAAAGATACAACTGGCAGGGTTGACCTTCTCACATGCATTCTTGGTAGCCGACATATGCGACGAATGCATCATAGGAGTGGATTTGATTGAAGGCACCAATGCAAGTGCTAAGGTATCGAACCGTTGAGATCCCTATGGTATACGGAAACGAGAACGCTGTGAGTCTTCGGGCCGTTATAAGCAGAGATGAAGTCCTACCACCAGCTTCAGAGACAGTTCTTTGTACGCGTTTGGAGGGTGATCATGGAAACCACTGATTCTATTTCATTGAAGCAGGTTATAAAGAGGATTTTCCAAGCTATATCGTTGGGAAAATTTTAGTAGAACCAAAGAAAAACATGGTTCCGGTAAGGCTGATGAATCCGAACAAACACTCCGTCAAACTCAGACAAGGAGAGGTGATTGGAAGATGCGTACCCATATCAACCATATCGACAACATCTGGGAGTAAATCTGGGAGCCCTGTTTCTGCAACGAAATTGGCCGAAGTATGTGATGCTATTCTCGGGAATTGTGACCTAAATCAGGAGCAGAAAACCATAGCCGAAAATCTCATTGGCGAGTTTGCTGATATATTTGCATCGCAGGATGGAGACTATGGTCGAACACACCTAGTACAGCACAGCATAGAAACCAGCGATAGCAGACCGATCACAATCTGCTAGAAAACTTCCATTGGCAAAACAGGCGGAAGTCGATGAGATGATATCGACCATGGAAAAAGACAGTCTAATCGAAAACTCAAAAAGTCCGTGGGCATCACCCGTTGTACTAGTGAAAAAGAAGGACGGCAGCACTCGATTCTGCATAGATTACCGGAGGCTCAACGATGTCACCAAGAAGGACAGCTACCCCTTGCTGCGAATAGATGACACCTTGGATACCCTTTCTGGAGCAAAATGGTTTTCCACCCTCGATCTGAAAAGTGGCTACTGGCAGGTACGGATCCATCCAGAAGACAAAGAAAAGACCGCTTTCACAACGGGACATGGACTATGGAAGTGTACCGTTATGCCATTTGGCTTGACATGGAAAACCTGCCTGGTGTACTTGGATGACGTCATCGTTGTGGGAAAGGCGTTCGATGAACATCGGGACAACTTACGGGAGGTGTTTACACGACTTCGAACAGCACATTTGAAACTGAATCCAAAGAAATGTGCTCTGTTCAAAGCTGAGGTGAAGTACTTGGGATATGTGATATCGTCAAATGGAGTAAAAACTGGACCAGAGAAAATCGAAGCCGTGAAAAATTGGCCAGATCTTGCAAACAAACAGCTAAGCTAAGGAGCTTTCTCGGTCTCGCCACATATTACAGGATTTTGCCGGAATCGCAAAGTGTCTGCGCCTGCTAACTGAGAAAGGTAGACAATTTAAATGGTAAGGTGAGAGCGAAAGAAGCTTTCAACATCTAAAACAGCGACTTTGTGAGGCACCAATACTAGCTTACCCCACCCCTGGCAAGTCATTTAATGTGGACGCGGATGCTAGTAGCGTGGGTGTTGGAGTTTTTCTGTCGCAGACACACGAGGGGCAGGAGAAAGCGGTAGCCTATTTCAGCAAAGTTCTGTCGCGACCAGAGAGAAAATACTGTGTAACCAGGCGGGAACTCCTTGCTCTGATACTGGTGACAAAACATTTCCATACCTGTATGGACAGAGATTCATCCTGCGTACCGATCAAGCCGCTTTAAAATGGTTGCTACAGTTCAAAAATCCTGAGGGGCAAGTAGCAAGATGGATCGAACGATTGCAGACTTACGACTTCGAAGTACAGCATCGCAAAGGAAGACTGCATTGCAATGCGGATGTGAGCACGGTTGCAAACATTGTGCGTGAAAAGAGGAAAAGGACGAAGGTATTTCTATCCAGAGAATAAGAGCCGAGCCTGTAGAGGGTTGGATTGCCGAAGAACTTCCTAATGCACAAAAAGAAGACCCTGACATCGAGCCAATCCTTGCATGGAAGGAATCTATAGAGAAACCAAAGCAAAAAAAAGTGCTACTTTAAAGGCATACTGGGCGCAATGGGACTCTCTCCATGTGGAAGATGATGTTTTGCGGAGAAAATGGGAAATGCTGGTTGGAAGATCATTTAAGATGCAGCTTGTGGTTCCACGATCGAAAGTAAAAGAAATCCTACGAGAATTGCATAATGGAGTATCCGGTGGGCACTTGGGAATCAACAAAAGACTGGAAAAGGTACGGGAATCCTTTTATTGGCTAAGCGCAAGAGACGATGTAGAGAGCTGGTGTCGAAAGTGCACAACATGCTCGGCTAGCAATGGACCCACAGTCAAAACACGAGGTCAAATGCACCAGTATAAAGTGAGCGCCCCGTTTGAAACAATCGCCGTTGACATCACAGGCTCGTTCCCGGAAACTGAAAACGGTAGCCGTTACATCCTCGCTGTCATACTATTTCAGCAAGTGGCCCGAGGTGTTTGCGATACCCCATCAAGAAGCTAAGACCGTTGTCGAGCAAATAGTGGACTACTGGGTCTGCAGGTTTGGGGTGCCTATGGAATTGCATTCCGACCAAGGGCGAAACTTCGAGTCGAAGGTATTCCAGGAAGTATGCGCATCACTCGGGTTAAAGAAAATAAGGACAACACCTCTTTATCCACTGTCTGATGGAATGGTAGAACGATTTAACAAGGAACATCTGTCCAAAGTCGTGAACGAGAACCAATGAGATTGGGATCGGCGAATTCCTTTATTTCTTATGGCCTACAATGCGGTTCATAATACAACTGGATACACTCCATTCGAAATTTTATTTGGACGAACTTATATTTGAGATCGCTAAGAATGCTGCTAAGTGCTTAGGTTTTCTGTATCGGTGTAAGAAGTACTTTTCCCCATCTGATCTGGGTATAATTTATAAAGCGTTTATAAGCCCTAAACTCGAGTATAACTCCCACATCTGGGCAGGTCCTTCGCAAACATCGCTTCACTTGCTTGTTAGAATACAAAATCTAGCGTTAATATTGATAGGAAATAGAGCTGCCGCTGAATTGGTTCCCCCCCCCCTCCCCCCTCGAATAACGACGCAATGCTTCATGTCTTTCCTTATTTTATCGTTTCTTTTATAAAAAATGTTTACTCAAAGTAGCCAGCTGCATTCCTCCTATTACATATTGTCATAGGTTTTATTGTTTTTGCGTAATCGTGAATAAATTTACGATAATAGCCTGTGAGTCCTAAGAAACTCTGTATTTCTTTAATTGTTTTGGGAATTGGGAAGTTTTTTATTGTTTTGATTTTATATGGGTTAGGTTTTATGCCTTCTTTAGTTATAACATGTCCTAAAAATTGGGATTCTTTTTTTCATGAATTCACATTTGTTTAAACTTACTTTCAAATTTACGTTTTGAAGTGTTTTTGAAGTATTTTGTTAAAAGCAGTAATGTGTTCTTCTAATGTGGGGCTAAATATAATTATATCGTCTAAATAGACGTAGCATGTTTTGCCAATGTGTTCTTTTAATACTTGATTCATCGTTCTTTGAAAGGTTGCTGGGGCATTTTTCAAACCAAAAGGCATTATTTTAAACTCATAATGGGTGCTAAATGCAGTTTTTTCTATGTAATCAGTGTTTACTTCAATTTAATGAAAGCCTTTAGTTTAATCTAGAGTCGTGAAATAGTTTGCACGTCCTAATTTATCTGAAATATCGTCAATTATGGGAATTGGATATTTGGCTTCTTTAGTTTTTTGATTTAGTTTCCTATAATCAATAACTATGCGCCATTCCTTATTTCCTTCTTTATCTTCATTTTTGGACACGATCCATATTTGAGCGTTGTATGGAGAAGTTGAATTTTGTATTATGCCTGAATCTAGCATATCTTGTATTTGTTTGTCTACTTCTTTCACTTCTGGATATCTATAAATTCTACTGAATATAGGGTCTTCATTATCAGTTGGTATGTTGTGTTTAATGTGAATAGTAAGCGTTTTTTGTAGAATGTTCTTCTATTTTCTTTGATCACTTTTGTTAATTTTGATCTTTCTTCTTGATTTAAATGTTCTAATCTGTCTTCGTTGATCTCGTTTATTACAGTTATTTGGTCACCATCAATGCTTTCTAAATGATGTATAGTATCTTCATATTCTAGTTCGTCTTTTTTGTCAAAGAATACTGGGAATTGATTGTTGTTTATTGTCAAAAGTTTTGTTTTATAGTTAATTATTGCATTATTAGGCATAAGAATGTTATTACCTAATGTTGCGTTAAAATTGTTACTGAAGCTGTAGATTTGGAATAAACAATCTTCGCAAGTGTTTATTGCAAATTTACTTTTCGGGATTATTACCTTTTGATTAATATTAAAGCAGTTTTTACTGTTTTAATAATTAAAGGTTCTTTTCTATTTTTTAACATTTCAGGTGGTATGTCTTCTTTATTTAACAAAAAATGTTGATCTTAAGCTCGTTAAGGCTGTACATAGTGGTGCGCGCACAAATAATTAATAAATCAAAAAAATATTATTGCGCATTGTTATCGCGAGTGTTAAAAAAAAAAAAAAAAATACACACTCGTTTGAGAAATTGAAAAAAAAACCTAGCGTATGCTGTAAAGAATAAAATAATATCCACTCGGGTCATTGGAGGAAAAAAAAGATGCCCACTCGCACTGTCGAAGAAAAAAAATAAATAAAACAATACATACTCGCGTAGCAAATATCCTCTTATCTGTCCCAAGAACTTTGTGCGTAACTGCCTCCTTCTTATCTACTGTAGGCATCGTATGACCATACAATGCTTGCGGTAAATAGATAAGGGCATCTGAATTTGTCCTATTGTGCTGAATGTTTAAATTGATATTTTGTATGGAAGCTGTCTTATGGGCATAAAACCTAAGACAGTTTGATTATTACAGAAACTAATTTGGATTTTCACTGCGCAGTTCGACTTAGTCAGAATTGTGTTTTGTATTTAAGTATTTTTAAATGGTAAGTGATTTTTGTGTCGTGTATTCTAATGTTCGCGGTATAAGAAAGAATTTCTTTCACGTGTACGCCTACACTGTTCAATACAGGCCCGCTGTTTTGGCATTAAGTGAAACTCAGGTTGGATTTATTTGATTTATCAGAATTTGCTCTACATGGGTATAGCTTGGTGCCATTACTCTTTTCCCATCATGGTCTCGTGAAATATGTTAGGAATGATATTGCTTGCCAGAGCCTTCCCCAATATGGGCAATTTTCAAACACAGACTTTAACTTCATTATTGTTTTATTTATAGGAGTCCAAATCTCGACAATAATTCAACTTGTAACGAGTTTGATGCGCTGTCTGATTCCATCTCGAAAATTGTTTCCCTTTGTCGTCGCACTTAAATCGTTATTGCGGGCGATTTCAATTGGCTCCGCTTTTCTGGTCAGACAACACCCGAAGGAAGGTATGTCAAGCTCTTTGCCGAATTACATCACCTTAACCAATTGATCGATGTACCAACGCGTATACCGGATGTTGCTGGGCAAGCCGTCTATACTCTTGACTTGTTTCTTATTTCTGATAAATATACCATCAGTGTAACTTCTCCATTTGGCACTTCAGACCATTGTGTCATTTCAGCTAATTTCTCATCCTCCACCCATCCAGTTAAAGAAAAACTTCCCACCAGGACCGTTTGGCAATACGAGAAAGCCAACTGGGACGGATTGAATATTTTTTCCCAAACTTTAAATGGTCACTATGCTTCCTCGATAGTGACATTGATGCCAGTGCTGAAATGATCACAAATGTGATTCTTCTAGGCATGCGTGCTTTTATTCCTAACAAAGTAAAAAGCATCAAGCCTAAAGAAAAGTCCTGGGTTAATTCTGAGTGTAAAGAACCTATCAGGCTCAAAGAAGTAAGTTTCCGATCCTACAAAGCCAACCCTACAGAGGTAAATCGGAAAAAGCACAAACAAGCAAGGAACTCTGGCAACTCCGTTATTGAAAAAAACAAATTTTTGCATGACCAAAAATTACGGCAAATAATTCTGCAGTGTCCCAAAGGCAGTAAAATTTTTTGGTCATTTGTAAAAAATATTGTGATGTGGCAACAAGTTTAGATATTCAGAGGATACATTTTGTAAATTAACGACATCTGTTGGATTCATTGTGTACAACAACCAACATTTACTGTGTACAACAACCATGTCCCTAAAAGTAGGCTACATATTTGCAATATGTTTTAACTGAGTACTAAATCGAACTCGAATTAGTATTATTTTTTATTTTCGAAAGTGGAATTGTTAACAACTGGAAGCGTTAGTAAAAGTGATTGAATTGAGATTAAATAAAAAGTGTTGAATTATAAAAACGTATTTGAATTGTGAATAAGTGAAATAAGTTAAAGTTGGTTTTATTTAAACTGGAAGACGTTGTGTTTCATTAAATAAAGAGATTTGTTGTATTATTTTGGAATTTTGATTGAGTTTTATTTGTCGAACCCAAGGCCAAAATATCACATTGGTGTAAGAAGTAGGATAAAACTCAGTAAAGTGCTAGAAAATTCCATAGAAAATCTCCAGAAGCAACTAAGCGAACAAAAGAATGTTCTCGAAAGTAAATTCGACGAACAAAAGAATGAGCAGAAGAATTCTTTAGAAGTTCTTCAGAAGCAACTAAGCGAACAAAGAGATGCTCTCGAAAATAAGCTGGATGCACAGAATGTTCTCTTCGACAAAAGACTCCAAACAGTAGACCAGAAAATAGAAAACTTAGAAGAAAAGTTCGGAAAGCAAGTAGAAAGTATAGAGCAACAGTACGAACATCTGGCTAAAGAATTTGATTCTTTGAAGAAGCAGAAGGTTCTTGAATATTCGAGCGAAGGTCCACGAAGAAAAGAAATGCGATGGTCAAACATCATGGCCAATTTATAAGAGGCAGTTCCAAGCCGCCGCATTGACGAACAACTGGGACAATGAAGACAAGTCAATTGCTCTTAAGCTTGCGCTCAGAGGAACAGATGCCGAATTGCTGCATACCATTCCTGAAGACAAACATCATGATTATGATGCCATGGTCAAGGTAATCGAGATGAGGTTTGGCGACGACCACATGCAGCAAGTTTACCCAGTCCAGTTGCGCCGAAGGGTCCAGACAAGAGGTGAAACACTACAACAATTGCAAGCTGACATCGAGCGCTTGGCGAATTTGGCTTATCCCAATACCAGCATGGAAATCATAAACCAGCTGGTGACCGATGCGTTCACGAATGCCATTGCAAATGGAAAACTACAAATGGCTGTAAGAATGGCAGGCAAGAAAACGCTCGCTAAGGCTTTAGCATTAGCCCTGCCAATGGAAGCAGCAGAAAGCTCTACTGTAAAGACAGTCATCAGAAACCGAAAATGTGTGGCCACTATCGACACAGGTGCTACAGCCTCCATAATCAGAAGAGATCTTGTTCAGACGTCTTGGCTACATAACACCAGCTGCTACACTCTGGAAACACCTACCGGAGAAGCAGCCAAAGTATACGGGGAGGTATTTCTAAAGATACAACTGGCAGGGTTGACCTTCTCATATGCATGAAACGAGAACGCTGTGAGTCTTCGGCCCGTTTTAAGCAGAGATGAAGTCCTACCACCAGCTTCAGAGACAGTTCTTTGGACGCGTTTGGAGGGTGATCATGGAAACCACTGATTCTATTTCATTGAAGCAGGTTATAAAGAGGATTTTCCAAGCTACATCGTTGGGAAAATTTTAGTAGAACCAAAGAAAAACATGGTTCCGGTAAGGCTGATGAATCCGAACAAACACTCCGTCAAACTTAGACAAGGAGAGGTGATTGGAAGATGCGTACCCATATCAACCATATCGACAACATCTGGGAGTAAATCTGGGAGCCCTGTTTCTGCAACGAAATTGGCCGAAGTATGTGATGCTATTCTCGGGAATTGTGACCTACATCAGGAGCAGAAAACCATAGCCAAAAATCTCATTGGCGAGTTTGCTGATATATTTGCATCGCAGGATGGAGACTATGGTCGAACACACCTATTACAGCACAGCATAGAAACCAGCGATAGCAGACCGATCCGACAATCTGCTAGAAAACTTCCATTGGCAAAACAGGCGGAAGTCGATGAGATGATATCGACCATGGAAAAAGACGATCTAATCGAAAACTCAAAAAGTCCGTGGGCATCACCCGTTGTACTAGTGAAAAAGAAGGACGGCAGCATAGATTCTGCATAGATTACCGGAGGCTCAACGATGTCACCAAGAAGGCCAGCTACCCCTTGCTGCGAATAGATGACACCTTGGATACCCTTTCTGGAGCAAAATGGTTTTCCACCCTCGATCTGAAAAGTTGATACTGGCAGGTATGGATCCATCTTGGATGACGTCATCTTTGTGGGAAAAGCGTTCGCTGAACATCGGGACAACTTGCGGGAGGTGTTTACACGACTTCGAACAGCACATTTGAAACTAAATTCAAAGAAATGTGCTCTTTTCAAAGCTGAGGTGAAGTACTTGGGACATGTGATATCGTCAAATGGAGTAAAAACTGGCCCAGAGAAAATCGAAGCCGTGAAAAATTGGCCAGATCTTGCAAACAAACAGCTAAGCTAAGGAGCTTTCTCGGTCTCGCCACATATTACAGGATTTTGCCGGAATCGCAAAGTGTCTGCGCCAGCTAACTGAGAAAGGTAGACAATTTAAATGGTTAGGTGAGCGCGAAAGAAGCTTTCAACATCTAAAACAGCGACTTTGTGAGGCACCAATACTAGCTTACCCCACCCCTGGCAAGAGATTTATTGTGGACGCGGATGCTAGTAACGTGGGTGTTGGAGTAGCTCTGTCGCAGACACACGAGGGGCAGGAGAAAGCGGTAGCCTATTTCAGCAAAGTTCTGTGGCGACCAGAGAGAAAATACTGTGTAACCAGGCGGGAACTCCTTGCTCTGATACTGGTGACAAAACATTTCCATACCTGTATGGACAGAGATTCATCCTGCGTACCGATCAAGCCGCTTTAAAATGGTTGCTACAGTTCAAAAATCCTGAGGGGCAAGTAGCAAGATGGATCGAACGATTGCAGACTTACGATTTCGAAGTACAGCATCGCAAAGGAAGACTGCATTGCAATGCGGACGCGCTTACCCGCAGACCATGTGAGCCCAGTTGCAAACATTGTGCGCGAAAAGAGGAAAATAACGAAGGTTTTTCTGTCCAGAGAATAAGAGCCGAACCTGTAGAGGGTTGGAGTGCCGAAGAACTTCCTAATGCACAAAAAGAAGACCCTGACATCGAGCCAATCCTTGCATGGAAGGAATCTATGGAGAAACCAAAGCAAAGAGACATTTCCGACATAAGTCCTACTTTAAAGGCATACTGGGCGCAATGGGACTCTCTCCATGTGGAAGATGATGTTTTGCGGAGAAAATGGGAAATGCCGGTTGGAAGATACTTTAAGATGCAGCTTGTGGTTCCACGATCGAAAGTAAAAGAAATGCTACGAGAAATGCATGATGGAGTATCCGGTGGGCACTTGGGAATCAACAAAACACTGGAAAAGGTACGGGAATCCTTATATTGGCTAAGCGCAAGAGACGATGTAGAGAGCTGGTGTCGAAAGTGCACAACATGCTCGGCTAGCAATGGACCCACAGTCAAAACACGAGGTCAAATGCACCAGCATAAAGTGAGCGCCCCGTTTGAAACAATCACCGTTGACATCACAGGCCCGTTCCCGGAAACTGAAAACGGTAGCCGTTACATCCTCGCTGTCATGGACTATTTCAGCAAATGGCCCGAGGTGTTTGCGATACCCCATCAAGAAGCTAAGACCGTTGTCGAGCAAATAGTGGACCACTGGGTCTGCAGGTTTGGGGTGCCTATGGAATTGCATTCCGACCAAGGGGGAAACTTCGAGTCGAAGGTATTCCAGGAAGTATGCGCATCATTCGGGTTAAAGAAAACAAGGACAACACCTCTTCATCCACTGTCTGATGGAATGGTAGAACGATTTAACAAGGAACATCTGTCCAAAGTCGTGAACGAGAACCAATGAGATTGGGATCGGCGAATTCCTTTATTTCTTATGGCCTACCGGAATGCGGTTCATAATACAACTGGATACACTCCATTCGAAATTTTATTTGGACGAACTGCCCGGCTTTCAAGTGAGCTAAAATTCGGATATCCTATTGAAGACCCAAAATGCGAAGAGGACTACGTGTTAGATCTTAGAGAAAGGATCAACGACATTCACAGGGGAACAAAATACAACATAAAAATTGCGAGTGGCCGCATGAAGACCAGATACGATGCGAGAACAACAGCACCTGAATTCAACGAGGGAGATCTGGTATGGCTTTACAACCTACATCGTAGAAAGGGAAAATCGCCCAAGTTTCAACAGGACTGGGAAGGTCCCTACCAAGTAGTTACCGCATTAATAATGTCGTTTTTTTTAATTAAACGAGGACAAAGAGCAAAAATGAAAATTGTCCATGTAGATCGCCTGCATCGTTACCACGGAAACAATGATGATGTGCTTGTTCGGGACGAACAAAACTAAGGGGGAGACAAAGTGATGTGGCAACAAGTTTAGATATTCAGAGGATACATTTTGTAAATTAACGACATCTGTTGGATTCATTGTGTACAACAACCAACATTTATTGTGTACAACAACCATGCCCCTAAAAGTAGGCTACATATTTGCAATATGTTTTAACTGAGTACTAAATCGAACTTGAAGTACTAATACGAGAATCGAATTAGTACCGAAAGCTTAGATTGTGCCAGAACCAGACAGAAGCTTCCAGAAGCTTGTAAATTTGTATAAATACAAGAGTAGATGGCATTGAAAGTTTAGTTTATTTTCGAAATTGGAATTTTTAACAACTGGAAGCGTTAGTAAAAAGTGATTGAATTGAGATTAAATAAAAAGTGTTGAATTATTAAAACGTATTTGAATTGTGAATTAGTGAAATAAGTAAAATTTGGTGTTATTTAAACTGAAAGACGTTGTGTTTCATTAAATAAAGAGATTTGTTGTATTATTTTGGAATTTTGATTGAGTTTTATTTGTCGAACCACAGGCCAAAATATCACAATATTCAAAACTGCTCAACATCTTCGATTCCAACGCTCATCGAGAATAACAAACCCATTGTTTACTATTCAGAGAAGGCAAACGTGCTCGCCGCCCATTTCGCTGCCAGCTCTACGCTGCCTCATAGCAACGTTGCCCCTCATGTTCTTGAGAATGTAAATTTTTCCATGGGACAGATTTTTTTCCGCACTCGTACAGTAGCAGGAGTTCTCAAAGATCTCGATATACACAAATCCGCTGGCCCGGATGGTATATCCCCGATTCTTTTTAAGAGGTGTTTTTCCACACAGGCAAAGCTACTGCGTAGGCTTTTCCATCGCTCCTACTCTTCTGGAATCTTTCCAAGAAGATGGAAAACAACATTTGTCCAGCCTGTCCTTAAGAAAGGTTACCCCTCCTCCCCTCCTCCTCTGACATCTCTTCTTTCTAAAGTAATGGAAACACTGATTAACCGTCAGCTTAAGGAATATCTCGAATATCGAAAGCTTCTCCATGACTGTCAGTATGGCTTTCGCAGCAACCTTTCCACTGGTGATCTGATGGCATATCTCACCGAACAATGGAACAAATCTTTACATCGCTTTGGTGAAAAGCATTTGATAGAGTTTGGCATGAAGCTCTCTTATCGAAAATGCGTGCTTTTGGGATCGATGATACTTTTGTTCGTTGGATTAGAAGCTATCTTCTGGACCGTTAAATAGAAGTTGTATTGGACGGATTCAAGCCTGATTCCTACAAAATAAATGCTCTGCCCAGGGCTATGTTCTGTCTGCGACTCTTTTCCTCATTTTAATAACTGATCTTCTGTCTGTTACTTCTAATCCACTTAATTGTTTTGCTGACGATTCTACCCTCAGCTTTTCATATTCCTTCGATAATTCACGTCCTTCGCCTTCGAACGTACAATTGCAACGGTACCGTATGTCAAGCTCATTAAACTTCGATTTATACAGCATTGTCAAATGGGGTAATAGGAATCGTGTGGAGTTTAATGCTTCGAAAACTCAATGCTGTCTTCTGTCGTTAAGGCTAAACATACCCCCAATGCCATTGTCCATGAATGGCACTTACATCGAAGAAACCGAAAAGCTCTCAGTACTCGGTATGTGTGTCAACGACGAGCTCCG
Source organism: Platycheirus rosarum (assembly GCA_963971375.1). Taxonomy (NCBI): domain Eukaryota; kingdom Metazoa; phylum Arthropoda; class Insecta; order Diptera; family Syrphidae; genus Platycheirus; species Platycheirus rosarum. The sequence goes on from OZ020510.1 coordinate 71,035,669, forward strand.
TTAGAACGACCATATATTTGAGATCGCTAAGAATGCTGCTAAGTGCTAAGGTTTTCTGTATCGGTGTAAGAAGTACTTTTCCCCATCTGATCTGGGTATAATTTATAAAGCGTTTATAAGCCCTAAACTCGAGTATAACTCCCACATCTGGGCAGGTCCTTCGCAAACATCGCTTCACTTGCTTGTTAGAATACAAAATCTAGCGTTAATATTGATAGGAAATAGAGCTGCCGCTGAATTGGTACCCCCCCCCCCCTCCCCCCTCGAATAACGACGTAATGCTTCATGTCTTTCCTTATTTTATCGTTTCTTTTATAAAAAATGTTCACTCAAAGTAGCCAGCTGCATACCTCCTATTACATATTGTCATAGGTTTTATTGTTTTTGCGTAATCGTGAATAAATTTACGATAATAGCCTGTGAGTCCTAAGAAACTCTGTATTTCTTTAATTGTTTTGGGAATTGGGAAGTTTTTTATTGTTTTGATTTTATCTGGGTTAGGGTTTATGCCTTCTTTAGTTATAACATGACCTAAAAATTGGGATTCTTTTTTTCATGCATTCACATTTGTTTAAACTTACTTTCAAATTTACGTTTTGAAGTTAAATAGAAGTTGTATTGGACGGATTCAAGCCTGATTCCTACAAAATAAATGCTCTGCCCAGGGCTATGTTCTGTCTGCGACTCTTTTCCTCATTTTAATAACTGATCTTCTGTCTGTTACTTCTAATCCACTTAATTGTTTTGCTGACGATTCTACCCTCAGCTTATCATATTCCTTCGATAATTCACGTCCTTCGCCTTCGAACGTACAATTGCAACGGTACCGTATGTCAAGCTCATTAAACTTCGATTTATACAGCATTGTCAAATGGGGTAATAGGAATCGTGTGGAGTTTAATGCTTCGAAAACTCAATGCTGTCTTCTGTCGTTAAAGCTAAACATACCCCCAATGCCATTGTCCATGAATGGCACTTACATCGAAGAAACCGAAAAGCTCTCAGTACTCGGTATGTGTGTCAACGACGAGCTCCGTTAGAACGACCATATATTTGAGATCGCTAAGAATGCTGCTAAGTGCTAAGGTTTTCTGTATCGGTGTAAGAAGTACTTTTCCCCATCTGATCTGGGTATAATTTATAAAGCGTTTATAAGCCCTAAACTCGAGTATAACTCCCACATCTGGGCAGGTCCTTCGCAAACATCGCTTCACTTGCTTGTTAGAATACAAAATCTAGCGTTAATATTGATAGGAAATAGAGCTGCCGCTGAATTGGTACCCCCCCCCCCCTCCCCCCTCGAATAACGACGTAATGCTTCATGTCTTTCCTTATTTTATCGTTTCTTTTATAAAAAATGTTCACTCAAAGTAGCCAGCTGCATACCTCCTATTACATATTGTCATAGGTTTTATTGTTTTTGCGTAATCGTGAATAAATTTACGATAATAGCCTGTGAGTCCTAAGAAACTCTGTATTTCTTTAATTGTTTTGGGAATTGGGAAGTTTTTTATTGTTTTGATTTTATCTGGGTTAGGGTTTATGCCTTCTTTAGTTATAACATGACCTAAAAATTGGGATTCTTTTTTTCATGAATTCACATTTGTTTAAACTTACTTTCAAATTTACGTTTTGAAGTGTTTTTGAAGTATTTTGTTAAAAGCAGTAATGTGTTCTTCTAATGTGGGGCTAAAGATAATTATATCGTCTAAATAGACGTAGCATGTTTTGCCAATTTGTTCTTTTAATACTTGATTCATCATTCTTTGAAAGGTTGCTGGGGCATTTTTCAAACCAAAAGGCATTATTTTAAACTCATAATGGGTGCTAAATGCAGTTTTTTTCTCTGTCATCAGTGTTTACTTCAATTTAATGAAAGCCTTTAGTTTAATCTAGGATCGTGAAATAGTTTGCACGTCCTAATTTATCTAAAATATTGTCAATTATGGGAATTGGATATTTGTCTTCTTTAATTTTTTGATTTAGTTTCCTATAATCAATAACTCTGCGCCATTCCTTATTTCCTTCTTTATCTTCATTTTTGGACACGATCCATATTTGAGCGTTGTACGGAGAAGTTGAATTTTGTATTATGCCTGAATTTAGCATATCTTGTATTTGTTTGTCTACTTCTTTCCTATGGGCTTCTGGATATCTATAAATTCTACTGAATATAGAGTCTTCATTATCAGTTGGTATGTTGTGTTTAATGTGACTCGTAAGCGTTAAATCATCACCTTTTTTGTAGAATGTTCTTCTATTTTCTTTGATCACTTTTGTTAATTTTGATCTTTCTTCTTGATTTAAATGTTCTAATCTGTCTTCGTTGATCTCGTTTATTACAGTTATTTGGTCACCATCAATGCTTTCTAAATGATGTATAGTATCTTCATATTCTAGTTCGTCTTTTTTGTCAAAGAATACTGGGAATTGATTGTTGTTTATTGTCAAGAGTTTTGTTTTATAGTTAATTATTGCATTATTAGGCATAAGAATGTTATTACCAAATGTTGCGTTAAAATTGTTACTGAAGTTGTAGATTTGGAATAAACAATCTTCGCAAGTGTTTATTGCAAATTTACTTTTTGGGATTATTACCTTTTGATTAATATTAAAGGAGTTTCTACTGTTTTAATAATTAAAGGTTCTTTTCTATTTTTTAACATTTCAGGTGGTATGTCTTCTTTATTTAATAAAAAAATGTTGATCTTAAGCTCGTTAAGGCTGTACATAGTGGTGCGCGCACAAATTATTAATAAATCAAAAAAATATTATTGCGCATTGTTATCGCGAGTGTTAAAAACAAAAAAAAAATACACACTCGTTTGAGAAATTGAAAAAAAAACCTAGCGTATGCTGTAAAGAATAAAATAATATCCACTCGGGTCATTGGAGGAAAAAAAAGATGCCCACTCGCACTGTCGAAGAAAAAAAATAAATAAAACAATACATACTCGCGTAGCAAATATCCTCTTATCTGTCCCAAGAACTTTGTGCGTAACTGCCTCCTTCTTATCTACTGTAGGCATCGTATGACCATACAATGCTTGCGGTAAATAGATAAGGGCATCTGAATTTGTCCTATTGTGCTGAATGTTTAAATTGATATTTTGTATGGAAGCTGTCTTATGGGCATAACACCTAAGACGGTTTGATTATTACAGAAACTAATTTGGATTTTCACTGCGCAGTTCGACTTAGTCAGAATTGTGTTTTGTATTTAAGTATTTTTAAATGGTAAGTGATTTTTGTGTCGTGTATTCTAATGTTTGCGGTATAAGAAAGAATTTTTTTCACGTGTACGCCTACACTGTTCAATACAGGCCCGCTGTTTTGGCATTAAGTGAAACTCAGGTTGGAGTAAACACTGATTTATCAGAATTTGCTCTACATGGGTATAGCTTGGTGCCATTACTCTTTTCCCATCATGGTCTCGTGAAATATGTTAGGAATGATATTGCTTGCCAGAGCCTTCCCCAATATGAGCAATTTTCAAACACGGACTTTAACTTCATTATTGTTTTATTTATGGGAGTCCAAATCTCGACAATAATTCAACTTGTAACGAGTTTGATGCGCTGTCTGATTCCATCTCGAAAATTGTTTCCCTTTGTCGTCGCACTTAAATCGTTATTGCGGGCGATTTCAATTTACACAATTCCAATTGGCTCCGCTTTTCTGGTCAGACAACACCCGAAGGAAGGTATGTCGAGCTCTTTGCCGAATTACATCACCTTAACCAACTGATCGATGTACCAACGCGTATACCGGATGATGCTGAGCAAGCCGTCTATACTCTTGACTTGTTTCTTATTTCTGATAAATATACCATCAGTGTAACTTCTCCATTTGGCACTTCAGACCATTGTGTCATCTCAGCTAATTTCTCATCCTCCACCCATCCAGTTAAAGAAAACTTCCCACCAGGACCGTTTGGCAATACGAGAAAGCCAACTGGGATGGATTGAATATTTTTTCCCAAACTTTAAATGGTCACTATGCTTCCTCGATAGTGACATTGATGCCAGTGCTGAAATGATCACAAATGTGATTCTTCTAGGCATGCGTGCTTTTATTCCTAACAAAGTAAAAAGCATCAAGCCTAAAGAAAAGTCCTGGTTTAATTCTGAGGGTAGAGAAGCTATCAGGCTCAAAGAAGTAAGTTTCCGATCCTACAAAGCCAATCCTACAGAGGTAAATCGGAAAAAAGCACAAGCAAGCAAGGAACTCATGCAACTCCGTTATTGAAAAAAACAAATTTTTGCATGACCAAAAATAATAGAATGAATGAATGAATAAATAGAGAATATTTTTATTAAAAATAGTGTTTGAAAAAGATTTTTCTAGAAGAGACATTAAAATAAAACTGACTGTGTTGCGAAAATTGTGTTTCGGTTACATAAAATGGGTCACAAATAAAACAATTGACATCAGCTGAGTTGAAAGAAGAATTAGGAAAAAGAAATCTTCAGACTTCGGGGCTGAAAAAGGAACTATTGCTCCGACTACAGAATGCTATCACTCAGGATGGTGGAGACCCCAATACCATGTTGTTCGATGTTGAAGAACCAGAGAGAGAAGGCGCAGTAAGTACAGCCGATGAAATGCCTGCTTTCATGAAGTTGCTTCTGTCGAAATTTGAAGAACAAAAGAACGTTCTCAAAGAACAAAAAAGAATGACCAAAAGAATTCGTTAGAAGTTCTCCAAAAGCAACTAAGCGAACAAAAAAATGTTCTCGAAAGTGAATTCGACGAACAAAAGAATGAGCAGAAGAATTCTTTAGAAGTTCTTCAGAAGCAACTAAGCGAAAAAAGAGATGCTCTCGAAAATAAGCTGGATGCACAGAATGTTCTCTTCGACAAAAGACTCCAAACAGTAGACCAGAAAATAGAAAACTTAGAAGAAAAGTTCGGAAAGCAAGTAGAAAGTATAGAGCAACAGTACGAACATCTGGCTAAAGAATTTGATTCTTTGAAGAAGCAGAAGGTTCGGGAATATTCGAGCGAAGGTCCACGAAGAAAAGAAATGCAGCCCCTTGTCTTCGATGGTCAAACATCATGGCCAATTTATAAGAGGCAGTTCCAAGCCGCCGCATTGACGAACAACTGGGACAATGAAGACAAGTCAATTGCTCTTACGCTTGCGCTCAGAGGAACAGATGCCGAATTGCTGCATACCATTCCTGAAGACAAACATCATGATTATGATGCCATGGTCAAGGTAATCGAGATGAGGTTTGGCGACGACCACATGCAGCAAGTTTACCCAGTCCAGTTGCGCCGAAGGGTCCAGACAAGAGGTGAAACACTACAACAATTGCAAGCTGACATCGAGCGCTTGGCGAATTTGGCTTATCCCAATACCAGCATGGAAATCATAAACCAGCTGGTGACCGATGCGTTCACGAATGCCATTGCAAATGGAAAACTACAAATGGCTGTAAGAATGGCAGGCAAGAAAACGCTCGCTAAGGCTTTAGCATTAGCCCTGCCAATGGAAGCAGCAGAAAGCTCTACTGTAGAGACAGTCATCAGAACCCGAAAATGTGTGGCCACTATCGACACGGGTGCTACAGCCTCCATAATCAGGAGAGATCTTGTTCAGACGGCTTGGCTACATAACACCAGCTGCTACACTCTGGAAACACCTACCGGAGAAGCAGCCAAAGTATACGGGGAGGTATTTCTAAATATACAACTGGCAGGGTTGACCTTCTCACATGCATGAAACGAGAACGCTGTGAGTCTTCGGGCCGTTATAAGCAGAGATGAAGTCCTACCACCAGCTTCAGAGACAGTTCTTTGGACGCGTTTGGAGGGTGATCATGGAAACCACTGATTCTATTTCATTGAAGCAGGTTATAAAGAGGATTTTCCAAGCTACATCGTTGGGAAAATTTTAGTAGAACCAAAGAAAAACATGGTTCCGGTAAGGCTGATGAATCCGAACAAACACTCCGTCAAACTCAGACAAGGAGAGGTGATTGGAAGATGCGTACCCATATCAACCATATCGACAACATCTGGGAGTAAATCTGGGAGCCCTGTTTCTGCAACGAAATTGGCCGAAGTATGTGATGCTATTCTCGGGAATTGTGACCTAAATCAGGAGCAGAAAACCATAGCCGAAAATCTCATTGGCGAGTTTGCTGATATATTTGCATCGCAGGATGGAGACTATGGTCGAGCACACCTAGTACAGCACAGCATAGAAACCAGCGATAGCAGACCGATCCGACAATCTGCTAGAAAACTTCCATTGGCAAAACAGGCGGAAGTCGATGAGATGATATCGACCATGGAAAAAGACGGTCTAATCGAAAACTCAAAAAGTCCGTGGGCATCACCCGTTGTACTAGTGAAAAAGAAGGAGGGCAGCACCCGATTCTGCATAGATTACCGGAGGCTCAACGATGTCACCAAGAAGTACAGCTACCCCTTGCTGCGAATAGATGACACCTTTCTGGAGCAAAATGGTTTTCCACCCTCGATCTGAAAAGTGGGGTTTTCCACCCTCGATCTGAAAAGTGGCTACTGGCAGGTACGGATCCATCCAGAAGACAAAAAAAACTGCTTTCACAACGGACTATCTCAGTGTACCGTTATGCCATTTGGCTTGTGTAACGCTCCAGCCACCTTTGAGCGTTTAACGGAACACACACAGGGTCATGGAAAACCTGCCTGGTGTACTTGGATGACGTCATCTTTGTGGGAAAGGCGTTCGCTGAACATCGGGACAACTTGCGGGAGGTGTTTACACGACTTCGAACAGCACATTTGAAACTAAATTCAAAGAAATGTGCTCTTTTCAAAGCTGAGGTGAAGTACTTGGGACATGTGATATCGTCAAATGGAGTAAAAACTGGCCCAGAGGAAATCGAAGCCGTGGAAAATTGGCCAAATCTTGCAGACAAACAGCTAAGCTAAGGAGCTTTCTCGGTCTCGCCACATATTACAGGAGGTTCGTGAAGGATTTTGCCGGAATCGCAAAGTGTCTGCACCAGCTAACTGAGAAAGGTAGACAATTTAAATGATCAGGTGAGCGCGAAAGAAGCTTTCAACATCTAAAACAGCGACTTTGTGAGGCACCAATACTAGCTTACCCCACCCCTGGCAAGAGATTTATTGTGGACGCGGATGCTAGTAACGTGGGTGTTGGAGTAGCTCTGTCGCAGACACACGAGGGGCAGGAGAAAGCGGTAGCCTATTTCAGCAAAGTTCTGTTGCGACCAGAGAGAAAATACTGTGTAACCAGGCGGGAACTCCTTGCTCTGATACTGGTGACAAAACATTTCCATACCTGTATGGACAGAGATTCATCCTGCGTACCGATCAAGCTGCTTTAAAATGGTTGCTACAGTTCAAAAATCCTGAGGGGCAAGTAGCAAGATGGATCGAACGATTGCAGACTTACGACTTCAAAGTACAGCATCGCAAAGGAAGACTGCATTGCAATGCGGACGCGCTTTCCCGCAGACCATGTGAGCCCAGTTGCAAACATTGTGCGCGAAAAGAGGAAAAGGACGAAGGTTTTTCTGTCCAGAGAATAAGAGCCGAACCTGTAGAGGGTTGGAGTGCCGAAGAACTTCCTAATGTACAAAAAGAAGACCCTGACATCGAGCCAATCCTTGCATGGAAGGAATCTATGGAGAAACCAAACGCAAGAAACAAATCCGACAGAAGTCCTACTTTAAAGGCATACTGGGCGCAATGGGACTCTCTCCATGTGGAAGATGATGTTTTGCGGAGAAAATGGGAAATGCCGGATGGAATATCCTTTAAGATGCAGCTTGTGGTTCCACGTTCGAAAGTAAAAGAAATGCTACGAGAAATGCATGATGGAGTATCCGGTGGGCACTTGGGAATCAACACTGGAAAATGTACGGGAATGCCTTTATTGGCTAAGCGCAAGAGACGATGTAGAGAGCTGGTGTCGAAAGTGCACAACATGCTCGGCTAGCAATGAACCCACAGTCAAAACACGAGGTCAAATGCACCAGTATAAAGTGAGCGCCCCGTTTGAAACAATCGCCGTTGACATCACAGGCCCGTTCCCGGAAACTGAAAACGGTAGCCGTTACATCCTCGCTGTCATGGACTATTTCAGCAAGTGGCCCGAGGCGTTTGCGATACCCCATCAAGAAGCTAAGACCTTTGTCGAGCAAATAGTGGACACCTGGGTCTGCAGGTTTGGGGTGCCTATGGAATTGCATTCTGACCAAGGGCGAAACTTCGAGTCGAAGGTATTCCAGGAAGTATGCGCATCACTGGGGTTAAAGAAAACAAGGACAACACCTCTTCATCCACAGTCTGATGGAATGGTAGAACGATTTAACAAGACCTTGAAGGAACATCTGTCCAAAGTCGTAAACGAGAACCAATGAGATTGGGATCGGCGAATTCCTTTATTTCTTATAGCCTACCGGAATGCGGTTCATAGTACAACTGGATACACTCCATCCGAAATTTTATTTGGACGAACTGCCCGGTTTCCAAGTGAGTTAAAATTCGGATATCCTATTGAAGACCCAAAATGCGAAAAGGGCTACGTGTTAGACCTTAGAGAAAGGATTAACGACATTCACCAGAGAACAAGAAACAACATAAAAATTGCGAGTGGCCGCATGAAGACCAGATACGATGCGAGAACAACAGCACCTGAATTCAACGAGGGAGATCTGGTAAGGCTTTACAACCCACATCGTAGAAAGGGAAAATCGCCCAAGTGTCAACAGGACTGGGAAGGTCCCTACCAAGTAGTTACCGCATTAATAATGTCGTTTTTTCGAATTAAACGAGGACCAAGAGCAAAAATGAAAATTGTCCATGTAGATCGCCTGTATCGTTACCATGGAAACAATGATGATGTGCTTGTTCGGGACGAACAAAACTAAGACGGGGACAATATGATGTGGCAACAAGTTTAGATATTCAGAGGATACATTTTGTAAATTAACGACATCTGTTGGATTCATTGTGTACAACAACCAACATTTATTGTGTACAACAACCATGCCCCTAAAAGAATGCTACATATTTACAATATGTTTTAACTGAGTACTAAATCGAACTTGAAGTACTAATACGAGACTCGAATTAGTACCGAAAGCTTAGATTGTGCCAGAACTAGACAGAAGTTTCCAGAAGCTTGTAAATTTGAATAAATACAAGAGTAGATGGCATTGAAAGTTTAGTTTATTTTCGAAAGTGGAATTGTTAACAACTGGAAGCGTTAGTAAAAAGTGATTGAATTGAGATTAAATAAAAAGTGTCGAATTATAAAAACGTATTTGAATTGTGAATTAGTGAAATAAGTAAAATTTGGTGTTATTTAAACTGAAAGACGTTGTGTTTCATTAAATAAAGAGATTTGTTGTATTATTTTGGAATTTTGATTGAGTTTTATTTGTCGAACCCCAGGCCAAAATATCACAATATTAAAAACTCCTCAACATCTTCGGTTCCAACGCTCATCGAGAATAACAAACCAATTGTTTACTTTTCAGAGAAGGCAAACGTGCTCGCCGCCCATTTCGCTACCAGCTCTACGCTGCCTCATAGCAACGTTGCCCCTCCTGTACTTGAGAATGCAAATTTTTTCATGGGACAGATTTTTTTCCGCACTCGTACAGTAGCAAGAGTTCTCAAAGATCTCGATAAACACAAATTCGCTGGCCCGGATGGTATATCCCCGATTCTTTTGAAGAGGTGTTTTTCCACACTGGCAAAGCCACTGCGTAAGCTTTTCCATCGCTCCTACTCTTCTGGAATCTTTCCTAGAAGATGGAAAACAGCATTTGTCCAGCCTGTCCCTCAGAAAGGTGACCCATCCTCCCCTCCTCCTCTGACATCCCTTCTTTCTAAGGTAATGCCAACACTGATTAACCGTCAGCTTAAGGGAATATCTCGAAGATCGAAAGCTTCTCCATGACTGTCAGTATGGCTTCCGTGATCTGATGGCATAAAAATAAAAATATTGTTACACTTGTTTGGTATCTGTTGATTTCTGATTTGTGTGAGTTTTTTGTTTGTTGATGAATCTTCTTTTGAACTGCTAGTATGACTTTGTTGCTCTTCCTTCCTTCTGTTTGTGATCCTTTTGGACATCAATTTTGTTTTTTTTTTTTTGGTTAACTGTTTGTGAAATTAATTTTTTCTCTATGAACTTTGCAATATTATCATTTTCATTGAATTGAATTGCTAAATAAATTTTATTTCCAATGCGTTGGAATAATTTTTGTTTTGACTGTAAATGTTATTTTGATTGACTCTAGACTTTATTAAACTTGAAAGGAGTTCTTCACTTTTTATTTTAATATGTCAAATAAATTTTTACACTGTTTTAGTCGTTACTTCGAATTTTAATAGTTCCTTATACGTAGGATATTTCTCCGATAGTTAATTTCACTAAAACGTTATGAGTGTAGGTTCTTACAGGATTCTAGCCAATTTTGTAGAATCCTACCGACTACGCCAATTTTAATACTTGGTTTTAAAAATGAAACTGCGAGGTTCATAGAGCAAGGCTCATTCTTTATTCAACTATTTTAAAGAGTTCTTATATTACTTGTATTTAAGATCTATCTATTGTTTTCCACTTGGGCTTATTTATAACAATTTTATAGGTATCGTATTGTGGATGTGCGTACGTGACTTTCTTCATGGAAGTCCGTTTACACTAATTAAGAATAATCTTGAGCATATCGTTGTTGTATGTTCAGGATTATTGTTTATTTTGTTACTTTGTTTCTTATCTCTAACATGAATTCAATTTCTGTTTGTATAGGTCTTGTTCATGACATTTCAGTTGTTCAGAACAGACTTACTTTATATAGAGGTTCATTGGATAAAACTTATATATATATGTACTTTAAACTTTCATTTTTATAAAAAAATATAAAAATAATTAATTTCTTTATTATGTATAGATAAAACAATTAAATAATAATATTTTGTATTAAAATAAAAAACAGAACCAAAAATATATATTATATATTCATTCATATTTATTTTTTAAACCTTTGAAAAAAGGTATGCATACTTTAAATTTAAATTTCTAAATTTTAATTTAAAAAAAAAAATAATAATAATATTGATTCATTAATTTTTTTTATCAAAATAAAACTTAAAATTTTGCATTTAAAGCTGTATATTCGAAAACTATTTTACAAATAAAATTAAAAAAAAAAATAAATAATAAGTGCAAAATGAAATATGAAAATTACAAGTTGAAAACTGAAACATGAAATTGAAAACTGAGAAATTTAAAATTGAAAATCTTAACAATTTTGAAAAACTATGTAACGAATTGAAATCTGGAAATTGAATTGAAAACTGAGAAATATAAAATAAAATTTTTTAACTTGATAATTTAAAAATAAAAAAGAAAACTTTAAATAACGTAAATTTGCAAATTAAAAATTATTATTAAATTAGAGAAAAAGAAATGTTACAATTAAGTACTCACAATTAAATAAAGAAAAACGAACCAGTTCTGGAGACCTGGCTTAAACTTCCTAAGGGGGAGGGATGTTATGCCCATATTGCATCACCCAGAGCTGACCCGCTCCACTTTATTATATTAATAAAATAATGCATAACAGCAGCTTTTTGTCACACTTAATGTGACACAACGCTCAGTGGGTCAAGCCAACTTCCAGAATGCAACTCAGTAGGTCAAAGCTGAGTAATGCATTTTGGAAGTTCATGATGCTCCAGGTTGGTCTCTAGAACTAGAGTTGAGTTTTAATGTAACCACAAACCGCGACGGTGGTTGTAACAAAGACACATGTAAGCTAGATTTTAGCTCACGCTGCGTACTATGCTTTATCCACAAAAAATAACTGTTTGGTGTGGTTTGCATGCCGTCGGCGCTATTGGGCCATCGTCACGTTACTGTGAATGGCCAGCGTTATCGCGCCATGATTACCGTTTATTTTTAGCCGAATTGAAAGATAAGGACTTGGACGACATGTGGTTTCAACAGGATGATGCTACAAGCCACACAGCGATTTATCAAAGAGTAAGTTTGATGAGCGTGTTATATAATGCGGAAAAAAATTAAACCTCAACTTTGACATTTTATCCAGTAATCCCAGACTTTAGCAACTTTGTTATTTAAAATATCCAACAATTAATCCACCAAGTAATAAATACAAAAAAACACTCATGGATTTATTGAAATTAATTTTTTATAGCTTGGTAAATTACAAGCTTGTAAAATCTTTAGAACCTAAACTTTGTTGTGTTTTTAGACTGTCATACTGCAAACTTAACAAAAAGCTTTAAGGTCCACACCAAATAAACATTTAAAAAACCTCTCAGAAATGTTTTTTCTTTCTGAAATATTTATTTAAGTCTCGACGCTTCGCGAAACATTTCTGAAATGTCTATTTGTTTCCCCTTCCGAACGGAAATCTTTCTTTATTTTCATGCATTTTAGTCTAGTTGACAGGTTTTGTTGTTTTTGTTTGTTTGTGTTTTGTTCATGATGACAAAACCCAACGCTATGATTACTCCTTTCTTACATCATTAAGTACAAAACTGGATACATAAAATGGGAAACATAAACATTTAAAAAATGTTTCAGAAATTTCTGGAATGTTTCTGAAATGATATTTAACGTTCAATTGGATATTTTTGTGTGTTAGAAAAAGATTTAAAACATGAAACTTATGTCAATCGATGGCAAATCAATTGAAATAATTTATTTTGACAAACAAAAAAAACAAACCCGGGAAACAGTATTATTTATTAAAAAACATTTATTTATTTTAATGATGAAAATTGATTTTACTGAACAGCTGATTGTCATTTGACAGAATAATGGAACATTTCGTTCCAGTGTTTGTGGTCCACTTTTTTAATGTTCCACTCATCATTAAAAAAATTAATGATGCATTTTGCGTCATTAAAAAAATTTGAGGTTATGGCTGGTGTGGTTGGTATTCGATTTCTGACAGGTTGTGGCTGGTGGTTGTTTTGGTGCAGTTTGCAGTGGTTGTTGTAATGGACAAGGTTGTGGAAATGTGTAACTCGAAAGAATTCGAAACTAAGTTGATTATTGAAGTTAAGAACCACAGCTGCCCTTACGCCAAGAACGACCTGGCGTACAGCAACAAGATCAACCGCGCCGAGGCTTGGAAGGATATTTCCTCAATCTTGAGAAAGTCGAGTAAGTTCAAATAATTATTGTTTTATAGATTATATTTACTTATACATTTGTTTTATTTGCTGCAGTCGAAGAGTGCCAAAAAAAGTGGACGACGCTGTGAAATTCATTCCGGACTTATTTTCATACGGAAAATAATACCCCGAGTGGATCTGGTATATATATATCATATGTAAAGGTGCCAGGCGAGTAAGTTAAAAATTAAATTTGATGAATACCTACAATAAACTATATTTTAATTATTTTTCAGCGACTGTGGGAATTTTAGTGAGGGTAATAGTTCGTTTGGCAATTTGGGCAATAGCGAAAGTCGGCCAAATACGAACAATTACACTGAGGATGCAATAGATGTTGGTTATGAGACTAGTTTTGTTCTTTCGGATAACCGACCAGCCAGAACAACCGCACAAAACCGTTTAAGGGCAAAGAAGAGGCAAAATGCGGAGCCTGTGGAAAGATTTCTCAATGCCGTAGAGAACTCTAGCAAAAGGGGTCCCATGGAGCTCTTCATGCAGAATATTGCACTCCAAGTTGCAATTTTTTTCAAACCGGAGAGCAATTCGGTTTCAATCCCGAATCCTGGAAGTTTTGGCTGAGGAAATTGAAAACGAGGATCAATGATGATTGAATTGTTTTTTTTTATTTATGTGATTTGTATGAGTTCCTATTTATTTTGTTTTTTTTTTACTTTTACATGTTAGTTTTAAGTAAGTTTAAGGAAAACGACTGAATTCTTTTTTTTTTTTATTTTGAATATTAATTCCTATTTATTTTGGTTTTTTCACTTTTAATATTTAGCTTTAAGTATGTTTAAGGAAAACGTTTTTTTTGTTGTTGTTACTTGTTCTTTACTTTTTAATAAACATGAACTTACTTTTGATTATTTAGTAAAAAATAAGATGATTATTATTATGTATTATTTTTCTATATTTAGCACCTATCCCACTGGAATTCGACGTTGCCTTCACTAACAAGCCAATCAGCGAAACTGTTCCTTATGCCAACAGCATTGGAAGCGGGTTCGTTGGTTCTGGCTGCATGATTAACCAATTGTGCTGGGCTTTCATAAGAATCCATTTCTGTTTCGGCAAGTTTTCTTTTGTGTTTTGAATGACAATTAACCAATTGTGCTGGGCTTTCATAAGAATCCATTTCTGTTTCGGCAAGTTTTCTTTTGTGTTTTGAATGAAGTTATTTACAAAGAATTAATGGTTTTGCAACTTCCATTTGCACTTCCAGAGGTTTTAGCAACATCCTCCAGGTATGGACTAAAATACCAAAAGTGCTTTCAACAACTCTTCTTGCTCACGAGAGTCTGCAAAAGAATTCAATGAATTATCTAAAATTTCAATATGCATTATTCTGATTCCTTCCTGTAATTAAAAATTCTTTGTTTGTAGGTTAATTGACTTCCTGGGAACGTAGTAAGTAAATTATATTTTAACCCAAATGCCTCGTCTCCAACAAGAACATAGGGTAGAAGAATTTCGGTATCTTGTAATGGTGTTTCTGCAGGAACAAACAAACTTCGCGGGTTGTTATTTCAGGCTCTCCCAAAGTTGCAAGACTTAAATATGGTGGGGTCAGCATTTGAAATGTGCGCCCCAATGCTGACCATAACAAATCGAAAGTTTGCATCAACGACTGCCATTAGGATTGTAGAAAATCATTTCTTATAATTAAAATTAAAACTTCCTGATTTCCTTGGAGCAAACATGCGAATATGTTTCCCATCGACAGCTCCGAGGCAGTTAGGAAAATTCCATCTATTCATGAAATCATGAGAAATGTCCTTCCAAAATTTCGTGCTTTTTGGAACTGGCATCACATCATCATCATTTCTCAAAATGTTTGTTGATGGCTCGAATTCGTCCCTACAATGCAGAACTAGCCTAAGTCACAATTTTAAAAAATTTCAGGAGGGCGATTTCAAAACTTAAAATTATATTTACTAGTAAACTACTTCAAGAAACACCTTGGCGTAAAAAACATATACATTTTTATTAATTCCTGATTTTAATGGCACTAGAGGTTTTAAGAAGCATTCAATTTTAAGTTGGTTTAGGGACATAGGATTATTTTGCATCAATATTCTGAGTGCAAAACAAGCCTATCTCATGAACGTGGACATAGGATCCACTATTTCAGCGTTTTGGTTTTCGAGTATGGACATAGAAATAAACACTGGGGTATAAAAAGTCGAATAGAATGAAGTTAAAAAAATATTTTTAGCGTATTAAAGAATTTTATTCTTAATTAATACTGTACATAAGTATGAGAAACTAAAATTATCAGGTCATCGAATTCATCAATAGTTTGTTTTACGAAACCCAAAAACTTAAATCTATTTATTAAAAAAAATCAGTCACATGAGTATGAGTAACTTAAATATTATCAGGTCAAGGAATTCATCAATAGTTTGTTTTAAGAAACACAAAAACTTAAAATCTATGTATTAAAAAAAATCAGTCACATGGGTATGAGTAACTTAAATTATCAGGTCAAGGAATTCATCAATATTTTGTTCTAAGAAACACAAAAACTTAAATCTATTTATTAAAAAAAAATCTTATAACATTAATCAGAGTCGCTGTTGTCCACCTCCAGGAAGTTATGAGATGTGGTCCCTTCTTTAAGATGCTCGTAAAATGGATGATATATTTCGGGAATAACTTTTTCCCGACAAAGATGCATAAGATCTTTATACTTTAACGCCTGTATAGGAATTTGATTCTTTCTTAACTGAACAAGGTTGTAGGTGTTTAAATCTTGGAGAGGTCTCCTTTTTTTCTCAATTGTGTTGATAACTTTCGTTTCATTGTCAAAGGCATACTTAAATTTTATTAAGTGGGGAGTTTCTGGGACTGTGTGAACAACTTTAACTTTACTCCATTTAACATCGTTCCCTTCTTCGTCTTTTTTCCAGTTTTTGGTTGTGTCCGTTAGCATTTTTTTAAGGTCAAAAATGTCGTTCGCATACATTTCTTTGACTATATACGGCTTAGTCTTGCAAGCAGTCCGTGCAACGTTGTACCACTGGTCTGGACAATAAATCGGAATATTATTTGTGGCCCTTTCAATGACACTATGCATCGAGTCGCCTTCGTTTTGTGTGTGGCCAGGCTCTAGGAAATTGTGCCTGATTTCTATATTGAATTTAGCTGTGCAGTGTTGGTACAAGCAAAACAAATATCGGTTTCGATTTTGTCCGCTGCAGTTGTCGGAATAAAAGCTAAAGCTTTTTTTTCCATCAGCCACTTTGGTTTTTATGAAAGAGAGCACACAGCTTCCTATTTCGCAAGCCCCTCTCGATGCTATAGCTTCATGCCACATAAAGCAAGAACCTTGACGGGAACCAAGGTCGTACACAGTAAGATTGTACGTGGATAGTTTGCGTCTGTAGTATAATTGTGATATTTCAGCTTTTGGGGATAAAAGCGCTTTCTGAAGGTCAAAAGCAGCAACGCAGAAATCAGGGAAGCTTTAAGATCGAAGTTTGTCTGCGCTTTTCTCGATTCTTGCCAGATCCTTAGCTTTGAGATGATTTGCCATAATTTCCTCTAAGCTATCTTTCTCCTGGCCATGTGAATTTTTAAATTTGTTGCACAAATCGCATTGATCTTTTTTTGGTACATGGAAAGATAAGTTAAACTCATTTAAAAAAACTTGCCGATACACGGAGAAGGATGCCTTTCGAGAAATGTTTTCACTCTCTTTGTACATTTCATACAATTTTGTTATGTTCAGTCCAGGTGGCAGATACTCTCTTTGTGATTTTGACCTACAATAGTGGCTTTCTACTCTTTGGATGCTATTAATATGTTCTCGTATTGATGTTTTAACGGAACTCGGAAGAAGAGAATTCTTATGTGTGCGTCCACGTTTATCGTCTTCCACTACAGTGATACCTTTTTTATAGGATTTACAAACTACAGTTTTTACCATCTGATGGCTTATCGAAAGTGTATTTAAAAAGAATGTCTGGCACACTTTAGTTTTTTGATCAGCCTGTCGGGTTTGCATATAATAGTAAAACGAGAGATTTCTTCGGCTTTCCAAGTTTTCTTCATTGCCAGAAGTCGTCGGTCTTACTCGTAATCGTTTTTTTTGCTGAACGTCAACATATTTTGAGATGTAATCCCTCTGCCGATTGATGTCTCCCAGTGTCCAAAATTCATTGAAAATGTGCCGTCTAGAAGGTTCATCAATTTTGAACGTGCATTTCAGTCTGCATTTTTCAAGGCAAGGAGGTTTCATTACTCGTTTGCAAACCGTTTTGTTTTTAGAATTAACGTACTCTTGTTCACTATTTCTAAGCACTCTTCTTTTGTTTCGAATCCATTCTTCCTCTTTGCGAAGGCGTTTTCTCTGTAGAATAGATTTGGACTCACCTGGAATTACAACGTCTTCTCTGGAACTTTGAGCTGAGTTATCCTCATTGGCGGAAAGTTGGTGGCTGGATGTTATGTCGTCGTAATTGCTAATACGTTGTAATGTTGACTCTTCAGTTGAGATGACAGCTAAGGAACCATCGTACATTGAAACATGTTGACTTGAACTGTTGTTAGGATTATAAGATGAGCCTAAACTGCTGTCGGAAGGGCAATAGTCGGAACCACCATCATCTGTTTCGAAAGGGTCGTTGTCGCCCTCGTCAATTAAAACCTCATGAGAATTATCTAAACAAGAAGTAACCATTTAATTAAAAAAATCGAATAAAATTGTTTCTTTTCAATAATTCTACCATTTTCGTTTGCAATGTTTTCAAAATAAGGCTCATCCCTTGCAGTTTCTTCAAGTGGACTTTGTTCTTCAACTACTAAACTTTCGATATTTTGTGCTAAGAATTTATTTTAGATTTTAAAGTACAAACACTTAGGTAATATTATAGGCAGTATCGTATCATTTTCATCAGTTCTTTCATAGTTGGGCTGGTAAATTGAATTTTGTCCTAACGATCCTGGTTCTGTCAGTACTTCGAACGAATCTTTAAAGATTTGGGCCAGGATGGAATAAGTTAAAAATATTTTTCAATTCTTTAAGAAGTTGTTTAAACTTTCAAAATGTTTGTTTATATAAAATATGTTATTAAGAAAAAAGTGTATTATTGAAACTTGACATAACACGAACCTGTATTACCCCGTCGTTTGAAGACGAGACTGAGCATCTTTTGACCTCTTGACATGTTGTTAAACATCTTATCAAATAGAACAAACTATCCCGTTTCACTTTACGCACTGGCAAAACTATCCTTACTCACTAAAATTACTATAAAAAACGAACACAAATTTTTAATTGCGTTTGTGCAGAATTATCCTATGTCCATATTCTGGACTTAGGCTACTTGTTTTCCAAAGCACAGGAAACCTAAGTCCATAAAGTGGACATAGGATAGTTCTGCACAATAAAAAATCAACACTCAGGACATAGGATTATTTTGTACGATTAACACTGTGAACGAACCACTGGGCGTAGGAACACGATCATCACACAGAGACGCGCAGAATGCAACTGGAATTCTTCCCATACTAAAAATCGCAAATTTAAAAAAATTGGACTTAGGCTAGTTCTGCATTGTAGGGACGAATTGTTTGAATGATGCACAAAACAAGCTCCAGTGGCAGGAAATCTGAAGAGGATAATGTGTTTGAAAAACTCGCGGAAAATGTTTATTTCTCTCACCGTAGGGTCAGAAACATTTAAAAAACCTTTCAGAAATGTTTTTTCTTTCTGAAATGTTTATTTAAGTCTCGACGCTTTGGGAAACATTTCTGAAATGTCTATTTGTTTCCCCTTCCGAACGGAAATCTTTCTTTATTTTCATGCATTTTAGTCTAGTTGACAGGTTTTGTTGTTTTTGTTTGTTTGTGTTTTGTTCATGATGACAAAACCCAACGCTATGATTACTCCTTTTTTACATCATTAAGTACAAAACTGGATACATAAAATGGGAAACATAAACATTTAAAAAATGTTTCAGAAATTTCTGGAATGTTTCTGAAATGATATTTAACGTTCAATTGGATATTGTTGTGTGTTAGAAAAAGATTTAAAACATGAAACTTATGTCAATCGATGGCAAATCAATTGAAATAATTTATTTTGACAAAAAAAACAAACCCGGGAAACAGTATTATTTATTAAAAAACATTTATTTATTTTAATGATGAAAATTGGTTTTACTGAACAGCTGATTGTCATTTGACAGAATAATGGAACATTTCGTTCCAGTGTTTGTGGTCCACTTTTTTAATGTTCCACTCATCATTAAAAAAATTAATGATGCATGATGATGAGTGCCAAAAAAAGTGGACGACGTTGTGAAATTCATTCCGGACTTATTTTCATACGGAAAATAATACCCCGAGTGGATCTGGTATATATATATCATATGTAAAGGTGCCAGGCGAGTAAGTTAAAAATTAAATTTGATGAATACCTACAATAAACTATATTTTAATTATTTTTCAGCGACTGTGGGAATTTTAGTGAGGGTTCGTTTGGCAATTTGGGCAATAGCGAAAGTCGGCCAAATACGAACAATTACAC
This sequence comes from Platycheirus rosarum, assembly GCA_963971375.1. NCBI lineage: Eukaryota > Metazoa > Arthropoda > Insecta > Diptera > Syrphidae > Platycheirus > Platycheirus rosarum. The sequence goes on from OZ020510.1 coordinate 71,055,389, forward strand.
TGAGGATGCAATAGATGTTGGTTATGAGACTAGTTTTGTTCTTTCGGATAACCGACCAGCCAGAACAACCGCACAAAACCGTTTAAGGGCAAAGAAGAGGCAAAATGCGGAGCCTGTGGAAAGAGTTCTCAATGCCGTAGAGAACTCTAGCAAAAGGGGTCCCATGGAGCTCTTCATGCAGAATATTGCACTCTAAGTTGCAAATTTTTTCAAACCGGAGAGCAATTCGGTTTCAATCCCGAATCCTGGAAGTTTTGGCTGAGGAAATTGAAAACGAGGATCAATGATGATTGAATTGTTTTTTTTTATTTATGTGATTTGTATTAGTTCCTATTTATTTTTTTTTTATTTTTACATGTTAGTTTTAAGTAAGTTTAAGGAAAACGACTGAATTCTTTTTTTTTTTTTTATTTTGAATATTAATTCCTATTTATTTTTGTTTTTTCACTTTTAAATGTTAGCTTTAAGTATGTTTAAGGAAAACGTTTTTTGTTGTTGTTACTTATTCTTTACTTTTTAATAAACATGAACTAACTTTTGATTATTTAGTAAAAAATAAGAATATTATTATTATTATTTTTCTATATTTAGCACCTATCCCACTGGAATTCGACGTTGCCTTCACTAACAAGCCAATCAGCGAAACTGTTCCTTATGCCAACAGCATTGGAAGCGGGTTCGTTGATTCTGGCTGCATGATTAACCAATTGTGCTTGGCTTTCATAAGAATCCATTTCTGTTTCGGCAAGTTTTCTTTTGTGTTTTGAATGAAGTTATTTACAAAGAATTAATGGTTTTGCAACATCCATTTGCACTTCCAGAGGTTTTAGCAACATCCTCCAGGTATGGACTAAAATCTATCTATCTAAAATTTCAATATGCATTATTCTGATTCCTTCCTGTAATTAAAAAATCTTTGTTTGGAGGTTAATTGACTTCCTGGGAACGGAGTAAGTAAATTATATTTTAACCCAAATGCCTCGTCTCCAACAAGAACATAGGGTAGAAGAATTTCGGTATCTTGTAATGGTGTTTCTGCAGGAACAAACAAACTTCGCGGGTTGTTATTTCAGGCTCTCCCAAAGTTGCAAGACTTAAATATGGTGGGGTCAGCATTTGAAATGTGCGCCCCAATGCTGACCATAACAAATCGATAGTTTGCATCAACGACTGCCATTAGGATTGTAGAAAATCATTTCTTATAATTAAAATTAAAACTTCCTGATTTCCTTGAAGCAAACATGCGAATATGTTTCCCATCGACAGCTCCGAGGCAGTTAGGAAAATTCCATGTATTCATGAAATCATAAGAAATGTCCTTCCAAAATTTCGTGCTTTTTGGAACTGGCATCACATCATCATCATTTCTCAAAATGTTTGTTGATGGCTCGAACTGTTTGAATGATGCACAAAACAAGCTCCAGTGGCAGGAAATCTGAAGAGCATAATGTGTTTGAAAAACTCGCGGAAAATGTTTATTTCTCTCACCGTAGGGTCAGCTTAAGTTTTTCTTTTGAATTTATACTGTCCCTTCTATATAAATTTACTCTTGGCTTTACATCATTGTTTATTTTTGTGAGTATAATATTAAATTGCTCCTGACTCATTCTAAAATACTCATAAAACTTTGCAGGATATTTTCCGAGTTCTTTTACCAGCGAAAAATATTCCCCATGCTACCTCCGAACTCGATAAAGGGGTGTACTTGGTATTTTCGCTTTCGAGAGGATTTATACTTTTTTTATGACACACAACGCTGTCGCAAGCAATAATAATTTTTGATTTTGAGCACAAGCCATATGTATTACACTTCTGATTGCAAAAACACAAATAATAACAATTCAATGATGGGCGATAATAGAATTGTCAATATGACATTTAATAATTGACATAACTTCACTGATCGCTATAACCACCCGTACGTAAAAAATTCCAGTTTCCAGCTGTTTCAACTTTTAATGATGGATTTTTAATGATCGCTATAACTGGCGCCTTAGCAAAAGGGAAACATTTCAGAAATGTTTTTTAAACAAATGTTTTTTGGTGTGCACACACCTTTATAGTCGTCACAAGGAATAAGTCTCAACCTCTGGCCATTTTGTCAGGATTTTTATTAACTTTGTCTTTTATCATTATTAATGAACAAATAGTTGGAAGAAAGAAATAAAAAGGAACGTTGGTCTTAAAAGACACATTGCCTTTTAGAACATAACTGGAATTTGGACGTAGATATGTAGTTTGAAGAATGATATAAAACATTTGATCATTACTCATTAGTATCTTTTAAAATCTTAATAAAATCAGCAATATTTGAAGAGATTTGAACATAAACTAAAACCTAGGCACAAACCAATAAAAAATAAAAGTTGTCCACGATCTAAAAAAACAAGAGGCAAAACACCAAAGACGTCGCACTCTTCTATGGATGGAATTCAAAAGTGTCAGTTATATTTTACCGGTAAATGCGACTTTTTAATTTTTTAAAAACAGATATCGTGAACTTCTATGTCAACATTTTAAGTAGTTATTTTTTTTTCTGAAGTGGGTTCAGGAAAGCTAGCATCGCATTCTCAATTTTGGATACATTTTTTTTGACAATTGTTGTATGAAGCTGACATTAGACTAGCAGTCCATATATAATACGTCCATGGAATTCTACTTCTCCTTTTATCGGCGATAAAGCTATCGCCCAGAAGTGTTGTTTTAATACGTATAAAAACCATAGAGTGAATATATTATATAGAGGAAAATCTTTCGTACGTTCCATGCCTCAACACCCTCAATTTTCGTTGTTGCTTTGGTATATCATTCATTGTGTTTCGTGTTCTCTTTTGTGTATCATTCATTGTCCACGTAAAAAAGAAAAGAAAAAACGATGAGGTGAGTTTCTAAAACGTCAACAACAACAAAAGATAACAGAAAACAAGTTAAAGTTATAAGTTAGGTACAAACAAATTGTTTTCGATAGAAAATTTTATTAAAATATATCAATATGAACATTGAAGCAAATTGTTTAGTGAATATTGTGTAGTGATAGTGATATTTAGAACTATGTGCTTATTATCATTAATAAAACGAATAAGCAGTTTAATTTTGTAAACAGGACACAATAATTCACCGAGTTCCTTCACTTCGAACAATTTGTGAGAATTTCACAAAATACCACCAACGACGACGACGTGCCTGATGAGAATACTTGATACAAGATACAATTCTCATCAGGCACGTCGTCGTCGTCCTCCGATGGTGGTATTTTGTGAAATTCTCCCAAACTTTTCGAAGTGAAGGAACTCGTTGAATTATTGTGTCCTTTTTACAAAATTAAACTGCTTATTCGTTTTCAGTGTCGATCCTAAGCTCGTAGAGGACGGACGTCGAGGTTGTTGTGTATTTACGAACACTGACCTATGCCACCTAACAACATCAGCGCTACCTGTGAGTATTTTTGTCATGTCAAGTTGGAGGCATTTCCTGATGTCAAAAATACCTCATGGTTTGTCTTCTTGTTGCTGCACCTTCAACCGTCAGGTCATAACTCTCCTACTATAATTTAACTGAATTGAATAAATAAATGAATAATATTATTTAAGCATAAAGGTTTGTCATCTTATTTTTACTTTACTTGGATTTATCAGTGGCAACGAGGCGGAAACAGAAGCTACGTATTTAACATACAATGAATGCAGACCAACTCAAATCTCTTTTAGAAACTATTACACGGGCGGTTCAGGGCACTAACGTCAGTCAGCCGCAGATAGATGGAGTCCATTTAGAATCCTTCAACGAGGAAAATGAGAGTTGGGAAATTTTCATCAAAAAGGCTGGAGAATTTTTTCAGTTTGAAAAATCTTACAGGATCGAGTAAGGAAGTTACAGAAAATAAAAGAAACTGGGTAATTCACGCGATGGGTGCAAAGACTCTGCAATTACTTTGCAACTTAACAAGTCCAGATGACCCGAAGACTAAAAGTTATGACGAGCTTGTTAAAATTATTAAAGACCATTTACATCCAGCACCCAGCGTTATAGCAGAGCAAAATAGATTCACGAAACGAACGCAACATGAAGGGGAGACAATATCCAACTTTGTTGCAGATCTAAAAAAAATGTGCAGAAATTGTAATTTTAAGTGCACATCTTGCCACGCATCGATTGCCGATGCACATCTTAGACAGCAATTCATGAGTGGCCTTCGTAACGCGCATTGGTTAGAAAAATTAATTCAATTAAAAGAACCGAATAACACATTTCAAGATTGCGTCACTGCCACTCTTGCAATGGAATCTGCTCAAAAAGACTCAAACGAAATTCAGAATTTGCAAGCAACTTCCCTTAGCAACCATCAAAATCAGTTTCATGTTCTTCCACTGACTTCAAGAAACAAGAAAATGATTAATAAATCATCAAACTCAAGCTTCTGTTATCGATGCGGAGATAAAGATCACCTAGCAAATTCATGCAAACACCATCGAACAGTTTGCTCGAAATGTCGAAAAGTAGGTGATTTAGGCCGCGTTTGCATGAATTCGGAAAAATATAACAGCAGCGATAACAAACCAAGACCCCAGCCACCTGTACGCAAGCCTAAAAGAAATTTTGATAAGCAAAATCAACTACACTCGATAGCATTACATTCAGAAGACGACGACGACGATGAAGAAGAAGAAGAAGAAGAAGAATACTATATGAATCAACTAGGCACGTGCGTTATTTTGCCTGAAGAAAAAAGAAAACCAAGAAAATATATGCTCTCCTTAGTTCTGGACGGTGTTTTGAAGAAATTAGAGCTGGATACTGGTGCAGCAGTTTCATCAATTTCTTATGAGGAGTTTATCAATTCTTGGCCTTCAAAAAAGATGTACGAATCAAATGTTCCTTTTCGAACATACACCGGAGAGATCATTTGGCCTATTGGATATTCGACAATGCACGTGACATATGGCAAGGAAGAGGTCAATGCCAACATATACATCATGCCAGGTAAGGTAGATGCAATTTTCGGAAGAGAGTGGATTACACTATTTAAAATTGAATTGCCAAAACTCAATCAAGTAAGTAGTACGATTATGCCTTTAAACAAAGAAAACTTACTGCAGACATTAAAAAATAAATTTAGCAATGTATTTAAATCTGGTGTTGGCAAAATAAATAATTTTGAGGCAAAATTATATCTCGACGAGCGGGCTAAGCCGATATACATTGGATAACATACCAGGAGTTTGCGTGTTTTTGGATGATATTAAGATCCAAGGTTCTTCTTTTGAAGAACACTCATCTCGAATTGAAGAAGTGCTTCGACGATTAAATAAGGTAGGACTTCGTGTCAACCTAAGCAAATGCAAGTTTGCCGAAAGCTCCATCACATATTTGGGCCACATTATTTCAGAAAAAGGATTCGAAAAAACGAAAGACAAAAGTCATGCTATCATTGATGCACCGGCTCCTAGAAATATTACCGAGGTCAGAAGCTGGCTAGGTTTAGTCAACTACTATTGGAGATTTTTCGATAATCTTTCTTCAAAACTGAATCCTTTATACAATTTATTGCAAAAAGGCCAGGAATTTCACTGAAACCAGCAATGTGAAAAGGCGTCAAGAACATAAAAGCAGAAATTTCTTCCGATGTAGTGCTCTGTGCGTATGACACAAACTTACCACTGTCATTGGCCACTGATGCGAGCCCTGGGCTGTTCTTTCACACACATTTCCAGATGGACACGATCGACCAATCGCCTACGCTTCGCGTTCTCTTTCTTCATCGGAAAAAACTACAGTCAAATTGACAAAGAGGCAACTTCAATTTTTTGGGCACTAAAAAGATTTTTTTGATATTGCTATGGTCGTAAGTTCACTCTAATTACTGATCACAAACCTTTAGTTGCTATTTTCAGCCCCAGCAAGAGTTTACCATTCATGGTTGCCACACGCATGTTGCACTACGCCCAATTTTTACAAGGGTTTAATTATGAAATTGTGTACCGCGCAACAAGGGACCATGCCAATGCAGATGCACTTTCCCGTTCGCCCCTACAGTTAGATGAACAAAAAGATGATATCGTTCCTGTGACTCAAAAACAAATTGCAGTCGAAAAAAGTAGAGACCCAGTTCTACGAGAGGTATACAACAATTTATCGCTGGGAAAGAAACTAGTGAATTCCGGCTTCGAAGGTAAAGATTTTGAATTCTCTCTTAACAACGGTACTATTCTTAGGAATAATCGAGTGGTGATTCCGCAAACCTTACGAGAATTGATTTTAACAGAGTTGCACACGGCTCACGTCGGAATCGTTAAGATGAAAGCACTAGCTCGGAGTTATGTGTGGTGGCCCCATATTGACTCTGAAATCGAAGAACTAGCTTTGAAGTGTTTGGCTTGTAGGAGCGTTCAAAAACAATCTTCGAAAAAAGTACAACACCCGTGGGAGTACCCAACATCCCCATGGGATAGGGTACACATTGACTTTGCGGGGCCATTCTTAGAAAAATATTTTTTTATTGTGGTGGACGCATATTCTAAATGGCCCGAAATCTTTCAAATGAGTAGTATGAAGGCCGGGAGGACCATCGAGATACTTCGAGACCTGTTTGCTCGTTATGGGTTGTCTTTGACATTGGTCAGTGACAATGGGCCTACTTTTACTTCGCTAGAGTTTAAACATTTCATGAAAGAGAATGGTATTAATCATAAGTTTACTGCACCATATCACCCAGCTACGAATGGACAAGCTGAACGATTTGTTCAAAACATGAAAGTAGCTCTAAGAAAAATGATCAAAGATCCAGGTAACATTGCCTATAAACTTTCTAATTAGCTTATGCGTTACAGGAAGACGCCGAACTCTACAACCGGGGTTGCACCTTGTTCACTGTTTTTACAGCGTGATATACGTATCAGATTGGATTTAATTCGGTCCAACAACATCGAGACCGTAAGAGGGAAGCTGGCTGGATCATATTCAACTGGAACTCAATACCTGCCGGGGGATAAGGTTCAAGTAAGAAACTACAATGATAAGGATAAAAAGGGGGAGTTTGGCAAAATAGTACGTGCAGATGGACTTTTGCACTATTTTATCGATGTTCATGGGAAGCTCTGGAGAAGGCATGTTGACCAGATACAAAAATGCAACGTCGACATTGATCAACCACAAGCGCTAAGAGATAATGACTTTGAGCTATCACCTCTGGTTCCGGAAACTCGTCACAAATGTGATGATTCTACTGTTAATACGGTGAAACCATCTTCGGAGGAAGGACCCATACCACCCTTGACATATTTAACCAACGAAGCTTCACCGAAGGAAGATGTACTTCAGCCGGTCAAATCTAATGAGCTTCAAATTGAAAACGAAGGCACCACTGAAGCACCAATAGTTCAAAGAAGCAACCGCATCAGGAAACCCGTGGAAAGGTTGTGCTACTAAGCGATTTAGGGAAGAGGACTGTTGTGTATTTACGAACACTGACCTATGCCACCTAACAACATCAGCCTACCTGTGAGTATTTTTGTCATGTCAAGTTGGAGGCATTTCCTGATGTCAAAAATACCTCATGGTTTGTCTTCTTGTTGCTGCCGCTTCAACAGTCAGGTTATAACTCTCCTACTATAATTTAACTGAATTGAATAAATAAATGAATAATATTATTTAAGCATAAAGGTTTGTCATCTTATTTTTACTTTACTTGGATTTATCAGAGGTGCGCGCACAAATAATTAAACAAAATCCAAACAAATAATTATTGCGCGTTGTTATTGCGAGTGCTTTAAAAAAAATAATAATACACACTCGTTAGAGAAATTGGAAAAAAACCCCCCTCGCGTGTGCTGTAAAAAAAAATAATAATATTCACTCGCGTCGTAGGATGAATGATAAAGATGCCCATTCGCGCTGAGGAAGAAAAAATAAATAAATAAAACGCATTCGCATAACAAATTATCCTCTAATCTGTCCCAAGACCTTTGTGATTAACTGCCTCTTTCTTATCTACTGTAGGCATCGTATGACCATACAATGCTTGTGGTAAATAGATAAGGGCATCTGAATTTGTCCTATTGTGCTGAATGTTTAGATTGATTTTTTTGTAAACAGGCTGTCTTATGGGCATAACAGCTAAGACAGTTTGATTATTACAGAAGTTAATTTGGATTTTCACTGCGCAGTTCGACTTAATCAGAGTTGTGTTTTTGTATGTAAGTATTTTTAAATGGTAAGTGATTTTTGTGTCGTGTATTCAAATGTTCTTGGTTTAAGAAAGAATTTCTTTCACGTGTACGTCTACACTGTTCAACACAGGCCAGCTGTTTTGGCACTAAGTGAAACTCAGGTTGGAGTAAATACTGATTTATCAGAATTTGCTCTACATGGGTATAGCTTGGTGCCATTACTCTTTTCCCATCATGGCCTCGTGGTCTATGTTAGGAATGATATTGCTTGCCAGAGCCTTCCCCAATATGGGAAATGTTCCAACACGGACTTTAACTTCTTATGGTTCAAATTCACTGTCCGCAAGCATGTCTTTCATTATTGTTTTATTTACAGGAGTCCAAATCTTGACAGTAATTCGACTTGTAACGAGTTTGATGCACTGTCTGATTCCATCTCGAAAATTGTTTCCCTTTGTCGTCGCACTTAAATCGTTATTGCGGGCGATTTCAATGTACACAATTCCAACTGGCTCCGCTATTCTGGTCAGACAACACCCGAAGGAAGGTATGTCGAGCTCTTTGCCGGGTTACACCACCTTACCCAACTAATCGATGTGCCAACGCGTATACCGGATGTTGCTGGGCAAGCCGCCCATACTCTTGACTTGTTTCTTACTTCTCATCCTGATAAATATACCATTAGTGTAACTTCTCCATATGGCACTTCAGACCATTGTATCATTTCAGCTAATTTCTCATCCCCCACCCATCCAGTTAAAGAAAAACTTCCCACCATTACCGTTTGGCAGTACGAGAAAGCCAACTGGGACGGCCTGAATATCTTTTTCCGAAATTTTAACTGGTCACTATGCTTCTTCGATAGTGACATAGCAAGAGTTCTCAAAGATCTCGATATACACAAATCCGCTGGCCCGGATGGTATACCCCCGATTCTTCTGAAGAGGTGTTCTCCCACACTGGCAAAGCCACTGCGTAAGCTTTTCCATCGCTCCTACTCTTCTGGAATCTTTCCTAGAAGATGGAAAACAGCATTTGTCCAGCCTGTCCCTAAGAAAGGTGACCCATCCTCCCCCTCCTCCTACCGACCCATAGCACTGACATCCCTTCTTTCTAAGGTCATGGAAACACTGATTAACCGTCAGCTTAAGGAATATCTCGAAGATCGAAAGCTTCTCCATGACCGTCAGTACGGCTTCCGCAGCAACCGTTCCACTGGTGATCTGATGGCATATCTCACCGAACAGTGGAACAAATCTTTACATCGCTTTGGTAAAAGAAAGATTATTGCTCTTGATATCTCCAAGGCATTTGACAGAGTTTGGCATGAAGCTCTTTTATCGAAAATGCGTGGTTTTGGGATCGATGATACACTTGTTCGTTGGATTAGAAGCTATCTTCTGGATTCAAGTCTAATTCGCACAAAATAAATGCTGGTGTGCCCCAGGGCTCTGTTCTGTCTCCGACTCACTTCTTGAGTTTTATAAACGATCTTCTGTCTGTTACTTCTAATCCACTTAACTGTTTTGCTGACGACTCTACCCTCAGCTTTTCATATTCGTTCGATAATTCACGTCCTTCGCCTTCGGACGTACAATTGCAACGGTACCATATATCAAGCTCATTAAACTCCGATTTATACAGCATTGTCAAATGGGGTAATAGAAATCGTGTGGAGTTTAATGCTTCGAAAACTCAATGCTGTCTTTTGTCGTTAAAGCTAAACACTCCCCCAATGACATTGTCCATGAATGGCACTTACATCGAAGAAACCGAAAAGCTCTCAGTACTCGGTATGTGTGTCAACGACGACCTCCGTTGGAACGACCATATATTTGAGATCGCTAAGAATGCTGCAAAGTGCTTAGGTTTTCTGTATCGGTGTAAGAAGTATTTTTCCCCATCTGATCTGGCTACAATTTATAAAGCGTTTATACGCCCTAAACTCGAGTATAACTCCCACCTCTGGGCAGGTGCTTCGCAAATATCGCTTCACCTGCTTGTTAGAATACAAAATCGAGCGTTAAGATTGATAGGAAATAGAACTGCCGCTGAAACAATTGCCCCACTCGAACACCGACACAATGTTTCATGTCTTTCCTTATTTTATCGTTTCTTTTACAAAAAATGTTCACTCGAAGTAGCCAGTTGCATTCCTCCCCTTAAAAGTTTCTCCCGTAATACTCGTCTCGCAAGGAATGCTCATCAGTTCACCCTTGAGCCTAATTTCGGACGTACCGTGAAATATAGGGATTCTTTTTTTAGCCGAAAGACACGAATTTGGAATAGTTTACCCGGCGGGATTTTCCCTTGCCATTTTGATCTACAAACATTCAAAACCAATGTTAATCGGCACCTCCTTTCTCTCTCTACTCCCTATCTTCGTAATGCCCGCGCAGTGTGTTCTTCATTAAAAGGGAAACACATAATCTCTTGTGTAATGATAATAAGCACATAGTTCTAATTGTCACTATCACAACACAATATTCACTAAACAATTTCCTTAAATTAATATATTTTAATAAAACTTTCTATCAAAAACAATTTGTTTGCACCTAACCTATAACTTTAACTTGTTTTTTGGTATATGTTGTTGTTGTTGACGTTTTAGAAACTCACCTCCACCATACTCCTACATATCGAGCGGGATGTGTTCGAAATGTATTCCTTAAGGCTTAAGTTGATTTTCTTAGGTTTTCGAACTTGTGTACATGATTCCTTTTTTCGGGTGTTTCTTCATTCTTTCTTTTTGACAATTGGGTAAGGGGTGTAGAAAAGTAGGGGAATGAGGTAACGAATGGAAGAATGAAAATTTTAAGATTTTTTGTGGTTGAGCTTTGAAGTTTCTAGTTTGAGAAAGAAAATGCTATACACGGACTAAAAATAAGAACTTTTAAAATTGAAAACAATTCGCAGTCATGTTTTTAGTGGTAATGGATAGTTTTAATTGCTTTTTTTTTTTATTTTGCAAATTTCTTTAGAATAAAACAGCACAGCTTGTAGGAAAGCATTGGAAAAAAAACGTAAAAGTAAGTTCTAATTTATGCAGGTTTGGTCCAATGTCTTATCTGGTTGATTTAATATACATTTTAAGTCCACTTACACTTCGGATTCTTTCCAAAAATGGTGATTTCATTTAGTCAGTTTGAGTAACTGAAGACGTCAAATTTCGGGATGGCGCTTTTTATAATCAAGTATCTTCCAACACGCTAATTTCATGATGAAAAAGAAAAGGAAATTCAAAAGAAGAGGTCAATTATTGGACTACTACACTCTCAGAAGGCGTCAATTATTTGACAGTTCAGCACTACTTCACTCTCAGCTGGCGTCAATTTTTTGACTGTTCAGCACTACTACACATTCAGACGGCGTCAACTATTTGACAGTTCTAAACCAATACTTATTTTACCAGCTTGTAGGCATTGTCAAAAGAAGGCAGTAGATTTCCATCTTTATTGTATAGTTACTCTATGATAAAAACTTATCGTACATGGGATAAATAAATAAATTTACTAGCGTGACAGCTCCTTAAGGAGCCAAGGTCTAGTGACTTATACTCTCAACCATTGCTGTGTGTGTTGTTAATCTGCCAGAATGGAAGGGACCTACAGTTTACCGCCGAGTCCGAACGGCTACATGAGATGCACTTTTTCGAGATAAATTTTACTCTTGGAGGTTTTGTCAGTTCCTCGCAAGAGGCAGTACCTGGCTATGAGCTGGATTTGTACCCAGGCTCATTCGCTTAGCAGTCCGACACACTAACCACTAAGCCACGGGGCACTACAGCACATGGGATAGCTATCCCAGAATTTTTGACAGCTATCTTTTATTTTACTTTCTGTTTTAGTGATTAGTATTTAAAAAAAATAAGTTAAATGAAATAAATTAATAAAAACTTAATGAATTAATGAATAAATGAAAAATAAATGAAATGAAACTAATTCAATACACCATTCACATTCTTCTGCCATCATACATATGTTGTTATCTTCTTGCAATGTGTTGTTTGAGCAACATCCAAAACAAGTATGAAGCAAAATAAGAAAAACAAAAAATACAGACAAAGAGAAACGTCAAAAAAGTTGAAGTGACAATTCTACCCGTGCATTTTCTGGTTACTCTATTTCTATTTAATTATCTTCCCCTTTCGCACTCCAAGCATGCAAGGCAAACACGCACCGTGTAAGCCTCGACTTAGAGATTAGATTGCCGAACGATTTTCGTGGAATCGAAACACCAACAAATGACACCACTCTTCTTTTTTCTCTTCTAAAGCAAAGAAAGAAACAGAAACTGACTCAACTTTTTGATGAAATGTTAAGATTTATTTATGTATTAAGATTTGATAATTTATTTAAGTAAGAGAAGTGCTTAGAATACGGAATTAAGGACATAAATACACCACCTATAAATTCGAGATCATTTAGTGCATACAACGTGCCTATTGATACAGAGTTATTTAAAATTATCACAAAGAAAATAATGAATACACAACTATAACATGACTAGTAAATATGTAAATATGAAGTTCTCGTTTCGGTTTGTACATTGCAATTCGTGTAGACAATATTGTAAATCGTGTGTAAATTTTATTGTGCAATGAGAAAAAAGAATGTATACTACATAAATATCATATTCAAGATAAATAAATAAGGTGAGTTGAACATTTGGTTGTTTTTTTGTCTGGCCTATCTATTTCTCGCAAGCTTACTGTTCTAAATAATTTTAATTTTCCCGGTCTAAAGTGTTAGCACTCCAATTGTACGAAATGCCGTTTCTAATATAGCATGCGCACATTTAATTAAATCAATAACATAAGTTTAACCGAAAAACAAATTAATTTAACATTAACGCAAATTACTTTAACCCTTTAGCAAATAAGTTTAACCAAAAAGCAAATAAATTTAACATAAACGCAAATACATTTACACTAAACGCAAATGAATTTAACCTTTTAACACATATTTAAACGAATAGCAAATTTTCTTCGAAAAATTCTTTTAAAATATTCGTTTTTTTTTTTTTATAATTAACGCGCGAACAAGGGACTATTTGTTTATGTTTTAATGTAGAGCACACTGCGAGGCATTGTGAAGATAGGCAGGGGACAAATAGGAGGTGTCTATTAACATTGGTTTTGAATGCTTGCAGATCAAAATGGCAAGGTAAAATCTCGCCGGGTAAACTATTCCAAATTCGTGTTGTTAGGGTAAAAAAAGAATCCCTATATTTCACGGTACGTCCGAAACTGGGCTCAAGAGTAAACTGATGAGCATTCCTTGCGAGACGAGTATTACGGGAAAAACTTTTAAGGGGAGGAATGCAGCTGGCTACTTCGAGTAAACATTTTTTATAAAAGAAATGCTAAAATAAGGAAAGACATGAAACTGCGTCGATGTTCGAGAGGGGCAATTGTTTCAGCGGCAGTTCTATTTCCTATCAATCTTAACGATCGATTTTGTATTCTATGAAGCAGGTGAAGCGATGTTTGCGAAGCACCTGCCCCGAGACGGGAGTTACACTCGAGTTTAGGGCGTATAAACGCTTAACTGAAAGCTGTTCGGGGTCTTCGATGCAAGTGGCATTGGGGGTATGTTTAGCTTTAACGACAGAAGACAGCATTGAGTTTTCGAAGCATTAAACTCCACACGATTCCTATTACCCCATTTAACAATGCTGTATAAATCGTAGTTTAATGAGCTTGACATACGGTACCGTTGCAATTGTACGTCCGAAGGCGAAGGACGTGAATTATCGAACGAATATGAAAAGCTGAGGCACATTGCCTTTTAGAACGTAACTGGATTTTGGAAGTCTGTAGTTTGAAGAATTAGAATAACAGAACAAAAATGGGAAGAAGAAAACACCTCATCTACTGCACTTAAAGTGTTTTATTTGATCTAGTTGATTAGTTTCTTTTAAGATCTTAAGATTAGCAATTTTTTAGGAGATTTGAACTTAACTTTAAACCCCTTTTTTCTATGAGTACTTACGAGGCTTTAAAAAATTTCCTTTTCCTTTTCCTTTTAGCTTAGGTGCAGACAAATAAAAAAAGTAAGTAAGTTAGTTTTCCTCAAAGGAGGGAGTATGTATAATAATAGATCCGACCAACATAGTATCCACGACGTTAAATAGTTTTTAGTTGTTTTTGTTAACTTTTTCAAGTAATTTCAAGCTGTCCAAAGTTACTTAAAGTTGTTTAAAGTTAAGGAGTAACACAAAAATTTCATAAAGGGATGACAATGAGAGAGTTAAATAATTTCCCTCAAGTAAGAGATATTTAGGCACTTTGTATCAGCCAAAAATGTTCTGTCATAAACAGCTGTTATTTATTTGAATTTTAATTCATATATGAATATATATACTGGAAGTGAATATCACCAGAATCAGTAAATTTGAGCAAATAGGGCAACTTAAAGGTACATTAGGTAACTATTGAATCTTCAGTAAAGACCTTTAAACGAATGTATGTAAAGAAATAAATATGTACATATGCATTTGAAATTACTATTTAGAATTATTGTAATACAATCTCGATTGGAATTTATTTTAGTTTCACATTTGAAGTTTCTGTCATGCAGTTGGGTAACTACAACTTACTACAAAAGTGTCACTTTACTCTACTCCTCCAAAAATAAAGAATTTTTTCGAAGTTACTTGTAAAGTAAAGGAATACACATTTTATATTATACTAAACCCTAACACGCTGGGAAATAATTTTTTTCTTTTTTAAAACAAGACAAATGTGAGAAAACAAATTTGTCATCGCGAATTGCAATGTGATTATCACGAACATCCAACCTCTATTCGCGTTCTATAATGATCACCAACAATCACTAATACGAACAAATTGCGCGATTAATTTCAAAACCACCCTTGTTTTTGTTTATGTTGTGCTCTGATTTTTGCCAAAAAAAAAACCATCGTGTATCTTTTTTGATATATACGACGAAGCGAATTGTTTATTCGCTTTCCTGTTAGTGGCAATATTTTGCTTTTTTCGACTCTGTGGCAGGTGCGATGATTTGGGTCAAACAAAACGGGCAGTTGTGCAGTAGATAAGATGTTTGCTTTTTAAGCAGGAAGTTCGAATCTCAGTTTGGGAAGCAATCTTTCTAACTCCTAGTGCAAGATAGGACCGTCCCTGGGGTTTAAGTGAGAGAATAGTCACCTAATTCTTGATCTACTGCGCGAACAAAATTCTTTCTTATCTCTCTAAATCTTCTTTCTAGTCTCGTGCAACATCCGGTTGCATTCTAAGAGGCATTACGCCTTACAGACGCATAGTTAAAAAAAAAAACTATTGCGTATCTTTTTGTTGGGTACGGCGAATCGAAATGTTTACCTGACCTTTGCACTTGACCGTTATGGGAGTATTTACTTTTGAAACTTCGAAAAAGAGTGCACATTTTTGTTTGGAAGAGACAAAAATTGGCATAGGGATAGCAAAGGGTTATGATATTTTTGGTTGCCCCAAATGTTGCGATGTGGGTTTCAGCATGACAACCTTCACAAATGTTTACGTTAAATCGGATAGAAAGAAGAACGGCCAGCTACACGATTGGACGTCTCAGGACCCCGGTTGGCGTTTTGACGTCGGCGACTCTGACCTTTCCGTCCTGCCCTTCGACGACAGTCACGACGAGGAGCGTTGTCCTCGTGGATTAAAACGAGTTCGCCCACAGTGAAGTGGGTTGCTCCTGTACCCACTTGGACCTAGCTTGAAGGCCAAGCAGATACTCCCTGGACCACTTCTGCCAGAACTGCTGCTTGAGCCAGCATAGAAGCTGCCATCTTTTCAAGCAGGCCATTTGCTGTTCCGGCAAATTTTCTGGCGGGAGCGATCGCAAGCTACTGCCGATCAGTAGATGTGCTGGCGTTAGTGCGTCTCCATCTTTGGGTTTGCGTTTAGAGGGGTGATTGGCCTTGAATTGAGGATTGCCTCCACCTCGATGAGAACAGTGAGCAGCTCTTCGGTTATGGGAAGAGCGTTACCCACCCCTTTGCTGTAAAAGCGTTTTCCCCGCTTTCCCTGCCACCTCCCATAGGCTTGCGCTCTCAGTGGTATGAAGGCGAAGCTGAACCCTTCCTCTGCGCGTACCATTGAACTGCTTCTTTTCCTCCCTCAAACTCCTCTTGAACCTCCCTCAGGATCCTCTGAGCTCCCACGAAGTTCGTCCCGTTGTCGCAGTTGTTGCGAAGCAGGTTTCCACGGGGGAACTTCTTTGGGGCAGTAGAAGGGCGGCGGAACGCTTGTCGTTGCACGGGTATGCTTGACGGAATGGGGGTGGTTCTTGCCACTTCTACTGTTCCCTCCTGTTCGACAATCAAAATTATCGTGCCAAAAGGTAAAAAAAAAGTAAGGAAAGGAATAGGAAGGAAGAGGAGAAGGAAAACTACTCTAAAAGGTAAGGAAATTGTAACACAAACGCGAGGATCTTGGCGATATCCAAGGGAAAAACGCAAAGTAAGTAAAGTGCATAAAACAAGCTAAAACTAACCTAACTAAACGCTACAATAAAATAAAACTAATTAAGTAAAAAAAAAATTAAAAAAAAAATTTACTACCACCAATACAAACAAAAAATACTTAATCTAAACCCTATACTAGACCCTAATTTCTAACGCACCCTACATTTTTCTATCCACTGGATAACGCCATGCCAAATTCCAGACCCTCGTCTGATGTTGTTGACGAGGTCTGGCCAGCCCACCCAAGTATCAGGATACTTCCAAATGCTACCTTCTTGGCCGAAATTCTCGCAGGTAGCCCCTAAAATGACCAACCAGTCACACTTCTATGTCCGTAGGTCCGTCACCGTTTGTCCTACCAAACCTTACCTTGGGACAGCCCCGTCATGACTTCACACACCTTCAAGCTGTTTTAACAATCCATTAAAAAAATAATTCTTTTGTTTCACATATTAAATAAAAAAAAATTAAATTTTATTAACAGAAAAAAATTAATAAAGAAAAAAAAATTTAAGTAAATTTAGAATAAAAAAAATAAAAAAAAAACAAATCAAAAATTAAAAAAAAAACAGTGTTAAAAAATGTAAGATTCCAATAAGGTACCTTTAATGTCGAAATAATAAAATTTATACAAACAAAAAACCTCCCTCGTCGTCCTGCCCGGCAGCACTTCGAAGAACTTATGGTGTTTATTTAATAATTATGTTTGTTTAAATATATCCCTTTTTTAACACTACACACACTTGTAATTTAAAATTAATAATTTCATTTACTTGATAAAAATGTCGACGCGTTGACATGTCGCCAGCTCGTTTAAGATTTCCCTGCTGGTATTGGGATAAGACAAATTCGCCAAGCGCTCGATGTCAGCTTGCAATTGTTGTAGCGTTTCACCTCTTGCCTGGTAAACTTAAAGATCAAGTTTCTAGCTTTGGAAATTTATCTAACACAATAATCAATCCCTTTTTTTTCTTTTTATATACTTTTTTTTATAGACTATTATTAAATTCACTTTTTTGTTTTCTTTTTTTGTTGTTCTTTTTTTAAATTAATCACAAATTCTTAAGATACGTTTTATGTATATGTCCAACAATTCTCTTCAAAACCCCTTTTTTTTCTTCCTCACTCCAACGGAATATGCTTCTTTTCACTGGCAAGTAAAGGATTGTAATGAATCTAAATTTCAATTTCCATCATAAAATTCTAATAAAAAAATTCAAATCATTGGATTCTTTGGTTGATCCAAGTTGATATAAAGTCCCTTTTCACCTGTTGGGAGGAGAATGCAAGGAAACTTTAAGAGTGTGGAAAGAATTTTTTTTTTAAGAAGAAAAGTGATTTTTTTTTGAGAAAAAAAGGTGAATAAAAAGAAAAAAAAAATATTTAAAGAAAAACAGACAAAAAAGAGGAAAATTTGAAGAAAGAAGAAAAGGAATAGAAAAAGGAAAAAAAAACCATAAAGTTCATCAGTGCTGCCGGCAGAACGACGAAGAACGAACAAAAATCGTAAGTGTTTTTTTTGTGTGTTTCTACACTTTAGAGTTGAAGGGAACATAAAGGTCCCTTATTTGTTTTAAACAAATATTTTGTTTAACACTTGTTTTTTTTATTATTATTTTTTTTATTTTCTTCATAGTTTTTTTTGATAACCTTTTTTATTTTAATTTTTAATTGACGTTTGTATTAATTTTAATTCTTTTTTTTAAATAATAATACTAAATTTTTGTTTGTATTATGTGACGTAAAATAAATTTTATTTATGGATTGCTAAAACAGCTTGAAGGTGTGCGAAGTCATGACGGGGTCGTCCCAAGGTAAGATTTGGTATGACAAACGGTGACGGACCAACGGACATGGAAGTGTGACTGGTTGGTCGTATTAGGGGCTACCTTCGAGAATTTCGGCCAAGAAGGTAGCATTTGGAAGTATCCTTCTGATACTTGGGTGGGCTGGCCAGACCTCGTCAACTACATCAGACGAGCGTCTGGAATTTAGCATGGTGATGTCCAGGGGAGAAGAAAAAGTAGGCAGCATTAGGATTAGGGTCTATTACAGGGTTTTAGATTCTTCTTCTTCTTAGGTGGCGCTACAGTCCGGAGTGGACCTGGGCGCCACCTCAGAAGAACAACCAACAAGCTTCTCCAGCCAGCTCGGTCCCTAGCTTGCTGTCTCCAGTTTTGCACGTGGAGTCGGTTGAGGTCCTCTTCCACTTGTGTGCGCCACCTGAGTCTCGGTTTTCCTCTACTGCGCCGTCCCTCTGGGGTGGATTCGAAGATTTTCCGGACCGGAGCATTAATGTCCATCTGCTCTATATGACCCAGCCATCTGAGACGTTGAATTTTTACTCTTTTGGCTACAATACAGCAAAAAAGATCTTGTAGGCGATGTTGAGGAAACTGATACCCCTATAGTTGGTGCAGCTCAGAGGGTCTCCTTTTTTTAGGTTCGGGCAAAGTATGCTGAGATTCCATTCCATTCTTGCTTATGAGTTGGTGCATACTTATAGCTAAGTCGTTGTGGTGGCCGTGTAAAACCCAGCACTTCAGTCGCGGCTTCCCTGATGGCATTTTGGCAATGTTGCCACTGGTTCTCAATACTTGATGCTGGCGGAAAAGGATCTGGAGATTTCTTGCAATTGCAGCCGTCCGACGTTAAACTTCCTCACAGTATTACCTCTTTTTGGCGTGGGTCGTGATATTCTAAGTCGTACCTTAGCTACAACGAGGTAGTGGTCCGAGTCAATGTTTGCCCCTCGGAAAGTTCGGACATCCATCATACTGGAGTAGTGCCTTGCATCGATCGCAATGTGGTCAATTTGGTTGACAGTGCATTGATCAGGGGTTTTAGATTAAATATTTTTTTTAGTAGTTATATATTTTTGGTGATGGGATTTATTTTTATTTTTTTTTAGTTTTATTAGTTTTATTTTATCGTAGATTTTTAGCCAGGTTATTTTTTAATTATTAATAATTGCACTTTATTTACTTTGCGTTTTTTACTTGGATATCGCCAAGATCCTCGCGTTTGTGTTACAATTTCCTTCCCTTTTAGAGTAGATTTTTCCTTCTCCTCTTCCTTGCTTTTCCCATCCTTATTTTTTTTTTTTTGCTTTGGCACGATAATTTTGTTTGCCGAACAGGAGGGAACAGTGGAAGCGGCAAGAACCACCCGCAATCCGTCGAGCCTAGCCGTGCAACGACAAGCGTGCCGCCGCCCTTCTACTGCACCAAAGAAGTTACCCTGTGGAAACCTGCTTCGCAACACAGTGAATCGTGTTGGGAACTCCTCGGCGACAGATAAACCTTTTAAGGGCGAGAATAAAACATTCAGAAGACAGATTAGAAGCTAGTTCAAAATGCACAGCTTTTGGTGTAAAACAAACAAAGACAAAAATATAGGTTTGTTCGGTGGCCGGCCACGAACTTTAAGAGTGGTATAAACCAGACCACAGAAATCAACACCGCATATCAAAAAGGGTCGTTGCGCTCGCAATCGATCGGCTGAGAGGTTACCCATTATTTGTGTCATCAATTTCAGTTTGTATTTGAAACAATGTATACATTTTCGCACGACCTTTTGGCATGCTTCTTTGGCGTTTATTAGCCAAATCTTTTCTCGAAACAATGCAGACACAGCTTGAGGTCCAGCATGGTAATTTTTTCTATGTAAGTACGTTAAGTACGTTTTCACAAATGGTGAATTTTTAGTTAATAAAAGTTGGAGACATCGTGCTCAATCGGTGCGTTCAAAAGACGACCACCGACGACGACGCGAGTATGAGAAACCGTTCTCAGTATAATCAAGAATTTATGGATTGAGCCTTTGAATACTGTTTTGCAGAGTCTTTATTTTTCAGTTTTTTTAAGAGTGAAAGCTTTTGAGCTGATCGGACGTGTTAAGAAGTTGGTGCGAAAATGTATTGTTTAAATTAAATATTATTTATCGAAATTTTGTGGATATGGAAGAAAGTGTAAAAAATGCGATGAAGTTTTTGGTAAAAGACAAATTTCAATTAAATGCGGTGGTCAATGCTTATTTCATGAAAAATGAACGGGTATATCTAAATATGATGCAAACACTGTGCGGTCAAATAAAAACATTATGTTTATCTGTGACACCTGTTTATTAAAAGGCCCGGTTACTAATTTATAGATAAAGATCAAATTTTCGAGCGCTTGGAAGATATCCTTAAATCGGTCGATATGAACAAAGCCTTTATTAAAAAAAACTAGAAAAAGCAGTGTGCGAAATCTTAGATAAACTCAACTCATTAAAGGTACATAGTGAAAAACAAAAGAAACTGATAGAAACAAGGAAACATATGCGAGCCAACTTAAAAATCGATCTAAAGTTATTCTTTATTTAATTATTATTTATTATATTTTTATTAACAAAGCAGAGCGTTGCATCATATGAAATTAAAACACAGGTTATTAGAAAACCAAAGCTTTTTATTACTGGTGTGAAGAAGAAATTGGAAGAAGTTTAATGGCACAAAATAAAATGCTGAATAAGAGTGAGATGAAATGTTTTAAGATCATGAAAGTTGAAAAAGAGTTGATGATGAAAAACTTCTCTGCGTAGAACAATCTGGTTTTAGACATGGCCACTCCTGTGAGACTTCTGTTTCAGTTTAATACGTTACCACTGGTGGGGCGTATTATACAATGAGAAGTCGTTTAATTGATTGTAAAAACTATTCTCTGCTGTTCCTTTTTTCTAGTTTTTTCTTTTGTCTCTATTGAGATCTCCTGGTACATATTTTCAATCTCTTTATATTCGTCCTGTTTCAGGTATTCCGATTCGTCTAAAGAGGTGGCGTATGAAATGATGTCATGGTGTATCTCTACAATATCTCTCCAATACTGATCTAGTGTTTTCAAGTATTGTTCGTATAAGAGATTTGAAAGTGACTGTGTTAAGCCTTCCTTCAGCTTGTTGTATAGACGTACAAACACAGCAATTTTGTTTTTCTGCCGTTTGTAACGTTGTTGTTGTGGATTCGTTGCATCTTGTTTTCTGTTTATTTCTTCCTCCTTTTTGTTATCTTCTATTGATACTTCACGAGCTTCCTCAATCAGTTTGAGCATTTCTTCGTATACAGTGTTAATTTTATCGAAATATCCTTAATCCAGATATGACTGTTCCTCCTCCTTGTAGACTTCATGTATTACTTTGTCATTTAAGACAAATTTATCCCATTGTTCCTTTAAGGCTTGACGTTGCCTTGTAAGGTACTCCGGTGTTATTTGTATTTTTGGTGATTTTTCAAAGTTTTTTAAGAGATTTTTAATCAGTTCTCCAGTTTCTTCCTGCTTTTCCATTATTTTTCCATTGTTGACACTAGGTTTACTTGCTTGCTTTGTTTAGATTATTTTTCTTGACTTCTTGCTGTAAGCCCCAAGAACGCTTGTATATAGAACGCTTGTAAATTGGTTTTAATCGATGACTTCTTAGTGTAAGCCCTAAGAACGCTTGTAAATTGCTTGCTAAAATCTTCTTTTGGTTGAGCCCCCAAATGTTTCAGTTTAATACGTTACCACTGGTGGGGCGTATTAAACAATGAGAAGTTCTTTAATTGATTGTAAAAACTATTCTCTGCTGTTCCTTTTTTCTAGTTTTTTCTTTTGTCTCTATTGAGATCTCCTGGTACATATTTTCAATCTCTTTATATTCGTCCTGTTTCAGGTATTCCGATTCGTCTAAAGAGGTGGCGTATGAAATGATGTCATGGTGTATCTCTACAATATCTCTCCAATACTGATCTAGTGTTTTCAAGTATTGTTCGTATAAGAGATTTGAAAGTGACTGTGTTAAGCCTTCCTTCAGCTTGTTGTATAGACGTACAAACACAGCAATTTTGTTTTTCTGCCGTTTGTAACGTTGTTGTTGTGGATTCGTTGCATCTTGTTTTCTGTTTATTTCTTCCTCCTTTTTGTTATCTTCTATTGATACTTCACGAGCTTCCTCAATCAGTTTGAGCATTTCTTCGTATACAGTGTTAATTTTATCGAAATATCCTTAATCCAGATATGACTGTTCCTCCTCCTTGTAGACTTCATGTATTACTTTGTCATTTAAGACAAATTTATCCCATTGTTCCTTTAAGGCTTGACGTTGCCTTGTAAGGTACTCCGGTGTTATTTGTATTTTTGGTGATTTTTCAAAGTTTTTTAAGAGATTTTTAATCAGTTCTCCAGTTTCTTCCTGCTTTTCCATTATTTTTCCATTGTTGACACTAGGTTTACTTGCTTGCTTTGTTTAGATTATTTTTCTTGACTTCTTGCTGTAAGCCCCAAGAACGCTTGTATATAGAACGCTTGTAAATTGGTTTTAATCGATGACTTCTTAGTGTAAGCCCTAAGAACGCTTGTAAATCGCTTGCTAAAATCTTCTTTTGGTTGAGCCCCCAAATGTTTCAGTTTAATACGTTACCACTGGTGGGGCGTATTAAACAATGAGAAGTTCTTTAATTGATTGTAAAAACTATTCTCTGCTGTTCCTTTTTTCTAGTTTTTTCTTTTGTCTCTATTGAGATCTCCTGGTACATATTTTCAATCTCTTTATATTCGTCCTGTTTCAGGTATGGTGACTTCTTGGTGTAAGCCCCAAGAACGCTTGTATATAGAACGCTTGTAAATTGGTTTTAATCGACGACTTCTCATTGTTTAATACGTCCCACCAGTGGTAACGTATTAAACTGAGACATTTTCTTTGTGCTGGATCATGAACCAATGGAAAACGGAAGTAGAAGTAAGAAATGTTGTTTTGGCTATATTCCTGGACCTTCATCGAGCTTTTGAGAACATTGATAGGACAATTCTGGTGAAGAAACTTTACAAATACGGCATTCGGGAAAAAATAACTTGAATGGTTTAAAAGCTACTTGTCAAACAGAAAACAAAGAGTCAAAATAAATGAAACGTTCTCAAGCCATCTGGATATCCAAATACTAATATTTGAAATACAATGCGTTGGTTAAATAAATAAATAAATTTATTGGCGCGACAGCTCCTTAAGGAGCCAAGGCCTAGTGACTTATACTCTCAACCATTCCTGTGTGTGTTCTTATTCTGCAAGAATGGAAGGGACCTACAGTTCACCGCCGAATCCGAACGGCTACATGAGATGCACTTTTCCGAGACAAATTTTACTCTTGGAGGTTTTGTCAGTTCCTCGCAAGAGGTAGTACCCCGGAAAAAAAGATGGCTATGAGCTGGATTTGAACCCAGGCTCATTCTCTTAGCAGTCCGACACACTAACCACTAAGCCACGGGGCACAACACAATGCTTTGGTTATGGTTTTAAAAATAAAGCTAAATTTGTATTCTATTTATTTGCAGAACAACGTAGAGTACATAACCAATGAGAGATATGCAGTAAGAAATGCTAAAGACTTTCGGTTACCTCTGATCATGATGGTTCTTCTAATAAGAACTGTGGACCATTGAACCAAATTGACGTTTTGAGCTCAGCAAACATTGCAGCCTCTTGACACAATGTCTGATGGATTTTCTTTTGTTGGCACATGTTTCCATGATACTTGTTTTGTCCACTCTTGGATGTCGGACACTCTATTTGCAACAAAAGTTGCAAGCGCAGGTGAATGTGTTTTTATCCAATGCAGTTATTTCAGAATCGGTCCATAAAACAACTTGTTCAACGTCTAAATTCAACATTGCCTCTACTCTTGTCCATAATTTAGCAAGTGTATGCGCTGCGCAAGTTCTAATCGCAGAAGCGATTTAGTTTTCAAAGGGGCCACCTTTTTGAATTAGTAGCGCCGACTTGATACCGGCCGTGCTTTGGCTTCGGATGTATATACAACAACCGTAAGCTCTAGTCGATGCATCGGCAAACCCATGAACTTGTATTTTGGCGTTTGAATGAGTTTCAACAAACCTTGGAATTTTTATTTCGCCAAGTTAAGATAAATTGGTTTTAAAGTTTTGCCAACTTGTATCAAGGCGCAATGGAATCGATTCATCCCAATCAATTTTTGCAATCCAAAGTTCTAGCAGCTTGAAGGTATGTGAAGTCATGATGGGGCCGTCCCAAGGTAAGATTTGGTATGACAAACGGTGACGGACCAACGGACATGGAAGTGTGACTGGTTGGTCGTATTAGGGGCTTCCTTCGAGAATTTCGGCCAAGAAGGTAGCATTTGGAAGTATCCTTCTGATACTTGGGTGGGCTGGCCAAACCTCGTCAACTACATCAGACGAGCGTCTGGAATTTAGCATGGTGGAGAAGAAAAAGTAGGGTCCATTAGGATCTAGTATACGGTTTTAGATTCTTCTTCCGGAGTGGACCTGGGCGCCACCTCAGAAGAACAACCAACAAGCTTCTCCAGCCAGCTCGGTCCCTAGCTAGCTGTCTCCAGTTTCGCACGTGGAGTCGGTTGAGGTCCTCTTCCACTTGTGTGCGCCACCTGAGTCTCGGTCTTCCTCTACTGCGCCGTCCCTCTGGGGTGGATTCGAAAATTTTCCGGGCCGGAGCATTGATGTCCATCCGCTCTATATGACCCAGCCATCTGAGACGTTGAATTTTTACTCTATTCGAAGATTTTCCGGCCCGGAGCATTGATGCCCATCTGCTCTATATGACCCAACCATCTGAGACGTTGAATTTTTACTCTTTTGGCTAGGTCTGTGTCGCTGTACAGCCGGTTCAGTTCTTCATTGTATCTTCTCCACTCTCCGTTAATGCATACGGGACCAAGAATCACCCGGAGAATCTCTCTCTCGAAGCAGCTAAAAGCGTTCTCATCCGGTTTTGACTACGTCCATACGTCTGCACCATAGAGCAGGACTGGAATGTTGAGGGTCTTATAAAGGGAAAATGTAGTTGCCCGAGAGAGGGCTTTTTTACCGAATAGCTTGCGTTTTCCTTCGTCATTTTATACAGGCGGAAGAGCTTGTCAGGAAATCGATGAAAAGGTAATGGGTATCGATTTGAAGTTCTTGGATTTTTTCCAAGATCTGCCGTAATGAGAATATTTGGTCTATAGTGGACTTTCCTGGCCTAAAACCGCACTGATATGGACCTATCAGGTTGTTGACGAATGGCTTTAGGCGTTCACACAATACAGCAGAAAAGATCTTGTAGGCGATGTTGAGGAGACTGATACCCCTATAGTTGGTGCAGCTCAGAGGGTCTCCTTTTTTTAGGATCGGTCAAATTATGCTGAGATTCCATTCATCGGGCATGCTTTCTTCTAACCATATCTTGCTTATGAGTTGGTGCATACTTAGCCTATATATATATATATATTATACTCGCCTGCAGCTTTGAAGAGCTCGGCAGCTAGGCCATCGGCTCCGGCGGCTTTGTTGCTCTTAAGTTTAGATATAGCTAGCTTCATTTCATACAGATGTGGTGGTCGGAATTGTTGATCTACTCCGTCCAGATAAAGTGGACCATTCTGCCTGACAGCGGAATTCGTTTCGTCATCGCCGTTATACAGTCTGCAGAAATGGTTTTTCCATATTCTCAACATCGACTGAGATTCCACTACGATGTTCCCTTGATCGTCTTTGCAAGCTTCAGTACGAGCTCTGCAGCTTTGACAGTTTTTTTTTACCTTTTGTAAAAACTTTCGAACTTCATTCCTGCAATAACAGCTTTCCATTTCCTCGATCGCGTGCTTCTCATGATCCCTTTTTTCTTTCAAAGAAGTCGGTGTTCTTCTTTCCTTTTCTGCTCGTAGAACGCATTGGTTCTGTTCCTTTTTCCACTTTGATTTTTAACAATTTTTTGGTTCGCAGGCACGTTATTTTCCCAAACTTGGACTTTTTGTGTATATGGATACAAGATTCGGGTTAAAGTTTATATTTTTACGGACATTACTACCAAACACGTCTATTCACTCTCTAGACATATATAATATAGTAAAAATAAATTGCACGACTGGTTCGCACGTACTTGCTCTTATGTGCGGTAACATCGTCGAATAAAATTTGATAACGTAAGTTTTTATTCGTTTTTTTTGTGACTTGTGAAAAAAGTACGTAAGAGAGTTTTCAGCGGAAAAATTTAAACGCCATTTTATTTCTATAAAAAATGTGGAACAGTGTGATTTTTTTTTTCAAAATAATAAGAAGCTAGAAGGTTCATTTAACAATAATTTACTTTTGAAATTAAATTAATTAAAATAGGGAGTTTACAATTTTGTTTTCTTGATTAAAATTTTTGCATTCAGTAGGTAAGCGAGTATTTTTTTTATTTGTTAGTTGTTTTTACGTGTTTATGTGTTTATCATAGGCGTCCTCATTATTTATTATATATGCTGTATGCTGTTATGATCATGAAATGCTTTAAAATAAATAACGATAGGTTAATTACAATATATATACAATACCGTCATAACATCACATAATTATGCTATAATTTAATTGGCACATATGTTGGTTTTACTTCAAAACCTCCTACCACCTTTTCTGATGCATTTATAGATACACTTACGCTGGTACTTTTGTAGACGATGGCTGAAGCAATAACTTTGCGAAATGCTGTTTTTCAAGATATTGACAATTTTCATCAACTTTTGCATTTAGAATTTCAAAGAAGGAATAAATTAAATATAATAAAAAACAAGGATATGTCTTACAATATAAATATCTTAGAAGGGTAACTTCTAAGATATTTATATTGTAAGATATATCTTTGTATTATGGGAGGAAAATATGCCAAATCTAATTCTTTTTTTTTAATAACTAGGCATTTACATTTGTTCGGATTGAGAACCAACTGAAGCCCAATTGGAGTTCCTGGTTAAGACTGGAAGAACAGTTTTCGATAAGTCCTAAAGGACAGCTTCTATAGATTTGGATGTCTTCGGCATAAAAGTGCTTGGAGGCCTGAGTTATCATGAACGCTATTTCGTCTATTGACAGTGAGAAAATAAGTAGGGACAGAATTGATCCTGGGGAACCCCTTCTTGTGCATGTAAAAACTGTGACACTATTATTCAAACGTACGGCCTGCTTTCATTCTACCTGTAAACCATGGTTTAACTTCACTTGTCCTATTTTTGTTGTTAATGGAACATATTGATTAAATATAAATAATACATTCAGATTAGTGTTTAAAAATTCGACTTGTTCATCTGGCATAGGATAGATGTCACTCCATGCTATCGAATTAATATGGCTTATAAAAGATCAAATATCAATATTTTTGAAGTCTCTAAACTAAATTCTGGAACAACGGGAGCTGTTATTGGTGTTGAAGTCGTAAGTCAGGAATATAAGATCCTTACCTTACCTACAGTCCTGGGTGGACCTGGGCCTTAACCAATAAGCTTCTCCAGCCAGTTCGGTCACTAGCTAGCTGCCTCCAGTTATGCACGTGGAGTCGGTTGATGTCCTCTTCTACTTGTGTGCGCCACTTGAGTCTCGGTCTTCTTGTGCTAAGCCATTCCTCTGGGGTGTATTCGAAGATTTTCCGGCCCGGAGCATTGATGCCCATCTGCTCTATATGACCCAACCATCTGAGACGTTGAATTTTTACTCTTTTGGCTAGGTCTGTGTCGCTGTACAGCCGGTTCAGTTCTTCATTGTATCTTCTCCACTCTCCGTTAATGCATACGGGACCAAGAATCACCCGGAGAATCTCTCTCTCGAAGCAGCTAAAAGCGTTCTCATCCGGTTTTGACTACGTCCATACGTCTGCACCATAGAGCAGGACTGGAATGTTGAGGGTCTTATAAAGGGAAAATGTAGTTGCCCGAGAGAGGGCTTTTTTACTGAATAGCTTGCGTTTTCCTTCGTCATTTTATACAGGCGGAAGAGCTTGTCAGGAAATCGATGAAAAGGTAATGGGTATCGATTTGAAGTTCTTGGATTTTTTCCAAGATCTGCCGTAATGAGAATATTTGGTCTATAGTGGACTTTCCTGGCCTAAAACCGCACTGATATGGTCCTATCAGGTTGTTGACGAATGGCTTTAGGCGTTCACACAATACGGCAAAAAAGGTGTTGTAGGCGATGTTGGGGAGACTGATACTCCTTAGTTGGTGCAGTTCAGAGGGTCTCCTTTTTTAAGGATCGGACAAATTATGCCGAGATTCCATTCATCGGGCATGCTTTCTTCCTACCATATCTTGCTCATGAGTTGGTGCATACTTAGCGAAGTCATCGCCTGCAGGTTAGAAAAGCTCGGAAGCTAGGCCATCGGTTTCGGAATTGTTGGTCTACTTCGCCTAGATAAAATGGACCATTCTGCCTGACAGTGGATTTCGTTTCTCCATCGCCGTTATATAGTCTGCAGAAATGGTTTTTCCATATTCCCAGCATCGACTGAGATTCCACTACGATGTTCCCTTGATCGTCTTTGCAAGCTTCAGTACGAGCTCTGCAGCTTTGACAGTTTTTTTTTTACCTTTTGTAAAAACTTTCGAACTTCATTCCTGCAATAACATCTTTCCATTTCCCCGATCGCGTGCTTCTCATGATCCCTTTTTTCTTTCTAAGAAGTCGGTGTTCTTCTTTTCTCTTCTGCTCGTAGAACGCATTGGTTCTGGTCCTTCTCTGCAGCGAGGTAGTGGTCCGAGTCAATGTTGGCCCCTCGGAAAGTTCGGACATCCATCATACTGGAGTAGTGCCTTGCATCGATCACAATGTGGTCAATCTGGTTGACAGTTGATTGATCAGGGGATCTCCATGTCCCTTTGTGAATGTTGAGGTGTGGGAACTTGGTACTAGCTATTACAATATGTCGCCCCGTGGTTGTTTTAGTTAAAGTTGCTGCTATTTGTTTCATCGTTGCAGGTGTGTATGGATTTGTTGCAGGAGTAGCTAACATACCTATCAGCTATTTTTTAAGTTGCTGGGGTAGATACCACCTCCAAGCATAATTGTATAGAGATGGGAATTACAATCTCTTGAAAGGGCGTGACACATCCAAAAAAATGTATAATATAAATTTTAATTTGGATTTAGTTATGACTCGCACTTTGATTTTTAACAATTTTTTGGTTCGCAGGCACGTTATATTCCCAAACTTGGACTTTTTGTGTATATGGATACAAGATTCGGGTTAAAGTTTATATTTTTACGGACATTACTATCAAACACGTCTATTCACTCTCTAGACATTTATAATATAGTAAAAATAAATTGCACGACTGGTTCGCACGTACTTGCTCTTATGTGCGGTAACATCGTCGAATAAAATTTGATAACGTAAGTTTTTATTCGTTTTTTTTTGTGACTTGTGAAAAAGTACGTAAGAGAGTTTTCAGCGGAAAAATTTAAACGCCATTTTATTTCTATAAAAAAATGTGGAACAGTGTGATTTTTTTTTTCAAAATAATAGGAAGCTAGAAGGTTCATTTAACAATAATTTACTTTTGAAATTAAATTAATTAAAATAGGGAGTTTACAATTTTGTTTTCTTGATTAAAATTTTTGCATTCAGTAGGTAAGCGAGTATTTTTTTTATTTGTTAGTTGTTTTTACGTGTTTATGTGTTTATCATAGGCGTCCTCATTATTTATTATATATGCTGTATGCTGTTATGATCATGAAATGCTTTAAAATAAATAACGATAGGTTAATTACAATATATATACAATACCGTCATAACATCACATAATTATGCTATAATTTAATTGGCACATATGTTGGTTTTACTTCAAAACCTCCTACCACCTTTTCTGATGCATTTATAGATACACTTACGCTGGCACTTTTGTAGACGATGGCTGAAGCAATAACTTTGCGAAATGCTGTTTTTCAAGATATTGACAATTTTCATCAACTTTTGCATTTAGAATTTCAAAGAAGGAATAAATTAAATATAATAAAAAACAAGGATATGTCTTACAATATAAATATCTTAGAAGGGTAACTTCTAAGATATTTATATTGTAAGATATATCTTTGTATTATGGGAGGAAAATATGCCAAATCTAATTCTTTTTTTTTAATAACTAGGCATTTACATTTGTTCGGATTGAGAACCAACTGAAGCCCAATTGGAGTTCCTGGTTAAGACTGGAAGAACAGTTTTCGATAAGTCCTAAAGGACAGCTTCTATAGATTTGGATGTCTTCGGCATAAAAGTGCTTGGAGGCCTGAGTTATCATGAACGCTATTTCGTCTATTGACAGTGAGAAAATAAGTAGGGACAGAATTGATCCTGGGGAACCCCTTCTTGTGCATGTAAAAACTGTGACACTATTATTCAAACGTACGGCCTGCTTTCATTCTACCTGTAAACCATGGTTTAACTTCACTTGTCCTATTTTTGTTGTTAATGGAACATATTGATTAAATATAAATAATACATTCAGATTAGTGTTTAAAAATTCGACTTGTTCATCTGGCATAGGATAGATGTCACTCCATGCTATCGAATTAATATGGCTTATAAAAGATCAAATATCAATATTTTTGAAGTCTCTAAACAAAATTCTGGAACAACGGGAGCTGTTATTGGTGTTGAAGTCGTAAGTCAGGAATATAAGATCCTTACCTTACCTACAGTCCTGGGTGGACCTGGGCTTTAACCAATAAGCTTCTCCAGCCAGTTCGGTCACTAGCTAGCTGCCTCCAGTTATGCACGTGGAGTCGGTTGATGTCCTCTTCTACTTGTGTGCGCCACTTGAGTCTCGGTCTTCTTGTGCTAAGCCATTCCTCTGGGGTGTATTCGAAGATTTTCCGGCCCGGAGCATTGATGCCCATCTGCTCTATATGACCCAACCATCTGAGACGTTGAATTTTTACTCTTTTGGCTAGGTCTGTGTCGCTGTACAGCCGGTTCAGTTCTTCATTGTATCTTCTCCACTCTCCGTTAATGCATACGGGACCAAGAATCACCCGGAGAATCTCTCTCTCGAAGCAGCTAAAAGCGTTCTCATCCGGTTTTGACTACGTCCATACGTCTGCACCATAGAGCAGGACTGGAATGTTGAGGGTCTTATAAAGGGAAAATGTAGTTGCCCGAGAGAGGGCTTTTTTACCGAATAGCTTGCGTTTTCCTTCGTCATTTTATACAGGCGGAAGAGCTTGTCAGGAAATCGATGAAAAGGTAATGGGTATCGATTTGAAGTTCTTGGATTTTTTCCAAGATCTGCCGTAATGAGAATATTTGGTCTATAGTGGACTTTCCTGGCCTAAAACCGCACTGATATGGTCCTATCAGGTTGTTGACGAATGGCTTTAGGCGTTCACACAATACGGCAAAAAAGGTGTTGTAGGCGATGTTGGGGAGACTGATACTCCTTAGTTGGTGCAGTTCAGAGGGTCTCCTTTTTTTAGGATCGGACAAATTATGCCGAGATTCCATTCATCGGGCATGCTTTCTTCCTACCATATCTTGCTCATGAGTTGGTGCATACTTAGCGAAGTCATCGCCTGCAGGTTTGAAAAGCTCGGAAGCTAGGCCATCGGTTTCGGAATTGTTGGTCTACTTCGCCCAGATAAAATGGACCATTCTGCCTGACCATCGGATTTCGTTTCTCCATCGCCGTTATACAGTCTGCAGAAATGGTTTTTCCATATTCCCAGCATCGACTGAGATTCCACTACGATGTTCCCTTGATCGTCTTTGCAAGCTTCAGTACGAGCTCTGCAGCTTTGACAGTTTTTTTTTTACCTTTTGTAAAAACTTTCGAACTTCATTCCTGCAATAACATCTTTCCATTTCCCCGATCGCGTGCTTCTCATGATCCCTTTTTTCTTTCTAAGAAGTCGGTGTTCTTCTTTTCTCTTCTGCTCGTAGAACGCATTGGTTCTGGTCCTTCTCTGCAGCGAGGTAGTGGTCCGAGTCAATGTTGGCCCCTCGGAAAGTTCGGACATCCATCATACTGGAGTAGTGCCTTGCATCGATCACAATGTGGTCAATCTGGTTGACAGTTGATTGATCAGGGGATCTCCATGTCCCTTTGTGAATGTTGAGGTGTGGGAACTTGGTACTAGCTATTACAATATGTCGCCCCGTGGTTGTTTTAGTTAAAGTTGCTGCTATTTGTTTCATCGTTGCAGGTGTGTATGGATTTGTTGCAGGAGTAGCTAACATACCTATCAGCTATTTTTTAAGTTGCTGGGGTAGATACCACCTCCAAGCATAATTGTATAGAGATGGGAATTACAACCTCTTGAAAGGGCGTGACACATCCAAAAAAATGTATAATATAAATTTTAATTTGGATTTAGTTATGACTCGCACTTTGATTTTTAACAATTTTTTGGTTCGCAGGCACGTTATATTCCCAAACTTGGACTTTTTGTGTATGTGGATACAAGATTCGGGTTAAAGTTTATATTTTTACGGACATTACTATCAAACACGTCTATTCATTCTCTAGACATTTATAATATAGTAAAAATAAATTGCACGACTGGTTCGCACGTACTTGCTCTTATGTGCGGTAACATCGTCGAATAAAATTTGATAACGTAAGTTTTTATTCGTTTTTTTTTTGTGACTTGTGAAAAAGTACGTAAGAGAGTTTTCAGCGGAAAAATTTAAACGCCATTTTATTTCTATAAAAAATGTGGAACAGTGTGATTTTTTTTTCAAAATAAAAGGAAGCTAGAAGGTTCATTTAACAATAATTTACTTTTGAAATTAAATTAATTAAAATAGGGAGTTTACAATTTTGTTTTCTTGATTAAAATTTTTGCATTCAGTAGGTAAGCGAGTATTTTTTTTATTTGTTAGTTGTTTTTACGTGTTTATGTGTTTATCATAGGCGTCCTCATTATTTATTATATATGCTGTATGCTGTTATGATCATGAAATGCTTTAAAATAAATAACGATAGGTTAATTACAATATATATACAATACCGTCATAACATCACATAATTATGCTATAATTTAATTGGCACATATGTTGGTTTTACTTCAAAACCTCCTACCACCTTTTCTGATGCATTTATAGATACACTTACGCTGGTACTTTTGTAGACGATGGCTGAAGCAATAACTTTGCGAAATGCTGTTTTTCAAGATATTGACAATTTTCATCAACTTTTGCATTTAGAATTTCAAAGAAGGAATAAATTAAATATAATAAAAAACAAGGATATGTCTTACAATATAAATATCTTAGAAGGGTAACTTCTAAGATATTTATATTGTAAGATATATCTTTGTATTATGGGAGGAAAATATGCCAAATCTAATTCTTTTTTTTAATAACTAGGCATTTACATTTGTTCGGATTGAGAACCAACTGAAGCCCAATTGGAGTTCCTGGTTAAGACTGGAAGAACAGTTTTCGATAAGTCCTAAAGGACAGCTTCTATAGATTTGGATGTCTTCGGCATAAAAGTGCTTGGAGGCCTGAGTTATCATGAACGCTATTTCGTCTATTGACAGTGAGAAAATAAGTAGGGACAGAATTGATCCTGGGGAACCCCTTCTTGTGCATGTAAAAACTGTGACACTATTATTCAAACGTACGGCCTGCTTTCATTCTACCTGTAAACCATGGTTTAACTTCACTTGTCCTATTTTTGTTGTTAATGGAACATATTGATTAAATATAAATAATACATTCAGATTAGTGTTTAAAAATTCGACTTGTTCATCTGGCATAGGATAGATGTCACTCCATGCTATCGAATTAATATGGCTTATAAAAGATCAAATATCAATATTTTTGAAGTCTCTAAACTAAATTCTGGAACAACGGGAGCTGTTATTGGTGTTGAAGTCGTAAGTCAGGAATATAAGATCCTTACCTTACCTACAGTCCTGGGTGGACCTGGGCCTTAACCAATAAGCTTCTCCAGCCAGTTCGGTCACTAGCTAGCTGCCTCCAGTTATGCACGTGGAGTCGGTTGATGTCCTCTTCTACTTGTGTGCGCCACTTGAGTCTCGGTCTTCTTGTGCTAAGCCATTCCTCTGGGGTGTATTCGAAGATTTTCCGGCCCGGAGCATTGATGCCCATCTGCTCTATATGACCCAACCATCTGAGACGTTGAATTTTTACTCTTTTGGCTAGGTCTGTGTCGCTGTACAGCCGGTTCAGTTCTTCATTGTATCTTCTCCACTCTCCGTTAATGCATACGGGACCAAGAATCACCCGGAGAATCTCTCTCTCGAAGCAGCTAAAAGCGTTCTCATCCGGTTTTGACTACGTCCATACGTCTGCACCATAGAGCAGGACTGGAATGTTGAGGGTCTTATAAAGGGAAAATGTAGTTGCCCGAGAGAGGGCTTTTTTACTGAATAGCTTGCGTTTTCCTTCGTCATTTTATACAGGCGGAAGAGCTTGTCAGGAAATCGATGAAAAGGTAATGGGTATCGATTTGAAGTTCTTGGATTTTTTCCAAGATCTGCCGTAATGAGAATATTTGGTCTATAGTGGACTTTCCTGGCCTAAAACCGCACTGATATGGTCCTATCAGGTTGTTGACGAATGGCTTTAGGCGTTCACACAATACGGCAAAAAAGGTGTTGTAGGCGATGTTGGGGAGACTGATACTCCTTAGTTGGTGCAGTTCAGAGGGTCTCCTTTTTTAAGGATCGGACAAATTATGCCGAGATTCCATTCATCGGGCATGCTTTCTTCCTACCATATCTTGCTCATGAGTTGGTGCATACTTAGCGAAGTCATCGCCTGCAGGTTAGAAAAGCTCGGAAGCTAGGCCATCGGTTTCGGAATTGTTGGTCTACTTCGCCTAGATAAAATGGACCATTCTGCCTGACAGTGGATTTCGTTTCTCCATCGCCGTTATATAGTCTGCAGAAATGGTTTTTCCATATTCCCAGCATCGACTGAGATTCCACTACGATGTTCCCTTGATCGTCTTTGCAAGCTTCAGTACGAGCTCTGCAGCTTTGACAGTTTTTTTTTTACCTTTTGTAAAAACTTTCGAACTTCATTCCTGCAATAACATCTTTCCATTTCCCCGATCGCGTGCTTCTCATGATCCCTTTTTTCTTTCTAAGAAGTCGGTGTTCTTCTTTTCTCTTCTGCTCGTAGAACGCATTGGTTCTGGTCCTTCTCTGCAGCGAGGTAGTGGTCCGAGTCAATGTTGGCCCCTCGGAAAGTTCGGACATCCATCATACTGGAGTAGTGCCTTGCATCGATCACAATGTGGTCAATCTGGTTGACAGTTGATTGATCAGGGGATCTCCATGTCCCTTTGTGAATGTTGAGGTGTGGGAACTTGGTACTAGCTATTACAATATGTCGCCCCGTGGTTGTTTTAGTTAAAGTTGCTGCTATTTGTTTCATCGTTGCAGGTGTGTATGGATTTGTTGCAGGAGTAGCTAACATACCTATCAGCTATTTTTTAAGTTGCTGGGGTAGATACCACCTCCAAGCATAATTGTATAGAGATGGGAATTACAATCTCTTGAAAGGGCGTGACACATCCAAAAAAATGTATAATATAAATTTTAATTTGGATTTAGTTATGACTCGCACTTTGATTTTTAACAATTTTTTGGTTCGCAGGCACGTTATATTCCCAAACTTGGACTTTTTGTGTATATGGATACAAGATTCGGGTTAAAGTTTATATTTTTACGGACATTACTATCAAACACGTCTATTCACTCTCTAGACATTTATAATATAGTAAAAATAAATTGCACGACTGGTTCGCACGTACTTGCTCTTATGTGCGGTAACATCGTCGAATAAAATTTGATAACGTAAGTTTTTATTCGTTTTTTTTTGTGACTTGTGAAAAAGTACGTAAGAGAGTTTTCAGCGGAAAAATTTAAACGCCATTTTATTTCTATAAAAAATGTGGAACAGTGTGATTTTTTTTTTCAAAATAATAGGAAGCTAGAAGGTTCATTTAACAATAATTTACTTTTGAAATTAAATTAATTAAAATAGGGAGTTTACAATTTTGTTTTCTTGATTAAAATTTTTGCATTCAGTAGGTAAGCGAGTATTTTTTTTATTTGTTAGTTGTTTTTACGTGTTTATGTGTTTATCATAGGCGTCCTCATTATTTATTATATATGCTGTATGCTGTTATGATCATGAAATGCTTTAAAATAAATAACGATAGGTTAATTACAATATATATACAATACCGTCATAACATCACATAATTATGCTATAATTTAATTGGCACATATGTTGGTTTTACTTCAAAACCTCCTACCACCTTTTCTGATGCATTTATAGATACACTTACGCTGGCACTTTTGTAGACGATGGCTGAAGCAATAACTTTGCGAAATGCTGTTTTTCAAGATATTGACAATTTTCATCAACTTTTGCATTTAGAATTTCAAAGAAGGAATAAATTAAATATAATAAAAAACAAGGATATGTCTTACAATATAAATATCTTAGAAGGGTAACTTCTAAGATATTTATATTGTAAGATATATCTTTGTATTATGGGAGGAAAATATGCCAAATCTAATTCTTTTTTTTTAATAACTAGGCATTTACATTTGTTCGGATTGAGAACCAACTGAAGCCCAATTGGAGTTCCTGGTTAAGACTGGAAGAACAGTTTTCGATAAGTCCTAAAGGACAGCTTCTATAGATTTGGATGTCTTCGGCATAAAAGTGCTTGGAGGCCTGAGTTATCATGAACGCTATTTCGTCTATTGACAGTGAGAAAATAAGTAGGGACAGAATTGATCCTGGGGAACCCCTTCTTGTGCATGTAAAAACTGTGACACTATTATTCAAACGTACGGCCTGCTTTCATTCTACCTGTAAACCATGGTTTAACTTCACTTGTCCTATTTTTGTTGTTAATGGAACATATTGATTAAATATAAATAATACATTCAGATTAGTGTTTAAAAATTCGACTTGTTCATCTGGCATAGGATAGATGTCACTCCATGCTATCGAATTAATATGGCTTATAAAAGATCAAATATCAATATTTTTGAAGTCTCTAAACAAAATTCTGGAACAACGGGAGCTGTTATTGGTGTTGAAGTCGTAAGTCAGGAATATAAGATCCTTACCTTACCTACAGTCCTGGGTGGACCTGGGCTTTAACCAATAAGCTTCTCCAGCCAGTTCGGTCACTAGCTAGCTGCCTCCAGTTATGCACGTGGAGTCGGTTGATGTCCTCTTCTACTTGTGTGCGCCACTTGAGTCTCGGTCTTCTTGTGCTAAGCCATTCCTCTGGGGTGTATTCGAAGATTTTCCGGCCCGGAGCATTGATGCCCATCTGCTCTATATGACCCAACCATCTGAGACGTTGAATTTTTACTCTTTTGGCTAGGTCTGTGTCGCTGTACAGCCGGTTCAGTTCTTCATTGTATCTTCTCCACTCTCCGTTAATGCATACGGGACCAAGAATCACCCGGAGAATCTCTCTCTCGAAGCAGCTAAAAGCGTTCTCATCCGGTTTTGACTACGTCCATACGTCTGCACCATAGAGCAGGACTGGAATGTTGAGGGTCTTATAAAGGGAAAATGTAGTTGCCCGAGAGAGGGCTTTTTTACCGAATAGCTTGCGTTTTCCTTCGTCATTTTATACAGGCGGAAGAGCTTGTCAGGAAATCGATGAAAAGGTAATGGGTATCGATTTGAAGTTCTTGGATTTTTTCCAAGATCTGCCGTAATGAGAATATTTGGTCTATAGTGGACTTTCCTGGCCTAAAACCGCACTGATATGGTCCTATCAGGTTGTTGACGAATGGCTTTAGGCGTTCACACAATACGGCAAAAAAGGTGTTGTAGGCGATGTTGGGGAGACTGATACTCCTTAGTTGGTGCAGTTCAGAGGGTCTCCTTTTTTTAGGATCGGACAAATTATGCCGAGATTCCATTCATCGGGCATGCTTTCTTCCTACCATATCTTGCTCATGAGTTGGTGCATACTTAGCGAAGTCATCGCCTGCAGGTTTGAAAAGCTCGGAAGCTAGGCCATCGGTTTCGGAATTGTTGGTCTACTTCGCCCAGATAAAATGGACCATTCTGCCTGACCATCGGATTTCGTTTCTCCATCGCCGTTATACAGTCTGCAGAAATGGTTTTTCCATATTCCCAGCATCGACTGAGATTCCACTACGATGTTCCCTTGATCGTCTTTGCAAGCTTCAGTACGAGCTCTGCAGCTTTGACAGTTTTTTTTTTACCTTTTGTAAAAACTTTCGAACTTCATTCCTGCAATAACATCTTTCCATTTCCCCGATCGCGTGCTTCTCATGATCCCTTTTTTCTTTCTAAGAAGTCGGTGTTCTTCTTTTCTCTTCTGCTCGTAGAACGCATTGGTTCTGGTCCTTCTCTGCAGCGAGGTAGTGGTCCGAGTCAATGTTGGCCCCTCGGAAAGTTCGGACATCCATCATACTGGAGTAGTGCCTTGCATCGATCACAATGTGGTCAATCTGGTTGACAGTTGATTGATCAGGGGATCTCCATGTCCCTTTGTGAATGTTGAGGTGTGGGAACTTGGTACTAGCTATTACAATATGTCGCCCCGTGGTTGTTTTAGTTAAAGTTGCTGCTATTTGTTTCATCGTTGCAGGTGTGTATGGATTTGTTGCAGGAGTAGCTAACATACCTATCAGCTATTTTTTAAGTTGCTGGGGTAGATACCACCTCCAAGCATAATTGTATAGAGATGGGAATTACAACCTCTTGAAAGGGCGTGACACATCCAAAAAAATGTATAATATAAATTTTAATTTGGATTTAGTTATGACTCGCACTTTGATTTTTAACAATTTTTTGGTTCGCAGGCACGTTATATTCCCAAACTTGGACTTTTTGTGTATGTGGATACAAGATTCGGGTTAAAGTTTATATTTTTACGGACATTACTATCAAACACGTCTATTCATTCTCTAGACATTTATAATATAGTAAAAATAAATTGCACGACTGGTTCGCACGTACTTGCTCTTATGTGCGGTAACATCGTCGAATAAAATTTGATAACGTAAGTTTTTATTCGTTTTTTTTTGTGACTTGTGAAAAAGTACGTAAGAGAGTTTTCAGCGGAAAAATTTAAACGCCATTTTATTTCTATAAAAAATGTGGAACAGTGTGATTTTTTTTTCAAAATAAAAGGAAGCTAGAAGGTTCATTTAACAATAATTTACTTTTGAAATTAAATTAATTAAAATAGGGAGTTTACAATTTTGTTTTCTTGATTAAAATTTTTGCATTTAGTAGGTAAGCGAGTATTTTTTTTATTTGTTAGTTGTTTTTACGTGTTTATGTGTTTATCATAGGCGTCCTCATTATTTATTATATATGCTGTATGCTGTTATGATCATGAAATGCTTTAAAATAAATAACGATAGGTTAATTACAATATATATACAATACCGTCATAACATCACATAATTATGCTATAATTTAATTGGCACATATGTTGGTTTTACTTCAAAACCTCCTACCACCTTTTCTGATGCATTTATAGATACACTTACGCTGGCACTTTTGTAGACGATGGCTGAAGCAATAACTTTGCGAAATGCTGTTTTTCAAGATATTGACAATTTTCATCAACTTTTGCATTTAGAATTTCAAAGAAGGAATAAATTAAATATAATAAAAAACAAGGATATGTCTTACAATATAAATATCTTAGAAGGGTAACTTCTAAGATATTTATATTGTAAGATATATCTTTGTATTATGGGAGGAAAATATGCCAAATCTAATTCTTTTTTTTTAATAACTAGGCATTTACATTTGTTCGGATTGAGAACCAACTGAAGCCCAATTGGAGTTCCTGGTTAAGACTGGAAGAACCGTTTTCGATAAGTCCTAAAGGACAGCTTCTATAGATTTGGATGTCTTCGGCATAAAAGTGCTTGGAGGCCTGAGTTATCATGAACGCTATTTCGTCTATTGACAGTGAGAAAATAAGTAGGGACAGAATTGATCCTGGGGAACCCCTTCTTGTGCATGTAAAAACTGTGACACTATTATTCAAACGTACGGCCTGCTTTCATTCTACCTGTAAACCATGGTTTAACTTCACTTGTCCTATTTTTGTTGTTAAGGGAACATATTGATTAAATATAAATAATACATTCAGATTAGTGTTTAAAAATTCGACTTGTTCATCTGGCATAGGATAGATGTCACTCCATGCTATCGAATTAATATGGCTTATAAAAGATCAAATATCAATATTTTTGAAGTCTCTAAACTAAATTCTGGAACAACGGGAGCTGTTATTGGTGTTGAAGTCGTAAGTCAGGAATATAAGATCCTTACCTTACCTACAGTCCTGGGTGGACCTGGGCCTTAACCAATAAGCTTCTCCAGCCAGTTCGGTCACTAGCTAGCTGCCTCCAGTTATGCACGTGGAGTCGGTTGATGTCCTCTTCTACTTGTGTGCGCCACTTGAGTCTCGGTCTTCTTGTGCTAAGCCATTCCTCTGGGGTGTATTCGAAGATTTTCCGGCCCGGAGCATTGATGCCCATCTGCTCTATATGACCCAACCATCTGAGACGTTGAATTTTTACTCTTTTGGCTAGGTCTGTGTCGCTGTACAGCCGGTTCAGTTCTTCATTGTATCTTCTCCACTCTCCGTTAATGCATACGGGACCAAGAATCACCCGGAGAATCTCTCTCTCGAAGCAGCTAAAAGCGTTCTCATCCGGTTTTGACTACGTCCATACGTCTGCACCATAGAGCAGGACTGGAATGTTGAGGGTCTTATAAAGGGAAAATGTAGTTGCCCGAGAGAGGGCTTTTTTACCGAATAGCTTGCGTTTTCCTTCGTCATTTTATACAGGCGGAAGAGCTTGTCAGGAAATCGATGAAAAGGTAATGGGTATCGATTTGAAGTTCTTGGATTTTTTCCAAGATCTGCCGTAATGAGAATATTTGGTCTATAGTGGACTTTCCTGGCCTAAAACCGCACTGATATGGTCCTATCAGGTTGTTGACGAATGGCTTTAGGCGTTCACACAATACGGCAAAAAAGGTGTTGTAGGCGATGTTGGGGAGACTGATACTCCTTAGTTGGTGCAGTTCAGAGGGTCTCCTTTTTTAAGGATCGGACAAATTATGCCGAGATTCCATTCATCGGGCATGCTTTCTTCCTACCATATCTTGCTCATGAGTTGGTGCATACTTAGCGAAGTCATCGCCTGCAGGTTAGAAAAGCTCGGAAGCTAGGCCATCGGTTTCGGAATTGTTGGTCTACTTCGCCTAGATAAAATGGACCATTCTGCCTGACAGCGGATTTCGTTTCTCCATCGCCGTTATATAGTCTGCAGAAATGGTTTTTCCATATTCCCAGCATCGACTGAGATTCCACTACGATGTTCCCTTGATCGTCTTTGCAAGCTTCAGTACGAGCTCTGCAGCTTTGACAGTTTTTTTTTTACCTTTTGTAAAAACTTTCGAACTTCATTCCTGCAATAACATCTTTCCATTTCCCCGATCGCGTGCTTCTCATGATCCCTTTTTTCTTTCTAAGAAGTCGGTGTTCTTCTTTTCTCTTCTGCTCGTAGAACGCATTGGTTCTGGTCCTTCTCTGCAGCGAGGTAGTGGTCCGAGTCAATGTTGGCCCCTCGGAAAGTTCGGACATCCATCATACTGGAGTAGTGCCTTGCATCGATCACAATGTGGTCAATCTGGTTGACAGTTGATTGATCAGGGGATCTCCATGTCCCTTTGTGAATGTTGAGGTGTGGGAACTTGGTACTAGCTATTACAATATGTCGCCCCGTGGTTGTTTTAGTTAAAGTTGCTGCTATTTGTTTCATCGTTGCAGGTGTGTATGGATTTGTTGCAGGAGTAGCTAACATACCTATCAGCTATTTTTTAAGTTGCTGGGGTAGATACCACCTCCAAGCATAATTGTATAGAGATGGGAATTACAATCTCTTGAAAGGGCGTGACACATCCAAAAAAATGTATAATATAAATTTTAATTTGGATTTAGTTATGACTCGCACTTTGATTTTTAACAATTTTTTGGTTCGCAGGCACGTTATATTCCCAAACTTGGACTTTTTGTGTATATGGATACAAGATTCGGGTTAAAGTTTATATTTTTACGGACATTACTATCAAACACGTCTATTCACTCTCTAGACATTTATAATATAGTAAAAATAAATTGCACGACTGGTTCGCACGTACTTGCTCTTATGTGCGGTAACATCGTCGAATAAAATTTGATAACGTAAGTTTTTATTCGTTTTTTTTTTGTGACTTGTGAAAAAGTACGTAAGAGAGTTTTCAGCGGAAAAATTTAAACGCCATTTTATTTCTATAAAAAATGTGGAACAGTGTGATTTTTTTTTTTCAAAATAATAGGAAGCTAGAAGGTTCATTTAACAATAATTTACTTTTGAAATTAAATTAATTAAAATAGGGAGTTTACAATTTTGTTTTCTTGATTAAAATTTTTGCATTCAGTAGGTAAGCGAGTATTTTTTTTATTTGTTAGTTGTTTTTACGTGTTTATGTGTTTATCATAGGCGTCCTCATTATTTATTATATATGCTGTATGCTGTTATGATCATGAAATGCTTTAAAATAAATAACGATAGGTTAATTACAATATATATACAATACCGTCATAACATCACATAATTATGCTATAATTTAATTGGCACATATGTTGGTTTTACTTCAAAACCTCCTACCACCTTTTCTGATGCATTTATAGATACACTTACGCTGGCACTTTTGTAGACGATGGCTGAAGCAATAACTTTGCGAAATGCTGTTTTTCAAGATATTGACAATTTTCATCAACTTTTGCATTTAGAATTTCAAAGAAGGAATAAATTAAATATAATAAAAAACAAGGATATGTCTTACAATATAAATATCTTAGAAGGGTAACTTCTAAGATATTTATATTGTAAGATATATCTTTGTATTATGGGAGGAAAATATGCCAAATCTAATTCTTTTTTTTTAATAACTAGGCATTTACATTTGTTCGGATTGAGAACCAACTGAAGCCCAATTGGAGTTCCTGGTTAAGACTGGAAGAACAGTTTTCGATAAGTCCTAAAGGACAGCTTCTATAGATTTGGATGTCTTCGGCATAAAAGTGCTTGGAGGCCTGAGTTATCATGAACGCTATTTCGTCTATTGACAGTGAGAAAATAAGTAGGGACAGAATTGATCCTGGGGAACCCCTTCTTGTGCATGTAAAAACTGTGACACTATTATTCAAACGTACGG
Source organism: Platycheirus rosarum (assembly GCA_963971375.1). Taxonomy (NCBI): domain Eukaryota; kingdom Metazoa; phylum Arthropoda; class Insecta; order Diptera; family Syrphidae; genus Platycheirus; species Platycheirus rosarum. The sequence continues at coordinate 71,099,095 of OZ020510.1, forward strand.
CCTGCTTTCATTCTACCTGTAAACCATGGTTTAACTTCACTTGTCCTATTTTTGTTGTTAATGGAACATATTGATTAAATATAAATAATACATTCAGATTAGTGTTTAAAAATTCGACTTGTTCATCTGGCATAGGATAGATGTCACTCCATGCTATCGAATTAATATGGCTTATAAAAGATCAAATATCAATATTTTTGAAGTCTCTAAACTAAATTCTGGAACAACGGGAGCTGTTATTGGTGTTGAAGTCGTAAGTCAGGAATATAAGATCCTTACCTTACCTACAGTCCTGGGTGGACCTGGGCTTTAACCAATAAGCTTCTCCAGCCAGTTCGGTCACTAGCTAGCTGCCTCCAGTTATGCACGTGGAGTCGGTTGATGTCCTCTTCTACTTGTGTGCGCCACTTGAGTCTCGGTCTTCTTGTGCTAAGCCATTCCTCTGGGGTGTATTCGAAGATTTTCCGGCCCGGAGCATTGATGCCCATCTGCTCTATATGACCCAACCATCTGAGACGTTGAATTTTTACTCTTTTGGCTAGGTCTGTGTCGCTGTACAGCCGGTTCAGTTCTTCATTGTATCTTCTCCACTCTCCGTTAATGCATACGGGACCAAGAATCACCCGGAGAATCTCTCTCTCGAAGCAGCTAAAAGCGTTCTCATCCGGTTTTGACTACGTCCATACGTCTGCACCATAGAGCAGGACTGGAATGTTGAGGGTCTTATAAAGGGAAAATGTAGTTGCCCGAGAGAGGGCTTTTTTACCGAATAGCTTGCGTTTTCCTTCGTCATTTTATACAGGCGGAAGAGCTTGTCAGGAAATCGATGAAAAGGTAATGGGTATCGATTTGAAGTTCTTGGATTTTTTCCAAGATCTGCCGTAATGAGAATATTTGGTCTATAGTGGACTTTCCTGGCCTAAAACCGCACTGATATAGTCCTATCAGGTTGTTGACGAATGGCTTTAGGCGTTCACACAATACGGCAAAAAAGGTGTTGTAGGCGATGTTGGGGAGACTGATACTCCTTAGTTGGTGCAGTTCAGAGGGTCTCCTTTTTTAAGGATCGGACAAATTATGCCGAGATTCCATTCATCGGGCATGCTTTCTTCCTACCATATCTTGCTCATGAGTTGGTGCATACTTAGCGAAGTCATCGCCTGCAGGTTTGAAAAGCTCGGAAGCTAGGCCATCGGTTTCGGAATTGTTGGTCTACTTCGCCCAGATAAAATGGACCATTCTGCCTGACCATCGGATTTCGTTTCTCCATCGCCGTTATACAGTCTGCAGAAATGGTTTTTCCATATTCCCAGCATCGACTGAGATTCCACTACGATGTTCCCTTGATCGTCTTTGCAAGCTTCAGTACGAGCTCTGCAGCTTTGACAGTTTTTTTTTTACCTTTTGTAAAAACTTTCGAACTTCATTCCTGCAATAACATCTTTCCATTTCCCCGATCGCGTGCTTCTCATGATCCCTTTTTTCTTTCTAAGAAGTCGGTGTTCTTCTTTTCTCTTCTGCTCGTAGAACGCATTGGTTCTGGTCCTTCTCTGCAGCGAGGTAGTGGTCCGAGTCAATGTTGGCCCCTCGGAAAGTTCGGACATCCATCATACTGGAGTAGTGCCTTGCATCGATCACAATGTGGTCAATCTGGTTGACAGTTGATTGATCAGGGGATCTCCATGTCCCTTTGTGAATGTTGAGGTGTGGGAACTTGGTACTAGCTATTACAATATGTCGCCCCGTGGTTGTTTTAGTTAAAGTTGCTGCTATTTGTTTCATCGTTGCAGGTGTGTATGGATTTGTTGCAGGAGTAGCTAACATACCTATCAGCTATTTTTTAAGTTGCTGGGGTAGATACCACCTCCAAGCATAATTGTATAGAGATGGGAATTACAACCTCTTGAAAGGGCGTGACACATCCAAAAAAATGTATAATATAAATTTTAATTTGGATTTAGTTATGACTCGCACTTTGATTTTTAACAATTTTTTGGTTCGCAGGCACGTTATATTCCCAAACTTGGACTTTTTGTGTATGTGGATACAAGATTCGGGTTAAAGTTTATATTTTTACGGACATTACTATCAAACACGTCTATTCATTCTCTAGACATTTATAATATAGTAAAAATAAATTGCACGACTGGTTCGCACGTACTTGCTCTTATGTGCGGTAACATCGTCGAATAAAATTTGATAACGTAAGTTTTTATTCGTTTTTTTTTTGTGACTTGTGAAAAAGTACGTAAGAGAGTTTTCAGCGGAAAAATTTAAACGCCATTTTATTTCTATAAAAAATGTGGAACAGTGTGATTTTTTTTTCAAAATAAAAGGAAGCTAGAAGGTTCATTTAACAATAATTTACTTTTGAAATTAAATTAATTAAAATAGGGAGTTTACAATTTTGTTTTCTTGATTAAAATTTTTGCATTTAGTAGGTAAGCGAGTATTTTTTTTATTTGTTAGTTGTTTTTACGTGTTTATGTGTTTATCATAGGCGTCCTCATTATTTATTATATATGCTGTATGCTGTTATGATCATGAAATGCTTTAAAATAAATAACGATAGGTTAATTACAATATATATACAATACCGTCATAACATCACATAATTATGCTATAATTTAATTGGCACATATGTTGGTTTTACTTCAAAACCTCCTACCACCTTTTCTGATGCATTTATAGATACACTTACGCTGGCACTTTTGTAGACGATGGCTGAAGCAATAACTTTGCGAAATGCTGTTTTTCAAGATATTGACAATTTTCATCAACTTTTGCATTTAGAATTTCAAAGAAGGAATAAATTAAATATAATAAAAAACAAGGATATGTCTTACAATATAAATATCTTAGAAGGGTAACTTCTAAGATATTTATATTGTAAGATATATCTTTGTATTATGGGAGGAAAATATGCCAAATCTAATTCTTTTTTTTTAATAACTAGGCATTTACATTTGTTCGGATTGAGAACCAACTGAAGCCCAATTGGAGTTCCTGGTTAAGACTGGAAGAACAGTTTTCGATAAGTCCTAAAGGACAGCTTCTATAGATTTGGATGTCTTCGGCATAAAAGTGCTTGGAGGCCTGAGTTATCATGAACGCTATTTCGTCTATTGACAGTGAGAAAATAAGTAGGGACAGAATTGATCCTGGGGAACCCCTTCTTGTGCATGTAAAAACTGTGACACTATTATTCAAACGTACGGCCTGCTTTCATTCTACCTGTAAACCATGGTTTAACTTCACTTGTCCTATTTTTGTTGTTAAGGGAACATATTGATTAAATATAAATAATACATTCAGATTAGTGTTTAAAAATTCGACTTGTTCATCTGGCATAGGATAGATGTCACTCCATGCTATCGAATTAATATGGTTTATAAAAGATCAAATATCAATATTTTTGAAGTCTCTAAACTAAATTCTGGAACAACGGGAGCTGTTATTGGTGTTGAAGTCGTAAGTCAGGAATATAAGATCCTTACCTTACCTACAGTCCTGGGTGGACCTGGGCCTTAACCAATAAGCTTCTCCAGCCAGTTCGGTCACTAGCTAGCTGCCTCCAGTTATGCACGTGAAGTCGGTTGATGTCCTCTTCTACTTGTGTGCGCCACTTGAGTCTCGGTCTTCTTGTGCTAAGCCATTCCTCTGGGGTGTATTCGAAGATTTTCCGGCCCGGAGCATTGATGCCCATCTGCTCTATATGACCCAACCATCTGAGACGTTGAATTTTTACTCTTTTGGCTAGGTCTGTGTCGCTGTACAGCCGGTTCAGTTCTTCATTGTATCTTCTCCACTCTCCGTTAATGCATACGGGACCAAGAATCACCCGGAGAATCTCTCTCTCGAAGCAGCTAAAAGCGTTCTCATCCGGTTTTGACTACGTCCATACGTCTGCACCATAGAGCAGGACTGGAATGTTGAGGGTCTTATAAAGGGAAAATGTAGTTGCCCGAGAGAGGGCTTTTTTACCGAATAGCTTGCGTTTTCCTTCGTCATTTTATACAGGCGGAAGAGCTTGTCAGGAAATAGATGAAAAGGTAATGGGTATCGATTTGAAGTTCTTGGATTTTTTCCAAGATCTGCCGTAATGAGAATATTTGGTCTATAGTGGACTTTCCTGGCCTAAAACCGCACTGATATGGTCCTATCAGGTTGTTGACGAATGGCTTTAGGCGTTCACACAATACGGCAAAAAAGGTGTTGTAGGCGATGTTGGGGAGACTGATACTCCTTAGTTGGTGCAGTTCAGAGGGTCTCCTTTTTTAAGGATCGGACAAATTATGCCGAGATTCCATTCATCGGGCATGCTTTCTTCCTACCATATCTTGCTCATGAGTTGGTGCATACTTAGCGAAGTCATCGCCTGCAGGTTTGAAAAGCTCGGAAGCTAGGCCATCGGTTTCGGAATTGTTGGTCTACTTCGCCCAGATAAAATGGACCATTCTGCCTGACAGCGGATTTCGTTTCTCCATCGCCGTTATACAGTCTGCAGAAATGGTTTTTCCATATTCCCAGCATCGACTGAGATTCCACTACGATGTTCCCTTGATCGTCTTTGCAAGCTTCAGTACGAGCTCTGCAGCTTTGACAGTTTTTTTTTTACCTTTTGTAAAAACTTTCGAACTTCATTCCTGCAATAACATCTTTCCATTTCCCCGATCGCGTGCTTCTCATGATCCCTTTTTTCTTTCTAAGAAGTCGGTGTTCTTCTTTTCTCTTCTGCTCGTAGAACGCATTGGTTCTGGTCCTTCTCTGCAGCGAGGTAGTGGTCCGAGTCAATGTTGGCCCCTCGGAAAGTTCGGACATCCATCATACTGGAGTAGTGCCTTGCATCGATCACAATGTGGTCAATCTGGTTGACAGTTGATTGATCAGGGGATCTCCATGTCCCTTTGTGAATGTTGAGGTGTGGGAACTTGGTACTAGCTATTACAATATGTCGCCCCGTGGTTGTTTTAGTTAAAGTTGCTGCTATTTGTTTCATCGTTGCAGGTGTGTATGGATTTGTTGCAGGAGTAGCTAACATACCTATCAGCTATTTTTTAAGTTGCTGGGGTAGATACCACCTCCAAGCATAATTGTATAGAGATGGGAATTACAATCTCTTGAAAGGGCGTGACACATCCAAAAAAATGTATAATATAAATTTTAATTTGGATTTAGTTATGACTCGCACTTTGATTTTTAACAATTTTTTGGTTCGCAGGCACGTTATATTCCCAAACTTGGACTTTTTGTGTATATGGATACAAGATTCGGGTTAAAGTTTATATTTTTACGGACATTACTATCAAACACGTCTATTCACTCTCTAGACATTTATAATATAGTAAAAATAAATTGCACGACTGGTTCGCACGTACTTGCTCTTATGTGCGGTAACATCGTCGAATAAAATTTGATAACGTAAGTTTTTATTCGTTTTTTTTTGTGACTTGTGAAAAAGTACGTAAGAGAGTTTTCAGCGGAAAAATTTAAACGCCATTTTATTTCTATAAAAAATGTGGAACAGTGTGATTTTTTTTTCAAAATAAAAGGAAGCTAGAGGGTTCATTTAACAATAATTTACTTTTGAAATTAAATTAATTAAAATAGGGAGTTTACAATTTTGTTTTCTTGATTAAAATTTTTGCATTTAGTAGGTAAGCGAGTATTTTTTTTATTTGTTAGTTGTTTTTACGTGTTTATGTGTTTATCATAGGCGTCCTCATTATTTATTATATATGCTGTATGCTGTTATGATCATGAAATGCTTTAAAATAAATAACGATAGGTTAATTACAATATATATACAATACCGTCATAACATCACATAATTATGCTATAATTTAATTGGCACATATGTTGGTTTTACTTCAAAACCTCCTACCACCTTTTCTGATGCATTTATAGATACACTTACGCTGGCACTTTTGTAGACGATGGCTGAAGCAATAACTTTGCGAAATGCTGTTTTTCAAGATATTGACAATTTTCATCAACTTTTGCATTTAGAATTTCAAAGAAGGAATAAATTAAATATAATAAAAAACAAGGATATGTCTTACAATATAAATATCTTAGAAGGGTAACTTCTAAGATATTTATATTGTAAGATATATCTTTGTATTATGGGAGGAAAATATGCCAAATCTAATTCTTTTTTTTTAATAACTAGGCATTTACATTTGTTCGGATTGAGAACCAACTGAAGCCCAATTGGAGTTCCTGGTTAAGACTGGAAGAACAGTTTTCGATAAGTCCTAAAGGACAGCTTCTATAGATTTGGATGTCTTCGGCATAAAAGTGCTTGGAGGCCTGAGTTATCATGAACGCTATTTCGTCTATTGACAGTGAGAAAATAAGTAGGGACAGAATTGATCCTGGGGAACCCCTTCTTGTGCATGTAAAAACTGTGACACTATTATTCAAACGTACGGCCTGCTTTCATTCTACCTGTAAACCATGGTTTAACTTCACTTGTCCTATTTTTGTTGTTAAGGGAACATATTGATTAAATATAAATAATACATTCAGATTAGTGTTTAAAAATTCGACTTGTTCATCTGGCATAGGATAGATGTCACTCCATGCTATCGAATTAATATGGTTTATAAAAGATCAAATATCAATATTTTTGAAGTCTCTAAACTAAATTCTGGAACAACGGGAGCTGTTATTGGTGTTGAAGTCGTAAGTCAGGAATATACGATCCTTACCTTACCTACAGTCCTGGGTGGACCTGGGCCTTAACCAATAAGCTTCTCCAGCCAGTTCGGTCACTAGCTAGCTGCCTCCAGTTATGCACGTGGAGTCGGTTGATGTCCTCTTCTACTTGTGTGCGCCACTTGAGTCTCGGTCTTCTTGTGCTAAGCCATTCCTCTGGGGTGTATTCGAAGATTTTCCGGCCCGGAGCATTGATGCCCATCTGCTCTATATGACCCAACCATCTGAGACGTTGAATTTTTACTCTTTTGGCTAGGTCTGTGTCGCTGTACAGCCGGTTCAGTTCTTCATTGTATCTTCTCCACTCTCCGTTAATGCATACGGGACCAAGAATCACCCGGAGAATCTCTCTCTCGAAGCAGCTAAAAGCGTTCTCATCCGGTTTTGACTACGTCCATACGTCTGCACCATAGAGCAGGACTGGAATGTTGAGGGTCTTATAAAGGGAAAATGTAGTTGCCCGAGAGAGGGCTTTTTTACCGAATAGCTTGCGTTTTCCTTCGTCATTTTATACAGGCGGAAGAGCTTGTCAGGAAATCGATGAAAAGGTAATGGGTATCGATTTGAAGTTCTTGGATTTTTTCCAAGATCTGCCGTAATGAGAATATTTGGTCTATAGTGGACTTTCCTGGCCTAAAACCGCACTGATATAGTCCTATCAGGTTGTTGACGAATGGCTTTAGGCGTTCACACAATACGGCAAAAAAGGTGTTGTAGGCGATGTTGGGGAGACTGATACTCCTTAGTTGGTGCAGTTCAGAGGGTCTCCTTTTTTAAGGATCGGACAAATTATGCCGAGATTCCATTCATCGGGCATGCTTTCTTCCTACCATATCTTGCTCATGAGTTGGTGCATACTTAGCGAAGTCATCGCCTGCAGGTTTGAAAAGCTCGGAAGCTAGGCCATCGGTTTCGGAATTGTTGGTCTACTTCGCCCAGATAAAATGGACCATTCTGCCTGACCATCGGATTTCGTTTCTCCATCGCCGTTATACAGTCTGCAGAAATGGTTTTTCCATATTCCCAGCATCGACTGAGATTCCACTACGATGTTCCCTTGATCGTCTTTGCAAGCTTCAGTACGAGCTCTGCAGCTTTGACAGTTTTTTTTTTACCTTTTGTAAAAACTTTCGAACTTCATTCCTGCAATAACATCTTTCCATTTCCCCGATCGCGTGCTTCTCATGATCCCTTTTTTCTTTCTAAGAAGTCGGTGTTCTTCTTTTCTCTTCTGCTCGTAGAACGCATTGGTTCTGGTCCTTCTCTGCAGCGAGGTAGTGGTCCGAGTCAATGTTGGCCCCTCGGAAAGTTCGGACATCCATCATACTGGAGTAGTGCCTTGCATCGATCACAATGTGGTCAATCTGGTTGACAGTTGATTGATCAGGGGATCTCCATGTCCCTTTGTGAATGTTGAGGTGTGGGAACTTGGTACTAGCTATTACAATATGTCGCCCCGTGGTTGTTTTAGTTAAAGTTGCTGCTATTTGTTTCATCGTTGCAGGTGTGTATGGATTTGTTGCAGGAGTAGCTAACATACCTATCAGCTATTTTTTAAGTTGCTGGGGTAGATACCACCTCCAAGCATAATTGTATAGAGATGTGAATTACAACCTCTTGAAAGGGCGTGACACATCCAAAAAAATGTATAATATAAATTTTAATTTGGATTTAGTTATGACTCGCACTTTGATTTTTAACAATTTTTTGGTTCGCAGGCACGTTATATTCCCAAACTTGGACTTTTTGTGTATGTGGATACAAGATTCGGGTTAAAGTTTATATTTTTACGGACATTACTATCAAACACGTCTATTCATTCTCTAGACATTTATAATATAGTAAAAATAAATTGCACGACTGGTTCGCACGTACTTGCTCTTATGTGCGGTAACATCGTCGAATAAAATTTGATAACGTAAGTTTTTATTCGTTTTTTTTTTTGTGACTTGTGAAAAAGTACGTAAGAGAGTTTTCAGCGGAAAAATTTAAACGCCATTTTATTTCTATAAAAAATGTGGAACAGTGTGATTTTTTTTTCAAAATAAAAGGAAGCTAGAAGGTTCATTTAACAATAATTTACTTTTGAAATTAAATTAATTAAAATAGGGAGTTTACAATTTTGTTTTCTTGATTAAAATTTTTGCATTTAGTAGGTAAGCGAGTATTTTTTTTATTTGTTAGTTGTTTTTACGTGTTTATGTGTTTATCATAGGCGTCCTCATTATTTATTATATATGCTGTATGCTGTTATGATCATGAAATGCTTTAAAATAAATAACGATAGGTTAATTACAATATATATACAATACCGTCATAACATCACATAATTATGCTATAATTTAATTGGCACATATGTTGGTTTTACTTCAAAACCTCCTACCACCTTTTCTGATGCATTTATAGATACACTTACGCTGGCACTTTTGTAGACGATGGCTGAAGCAATAACTTTGCGAAATGCTGTTTTTCAAGATATTGACAATTTTCATCAACTTTTGCATTTAGAATTTCAAAGAAGGAATAAATTAAATATAATAAAAAACAAGGATATGTCTTACAATATAAATATCTTAGAAGGGTAACTTCTAAGATATTTATATTGTAAGATATATCTTTGTATTATGGGAGGAAAATATGCCAAATCTAATTCTTTTTTTTTAATAACTAGGCATTTACATTTGTTCGGATTGAGAACCAACTGAAGCCCAATTGGAGTTCCTGGTTAAGACTGGAAGAACAGTTTTCGATAAGTCCTAAAGGACAGCTTCTATAGATTTGGATGTCTTCGGCATAAAAGTGCTTGGAGGCCTGAGTTATCATGAACGCTATTTCGTCTATTGACAGTGAGAAAATAAGTAGGGACAGAATTGATCCTGGGGAACCCCTTCTTGTGCATGTAAAAACTGTGACACTATTATTCAAACGTACGGCCTGCTTTCATTCTACCTGTAAACCATGGTTTAACTTCACTTGTCCTATTTTTGTTGTTAAGGGAACATATTGATTAAATATAAATAATACATTCAGATTAGTGTTTAAAAATTCGACTTGTTCATCTGGCATAGGATAGATGTCACTCCATGCTATCGAATTAATATGGTTTATAAAAGATCAAATATCAATATTTTTGAAGTCTCTAAACTAAATTCTGGAACAACGGGAGCTGTTATTGGTGTTGAAGTCGTAAGTCAGGAATATAAGATCCTTACCTTACCTACAGTCCTGGGTGGACCTGGGCCTTAACCAATAAGCTTCTCCAGCCAGTTCGGTCACTAGCTAGCTGCCTCCAGTTATGCACGTGGAGTCGGTTGATGTCCTCTTCTACTTGTGTGCGCCACTTGAGTCTCGGTCTTCTTGTGCTAAGCCATTCCTCTGGGGTGTATTCGAAGATTTTCCGGCCCGGAGCATTGATGCCCATCTGCTCTATATGACCCAACCATCTGAGACGTTGAATTTTTACTCTTTTGGCTAGGTCTGTGTCGCTGTACAGCCGGTTCAGTTCTTCATTGTATCTTCTCCACTCTCCGTTAATGCATACGGGACCAAGAATCACCCGGAGAATCTCTCTCTCGAAGCAGCTAAAAGCGTTCTCATCCGGTTTTGACTACGTCCATACGTCTGCACCATAGAGCAGGACTGGAATGTTGAGGGTCTTATAAAGGGAAAATGTAGTTGCCCGAGAGAGGGCTTTTTTACCGAATAGCTTGCGTTTTCCTTCGTCATTTTATACAGGCGGAAGAGCTTGTCAGGAAATCGATGAAAAGGTAATGGGTATCGATTTGAAGTTCTTGGATTTTTTCCAAGATCTGCCGTAATGAGAATATTTGGTCTATAGTGGACTTTCCTGGCCTAAAACCGCACTGATATGGTCCTATCAGGTTGTTGACGAATGGCTTTAGGCGTTCACACAATACGGCAAAAAAGGTGTTGTAGGCGATGTTGGGGAGACTGATACTCCTTAGTTGGTGCAGTTCAGAGGGTCTCCTTTTTTAAGGATCGGACAAATTATGCCGAGATTCCATTCATCGGGCATGCTTTCTTCCTACCATATCTTGCTCATGAGTTGGTGCATACTTAGCGAAGTCATCGCCTGCAGGTTTGAAAAGCTCGGAAGCTAGGCCATCGGTTTCGGAATTGTTGGTCTACTTCGCCCAGATAAAATGGACCATTCTACCTGACAGCGGATTTCGTTTCTCCATCGCCGTTATACAGTCTGCAGAAATGGTTTTTCCATATTCCCAGCATCGACTGAGATTCCACTACGATGTTCCCTTGATCGTCTTTGCAAGCTTCAGTACGAGCTCTGCAGCTTTGACAGTTTTTTTTTTACCTTTTGTAAAAACTTTCGAACTTCATTCCTGCAATAACATCTTTCCATTTCCCCGATCGCGTGCTTCTCATGATCCCTTTTTTCTTTCTAAGAAGTCGGTGTTCTTCTTTTCTCTTCTGCTCGTAGAACGCATTGGTTCTGGTCCTTCTCTGCAGCGAGGTAGTGGTCCGAGTCAATGTTGGCCCCTCGGAAAGTTCGGACATCCATCATACTGGAGTAGTGCCTTGCATCGATCACAATGTGGTCAATCTGGTTGACAGTTGATTGATCAGGGGATCTCCATGTCCCTTTGTGAATGTTGAGGTGTGGGAACTTGGTACTAGCTATTACAATATGTCGCCCCGTGGTTGTTTTAGTTAAAGTTGCTGCTATTTGTTTCATCGTTGCAGGTGTGTATGGATTTGTTGCAGGAGTAGCTAACATACCTATCAGCTATTTTTTAAGTTGCTGGGGTAGATACCACCTCCAAGCATAATTGTATAGAGATGGGAATTACAATCTCTTGAAAGGGCGTGACACATCCAAAAAAATGTATAATATAAATTTTAATTTGGATTTAGTTATGACTCGCACTTTGATTTTTAACAATTGTTTGGTTCGCAGGCACGTTATATTCCCAAACTTGGACTTTTTGTGTATATGGATACAAGATTCGGGTTAAAGTTTATATTTTTACGGACATTACTATCAAACACGTCTATTCACTCTCTAGACATTTATAATATAGTAAAAATAAATTGCACGACTGGTTCGCACGTACTTGCTCTTATGTGCGGTAACATCGTCGAATAAAATTTGATAACGTAAGTTTTTATTCGTTTTTTTTTGTGACTTGTGAAAAAGTACGTAAGAGAGTTTTCAGCGGAAAAATTTAAACGCCATTTTATTTCTATAAAAAATGTGGAACAGTGTGATTTTTTTTTCAAAATAAAAGGAAGCTAGAGGGTTCATTTAACAATAATTTACTTTTGAAATTAAATTAATTAAAATAGGGAGTTTACAATTTTGTTTTCTTGATTAAAATTTTTGCATTTAGTAGGTAAGCGAGTATTTTTTTTATTTGTTAGTTGTTTTTACGTGTTTATGTGTTTATCATAGGCGTCCTCATTATTTATTATATATGCTGTATGCTGTTATGATCATGAAATGCTTTAAAATAAATAACGATAGGTTAATTACAATATATATACAATACCGTCATAACATCACATAATTATGCTATAATTTAATTGGCACATATGTTGGTTTTACTTCAAAACCTCCTACCACCTTTTCTGATGCATTTATAGATACACTTACGCTGGCACTTTTGTAGACGATGGCTGAAGCAATAACTTTGCGAAATGCTGTTTTTCAAGATATTGACAATTTTCATCAACTTTTGCATTTAGAATTTCAAAGAAGGAATAAATTAAATATAATAAAAAACAAGGATATGTCTTACAATATAAATATCTTAGAAGGGTAACTTCTAAGATATTTATATTGTAAGATATATCTTTGTATTATGGGAGGAAAATATGCCAAATCTAATTCTTTTTTTTTAATAACTAGGCATTTACATTTGTTCGGATTGAGAACCAACTGAAGCCCAATTGGAGTTCCTGGTTAAGACTGGAAGAACAGTTTTCGATAAGTCCTAAAGGACAGCTTCTATAGATTTGGATGTCTTCGGCATAAAAGTGCTTGGAGGCCTGAGTTATCATGAACGCTATTTCGTCTATTGATAGTGAGAAAATAAGTAGGGACAGAATTGATCCTGGGGAACCCCTTCTTGTGCATGTAAAAACTGTGACACTATTATTCAAACGTACGGCCTGCTTTCATTCTACCTGTAAACCATGGTTTAACTTCACTTGTCCTATTTTTGTTGTTAATGGAACATATTGATTAAATATAAATAATACATTCAGATTAGTGTTTAAAAATTCGACTTGTTCATCTGGCATAGGATAGATGTCACTCCATGCTATCGAATTAATATGGCTTATAAAAGATCAAATATCAATATTTTTGAAGTCTCTAAACTAAATTCTGGAACAACGGGAGCTGTTATTGGTGTTGAAGTCGTAAGTCAGGAATATAAGATCCTTACCTTACCTACAGTCCTGGGTGGACCTGGGCTTTAACCAATAAGCTTCTCCAGCCAGTTCGGTCACTAGCTAGCTGCCTCCAGTTATGCACGTGGAGTCGGTTGATGTCCTCTTCTACTTGTGTGCGCCACTTGAGTCTCGGTCTTCTTGTGCTAAGCCATTCCTCTGGGGTGTATTCGAAGATTTTCCGGCCCGGAGCATTGATGCCCATCTGCTCTATATGACCCAACCATCTGAGACGTTGAATTTTTACTCTTTTGGCTAGGTCTGTGTCGCTGTACAGCCGGTTCAGTTCTTCATTGTATCTTCTCCACTCTCCGTTAATGCATACGGGACCAAGAATCACCCGGAGAATCTCTCTCTCGAAGCAGCTAAAAGCGTTCTCATCCGGTTTTGACTACGTCCATACGTCTGCACCATAGAGCAGGACTGGAATGTTGAGGGTCTTATAAAGGGAAAATGTAGTTGCCCGAGAGAGGGCTTTTTTACCGAATAGCTTGCGTTTTCCTTCGTCATTTTATACAGGCGGAAGAGCTTGTCAGGAAATCGATGAAAAGGTAATGGGTATCGATTTGAAGTTCTTGGATTTTTTCCAAGATCTGCCGTAATGAGAATATTTGGTCTATAGTGGACTTTCCTGGCCTAAAACCGCACTGATATGGTCCTATCAGGTTGTTGACGAATGGCTTTAGGCGTTCACACAATACGGCAAAAAAGGTGTTGTAGGCGATGTTGGGGAGACTGATACTCCTTAGTTGGTGCAGTTCAGAGGGTCTCCTTTTTTAAGGATCGGACAAATTATGCCGAGATTCCATTCATCGGGCATGCTTTCTTCCTACCATATCTTGCTCATGAGTTGGTGCATACTTAGCGAAGTCATCGCCTGCAGGTTAGAAAAGCTCGGAAGCTAGGCCATCGGTTTCGGAATTGTTGGTCTACTTCGCCTAGATAAAATGGACCATTCTGCCTGACAGCGGATTTCGTTTCTCCATCGCCGTTATATAGTCTGCAGAAATGGTTTTTCCATATTCCCAGCATCGACTGAGATTCCACTACGATGTTCCCTTGATCGTCTTTGCAAGCTTCAGTACGAGCTCTGCAGCTTTGACAGTTTTTTTTTTACCTTTTGTAAAAACTTTCGAACTTCATTCCTGCAATAACATCTTTCCATTTCCCCGATCGCGTGCTTCTCATGATCCCTTTTTTCTTTCTAAGAAGTCGGTGTTCTTCTTTTCTCTTCTGCTCGTAGAACGCATTGGTTCTGGTCCTTCTCTGCAGCGAGGTAGTGGTCCGAGTCAATGTTGGCCCCTCGGAAAGTTCGGACATCCATCATACTGGAGTAGTGCCTTGCATCGATCACAATGTGGTCAATCTGGTTGACAGTTGATTGATCAGGGGATCTCCATGTCCCTTTGTGAATGTTGAGGTGTGGGAACTTGGTACTAGCTATTACAATATGTCGCCCCGTGGTTGTTTTAGTTAAAGTTGCTGCTATTTGTTTCATCGTTGCAGGTGTGTATGGATTTGTTGCAGGAGTAGCTAACATACCTATCAGCTATTTTTTAAGTTGCTGGGGTAGATACCACCTCCAAGCATAATTGTATAGAGATGGGAATTACAATTTCTTGAAAGGACGTGACACATCCAAAAAAATGTATAATATAAATTTTAATTTGGATTTAGTTATGACTCGCACTTTGATTTTTAACAATTTTTTGGTTCGCAGGCACGTTATTTTCCCAAACTTGATTCGGGTTAAAGTTTATATTTTTACGGACAGTACTATCAAACACGTCTATTCACTCTCTAGACATATATAATATAGTACAAATAAATTGCACGGCTGGATCGCACGTACTTGCTCTTATGTGCGGTAACATCGTCGAATAAAATTTGATAACTTGTAAGTTTTTATTCGTTTTTTTGTGACTTGTGAAAAAAGTACGTAAGAGAGTTTTCAGCGGAAAAATTTAAACGCCATTTTATTTCTTTAAAAAATTTGGAACAGTGTGATTTTTTTTTTCAAAATAATAGGAAGCTATAAGGACATGTAACAATAATTTACTTTTTGAAATTAAATTAATTAAAATAGGGAGTTTACAATTTTGTTTTCTTGATTGAAATTTTTGCATTCAGTAGATAATCAGTATTTTTTTTTATTTGTTAGTTGTTTTTACGTGTTTATGTGTTTATCATAGGCGTTCTCATTATTTATTATGTATGCTGTATGATGTTATGATCATGAAATGCTTTAAAATAAACAACGATAGGTAAATAATGATAAAAATAACGAAGTTTGCTTTCATAAGACTAGTCTAGGGCTCACCCGAGCAATGTAAAACAAAATTTGGGTGGAAATATTAAACAATTGAAAGAAAGAATTAAGAAATTGAAAGAGATCTCCCGGAAGTCCCAACCAGCAGCAATCTCTCAAGCAGCGAAATCGATAGTGCCATACTCCAATTCGAGACAACAGTTACCAACGCCTTATAAAAGCTGCAACAACCAGCAGAGACCGATATGCGAATATGCCGGGACATATACAGGCCATATATGCTCGCAGACAGACTCCGCAAAAAGCTTCAACGGATATACCACAGCTTGTTCCACACAAATAAAGACGAGTATAGACGCATATACTCCGAACTTCAATGCACCAACACCATGTTCAACCAGGCAGTGAAACATCACCAGGAGAATGAATTCAGGAAAAGACTTGCGAACATCAAACCGGGACCCAATGCCTTCAAGAAAATTAACCAGCTCGTTGGGAAAAAGAGCTCGATACCAGATACAATAATGCACGGGCAACATTCTGCAATAACCACAAACCAAAAAAAGCAGAAGCTCTCGCTAAGCATTTTGAAGAGACTTTCAAGGATCGCCCGCCCAATCACCTTCCTGAATTCATCGAAGAAGTTGAAAACAAGTTTAAAGAAGTTGCAGCCTCTAATACTTCACCAACTTTAATGATTACAATTCTGCACTCGGACCAACTGGAGATGCTTTTACTTCCATCGAGGAAGTAACTGACATAATCCACGGAGGAAATTCTAAGAAGTCAGCAGGAAATGATGGGATTTCTAACTTTGTGCTTAAAAAGCTACCAAATCTCACATTCCTACTGCTGACGATCATCTTCAATAACTGCCTTAATAACAGCTACTTCCCCGAAACATGGAAAACGGCAAAAGTGGTGCCCGTTCCGAAGAAAACCAACGGGACTAGCGTCGAGGGATATCGGCCGATTTCGCTTCAATGCTGTGTTAGCAAAATCCTGGAGGGACTTATCCTGAGAAAGCTTCATCATTTCTTCAGGGAAAGGGAATACATACCTGAATGTCAGTATGGTTTCCAAACACGACACTCCACCATCCGCTTCTTGGACTGCACTCTGATGTGACACACGGACTGAACAAGAAAGAGACGACAGTCGCCTGTTTACTGGAAATCGAAAAGGCCTTCGACACAGTTTGGATAAAAGGACTAATATTCAAACTGTCAAGTCTAGGACTACCTGAACACTTGGTAAGATTAATCAAAAAAATTCTAACACATAGATCCTTTTATGTTCAGGTAAACCAAGAATATTCACAAAGAAAGACGATCAGCGCTGGGGCTCCACAAGGTTCATTTTTGCTTAAGAGAGCCAACTTCTCCCTACATCTGGTCCACCCGAAGAAGAAGAAACGGACTAAGCACTAATATTAAACAGCTGATTCGTCCAGTTCTGAAGTACGCTTGTTTGGTTCACCATATCACCAACATATATGAAGCTGATCGAAGTTTTCGAAGGAAAGATACTCCGTAGCTGTACAGGTCTACACCGAAACCCCATTACAAGGAAATATGTCCCAAACAAGAAACTATATGAAGACTCCCAATAAATCAGTTCATGACACAGCTCTCCAAAAATATTTTGAGGAACTTGGAGGACCACCCCAACTTGGAAATCCAGCAACTACTCCAGCAACAACTAGATCCCAACAATCGCTACCTCAACATTCTAACCATCACAGACGACCGATTCGAGTATATTATGAATAACGACGGAGAACCAGCAACGGACACAACAGGGGATAAACAACACCGCATCCTAACCCCAATTTTTTTGTATACCATAGACAATTATAATTAAGAATTTCAATTAAAAGATTATGATATTATGCAAACAAAAATATGATATAAGTAAAAATATAGCATTGTATAGACGCAGCTGAAGTACGTCGGGCCCTGTTGTTGAGCCGACATGATTTATTTTAGTTATAAGTTAGTTTAAGGCCAATTGTGCATACATTTTAAACAATGTAATAAAAATAATCTAATCTAAATAGTAGTAGAATGTGATTTTATTTGATAATTTACAATAGTTAACATATATTTACAAATTCACAAGTATAGCATTGGCTTTTGCCGTCAGCCAGAAAAAAAGAGTATTATTCAAACATTATGTATAATATAGATCAAAGTAAAATTGATATTGAAAAGATTAGACTCCTTTAAGATGATCACAACAAAAATTAAAAATACTTATTTTGTTTTTCTTATTAAAAAGCGTTATTTAACATTTGATTTTTGTAGTTAAGGGCTGTTTTAACGTAGCTGGATAACATTATCCAAACTTGACCATTCAAGACATTTGCAGCTTCATCAACAGTTAAATAGTTTTTCCCCAATAGTCCAGTCATTACGTCGGAAAAAAGGGCATATAAATGCAAGAACATTTTTGAAGCGCACTACCTGTGCGTTGCGCTTTACATAGCGAGGTAAAGAATTATTGGCTTAATTGCTGATTTTGTGGAGTGCTAAGAGACGTAATTTTAGTCCAAAATGAAAAATTTTGGAACACTTTTTTGATATCTATCAGCAGAAAAAAAGAAAACTGAAAAAAAAAACAAATCTCATTCTCTCAGGTTTTCACTTTCGCGCTCGATATCTCAACAACGATCAACATTAGGTAAAAAATGTATATGACTTTATTGTAGAGTATAAAAAAAGGAACAAAAAAGTACATAAGTACAATTTTCGTATCTCAACGTAGAGCCGAGGTATTGGGGAAAAAAAAACAAATTTAGCTCTTTTTCCAAGATGGCGGCGAAAGCTCATAGGAAATCTTGATCGACAATTTCAAGTTAAGCTTGCCCCCTCTATAACATATCCAAAAATCAGATTTTTCCCTTCACTTGCATTTTCAAATGTATATAATGACTGAACTACAAGTGCTGTCTCCGTATTGCCTGCAGGATCGGATATGTTCCTAGAAAATGGAGAACATTTTCTGTCGCACGAAGATTGCATAAACTGCATTCCGTACTTCCATCAGGTCCGTATGGTATGTAGTTCAGTCGTAGTAATTCTCCTCTGGTTTTCAAAATTAAAGAGATTATTTCTATTGCATATTGGTCGTTGAAGTAATTGTTAGGTCCAAGGTCGTATCTCAGGAGCTTATAAATGTTTCGGGTACAACTCCGTTCGGCTTACTCCTTAAATTTAACAAAGAAAGAATCTTCAATCCTTCCCAACAATTCTGCAAAGATGTCTTTTAAATCACCAGTATTTCTTTCTACCAACTGGATGTCGTGCTGAACTCCAAGTCGTGACCATTCTTCGAAGAACTGTGATTTTCGTGATAGCAGATATTTTGCGATAATATTTGGCAGACGGTGATTTGGAAGAGCCATAACCTTTGCAATGTAGAACAAATGCAACTTGAGCGAAAAGACGTAGAGCGGAGACATCCCGGTCTCCAAATGTAGCATATATGTAGGTTTGTTTTCAAGGAACCAAAAGATCTTTTTCAAAAAATACCTCAGTAATTTTTCTACTTCCTCATATTGAAGTAACCCCCATACTTGACCAGCATAGCACATCACTGACCTCATAACTGCTTCGAAAAGTTTATATTTAGCACTCGGGGTTATCTGTTTTTTCCCAAGGACCCCCCTCCAGTTGCAGTTGATGGCTTTTTTTGCTTCTATAAGCTTTTCCTGCAGATGCTTTTTGAACGACATCTAAGGCGTAATGATGACTCCAAGATATCTATATTCCCTCACCAACTCAAGCTCCATTTCTCCTCCCTTGCATATCGCCCTGTGCCATTTCGAAATATCATTACTTTGGATTTGTTAATGTTAACTGTAAGACCGCAATTACGGCAGTACAATTGCAATTTATTAATCATTATTTGCATCATATTTAGAGTCGCCACAAAAATAACAATGTCGTCCGCATACATCAAAGTTTTTATTGCTATACCAGCAAAACTAATACCTCCAGGCAAAAACGATGTAAGGTCATCCAAGAAAAGCGAAAACAGAAGTGGACTCAAAAGACAGCCCTGTTTGACCCCTGAAGAAGTATGAAACCAGGAAGATCGTTCATTTCCATCCCATTTCTTTCGATTGAGTCGTAGGCAGCATTGAAGTCAACGACGAAAGCATATAACTTTTTCCCCTTGTCTAGGTATGATCTTGCAATGCAAGTTAGTGAAAATATGTTATCGACTGTTGAATATTCTTTCCTGAAGCCGGCTTGAAACTCGCTTAGAATATTATTTTGTTGTATCCAGTTTAACAGTCTGTCTTGAATGACACCAGTAAAAATTTTCATAACAGAGTTCATAAAGGATATGCCTCTATAATTGTTAGGGTCGTTTACATCGCCTCTTTTAAACAGTGGGACGATAATATTCCTCCTAAAGCTTTCTGGAATTTCACCAGAATTGAAAATATAATTATAACTTTCAGTAAGCTTATTCAAAAAAGTTTCTGTAGCGTATTTGTGAAATTCGTACGGAATACGGAATAAGATTGCGTCTGTGTAGGACTCTCATTACTTCTTGAACTGAGAATGCACGGTCGAAATCTTCATTTTCTACTAAAGGACTAGCATATAATATTTGACTTGGTCTTGGTGGTGCACCTAGAAGCTGTTCGAAATGGTGAGCAAATATACTCGTACTTATTATTGTTTTCCTTGCAAAAGGTATACCGTTGAGTGTATGTGCCAGCTTCCAAAAGGATCGACTGTCTCTTACTTCCGACAATCTTTGCATGAGATATTGGGAGTATTGCTTTTGTTTTTCTTTGCAAAGATGTTTGAAAGCTTTATTCGGCTCTTGATACATCCTTTTTGCGAAATTCCATTTTGTTGCCCTGAGAAGTCTCAAGTCTCATCTAATCTAAATATTAAACAAAAAAAAATTTTTCAGTATGTCAATTTAGAATAATCTGTAGTTTATACTAGGAGAAAAATAAAAAAAAACGTTTTGAAAATATTAAAAAAACAAAATATTTTGTTTTAAAAATTACTAAAAAATTAAAAAATGTTTTTGAAAATTTTAATAAGCAATATTATTTAAATCATAACACTAAATATTTTGAAAATTTCATCAAAATCCATCAATTAGTTAACGAGAAAGCCTGATTTTAAAAGAACCGGTCATATAGGAGGTAGCTTTATAAAACACTTCCCAAAAATCCATTAAAACTAAAAGATAAATTTTGCAAAGAAAACACCTATCAGAAAGTTTTTATCAAAATCGTAGGAGCCGTTTTCGAGAAAAATAAGTTTTTCAATAAAAGTTATGTGGCAGGTACCGTTAGTTCTGGAGAATGCCAATTTTAAAAAATACTATGTATCAAGTTTGAATCAAATCGGCCCAACCGTTTATGCTGTAGGAATCGACACGGACAGACAGACAGAATTTTCTGACCCACTTTTTTCGTAATGTCATGTTTCATTCTTAGAATTTTTTTTTTACAAATGCATAACTTGTCTTATAGTCCCTATAAATCGCAAGTAAAACTGAACAAAAACGGTTTCTTTAACAGAATAAGAAACAAGATATATGTAGTGTGCTCAATTAATGTCTATAATGTAATGATAAAACCTCATTTTGAAAATTGTTCGTCAATTGTTTTCATTTGTTTTGATACCGCTTTGTTAAAATTGCAACGATTACAAAATATGTCTATGCGTATTATACTAAAAAGCACCAATAAGATCAATGCTAAATATGCTTAAATGGTTATATGCAAAACAAATAATTTTTTTCCATGTATTATGTTTTCTATTTAAAATTAAAAATAATCTTTTACCTAATTCTTCTTCTTAGGGGGCGCTACAGTCCGGAGTGGACCTGGGCCTTAACCAACAAGCTTCTCCAGCCAGGCCGGTCCCTAGCTAGCTGTCTCCAGTTTCGCACGTGGAGTCGGTTGAGGTCCTCTTCCACTTGTGTGCGCCACCTGAGTATTGGTCTTCCTGTACTGCGCTGTCCCTCTGGGGTGGATTCGAAGATTTTCCGGGCAGGAGCATTGATGTCCATCCGCTCTATATGACCCAGCCATCTGAGACGTTGAATTTTTACTCTTTTGGCTAGATCTGTGTCGCTGTACAGCCGGTAAAGTTCTTTATTGTATCTTCTTCTCCACTCTCCGTTTATGCATATGGGACCAAAAATCACCCGGAGAATCTTTCTCTCCAAACAGACGAAAGTGTCCTCATCCGCTTTTGACAGCGTCCATGCGTCTGCACCATAGAGCAGGACTGGGAAGATGAGGGTCTTATAAAGGGACAGTTTAGTTGCCCGAGAGAGGGCTTTGCTACTCAATTGCCTTCTAAGACCGAAGAAGCAGCGATTGGCAAGAATTATTCTTCGTTTGATTTGAGCGCTGTTGTTGTTGTCTGAGTTAATAGCGGCGCCCAGGTGGACAAAGTCCCTAACTACCTCCAAGTTATAGCTGTCTATGGTGATGTTTTGTCCAAGACGTCGATGTTGGGAGTCTCTTCTTGATGACAGCATATACTTGGTTTTGCCCTCATTGACTGCTTAACCCATCTTTGCCGCTTCCGTCTCATAATAGTACTATAGCAGTATATATCTGGAACAAAATGTCAGAGTGATTAGACGTGTTTCTTGTATTCTCCGGTAAAATATTCATTTAAAGTTGTTCTTTTAAGTCTACATTCGAAAAAAAACAGGTGTGCATGGCCTAATTTTTAAGTGCGCATTGCAGTTTCAGTGTGAACAAATAAAGATAAAACAATAACAATGTAAAAAAAAAATAGAACAAATTGAGTTACATAAAATCTTTTCCCGCCTTTTAATTTAGTGACTTTTTTATTTTTGTTTCTCTCTCTTCGCATTCTCATTGATTTTTCTTTTGCAATGGGAAAGAATTCTACCAACTCTACCTCTCTTGAGGCAAAAAACACTCGTTCCGTGCTGAAAAAAAATGATAATACACCAGCCACTGGTTCCCCAGCTTCAACACAAAAGCTCAACGACATAGCCAAAAACGCACCAACAACTGATAGTAACCCAGTTTCTACAGTGAAGCCCTCAAACATATCCAAAGGTGAAACAGAACATTCAACTCCAACATATATCGACAATGCCTTAAATGCTAATGACCTTCTGGAATGTTTAAAGAATAATACTGATGAAATTATCACCCGCTTCACAACAGAAATAAACAAGCTTCGAACCGACATTATGGACCAAATAACGTATATGGAACAGAAGTGGACCACTCAGCTTAAAAAGTATGATCAATCACTCAACGACTTGAAAAAGCGAGTTGAAATAATTGAAGAGCATAATAAGGAACCTGCAACTGCAACCTACAGCCAAAATATGCTTACTGATGTCATAAAACGATGTGATGTACTTGAGAGAAAAGACCTTGCTGCGGATGCTATTCTCTTTGGGGTGCCGCAAATGCACAACGAAAACATTAAATCAATTTTCAACCACCTATGTCACACCATTGATAGCCAGCCTCCTGTTTTGCGATCGATTTTTCGCTCCCACCAACGTGATGGATGTAATGATCCACCCATAATACTGAAATTTAGCTCTCCACAAGATAAAAACATCATTCTGAAGTCGGTAGCTGAGTACCAGAAAAAAGTGGCAAAACCAGTTTCTCTACGCGACGTTGGCATAGATTCAGACAAAAGCATTTACTTGAATGAGAGCCTGACGAAAAAAAACCGTTCTCTTCTAAATCATGCTGTGAAACTGAAGCGCCAAAAGAAAATTTTCTCTGTATTTACAAGGAATGGAACTGTTTTTGTCAAAGAGCGAAAAAATGAAAATAACATCATGATAGACGACGAAGAAGCTTTGAATGCGATTGTACTGAGATGTCAGACTGTAAGCAGCAGACGAAGTGAATGGAATTGGAGATGGAGTTTAGAACACAAATGATTAAAGTAAATTGTAATATCTCTATCTTAACTAAATCTTTTTTATATTCTTTTTATTATTTTAAATTTCTTTTTATATCTTTATTCAACTTTGAATCTTCTTCTTTTTCTAAACTTTTTGAAAGTGCTTGTGTTGGTTTTGTTGTTTTTGTTAAATGCCCTTGCTGGCTCTAGCGTTAAGGGGGGTTCCGTAGTTGAATGCAGTCTTGGTCGATATTTTATGCAAACAAAATAAAGGCATTAATGTTTGTCATTTAAATGCTCAAAGTATAAAAAATAAAATAAATGATTTGCGTATACTTTTTGATAGTAGCAAGGTTAATATTATATGTATTTCTGAAACTTGGTTAAAGCCAGAGATGTGTGATGATCTTTTCAAATTAAATAATTTTCAACTTGTTCGCGCTGATAGATCTAATAAACTAGCAGGAGGTGTAGCTATTTTCATAAGAAATTCATATAAATTTCATTTAGTAAAAAAATCCTTACACGATTCAATAGAATACTTATTCATTGAAATAGATAGTGAATGTGGAAAATTTTTAGTTGGTTGCATATACATGGCACCTGATGTAGCGCACTTTACTTTAGTAAGAAGTCTTCTAGAGGAGTTAGTGCCTCTGTACACAGACATTTTGATCTGCGGAGATCTTAATCTCAATTTGTTAGATAAAAGAAATAAAAATTTTATCGAGATGGTTGATTCCCTTAGCATAAGTTTTATTAACACTAAACAGCCCACGCATTTTAAACCAAATTGTGTACCTTCTTTGCTTGACGTTTTTTTAGTATCAAATCCAAACTTAATTTTGCATTATGATCAACTCATCCGCATCCGCTTTCTCACATCATGACTTAATTTTTATGACATTTAGTGCGCTTTTTAAACATGATTTGGAGACATCTACAGTATATTATGACTATTTAGGTATAAATTTAGAACATCTATTTAATTACAGTCTAAGCATTGACTGGTCACGTATTTATGCCACATGTGATGTAAATAAATAGATTGAGTGTTTCAACAATAATATCCATAACCTTTTTAACAATCACGTGAGAGTTAAACATAAAAAAATAAAAAAAAAATAACCATCCATGGATAACACAAGAAGTAAAAAACAATATTAAAGCACGAGATGAATTATATGCGAGATGGGGAAGATATAAATGTTCTGTTATTTATGATGAATTCAAGATTGCCCGCAATGCAGTAACTAATCTTATTAGGAGAAACAAAAAGAATATTTAAAAAAAAAATTCAACCCAAGGGATTCTAGTTCAATATTTTGGAAGAATGTTCGTCAGGCTGGATTAAGTCGTGGTAAGCAATCTGTTTCAGATAAAATAAATATAGAAGAATTGAATAGAAAATTCGTCCAACCGCAATCTAATATATCATCTATTTCTCACGTTTCAAATTCTCTAAACAACCAAAGCAATACTTTTTCACTTTCTTGTGTTGACACTTCGACGGTTGGCCTTGAAATCCTAAAAATTAAGTCAAAGGCTCTGATAACATCCAACCAGAATTCATAAAGATTCTTCTACCGGTTTTGCTCCAACAAATAACGTACATTTTCAATACGATTTTGACCACTTATGTGTTTCCTGATCTTTGGAAAGTTGCTAAAATTTTGCCATTGCCGAAACCTTCTCAAGAACGCAAAACTGAATACCGCCCAATCGCTATATTACCATTTCTGAGCAAGGTTTTTGAAAAAGTAATGAGTGATCAGATAAAAGTTTTTCTAAATCATACAAAATTAATTGCTGAACACCAATCTGGCTTCCGGGCTAGACATAACTGCACCACGGCTCTGATCAAGGTTTCTGAAGATATACGGGCCGGGTTCGACAGTGAAATGATGGGATTAATTGTGTTTTCTAAGGCATTTGACAGCGTTAATCATAACATATTGTTGAATAAACTTCAGACAACATTTTTTTTGAGAACTCCTTGCGCAATATTATCTCATCATACCTTTCTAATAGGTCGCAATATGTGTTTTACAACAACAATTGCTCGAGTAGATTAAATGTTCCTATGGGTGTTCCACAAGGCTCTGTGTTAGGACCGCTTTTATGTTCCTGCTTTATAAACGACATAATTGAATGCTTTTCAGATTGTGAATATCACATTTACGCCGACGATGTGCAAGATGTTTGCAAATTCAGATATAATACTGAACATCAGTCTCATGAATCAGGAATTATGTAAAATCTCAAACTGGACAGTTGAAAATCAGCTGAGCCTTAATCCAACCAAAACAAAAGCGATGGTTTTAAGCAGAAATAGGTGTGAAGATCAGTTTCCGACTCTTTTTAGAATATGTGGAAAGTATAAAGAATCTTTGAGTTTTCCTTAAATATAATCTAGATTGGAATGTACATATTAATAGGACAGTTGCTAAAATATATGGGGCACTTCGAGGTTTAAGTCCTACAGCAAAATATTTACCAACCAATGTTCCCCTCAGTATTAAGCTTATAACTAACACAAACACTTTCGCAAAGAAGGCCTTTCAATTTTCAGCCGAAACTATCTAATAAGTTTTTTCTTCTTTTTTTCTCCTATTCTCTTTTTTTTCTTCTTTTTTTCTTGTTTCTTTCATTTTTAAATTGAATTCCATTCTTAATTTTGATTTGTAAATTAATTAAATGTACTCTGCAACATATTACAAGCATGTGCAACTTAAAGATGTATAATATTTATATCTTATATGTACAATGAATACTTATTACGTAACAATAAATACAATAAATAAATACTCACAAAAGCGCTACTGACATCACGCTGCGTTCTTCGAATTATGTCAATATCGTCGGCGTTTGCGAGTAATTTTACGGACTTTTGAAAGATCGTGCCTCTGGTGTTGGTGTGATAGTTCTGCACTATTCTTTCAAGTATGATGTTGAAAAAGTCGCATGACAGCGCATCGCCTTGTCTAAATCCTTTTTTGACTTCAAACGTGTCGGTGAGGTCTTTACCGACCTTGATGGAACAGCGTGCTTTTTGCATCGTCATTTTACACAGGCGGACGAGATTGGCAGATATGTTAAAAGTGTACATT
The DNA here is from genome assembly GCA_963971375.1 of Platycheirus rosarum. Classification (NCBI taxonomy): domain Eukaryota; kingdom Metazoa; phylum Arthropoda; class Insecta; order Diptera; family Syrphidae; genus Platycheirus; species Platycheirus rosarum. The sequence goes on from OZ020510.1 coordinate 71,125,527, forward strand.
GCTCTATATAACTCGTCTCTATAAATGCTGTCGTACGCGGCTTTGAAATCGATGAAAAGGTGGTGGGTATCGATTTGAAGTTCTTGAGTTTTTTCCAAGACCTGTCGTAATGTGTATATTTGATCAATAGTGGACTTTCCTGGCCTAAAACCGCACTGATATGGACCTATCAGGTTGTTGACGAATGGCTTTAGGTGTTCACACAATACAGCAGAAAAGATATTGTAGGCGATGTTGAGGAGACTGATACCCCTATAGTTGGTGCAGCTCAGAGGGTCTCCTTTTTTGAGGATCGGGTAAAATATGCTGAGATTCCATTCATCGGTCATGCTTTCTTCTAACCATATCTTGCTTATGAGTTGGTGCATACTTATAGCCAAGTCATCGCCTGCAGCTTTGAAGAGCTCGGCAGCTAGGCCATCGGCTCCGGCGGCTTTGTTGCTCTTAAGTTTAGATATAGCTAGCTTTATTTCATCCAGATGTGGTGGTCGGAATTGTTGGTATACTCCGCCCAGATAAAGTGGGCCATTCTGCCTGACAGCGGAATTCGTTTCGTCATCGCCGTTATACAGTCTGCACAAATGGTTTTTCCAAATTCTCAGCATCGACTGCGATTCCACTACGATGCCCTTGATCGTCTTTGCAAGCTTCAGTTCGAGCTCTGTATTTTTGACAGTTTCTTTGTACCTTTTGGTAAAACTTTCGAACTTCATTCATGCAATAACAGCTCTCCATTTCTTCGATCGCGCGCTTCTCATGTTCCCTTTTTTCTTTCTGAGAAGGCGGTGTTCCTCTTTCCTCTTCTGCTCGTAGAGTGTACGGGTAGTTCTGGTCCTTCTTTGCAGCGCCGCCTTGTATGCTTCTTGTTTCGCTGCGTGTGCTTGCCGACACTCATCACCAAACCAGGGTTTTCGTTGTGGTGTAAAACCCAGCACTTCAGTTGCGGCTTCCCTGATGGCATTTTGGCAATGTTGCCACTAGTTCTCAATAGTTGATGCTGGCGGTAAAGGACTCCTTTGAAGGTTATTTGAAACTCGATCGGAAAAGGATCTGGAGATTTCTTGCGATTGCAGCTGTCCGACGTTAAACTTCCTCACAGTATTACGTCTTCTTGGCGTGGGTCGTGATATCCTAAGTCGTACCTTGGCTACAACGAGGTAGTGGTCCGAGTCAATGTTTGCCCCTCGGAAAGTTCGGACATCCATTATACTGGAGTAGTGCCTTGCATCGATCGCAATATAATCAATTTGGTTGACAGTGGATTGATCAGGAGATCTCCATGTTCCTTTGTGAATGTTGAGGTGTAGGAACTTGGTACTTGCTATTACAATATTTCGCCCCGCAGCAAAGTCAATTAGCCTGAATCCGTTATGGGAGGTGGTGTCGTGTCGTTTAGCCTTGATGCGGATTGTCATGAGGCGCTCGTTCACACATTTGTAACTCAAAACTTCTTGCCGGAGTCTGCCTCCAATGACGGATCCACATCCAAATAAGCGTTTTTGTTGTGTACATCAGTTGCCATAGTAGATATCGCAGTTTTTCATCTTTTTTTTTGCCCGGCCCGTTCCATAGCATTTCTTGGATGGCGGTTATGTCTGCCTTACAGCAGTCAAGGGCCTCCGCTAGTTGTTCGGCTGCATGTGGTCTGTTAAGGGACCTAACATTCCACGTACATATCCGAAATTCGTTGTCCTTATTTCGTTTGCAGGGTTCGTCATCAGTGAATCCGTCCGTATCCGAGGCTTGTTGATGCTTCGCAACTAGTTGTTTTTGGTGTGGCCGGGAACCTGGAGGACCAGGTCCTTATTGTGACTCCCAAGGACGAAGAGCCTGATAAACCGCTCCTTATAGGCCTGAGCTCCGAAAACGTCGTAGTAGCCCATATAAGGTGTTCACTAAGTAGTGACTGGAACTGTAGACGCCACCGTTGATTCCATCTAGAGAATTCTTTCGCTGCCGCCAAGATGCAAGGAGTAGTGCCTTAGTGGTAACCTAATTACCTTAACAAATATCTGCGATATGTAGGGGAATCTCAACCGTATAACTTACGAAATAGAGAAGATTTCAGACCGCCTAATAATATTCAAAATGTTACTCGAAATACTTACTTACTTAGGGGCGCTACAATTCGGGTCGAACCTGGGCCTCAACCAACATGCCTCTCCAGCCAGCTCGGTCTTTGGCTAGCTGCCTCCAGTTTTGCACTCCAAGTTGGTTAAGGTCGTCCTCCATTTGAGCGCGCCACCTAAGGCGAGGTCTACCTTGACTGCGTCTACCCTCTGGGATGGAATCGAAGATCCTGCGAGCCGGAGCATTGTTTTCCATTCGCTCTACATGACCTAGCCATCTTAAACGTGATATTCGTATTTTTTTGACCAGGTCAATGTTGCTGTACAGCTCGTATAGTTCTTGGTTGAACCTTCTCCTCCAAAGCCCGTTAACGCAGATAGGGCCAAAAATCCTCCGAAGAATCTTACGCTCGAAACGACTAAGGATATCTTCATCCGCTTTAAATAGAGTCCATGCCTCGGCGCCATAGAGCAGAACTGAGATGATTAGGGTCTTATACAGAGTCTCCTTTGTCTTTCGAGAGGGGGCTTTGCTACTCAATTGCCTTTCTAGCCCATAGAAACAGCGATTGGCAAGAGTAATTCTTCGCTTTATTTCTGACGAAATGTTGTTGTCAGATGTTATAGCGGATCCTAGGTACACAAAGTCCCTAACTACCTCACAGTTGTACCTGTCTATTGTGATGTTTTGTCCAATCCGCCGGTGTTGTGTGTCCCTTTTTGTGGACAGCAGGTACTTCGTTTTGGCCTCATTGACTGCAATTCCCATCTTAGCCGCTTCAGCTTCAATGCTAGCAAACGTTCCAGTGACAGCTCGCCGAGTTCTGCCAATGATGTCTATGTCGTCAGCGTATGCTAGCAATTGCACAGACTTGAAAAAAATTGTCCCACTACAATTGACTTGCGAGTTTGTTATAATTTTTTTCAAGTATTAAGTTGAAGAAATCGCACGATAGCGCATCACCTTGTCGGAATCCTATTTTGACGTCAACAGCTTCTGTGAGGTCATTACCAACTTTGACGGAGCAGCGAGAGTTCTCCTTCGTCATCCTGCACAGTCGGACGAGTTTTGTGGGGATGCCAAAACCTGACATGGCTCTGTATAGCTCGTCTCTATAAATGCTTTCGTACGCGGCCTCAAAATCAATAAAAAGGTGGTAGGTATCGATTTGAAATTCTTGGGTAGTTTACAGGATCTGTCATAGCGTGAACATTTGATCGATTGTGGACTTTCCTGGTCTGAAACCACACTGATAGGGGCCAATCAGGTTGCTGACGAAATGTTTCAGGCGTTCACATAGTACGGCAGAGAGGATCTTGTAGGCGATATTCAGGAGACTAATTCCTCTATAGTTGGCGCAGTATAGAGGGTCTCCTTTATTGTGGATCGGGCAAACGATGCTGAGGTTTTATTCATCAGGCATACTTTCTTCTGACCAAACTTTAGAGATGAGTTGGTGTATGCCCTCCACCAGATCATCTCCGGCCGCTTTAAAAAGTTCGGCGGGTAGTCCGTCGTGTCCAGCCGCTTTGCTGTTTTTTAGTTTAGATATTGCTATCATCACTTCATTTTGGTCAGGTGGACGGAAGTTTTGTCTGTCATCGTCCATGTTGAATGGTTCATTCTGCCTGACAGCGGGATTTTGGTCTTCATCGCAGTTTAACAGTCAGCAGAAATGGGACTTTCATGTACTCATCACCGACTGTGAGTTACTCGAAATACTGTTCTTTATAAAGGATGTCAGCTATTCAACTCACTTCCATATGAAAATATTTAAAAGAAATGTAACTGAAATTATTAAAAGTAAATATCCTTATCCAAATTAATAGAAATTATGTAACTAAGAATCCAATATTGTAAATAATTTATAAACCTATATTTATTTATTCCTTGATTGTAAAACTTTTTGAATTTAAATAGCAGAGTTCTGCTAAATAAACATATTAAACTTATACTTTTAACTTAAATTTATAGTTGACTCTTCTTGTCGGGTTTCATCTTATTCTTCTTTTTCTTGGACTCCTTTGAGCGCCATTACTAACTTGTTTATCAAACTAATTCTAAGTCCTCATCCCCTTTATCTGGTTGTAACCTATCTAACCTTGCTATTCCCCATTCTACTTTCGATAAACCCTTTAGGTAATCCTTTGACTGCCTAGACTTTGGTGGAGTTATTAAAAGTTTCCCTATTTAAACAACCGAGGCACTATATTAATATTTGTAATAATAATAATAATAAATAAAGTAATTTTCTCTAAAATTGTATACCCATTTAATTTTTTTATAGAATGGAAACTAAAAGCAATAGTCACAGTCAGCGTATTTCTTTGTTAGAACAACAAAATGACATCTCCAGTATAACCTGTCTACGTTGCAGTAAAAGTCCGGATGGCTCTATTTCCGAAATCGAAAGAGACTTTCAAAATGTAGACCTAAACACCTCTTGCATTTTAAGTAGCAAAACCATTGACACCTTAAGTGGCAGCACGACAGCCAACAGTAATATCAATAGTGTATTAGGAGCTAAGAAGCGTATATCAAGTAGTCGAACCCCTACCAGAAAGGCACGGAGAATAAAATTTTACCGCAACGGAGACCGTTTTTATCCTGGCATTACAATTCCAGTTTCAAATGAACGATACAGGTTGTACAAATAATCAGATTTATGTTTTTTTAAAAAACATATATTAATGCAAAAATTATTATAAATTTATTATAACGCAGATCATTTGAAAGCTTAGCTGAAGACTTAACAAGACTATTGGAAGATAATCTGAAAATTCCTGGAGCCGTTAGAGCTATTTATACCTTAAGTGGAAAGAAAGTAAGTGCTGTTTTTACTAAAAAAAAAAACACAAATAAGTAATGTATGTAATTACGTTCAGAATACGAACCTCACAATCTTTCAATCTGTATTTATTATTTATTTATTTATTATTTAATAACATGTCCTTGAAAGTATCCTCGAAAAGATAAATGTATGGTGTTATGCCTTGAGACAAAACATTAAAATAAAAAATGAAAGACAACAACAAAAATCATTTAAAATATTGTAATTGTTAATTTATTAAAGTCTAAGTGGTTTGGGGTAAGGATAAACTGATCTGATTTTGACAGAGATTAACTATTGACTTCTTTGAAAATTAAAAAATCTACGTTGCAAAAAAGAAATCCGAACTGCATGTGCCAATGTGTCAGCGTATTATTACTGCATGTGCCAATGCGTTCGATATGTGTCAGCGTATTATTTTGCATGTGCTAATGCGTTCGATATGTGTCAGTGTATTATTATTGCATGTGCCAATGCATCCAATGCGTTAGCATATTTTGTTTTTCGTGGGAATTAAAATATGGAGTGCATTTTCGTGGGAATGGAAATTATGAAATTTAATCATATTTCTTATCGAACCCATAACACCTACCCACTGTAGACGAATTTAGGTGTATCTAACCCTTGAATTTTGTTCGCTGATCAGATTTATTTTGTCCATGGAGATGCTTTCAGATCTAACTAATGTAGTTGACGATACTCTTTCCATTTTGGGCATCTTTTTAGCGAGTTGTTTACTCTTTCTCTTAATACATATATTGCATAGGGTTAAAGTTGTTCGACCGCCAGAATTACATGCACATTTGTATGCTACGACTACAGCCAAAACGACCATTAAGACTTCTCCAACTCCTACAATGACACTTCTGGCTCTTCCTGGAATAGGATCAAGCACGTTTTCCCAGTAATGTCTGGTTCTCAATATTAATTGCTAGATCATTTATGTTCGTCTACATTTCGCAACTTGATTTTTTACTAATTGATTATTAACGGTATCTAGTTTTATGTTGACACAACAGTCTTCTAAGTCTTTAAATACTAATCTTTCTCTCACATTTATTTCATAAAGCTTATTAATTCTTCATTTACTGTCTACTGTCTCAAAAATACATTTCTCACTTAAAACTAAAATTCCTACATTTTAAAGAATACCATCTTCTTTTTCTTTATTACATTCACAGTCGTATTTTGTATTTTCTGTTAAAATATAAATAAAATCATTTTCTCTTATTCACCTGATAACGTCTTATAAATCGATGACACGCTAAACATGCGAAATAACCTGACTCATACTGACAAGAAAAGAAACGCTTTACGCTAACCGCGATACTGTGATTTTTTCACCCAATCGGATACCGGTTGTGGGTACTAGGTTGTTGATGCAATAGTATTGGTACTAGTTTTTTAGTACTTATTGCATAATTTAGTACTATTGTGTTTGTTGGTACTAGATTTAGTACTAGACTTAGTACTTAGTAGTGGATTTAGTACTCGATTTTTTTACGTGATAAGTTGAATCTTATATGGTGTGAGTTAACGGGCTGTATGTTAGTGCCATCAATGTTTTCTTATGACGTTATCGCTTAAGATTATCGTCGGTAAACCGACTTTTACAGACAACCAATTTTTTTTTTATAAAGCATTTCATTGTCAGAGTTAATAATATTCAAAATACATTTATTTCATTTATTTCTCATAAAAATGTTAATTTCACATTATTTTTTTTCAATTTCATTTTTATTTTTATTTTTCATCTTCACACATAACTGATTTTTACATAAATATATCTTAAATTTTTCAGTCTCATTCGGGCATCAGCCGTGTAAAGACGTATAACAACGAATCTAATAAGAGAACCGCCATTTTCTATTAAACTCTACCAAGTGTCAAAATTTGCTAACCACGTGGTTGAACTAATTGAATTTTTTCTTACAATTTTTCGATACCCACTGGTTCTCCGTGTGTAAAACCCATAATGAGAGGGGGCCCGGACCCCCCTGACCCCAACCAGTTCAGCCTCCTGGAACCAGAGGTTGTCCTGAACCAATCCAAAAAAATCAAACGTAAAAGCAACAACCCCGACCATTATCCACCCCTTCCTACAACCACACAAAACGACAACAACATCCCACGTTATTTAGTTATATCTGCAACCGATAACACACGCCCCATTGCATCGTACAACCCATTCCAAATCAATAGAGGTTTGGAATATGTATCCAAAGAGATCTTAGAAGTCAAGGCCATGCGGTCCGGTGACTTACTGATAAAAGTACCCAACCTCCTGACAGCCAAACAATTCACTCACACAAAATTAATAGATACAATTCAAGTCAAAATCACCCCACATATGAGTCTCAATTCCGTGCAAGGCAGAATCTTCTCCAGACACATAATTGACATTCCAGAAGACGAACTACTAGCAGAACTCAAAAACCAAAAAGTCATCGAGGTTAGGAAAATAATGAAAAAAGAAAAAAATAAGCTCGTAGCAACAGGCGCTGCAATCATAACCTTTGATCGAATTCGCAGACCAAAGGACATCAAAATTGGATGGGTCAACTGTCAAGTTGACGAATACATTCAGAACCCTATGAGGTGCATTTTGTGTCAAAAGTTAGGGCATACCAAAAACAGATGTACAAACACCACAGTCTGCAAAGACTGCTGTCTACCGCCCCCGCATGCCGAATGCTCAAGAATATTCTACACAAACTGCAAACAAGAAAATCATACATCGTACGACCCTGCTTGTCCATCCTTCCTAAAATACAAATCGGTAAACAAAATCAAAGCTGACCGACGCTGCACGGTTCGTGAAGCCTGGCAAATATACAACGACGATCCGCCGCTTCACCAACTTCCAGCTCCCAAAAAAAGACAAGAAGCAAGTAAAACAATGGCAGAAATAATAACAGATCGCACCCAAACAAAAACTACAGTCACAAAAGCCCTATCAACTGAAAACTCCAAAACAACGTCAGAAGAAAATAAAAACTTAACCTATCCTTCACAACCAGCAACAAATACAATCCCAAACACCAAACAACAATATCTATCACCCCTTCCCCCCACACAAATGAACTTAGATCACCAAAACTCGCCCAACACACATAATTCTACAGAAATCCAAAATATACCCCAATCGAATGAAAACCATCTAAACAAACCTAACCAACAAAACAACGCCAACGAAAGTAAAAATGAGGAAATGGAATTGGATTTGGATGAAAATTCACCCATCAACCCAACCCCTTCCCTAGAAACATCCCCCACAAAAATAAGAGAAATAATCGGAACAATCCCCACAGCCCAAACAAACAACCCCTTTAATAACGAACAATGAACCAGTTACTTAACAAATTACTCATACTCCAATGGAATCTGCAAGGATTCTGTTGAGTGTCGATCCTAAGCTCGTAGAAGACAGATGTCGAGGTGCGCGCACAAATAGTTAAACGAAGACCAAACAAATAATTGTTGCGCGTTGTTATCGCGAGTGCTTTAAGGAAAAAAATAATACACGCTCGTTGAGAAATTGAAAAAAAACCCCTCGCGTGTGCTGTAAAAAAAAATAATAGTGTTCACTCGCGTCGTAGGATGAATGAAAAAGATGCCCACTCGCGCTGAGGAAGAAAAAAAAAACGCATTTGCATAACAAATTATCCTCTATTCTGTCCCAAGACCTTTGTGCTTAACTGCCTCTTTCTTATCTACTGTAGACATCGTATGACCATACAATGCTTGCGGTAAATAGATAAGGGCATCTGAATTTGTCTTATTGTGCTGAATGTTTAGATTGATTTTTTGTAAACAGGCTGTCTTATGGGCATAACACCTAAGACAGTTTGATTATTACAGAAGTTAATTTTGATTTTCACTGCGCAGTTCGACTTAATCAGAGTTGTGTTTTGTATGTAAGTATTTTTAAATGGTAAGTGATTTTTGTGTCGTGTATTCAAATGTTCGTGGTTTAAGAAAGAATTTCTTTCACGTGTACGTCTACACTGTTCAACACAGGCCAGCTGTTTTGGCATTAAGTGAAACTCAGGTTGGAGCAAATACTGATTTATCAGAATTTGCTCTACATGGGTATAGCTTGGTGCCATTACTCTTTTCTCATCATGGTCTCGTGGTCTATGTTAGGAATGATATTGCTTGCCAGAGCCTTCCCCAATATGGGCAATGTTCCAACACGGACTTTAACTTCTTATGGCTCAAATTCACTGTCCGCAAGCATGTCATTCATTATTGTTTTATTTACAGGAGTCCAAATCTTGACAGTAATTCGACTTGTAACGAGTTTGATGCACTGTCTGATTCCATCTCGAAAATTGTTTCCCTTTGTCCTCGCACTGAAATCGTTATTGCGGGCGATTTCAATGTACACAATTCCAACTGGCTCCGCTATTCTGGTCAGACAACACCCGAAGGAAGGTATGTCGAGCTCTTTGCCGGGTTACATCACCTTACCCAACTGATCGATGTGCCAACGCGTATACCGGATGTTGCTGGGCAAGCCGCCCATACTCTTGACTTGTTTCTTACTTCTCACCCTGATAAATATACCATTAGTGTAACTTCTCCATTTGGCACTTCAGACCATTGTATCATTTCAGCTAATTTCTCATCCCCCACCCATCCAGTTAAAGAAAAACTTCCCACCAGGACCGTTTGGCAATACGAGAAAGCCAACTGGGACGGCCTGAATTTCTTTTTCCGAAACTTTAACTGGTCACTATGCTTCCTCGATAGTGACATTGATGCCAGTGCTGAAATGATCACAAATGTGATTCTTCTAGGGATGCGTGCTTTTATTCCTAACAGAGTAAAAAGCATCAAACCTAAAGAAAAGTCTTGGTTTAATTCTGAGTGTAAAGAAGCTATCAGGCTCAAAGAAATAAGTTTCCGATCTTACAAAGCCAACCCTACAGAGGAAAATCGGAAAAAGCACAAACAAGCAAGGAACTCATGCAACTCCGTTATAGAAAGAACCAAATTTTTGCATGACCAAAAATTACGGCAAAAAATTCTGCAGTGTCCCAAAGGCAGTAAAAATTTTTGGTCATTTGTAAAAAATATAAAAAACTCCTCGACATCTTCGGTTCCAACGCTCATCGACAATAACAAACCAATTGTTTACTCTTCAGAGAAGGCAAACTTGCTCGCCGCCCATTTCGCTGCCAGCTCCACGCTGCCTCAAAGCAACGTTGCCCCTCCTGTACTTGAGAATGTAAATTTTTCCATGGGACACATTTTTTTCCGCACTCGTACAGTAGCAAGAGTTCTCAAATATCTCGATATACACAAATCCGCTGGCCCGGATGATATACCCCCGATTCTTCTGAAGAGGTGTTCTTCCACACTGGCAAAGCCACTGCGTAAGCTTTTCCATCGCTCCTACTCTTCTGGAATCTTTCCTAGAAGATGGAAAACAGCATTTGTCCAGCCTGTCCCTAAGAAAGGTGACCCATCCTCCCCCTCCTCCTACCGACCCATAGCACTGACATCCCTTCTTTCTAAGGTCATGGAAACACTGATTAACCGTCAGCTTAAGGAATATCTCGAAGATCGTAAGCTTCTCCATGACCGTCAGTATGGCTTCCGCAGCAACCGTTCCACTGGTGATCTGATGGCATATCTCACCGAACAGTGGAACAAATCTTTACATCGCTTTGGAGAAAGTAAGATTATTGCTCTTGATATCTCCAAGGCATTTGATAGAGTTTGGCATGAAGCTCTCTTATCGAAAATGCGTGCTTTTGGGATCGATAATACTCTTGTTCGTTGGATTAGAAGCTATCTCCTGGACCGTTCAATACAAGTTGTATTGGACGGATTCAAGTCTGATTCCCATAAAATAAATGCTGGTGTGCCCCAGGGCTCTGTTCTGTCTCCGACTCTTTTCCTCATTTTTATAAATGATCTTCTGTCTGTTACTTCTTATCCACTTAACTGTTTTGCTGACGACTCTACCCTCAGCTTTTCATATTCGTTCGATAATTCACGTCCTTCGCCTTCGGACGTACAATTGCAACGGTGCCGTATGTCAAGCTCATTAAACTCCGATTTATACAGCATTGTCAAATGGGGTAATAGGAATCGTGTGGAGTTTAATGCTTCGAAAACTCAATGCTGTCTTCTGTCGTTAAAGCTAAACATTCCCCCAATGCCATTGTCCATGAATGGCACTTACATCGAAGAAACCGAAAAGCTCTCAGTACTCGGTATGTGTGTCAACGACGACCTCCGTTGGAACGACCATATATTTGAGGTCGCTAAGAATGCTGCAAAGTGCTTAGGTTTTCTGTATCGGTGTAAGAAGTACTTTTCCCCATCTGATCTGGCTACAATTTATAAAGCGTTTATACGCCCTAAACTCGAGTATAACTCCCACCTCTGGGCAGGTGCTTCGCAAACATCGCTTCACCTGCTTGATAGAATACAAAATCGAGCGTTAAGATTGATAGGTAATAGAACTGCCGCTGAAACAATTGCCCCACTCGAACACCGACGCAATGTTTCATGTCTTTCCTTATTTTATCGTTTCTTTTACAAAAAATGTTCACTCGAAGTAGCCAGTTGCATTCCTCCCCTTAAAAGTTTCTCCCGTAATACTCGTCTCGCAAGGAATGCTCATCAGTTCACCCTTGAGCCTAATTTCGGACGTACCGTGAAATATAGGGATTCTTTTTTTAGCGGAACGACACGAATTTGGAATAGTTTACCCGGCGGGATTTTCCCTTGCCATTTTGATCTGCAAACATTCAAAACCAATGTTAATCGGCACCTCCTATCTCTCCCCTCCCTATCTTCGTAATGCCCGCGCAGTGTGTTCTACATTAAAAGGGAAACACATAATCCCTTGTGCGCGCGTTAATTATACAAAAAAAAAAAAAAAAAACAACAAACATGCACTCGAAATACTTATATCAACGTACAACCCAGACATCATAGCCCTTCAAGAAACACACATCATATCTCAAAAGGAAAAATTCTTCAGTATTAAAAATTACAAATCACTCCATCACAACAAAGACTATCAATATGCCAAGTCAGGCATAGGTTTCCTAGTGAAAAAACACATACCCATATTATCTCACATCACTTCATCAGCACAAATTTTATTTCAAACCATTCAAATTCCAGGAACAATCCCAATATACATTACAAACATTTACAGGGAAGGGGAAGTAACAATTAGCTCGGACCTACTCAACAGCATACCTAGCCACTCTAATTCCCACAATCTTATTTTAGGTGACTTCAATGCTGCCAGCACCCTCTGGGGATCGGCACAAAACAACCCAACCGGAACCAAATTTGAAGAATTTATTAATGAACGAGGGCTAATAGTGCTTAACGACGGATCACCTACTTTATTTTCCACTAGGAACACATTCTCTGCAATCGACGTTACATTAGCTTCCGAGGACCTAGCCCCTCTCCTTCACTGGGAAGTTATCCCTCGAGGAGAAAGTAAGGACCATATACCAATAATAATTCATAGCCATGAAAGAAGAACAACCAGAAGACAAATTCCACGCTTTAAGGAAAACCTTGCAAACTGGAGTTTATTTGAACAAATATCCGGAAATCTTACATCCGCGTCACCAACCAAATCAAACATTAACCAGGAAGCTGCCATAATAAAGAAAATAATAAGAACAGCTGCATCCAAAAGCATTCCAACAAACCAAAGAGAAAAGCATAAAAAACAATCCCATTTGGTTTTCTCCCACCATAGGAAAACTAATAAAAGAAAAACAAGCGACCTGGTCCCGATTACGCCGAAACCCGACGTCTGTTAACTGCCTAGCATATAGAAAAATTTGTGCAAAAGTTAAAAAAGAATGCATCTCATCAAAAGACTCTCATGGCAAACCTTTGTCAACTCTATGGACCTTTCAATCGATTCGAAGACCCTATGGTCTAAAATCAGATCGATTCGGTCTAATAAACCTCCAGAAATGTTCCCTTTAATGATGCTTAACAATAATCTACATTGCAATCCGGAACTGATCGCCAATACATTTATAGAAAAGTGGAGGTCATATAACTCTGACCTATCTTACCCATCCAAAATCATTGAAGAAAAAACCCAATTTCAAATAGACGATCTCCCAAGCCTACAAAACTACCCAGAGTGCTTGACTGAAGATATTTCTTTGCTGGAACTTACCATGACACTTCAAATGACTAAGGGAACCTCACCAGGACAAGACAAAATAACTTACAAAATGGTAAAATCTTCCGCTAATAATCTGAAATTGAAAATCTGCTCCCTCTATTCCAATATAATCAAAACAGGTATTTTCCCGCATGACTGGAAAAGAGCACTGTTGAAACCCATCCCCAAAAAAGGTCGCAACTGTCATTCCTACGATGAATATCGGCCAATATCCTTGCTACCTATTCTCTCAAAAATCTTGGAAAAAATTATTGCAAGACGAGTAGGATGGCATATAGAAAACAAGATTAGTCCAGAACAACATGCCTTTAGGCCCAAAAGAGGAGTCCACTCATTGGTTCACCTTCTCGAGCACAAATTAGAAAGTAATCTACAGCAAGCAAAACATAGCGTAGTGGTTTCACTTGACCTCGAAAAAGCATTTGACCGCGTTATATCAACCCCGGTCATCCGTCAACTCTTCCATTGGGGAATCCCAAAGCAAATTCTAAAACTCGTACTATCATTTCTTTCCGGAAGAAGTCAAAGCGTCAATGTAGATGGACACAGTTCATATATTTCAAGGGTAGAAAATGGAATCCCGCAAGGTTCACCCTTATCAGTAGTTGCATACAACGCATACATCGACTCCCTTATTGTAGAACTCAACAAACCATCATACAACCTAGATTTTGTGGGAATCTATGCAGACAACATATACATACTTACCTCAGGCAACCCCGACATAGTACAAAACTCACTCACTATAGCAAATACTGCAATTTCTACCTGGGCAAACAATGTTGGGGCTATTATACCCTCCACAAAAATAGAAGCATTGCATGTATGTATAAAAAGAAACTGCACAGCTAACTCCATTATTCTCTCTGACACTTGTATACCACTACAAAACGAGCTTAAGATACTTGGCATCACATTTAATAAAAGTCTAAAATGGAACATACACACAAAAAATATTGTCAACACCTTGAAACAACGCAACAACGCTCTAAAAATGATTTGTTCACGAAAAAAAGGCCCGCACATTGAAATAGCACTTCGGATAGCAAAAACATTGGTAGAAGGAACCCTTCAACACGGTTTAACAACCTACATGTGGACAACAAAGAAAAACACCCAGAAGTTAGACGTCGCCATCAACGAATGCTATCGAACCGCCGCCGGTGCCCTAAGAACAACACCTATTGATGCACTCAGAACAGAGGCAGGCTTCTCCTCATTCACAGTATTTGCCAAACGCAGAGCAATTTCATTGGGCTCAAAAGCCCTGTTCGACGGAGCACATCCATTACACGCAAGCATCAAAAAAGTCTTCACGGAACATAAGAGCAAACGCAAATCAAAGTCAGCACTCAAGAACATTTCAATAGTCTTTCCAGACTTTCAAACTGCTTTATCAGAACAACCCGACAATCCAACAGGCATTCCTTACCCACCATGGAAAAGAAACACCCTCCAAATAGATACCAGCCTATCAAAATACGTCAAAGATTCTACTTCAGATTTTGTTTTTCAGTGCCTACATAAGGAACTCATTGAACAATTAAGCCCTCATAAAATTCTCTACACGGATGGCTCTCACTCCGAAGGAAGCACCTCTTATGCAATTGTAGAACTACCAACCTCAGGACAAGTTACCATTCTACACCAAGGACTTCTCCCAGAAGCAGCAGGAAGCTATATCGCAGAACTAGCTGGCATAAAAAAAGCTATCAACCTGGCGAATTCTTACTGCAACAAAGTTCTCATTTGTACTGACAACCTGGGTATTCTTCAAGGACTCAAGAGTTCCAACAACAAGTGTCCGTCGTTGGATTTCATCAGAAACCAACTCATCTATAACAAAAACATCTGGCTCTCCTGGGTTCCAGGCCACATAGGGATTCCAGGAAACGACTCAGCTGACGAAGCAGCAAAACGAGCAACAAGATTTCCTTCAATAATTGAAGTACCAAACTTATTTCAGCTTGCACAAAGAACTCACATGGCTAAAGAAAAAATTCAACTCAATACTCAGTGGCAGGAAAGCTCCTGCTTCCTGCGAATGCACCACAACACAAACAGACATATCACATACAACTCCCAATTCACAAGAGATGAATGCATAAAACTCTTTCGCATCCGTGTCGGTAAAGCCCTCTTCAACAGCAGATACTATTCCAATGGCGAAACACAAGAAACATGTGCTGAATGCGAGTCCAATCTCACAGTGCAACACATACTAACTGAGTGCCCAAGATCCTCGCTCATAGAGCAAAACGAAGAAATATCCAAACTAGCAGTTCATCTTAACCCGGCAATTTATGACTCCATCCAAAACATCAAATCGGCAACTTCCCTACATCAAAAATTCAACGACATATAGCTCTTACAATTGATATTCCAGAACCTTAACAAAATAAAAACCATACAATTATATTTATGTAAATTTTTAATGTAAATATTGTAAATATCGTTTATAATTTATATACTAAAACAAAAACACACATGTAATTTTAAAGACGGCATTATATGGCCTACGCCCCAATGCCTTTGACTAAAAAGCATTATAAATTAAGTTTATATGTTTCTCCTAAATAAATAAATAAATAAATAAATATCTTAAATTTAAAAATAACTTGCAGTGCAGAGAGGTTTTTTGTTTTAATGCTTTGAAGAAAGGAAAAGATTCACTCTGTTGTCTTATGACAAGTGACGAATGTATCTTCATGGAAATATATTAAAAACAATAAATAAAATAAAAAAAATACAATTTCAAATACTTGTAGCAAATAAAGTTGTGGGGTAGAATATTAATAATTATGTAAAAAAAAAAAAAAAAAAATTTAATGATTGATGAATAAAATGAAAAATATACATAAATATACAATATTAGTTAAACTTTAATTCTGATTATGTTGTTGATTTCATCAAAATTGAAGTAAAAAAGTCATTTCTTAACCTTTCTGTTGAAAGAGATTTCAGAGCGAGTAGAACGAACATCTAGGCGCCACTGTTGAATAAAATTTAAAGAAGTGCTGAGCTGTAATGATAGCAAGGTTTCTCTCACTACTGCGTAACGAGTAGACAAATGTGTTCGGATTAAAAAGATAACCGCTTCTTAAAAAAAAGATTTTTAAAATTTTAGAGCTTAAAAATAAAACGAAACTATGCTCATAACGGCTTTTTTTCCAAATTGTTCTCAAAATATGCTTTCGTAAGACGATCAAAGGTTGAAAGTAGCTTTTAAAAGTTCCACCCCAACATACTATGCCATATTTAAGCTTCGATTGAACCGAACTATAGTAAATCATTTCAAGAAGTTTTCTACAACAAAGATTTTTTAGATGATACCTTATAAAGTTGCAGACTGCAAGTATTTTTTAAGAGACAATTTGCCGATTCATTTTACTATTAATAGTTAACCCAAGATATTTGGATTCAGTAACACTTTCAATTATAAAACAATTTAATAAACAGTTCACATCAGTATAAAAAGTTTGTTTTTGGTTTGCTATTGAACAACTATAAGAACTCAACAAAAGCTTTTTGCAGTCGCAGCTATGCTGAATAAGTTTTGGAGGAATTTGTTCAAGCAAAGGTAAGTTGAAAAACATAACTTTAGTTTTTTTCACTTATAACAAGTTTGTGCATTCCAAGCCAGTGTCTTATAGAATCTAAGTCATGATTGATGTGCGCAGCCAAATCCAAAACTGATATAAATGATTTGAACCATTTGAATTCTACTGATTTTATGCCGTAATACTTTAATTTTTTAAACAATATTTCATGATTAACTGTCTCAAAGGCTCGTTTTAAGTCTATGAAAACAGCAATCACCACATTTTTTGTATCTATTTCCCTCCTCCAATCGTTCAGCACAAAGTTCAAACTCGTTTCACATGAGTGATTTGCGCTAAGCCCTGATTGGTAGCTATCCAGTAACTCCTGTCCTTCTAAATGTTCTTGAAGTTGTAAAACTAAACATTTTTTCAATAATTTTTTTTATTATGGTGGCGGTGGGATGAAGTGTTGGGTGCTATTGTTGGCTTCTAAGT
Organism: Platycheirus rosarum; assembly: GCA_963971375.1. Lineage (NCBI taxonomy): Eukaryota > Metazoa > Arthropoda > Insecta > Diptera > Syrphidae > Platycheirus > Platycheirus rosarum. The sequence goes on from OZ020510.1 coordinate 71,142,655, forward strand.
TGAGCAACTTTGGTTGAGATTGAGAACAACTACTTGCGAAAGCGGGGGTGGAGTGATATTGCTGCCTGTTTTGATGGAGTTATGTTAGAATTTAGGTTTAATGAGAAAACAGTTTTTGTGAACTTGTGTGGTGATGGAGATGCTGATGATTTTGGTAATGGCGTGTGTGGGGGTGGTGGTGATGCCGAAGCTTATGATGTTGTTAATTTAGGTGCTGGTGTGTATGGGTCATGCAGAGGGAACGGATGAAGTAAGTGTAAGCTCCGCAATTGCTTTTGCGGTTGCTGGTGAAGTGGCGAATTGCAGCGGGGGGTTAGAGGAACACTTGTGTCTTGTGTCTGCGGCGAGTAATGAAGAGAATTTCGATCCATAGTACTTTAAAAAAAATGAGGTTCACAGATGAAAGTTCTATTTATTTCTTTAATATTTAGCAAATCAATTGTTAAATTATAAAGTTCTTTATTTTTACTAATTATTAAAAAAATATTATTACCTTTACCTTTAATCGTATCTACGGTCTTAGAATAATATTCCGCGTCATCGTTATCCATTGTTCCGAATAACGTTTTAAACCCAGAACTTATTATGTTTGCAAATTATCTTCTTGTTCTAGCTCGTTTCCTTATTATATTATAAATAGTTTGAATCTTACTTTCTATTTTGATTAGTTGTTTCGTACAGCATCTTGGTAAATCTTACAATTACTTATACGATTTAAGCAAGATCGCTACGATCCCTTGTGTGCATACTGACCGGGCATAACATGCTGGGTTACCACAAAAGGAAATTGAAGCTCAGCATCTTGGTTATTCTTACAATTACTTATACGATGCAAGATTCATTTATCGTATTTATTATGTTACGGATATTATTTACGTACTCGCCTAAATCATTAAAGTTGATTTTGTTTATTAGGGTTAGCTTACTTCCTATTTCGCTTGCCAGCTTTTTATGATTAAAATAAAGTCCACTTTCTTGATCTAGTTTTTCGATTATATCTAAGCCAGTAGAGGATTCAGTAAAATATCGTCTAATATTATCCCTATTATATTTCTTTTTTTATTTTTATTTAAATTAAAACGTAATCCTCTTTTACTTCTAAAATTTCATGTGGACTGTCTAGTTTCTAATATTCCTTTTACTCCGTTCCATACTAAAATTTGTTGTCTAACCTTAAATTCAATTTGTTTTCCTATATTCTTATCATAACGAACTTTTGATTTTTGCCTAGACCTTAAGATATTTCCTTATGCCTTGGAACCAAGTTCTGCTAGTCTAATACTCAGCTCATCAAAATAATCAAACATTTATTTGTCTTTAAATCGCAGATCTCACTTGGGCAATTAACTTTGTTTCCATAAACTAATTCATACGGAGTGTACCCCGTAGTACTATGTACAGTTGTTTTATAACTAAAGCTTGCATATCGCATCTGTTCATCCCTTGAATGCTCTCGATTCTCGAGATGTGAACCTGTTGATATGGGACCATACTTGTGAGGCGTATTCAAGTATTCGCAGTTTGATTTTAAAACACAAATACAAAACACCGACACAGGGGAATGTCTTAAACACAAATGGGTTTTTTAACAGCGTCGTTTATGTTCCAAGTCTGACTGACAACTTTAAGAAAATTGTCGCCAAATACGTTCAAGATGTTCGGTTGGCCTTCAAATCCAACCAAACACTTGGACATCTTTTTACAAAGTTGAAAGTCAAACCGGAGAAGGATAAAAGCACTGATGTTATTTATAAAATCAACTGCAAAGGAAAAGCGGACGAGCCCTGTAACTTATGTTACATTGGAACCACCAAACAATTCTTGCGCCAACGTTTGTCTAACCATAAATCAGACATCAACACTAACAACCCTGGTAAAACAGCCCTTGCTTCTCATTCCATTGAAAGTGGCCATCTTCCCGATTTTGAAGGAGTCCAACTCAAAGATTGAAATGTTTAAACGTCAAATCAAAACCAGGCGAATAAAAAAGCAAGTTCTCCAAACAGAAAAACATACCTCCAAGAGATACACCCTCGAGACTCGTCATATATTAAAAAACAAAAACAACATGAACCGAAAGCAAGATACACAGAGTATATCATCAGTATACTGTTCTCTTGTTTCTACATAAAAACAAAATATCTCTTTTTCTCTTTCGCCTTCAATCGAAGACTAAGTTTCTTAAGCAGAAGTGTTTTTTTCATTTTTTTTTTAATTCAAAAACTTTAAATTATATTAATGTTATATTAAAAAAAAAAAAAAAAGAAAAAATTAAATTTTGTTTTAAAATGTAAGTTTCTTACTATTGTTATTTATTGTGCATATAACTATATCTTGTATTTTTATGTGTAATAAAGTTCTCCTGAAGAAGGCAATAACCCTTGCCGAAACGTCGGGACATGCCAAAGTTACTGTTTTTGTTTCTTTGCTAAATTTAATGTGACCAAAAAAAGCCGAAGGAAGATTCGAAATTCCACATAATCAGAAAAAGGTTTTGTTTTGATTTTTGTTCTCTTTATGCCAACAAAAAATCCGGAACTCACTATTCAAGAGTTAACCGACGAATTGCTGCAGCGGAGCAAAGAACAGAAACAACAAGGGCAAGAATTTAAATATTTCAATAATATCCTTTTGACAGAACTTAAGAATCTTGTCGGTAAAGAAGTTAACTATCTTAAGTTCGATCAGTTTAGTTCTCAGTGGGAACAGTTCAGAAGACTTGAAACAACCGACGTTATACTAGCTGAGTATATCACGGAAGTTAAAAATAAACAAGAGAGTCTTGAAAAAGAGATTCAAGACTTGGAGGACGAATTAGCAAGTAATCACCAAATTCGAGCTCAGCTTAACCTAAGTCAAAAAGAGGCTGAATCTACAAATTCTCAAGCTGAGATAACCATTTATAAACTCAATACTAAAATCCAAAAACTTGAGACTAGAGAAGAAGTTCAGAAAACTCAACTTTATTATAAGACCAAAGAGGCTGAGCTCAAAAGTGGGTTGGAAAAACAAAAGAATCGCGAAGAAAGTTTCGTTGGCAAATTAGATTGTTAAAAGAGGAAATAGAACGGTTTAAACAAAAACCATCAAAAACCTCGCAAATCCATTGTTTCCCAAACTTCTTTACAAAACGATTCAGCCACAATTAATTCGCCAACCAGTTCAGAAGCTTCAATTGAAAACACTACAAAACAAAACTTTAAGATGTCGCTAGGATTTGAAAAACTGTTGAAACTTTCCCAAAGTATTCCCGAATTCGCAGGGGGTAATGACTCCAGAACAGTTCAGAAATTGCAGACGTTCCTTACATGTGGTCGACCTATTATTGAACAAACCCCAAAGAAGATGAAGCACTATTCATTCAAATTGTATACACCAAATTAAGAGAGGATGCTCTCGACATAATCCACACATCTAAGCGTACTACATTTAAGGATTTGGAAGAAACCTTAAATACAACGAATTTACCAGTCGAAGATTACAACGACCTAATAAATTGTTTAATTACCAGTCGTCAAAGTCCATTCGAGACGTTGAATACATTTGTAAGTAGACTAAGACATTCCCTTAGCCAATATAAGGAGGTAGCGGATATAAAATATGATAAGGCTCATGAAAACGCTAAATCAAGTATAGTCTGTAGTTTCTGCAGTATCAAAGGACACACGTATAGTAAGTGTCTAAAACGACTAAACAGTCCTGTCTGCCAAATGTGTACGAACTATGCTCATGAATCATCAACATGTAACCAATATTACAACGGTCGTAATAATAGATACCAAAACCAAAGGGAGAATCAACAAAATTTTAAGAGGAATCTTCCACAAAATTTATATAGAGGCAACTCCTCACATGATAGGAGAAATTTCCAAAATAATTACATTCCTCCAAGGAACAATCAATCCTTTAGTAACAATAACCACCAAAATGACTTTGGTAGAGGCACACCTCAAGCATACCAGAGGGAAAACCCACAAATAACGTTTCAACCCCAGGACTCCAGGACAAAACAGGCCTAATCCGTTTGGGGACAATAATCCCAATCTCTCAAATAGAAGAGGGCCTGCTGTCAATCCGAGAGCTAGAGTGTTCCAGGTGGGATCAGAATGTGAATTCTGTGGAAGAAATGTCCATACATTAAACCAATGTAGTCTGAAACGTAGATGGGAAAATAAAAACTCGGAAAACGCCTCCTAGTCGACCGTGAAACTCCCGGCTCGACTTTAAATGTAAACGAACAAAAACAAGGGTACCAAACACAACAGCAAAGGGAACCAGCTGTTGAACTTCGAAATAACATTACTAAAGAGAATACTGTACGTTTATTGTTTGACACAGGTTCTGAAGTCAGCCTCATCAAGAGGAAGGCCAAACACCTTTATTGACAAACAGAAAATTGTGTCGATCAACACCCCATTTGGTTCAGGTAATACACTTGGACAATGCACGGGCAAATTTTATATTCCAACGGGGCCTATTTGTGAATTTCAGGTATAAGAATATAATTTACACATTCCAAATGATGGAATACTGGGTTATAACTTTATTGGATCACACTGTAATGTGGATGGTCCAAACAAAGTCCTTAGATTCATCTCGACCACCTCACAAGAATACATGACTCCACTATTAAAATCAAAAATAGGGGAATACGAATTACCGAATGCAATTAATGGAATCAACTATCCACATAAAGAGGCAATAAACGTACCTCACAATTCCTAAGTTTGTGAAAGGAAAGAGGTAAAACTTGAAGAGCCCCGAGGTGATCAAAAGACATTCTCAGAAATGGTTAACACATCTTCCTATCCAACTCAAACTACTAGAATTGTTATTAAAGAAGATAAACAAGTAGTAAGTAAACAAATACCAACTCATAATGGTTTTAAAAAAAACAAAAACATAAAGCAACTAAAATCCCATTGCGGACTTGATACAGCAAATGAAAACATACTAACCCATAGCGGTTTAGGCACAAATAATTTAATACAAATAACGTCCCACAGCGGATTTAAAAAATATAAACTAACTCATAGCGGTCTTAATAACAAAAATAAAAAATTAACAAATGCCAACCCGTAGCGGTCTTAAGAATAAAATTATGAATCATCATCGCATAGCGGCGCTGATAAAATAGTTATCAAAATAAAAAACACTTGTCAAATCCCCGTCCAGAAAAATCCAAAGAATATAAAAAATAAAAATAAAAATAAAAACAGAAATAAGAATAATAAAATAACCCAAAGCGGGTCTAAAGATCCATAAAACAATTTAAATGTTGATGAAATACCAACCAACAAAGAAGTTAATTTGGGTTTTCACTGCACAGTTCGACTTAATCAGAGTTGTGTTTTTGTATGTAAGTATTTTTAAATGGTAAGCGATTTTTGTGTCGTGTATTCAAATGTTCGTGGTTTAAGAAAGAATTTCTTTCACGTGTACGTCTACACTGTTCAACACAGGCCAGCTGTTTTGGCATTAAGTGAAACTCAGGTTGGAGTAAATACTGATTTATCAGAATTTGCTCTACATGGGTATAGCTTGGTGCCATTACTCTTTTCCCATCATGGTCTCGTGGTCTATGTTAGGAATGATATTGCTTGCCAGAGCCTTCCCCAATATGGGCAATGTTCCAACACGGACTTTAACTTCTTATGGCTCAAATTCACTGTCCGCAAGCATGTCATTCATTATTGTTTTATTTACAGGAGTCCAAATCTTGACAGTAATTCGACTTGTAACGAGTTTGATGCACTGTCTGATTCCATCTCGAAAATTGTTTCCCTTTGTCCTCGCACTGAAATCGTTATTGCGGGCGATTTCAATGTACACAATTCCAACTGGCTCCGCTATTCTGGTCAGACAACACCCGAAGGAAGGTATGTCGAGCTCTTTGCCGGGTTATATCACCTTACCCAACTGATCGATGTGCCAACGCGTATACCGGATGTTGCTGGGCAAGCCGCCCATACTCTTGACTTGTTTCTTACTTCTCACCCTGATAAATATACCATTAGTGTAACTTCTCCATTTGGCACTTCGGACCATTGTATCATTTCAGCTAATTTCTCATCCCCCACCCATCCAGTTAAAGAAAAACTTCCCACCAGGACCGTCTGGCAATACGAGAAAGCCAACTGGGACGGCCTGAATATCTTTTTCCGAAACTTTAACTGGTCACTATGCTTCCTCGATAGTGACATCGATGCCAGTGCTGAAATGATCACAAATGTGATTCTTCTAGGGATGCGTGCTTTTATTCCTAACAGAGTAAAAAGCATCAAACCTAAAGAAAAGTCTTGGTTTAATTATGAGTGTAAAGAAGCTATCAGGCTCAAAGAAGTAAGTTTCCGATCTTACAAAGCCAACCCTACAGAGGAAAATCGGAAAAAGCACAAACAAGCAAGGAACTCATGCAACTCCGTTATTGAAAGAACCAAATTTTTGCATGACCAAAAATTACGGCAAAAAATTCTGCAGTGTCCCAAAAGCAGTAAAAATTGTTGGTCATTTGTAAAAAATATAAAAAACTCCTCGACATCTTCGGTTCCAACGCTCATCGACAATAACAAACCAATTGTTTACTCTTCAGAGAAGGCAAACTTGCTCGCCGCCCATTTCGCTGCCGCATAGCAACGTTGCCCCTCCTGTACTTGAGAATGTAAATTTTTCCATGGGACAGATTTTTTTCCGCACTCGTACAGTAGCAAGAGTTCTCAAAGATCTCGATATACACAAATCCGCTGGCCCGGATGGTATACCCCCGATTCTTTTGAAGAGGTGTTCTTCCACACTGGCAAAGCCACTGCGTAAGCTTTTCCATCGCTCCTACTCTTTTGGAATCTTTCCTAGAAGATGGGAAACAGCATTTGTCCAGCCTGTCCCTAAGAAAGGTGACCCATCCTCCCCCTCCTCCTACCGACCCATAGCACTGACATCCCTTCTTTCTAAGGTCATGGAAACACTGATTAACCGTCAGCTTAAGGAATATCTCGAAGATAGTAAGCTTCTCCATGACCGTCAATATGGCTTCCGCAGCAACCGTTCCACTGGTGATCTGATGGCATATCTCACCGAACAGTGGAACAAATCTTTACATCGCTTTGGTGAAAGTAAGATTATTGCTCTTGATATCTCCAAGGCATTTGATAGAGTTTGGCATGAAGCTTTCTTATCGAAAATGCGTGCTTTTGGGATCGATAATACTCTTGTTCGTTGGATTAGAAGCTATCTTCTGGACCGTTCAATACAAGTTGTATTGGACGGATTCAAGTCTGATTCCCATAAAATAAATGCTGGTGTGCCCCAGGGCTCTGTTCTGTCTCCGACCCTTTTCCTCATTTTTATAAATGATCTTCTGTCTGTTACTTCTAATCCACTTAACTGTTTTGCTGACGACTCTACCCTCAGCTTTTCATATTCGTTCGATAATTCACGTCCTTCGCCTTCGGACGTACAATTGCAACGGTGCCGTATGTCAAGCTCATTAAACTCCGATTTATACAGCATTGTCAAATGGGGTAATAGAAATCGTGTGGAGTTTAATGCTTCGAAAACTCAATGCTGTCTTCTGTCGTTAAAGCTAAACATTCCCCCAATGCCATTGTCCATGAATGGCACTTACATCGAAGAAACCGAAAAGCTCTCAGTACTCGGTATGTGTGTCAACGACAACCTCCGTTGGAACGACCATATATTTGAGATCGCTAAGAATGCTGCAAAGTGCTTAGGTTTTCTGTATCGGTCTAAGAAGTATTTTTCCCCATCTGATCTGGCTACAATTTATAAAGCGTTTATACGCCCTAAACTCGAGTATAACTCCCACCTCTGGGCAGGTGCTTCGCAAACATCGCTTCACCTGCTTGATAGAATACAAAACCGAGCGTTAAGATTGATAGGAAATAGAACTGCCGCTGAAACAATTGCCCCACTCGAACACCGACGCAATGTTTCATGTCTTTCCTTATTTTATCGTTTCTTTTACAAAAAATGTTCACTCGAAGTAGCCAGTTGCATTCCTCCCCTTAAACGTTTCTCCCGTAATACTCGTCTCGCAAGGAATGCTCATCAGTTCACCCTTGAGCCTAATTTCGGACGTACCGTGAAATATAGAGATTCTTTTTTTAGCCTAACGACACGAATTTGGAATAGTTTACCCGGCGGGATTTTCCCTTGCCATTTTGATCTTCAAACATTCAAAACCAATGTTAATCGGCACCTCCTATCTCTCCCCTACCTATCTTCGTAATGCCCGCGCAGTGTGTTCTACATTAAAAGGGAAACACATAATCCCTTGTGCGCGCGTTAATTATATATAAAAAAAAAAAAAAAACCAATAGCGGTGAAGTAATCAAACCTCAAATAAATAATAACTTAGCAATTAATTGTAAATCAGAAGGTAACAAAAAGGTAAGATTATCAGAAAAAATCCAAATACCAGCAAGGTCTAAAATGGCAATAAAATTACCCATTAAATATAATAACGCCAAAGAGATACAAAAAGGAGTGTATCCTGGTAATTGCCTATTAGCCATAAACCAAATATTTACGTACCCATAATAAATACCAAACAACATAATATAACCATTAAAAACATTAATTTATATGTCGAAAAATCCGACCAATACTTAACCTACAATCTAGATAATACCTCGAAAACCCCTATGACACAGTCCACAATTTTCCACACCACTACTCAATACGACCAAACCAACGAAAGAGTAAAAAATTTAGTAAAACGACTTAACTTAGACGAGAACTTAATCGAAGAGGAAAAACGTTCTATTTTAAATCTATGCATACAATATAATATACTCTTCTTATTAGGTGACCACCTTACTCACACTTCAACAATCGTACACGAAATATCTGTTCGACAAAATCAACCACCCCCACTTACTTACTTAGGTGGCGCTACAGTTCGGGACGAACCTGGGCCTCAACCAACATGCCTCTCCAGCCAGCTCGGTCTTTGGCTAGCTGCCTCCAGTTTTGCACTCCAAGTTGGTTGAGGTCGTCCTCCATTTGAGCGCGCCACCTAAGGCGAGGTCTACCTTGACTGCGTCTACCCTCTGGGATGGAATCGAAGATCCTGCGAGCCGGAGATAGGGCCAAAAATCCTCCGAAGCATCTTACGCTCGAAACGACTAAGGATATCTTCGTCCGCTTTAGATAGAGTCCATGCCTCGGCGCCATAGAGCAGAACTGAGATGATTAGGGTCCTATACAGAGTCTCCTTTGTCTTTCGAGAGAGGGCTTTGCTACTCAATTGCCTTCCTAGCCCATAGAAACAGCGATTGGCAAGAGTAATTCTTCGCTTTATTTCTGACGAGATGTTGTTGTCAGATGTTATAGCGGATCCGAGGTACACAAAGTCCCTAACTACCTCAAAGTTGTACCTGTCTATTGTGATGTTTTGTCCAATCCGCCGGTGTTGTGTGTCCCTTTTTGTGGACAGCAGGTACTTCGTTTTGGCCTCATTGCCTGCTGGTCCCATCTTAGCCGCTTCAGCTTCAATGCTAGCAAACTACTAAAATCCAAAAACTGGAGACTAGAGAAGAAGTTCAGAAAACTCAACTCTATTATAAGACCAAAGAGGCTGAGCTCAAAAGTGGGTTGGAAAAACAAAAGAATCGCGAAGAAAGTTTCGTTGGCAAATTAGATTGTTAAAATAGGAAATAGAACGGTTTAAACAAAAACCATCAAAAACCTCGCAAATCCATTGTTTCCCAAACTTCTTTACAAAACGATTCAGCCACATTGATTCGCCAACCAGTTCAGAAGTTTCAATTGAAAACACTATAAAACAAAACTTTAAGATGTCGCTAGGGTTTGAAAAACTGTTGAAACTTTCCCAAAGTATTCCCGAATTCGCAGGGGGTAATGACTCCAGAACAGTTCAGAAATTGCAGACGTTCCTTACATGTGGTCGACCTATTATTGAACAAACCCCAAAGATGATGAAGCACTATTCATTCAAATTGTATACACCAAATTAAGAGAGGATGCTCTCGACATAATCCACACATCTAAGCGTACTACATTTAAGGATTTGGAAGAAACCTTAAATACAACGAATTTACCAGTCGAAGATTACAACGACCTAATAAATTGTTTAATTACCAGTCGTCAAAGTCCATTCGAGACGTTGAATACATTTGTAAGTAGACTAAGACATTCCCTTAGCCAATATAAGGAGGTAGCGGATATAAAATATGATAAGGCTCATGAAAACGCTAAATCAAGTATAGTCTGTAGTTTCTGCAGTATCAAAGGACACACGTATAGTAAGTGTCTAAAACGACTAAACAGTCCTGTCTGCCAAATGTGTACGAACTATGCTCATGAATCATCAACATGTAACCAATATTACAACGGTCGTAATAATAGATACCAAAACCAAAGGGAGAATCAACAAAATTTTAAGAGGAATCTTCCACAAAATTTATATAGAGGCAACTCCTCACATGATAGGAGAAATTTCCAAAATAATTACATTCCTCCAAGGAACAATCAATCCTTTAGTAACAATAACCACCAAAATGACTTTGGTAGAGGCACACCTCAAGCATACCAGAGGGAAAACCCACAAATAACGTTTCAACCCCAGGACTCCAGGACAAAACAGGCCTAATCCGTTTGGGGACAATAATCCCAATCTCTCAAATAGAAGAGGGCCTGCTCTCAATCCGAGAGCTAGAGTGTTCCAGGTGGGATCAGAATGTGAATTCTGTGGGAGAAATGTCCATACATTAAACCAATGTAGTCTGAAACGTAGATGGGAAAATAAAAACTCGGAAAACGCCTCCTAGTCGACCGTGAAACTCCCGGCTCGACTTTAAATGTAAACGAACAAAAACAAGGGTACCAAACACAACAGCAAAGGGAACCAGCTGTTGAACTTCGAAATAACATTACTAAAGAGAATACTGTACGTTTATTGTTTGACACAGGTTCTGAAGTCAGCCTCATCAAGAGGAAGGCCAAACACCTTTATTGACAAACAGAAAATTGTGTCGATCAACACCCCATTTGGTTCAGGTAATACACTTGGACAATGCACGGGCAAATTTTATATTCCAACGGGGCCTATTTGTGAATTTCAGGTATAAGAATATAATTTACACATTCCAAATGATGGAATACTGGGTTATAACTTTATTGGATCACACTGTAATGTGGATGGTCCAAACAAAGTCCTTAGATTCATCTCGACCACCTCACAAGAATACATGACTCCACTATTAAAATCAAAAATAGGGGAATACGAATTACCGAATGCAATTAATGGAATCAACTATCCACATAAAGAGGCAATAAACGTACCTCACAATTCCTAAGTTTGTGAAAGGAAAGAGGTAAAACTTGAAGAGCCCCGAGGTGATCAAAAGACATTCTCAGAAATGGTTAACACATCTTCCTATCCAACTCAAACTACTAGAATTGTTATTAAAGAAGATAAACAAGTAGTAAGTAAACAAATACCAACTCATAATGGTTTTAAAAAAACAAAAACATAAAGCAACTAAAATCCCATTGCGGACTTGATACAGCAAATGAAAACATACTAACCCATAGCGGTTTAGGCACAAATAATTTAATACAAATAACGTCCCACAGCGGATTTAAAAAATATAAACTAACTCATAGCGGTCTTAATAACAAAAATAAAAAATTAACAAATGCCAACCCGTAGCGGTCTTAAGAATAAAAATTATGAATCATCATCGCATAGCGGCGCTGATAAAATAGTTATCAAAATAAAAAACACTTGTCAAATCCCCGTCCAGAAAAATCCAAAGAATATAAAAAATAAAAATAAAAATAAAAACAGAAATAAGAATAATAAAATAACCCAAAGCGGGTCTAAAGATCAATCAAACAATTTAAATGTTGATGAAATACCAACCAACAAAGAAGTTAATTTGGGTTTTCACTGCACAGTTCGACTTAATCAGAGTTGTGTTTTTGTATGTAAGTATTTTTAAATGGTAAGTGATTTTTGTGTCGTGTATTCAAATGTTCGTGGTTTAAGAAAGAATTTCTTTCACGTGTACGTCTACACTGTTCAACACAGGCCAGCTGTTTTGGCATTAAGTGAAACTCAGGTTGGAGTAAATACTGATTTATCAGAATTTGCTCTACATGGGTATAGCTTGGTGCCATTACTCTTTTCCCATCATGGTCTCGTGGTCTATGTTAGGAATGATATTGCTTGCCAGAGCCTTCCCCAATATGGGCAATGTTCCAACACGGACTTTAACTTCTTATGGCTCGAATTCACTGTCCGCAAGCATGTCATTCATTATTGTTTTATTTACAGGAGTCCAAATCTTGACAGTAATTCGACTTGTAACGAGTTTGATGCACTGTCTGATTCCATCTCGAAAATTGTTTCCCTTTGTCCTCGCACTGAAATCGTTATTGCGGGCGATTTCAATGTACACAATTCCAACTGGCTCCGCTATTCTGGTCAGACAACACCCGAAGGAAGGTATGTCGAGCTCTTTGCCGGGTTATATCACCTTACCCAACTGATCGATGTGCCAACGCGTATACCGGATGTTGCTGGGCAAGCCGCCCATACTCTTGACTTGTTTCTTACTTCTCACCCTGATAAATATACCATTAGTGTAACTTCTCCATTTGGCACTTCGGACCATTGTATCATTTCAGCTAATTTCTCATCCCCCACCCATCCAGTTAAAGAAAAACTTCCCACCAGGACCGTCTGGCAATACGAGAAAGCCAACTGGGACGGCCTGAATATCTTTTTCCGAAACTTTAACTGGTCACTATGCTTCCTCGATAGTGACATCGATGTCAGTGCTGAAATGATCACAAATGTGATTCTTCTAGGGATGCGTGCTTTTATTCCTAACAGAGTAAAAAGCATCAAACCTAAAGAAAAGTCTTGGTTTAATTATGAGTGTAAAGAAGCTATCAGGCTCAAAGAAGTAAGTTTCCGATCTTACAAAGCCAACCCTACAGAGGAAAATCGGAAAAAGCACAAACAAGCAAGGAACTCATGCAACTCCGTTATTGAAAGAACCAAATTTTTGCATGACCAAAAATTACGGCAAAAAATTCTGCAGTGTCCCAAAAGCAGTAAAAATTGTTGGTCATTTGTAAAAAATATAAAAAACTCCTCGACATCTTCGGTTCCAACGCTCATCGACAATAACAAACCAATTGTTTACTCTTCAGAGAAGGCAAACTTGCTCGCCGCCCATTTCGCTGCCAGCTCCACGCTGCCGCATAGCAACGTTGCCCCTCCTGTACTTGAGAATGTAAATTTTTCCATGGGACAGATTTTTTTCCGCACTCGTACAGTAGCAAGAGTTCTCAAAGATCTCGATATACACAAATCCGCTGGCCCGGATGGTATACCCCCGATTCTTTTGAAGAGGTGTTCTTCCACACTGGCAAAGCCACTGCGTAAGCTTTTCCATCGCTCCTACTCTTTTGGAATCTTTCCTAGAAGATGGAAAACAGCATTTGTCCAGCCTGTCCCTAAGAAAGGTGACCCATCCTCCCCCTCCTCCTACCGACCCATAGCACTGACATCCCTTCTTTCTAAGGTCATGGAAACACTGATTAACCGTCAGCTTAAGGAATATCTCGAAGATCGTAAGCTTCTCCATGACCGTCAATATGGCTTCCGCAGCAACCGTTCCACTGGTGATCTGATGGCATATCTCACCGAACAGTGGAACAAATCTTTACATCGCTTTGGTGAAAGTAAGATTATTGCTCTTGATATCTCCAAGGCATTTGATAGAGTTTGGCATGAAGCTTTCTTATCGAAAATGCGTGCTTTTGGGATCGATAATACTCTTGTTCGTTGGATTAGAAGCTATCTTCTGGACCGTTCAATACAAGTTGTATTGGACGGATTCAAGTCTGATTCCCATAAAATAAATGCTGGTGTGCCCCAGGGCTCTGTTCTGTCTCCGACCCTTTTCCTCATTTTTATAAATGATCTTCTGTCTGTTACTTCTAATCCACTTAACTGTTTTGCTGACGACTCTACCCTCAGCTTTTCATATTCGTTCGATAATTCACGTCCTTCGCCTTCGGACGTACAATTGCAACGGTGCCGTATGTCAAGCTCATTAAACTCCGATTTATACAGCATTGTCAAATGGGGTAATAGAAATCGTGTGGAGTTTAATGCTTCGAAAACTCAATGCTGTCTTCTGTCGTTAAAGCTAAACATTCCCCCAATGCCATTGTCCATGAATGGCACTTACATCGAAGAAACCGAAAAGCTCTCAGTACTCGGTATGTGTGTCAACGACAACCTCCGTTGGAACGACCATATATTTGAGATCGCTAAGAATGCTGCAAAGTGCTTAGGTTTTCTGTATCGGTCTAAGAAGTATTTTTCCCCATCTGATCTGGCTACAATTTATAAAGCGTTTATACGCCCTAAACTCGAGTATAACTCCCACCTCTGGGCAGGTGCTTCGCAAACATCGCTTCACCTGCTTGATAGAATACAAAACCGAGCGTTAAGATTGATAGGAAATAGAACTGCCGCTGAAACAATTGCCCCACTCGAACACCGACGCAATGTTTCATGTCTTTCCTTATTTTATCGTTTCTTTTACAAAAAATGTTCACTCGAAACAGCCAGTTGCATTCCTCCCCTTAAACGTTTCTCCCGTAATACTCGTCTCGCAAGGAATGCTCATCAGTTCACCCTTGAGCCTAATTTCGGACGTACCGTGAAATATAGAGATTCTTTTTTTAGCCGAACGACACGAATTTGGAATAGTTTACCCGGCGGGATTTTCCCTTGCCATTTTGATCTTCAAACATTCAAAACCAATGTTAATCGGCACCTCCTATCTCTCCCCTACCTATCTTCGTAATGCCCGCGCAGTGTGTTCTACATTAAAAGGGAAACACATAATCCCTTGTGCGCGCGTTAATTATATATAAAAAAAAAAAAAAACCAATAGCGGTGAAGTAATCAAACCTCAAATAAATAATAACTTAGCAATTAATTGTAAATCAGAAGGTAACAAAAAGGTAAGATTATCAGAAAAAATCCAAATACCAGCAAGGTCTAAAATGGCAATAAAATTACCCATTAAATATAATAACGCCAAAGAGATACAAAAAGGAGTGTATCCTGGTAATTGCCTATTAGCCATAAACCAAATATTTACGTACCCATAATAAATACCAAACAACATAATATAACCATTAAAAACATTAATTTATATGTCGAAAAATCCGACCAATACTTAACCTACAATCTAGATAATACCTCGAAAACCCCTATGACACAGTCCACAATTTTCCACACCACTACTCAATACGACCAAACCAACGAAAGAGTAAAAAATTTAGTAAAACGACTTAACTTAGACGAGAACTTAATCGAAGAGGAAAAACGTTCTATTTTAAATCTATGCATACAATATAATATACTCTTCTTATTAGGTGACCACCTTACTCACACTTCAACAATCGTACACGAAATATCTGTTCGACAAAATCAACCACCCCCACTTACTTACTTAGGTGGCGCTACAGTTCGGGACGAACCTGGGCCTCAACCAACATGCCTCTCCAGCCAGCTGGGTCTTTGGCTAGCTGCCTCCAGTTTTGCACTCCAAGTTGGTTGAGGTCGTCCTCCATTTGAGCGCGCCACCTAAGGCGAGGTCTACCTTGACTGCGTCTACCCTCTGGGATGGAATCGAAGATCCTGCGAGCCGGAGATAGGGCCAAAAATCCTCCGAAGCATCTTACGCTCGAAACGACTAAGGATATCTTCGTCCGCTTTAGATAGAGTCCATGCCTCGGCGCCATAGAGCAGAACTGAGATGATTAGGGTCCTATACAGAGTCTCCTTTATCTTTCGAGAGAGGGCTTTGCTACTCAATTGCCTTCCTAGCCCATAGAAACAGCGATTGGCAAGAGTAATTCTTCGCTTTATTTCTGACGAGATGTTGTCAGATGTTATAGCGGATCCGAGGTACACAAAGTCCCTAACTACCTCAAAGTTGTACCTGTCTATTGTGATGTTTTGTCCAATCCGCCGGTGTTGTGTGTCCCTTTTTGTGGACAGCAGGTACTTCGTTTTGGCCTCATTGCCTGCTGGTCCCATCTTAGCCGCTTCAGCTTCAATGCTAGCAAACTACTAAAATCCAAAAACTGGAGACTAGAGAAGAAGTTCAGAAAACTCAACTCTATTATAAGACCAAAGAGGCTGAGCTCAAAAGTGGGTTGGAAAAACAAAAGAATCGCGAAGAAAGTTTCGTTGGCAAATTAGATTGTTAAAAGAGGAAATAGAACGGTTTAAACAAAAACCATCAAAAACCTCGCAAATCCATTGTTTCCCAAACTTCTTTACAAAACGATTCAGCCACAATTGATTCGCCAACCAGTTCAGAAGTTTCAATTGAAAACACTATAAAACAAAACTTTAAGATGTCGCTAGGGTTTGAAAAACTGTTGAAACTTTCCCAAAGTATTCCCGAATTCGCAGGGGGTAATGACTCCAGAACAGTTCAGAAATTGCAGACGTTCCTTACATGTGGTCGACCTATTATTGAACAAACCCCAAAGATGATGAAGCACTATTCATTCAAATTGTATACACCAAATTAAGAGAGGATGCTCTCGACATAATCCACACATCTAAGCGTACTACATTTAAGGATTTGGAAGAAACCTTAAATACAACGAATTTACCAGTCGAAGATTACAACGACCTAATAAATTGTTTAATTACCAGTCGTCAAAGTCCATTCGAGACGTTGAATACATTTGTAAGTAGACTAAGACATTCCCTTAGCCAATATAAGGAGGTAGCGGATATAAAATATGATAAGGCTCATGAAAACGCTAAATCAAGTATAGTCTGTAGTTTCTGCAGTATCAAAGGACACACGTATAGTAAGTGTCTAAAACGACTAAACAGTCCTGTCTGCCAAATGTGTACGAACTATGCTCATGAATCATCAACATGTAACCAATATTACAACGGTCGTAATAATAGATACCAAAACCAAAGGGAGAATCAACAAAATTTTAAGAGGAATCTTCCACAAAATTTATATAGAGGCAACTCCTCACATGATAGGAGAAATTTCCAAAATAATTACATTCCTCCAAGGAACAATCAATCCTTTAGTAACAATAACCACCAAAATGACTTTGGTAGAGGCACACCTCAAGCATACCAGAGGGAAAACCCACAAATAACGTTTCAACCCCAGGACTCCAGGACAAAACAGGCCTAATCCGTTTGGGGACAATAATCCCAATCTCTCAAATAGAAGAGGGCCTGCTGTCAATCCGAGAGCTAGAGTGTTCCAGGTGGGATCAGAATGTGAATTCTGTGGGAGAAATGTCCATACATTAAACCAATGTAGTCTGAAACGTAGATGGGAAAATAAAAACTCGGAAAACGCCTCCTAGTCGACCGTGAAACTCCCGGCTCGACTTTAAATGTAAACGAACAAAAACAAGGGTACCAAACACAACAGCAAAGGGAACCAGCTGTTGAACTTCGAAATAACATTACTAAAGAGAATACTGTACGTTTATTGTTTGACACAGGTTCTGAAGTCAGCCTCATCAAGAGGAAGGCCAAACACCTTTATTGACTAACAGAAAATTGTGTCGATCAACACCCCATTTAGTTCAGGTAATACACTTGGACAATGCACGGGCAAATTTTATATTCCAACGGGGCCTATTTGTGAATTTCAGGTATAAGAATATAATTTACACATTCCAAATGATGGAATACTGGGTTATAACTTTATTGGATCACACTGTAATGTGGATGGTCCAAACAAAGTCCTTAGATTCATCTCGACCACCTCACAAGAATACATGACTCCACTATTAAAATCAAAAATAGGGGAATACGAATTACCGAATGCAATTAATGGAATCAACTATACACATAAAGAGGCAATAAACGTACCTCACAATTCCTAAGTTTGTGAAAGGAAAGAGGTAAAACTTGAAGAGCCCCGAGGTGATCAAAAGACATTCTCAGAAATGGTTAACACATCTTCCTATCCAACTCAAACTACTAGAATTGTTATTAAAGAAGATAAACAAGTAGTAAGTAAACAAATACCAACTCATAATGGTTTTAAAAAACAAAAACATAAAGCAACTAAAATCCCATTGCGGACTTGATAAATGAAAACATACTAACCCATAGCGGTTTAGGCACAAATAATTTAATACAAATAACGTCCCACAGCGGATTTAAAAAATATAAACTAACTCATAGCGGTCTTAATAACAAAAATAAAAAATTAACAAATGCCAACCCAACCAACGGTCTTAAGAATAAAAATTATGAATCATCATCGCATAGCGGCGCTGATAAAATAGTTATCAAAATAAAAAACACTTGTCAAATCCCCGTCCAGAAAAATCCAAAGAATATAAAAAATAAAAATAAAAATAAAAACAGAAATAAGAATAATAAAATAACCCAAAGCGGGTCTAAAGATCAATCAAACAATTTAAATGTTGATGAAATACCAACCAACAAAGAAGTTAATTTGGATTTTCACTGCACAGTTCGACTTAATCAGAGTTGTGTTTTTGTATGTAAGTATTTTTAAATGGTAAGTGATTTTTGTGTCGAGTATTCAAATGTTCGTGGTTTAAGAAAGAATTTCTTTCACGTGTACGTCTACACTGTTCAACACAGGCCAGCTGTTTTGGCATTAAGTGAAACTCAGGTTGGAGTAAATACTGATTTATCAGAATTTGCTCTACATGGGTATAGCTTGGTGCCATTACTCTTTTCCCATCATGGTCTCGTGGTCTATGTTAGGAATGATATTGCTTGCCAGAGCCTTCCCCAATATGGGCAATGTTCCAACACGGACTTTAACTTCTTATGGCTCAAATTCACTGTCCGCAAGCATGTCATTCATTATTGTTTTATTTACAGGAGTCCAAATCTTGACAGTAATTCGACTTGTAACGAGTTTGATGCACTGTCTGATTCCATCTCGAAAATTGTTTCCCTTTGTCCTCGCACTGAAATCGTTATTGCGGGCGATTTCAATGTACACAATTCCAACTGGCTCCGCTATTCTGGTCAGACAACACCCGAAGGAAGGTATGTCGAGCTTTGCCGGGTTATATCACCTTACCCAACTGATCGATGTGCCAACGCGTATACCGGATGTTGCTGGGCAAGCCGCCCATACTCTTGACTTGTTCCTTACTTCTCACCCTGATAAATATACCATTAGTGTAACTTCTCCATTTGGCACTTCGGACCATTGTATTATTTCAGCTAATTTCTCATCCCCCACCCATCCAGTTGAAGAAAAACTTCCCACCAGGACCGTCTGGCAATACGAGAAAGCCAACTGGGACGGCCTGAATATCTTTTTCCGAAACTTTAACTGGTCACTATGCTTCCTCGATAGTGACATCGATGCCAGTGCTGAAATGATCACAAATGTGATTCTTCTAGGGATGCGTGCTTTTATTCCTAACAGAGTAAAAAGCATCAAACCTAAAGAAAAGTCTTGGTTTAATTATGAGTGTAAAGAAGCTATCAGGCTCAAAGAAGTAAGTTTCCGATCTTACAAAGCCAACCCTACAGAGGAAAATCGGAAAAAGCACAAACAAGCAAGGAACTCATGCAACTCCGTTATTGAAAGAACCAAATTTTTGCATGACCAAAAATTACGGCAAAAAATTCTGCAGTGTCCCAAAAGCAGTAAAAATTGTTGGTCATTTGTAAAAAATATAAAAAACTCCTCGACATCTTCGGTTCCAACGCTCATCGACAATAACAAACCAATTGTTTACTCTTCAGAGAAGGCAAACTTGCTCGCCGCCCATTTCGCTGCCAGCTCCACGCTGCCGCATAGCAACGTTGCCCCTCCTGTACTTGAGAATGTAATTTTTTCCATGGGACAGATTTTTTTCCGCACTCGTACAGTAGCAAGAGTTCTCAAAGATCTCGATATACACAAATCCGCTGGCCCGGATGGTATACCCCCGATTCTTTTGAAGAGGTGTTCTTCCACACTGGCAAAGCCACTGCGTAAGCTTTTCCATCGCTCCTACTCTTTTGGAATCTTTCCTAGAAGATGGAAAACAGCATTTGTCCAGCCTGTCCCTAAGAAAGGTGACCCATCCTCCCCCTCCTCCTACCGACCCATAGCACTGACATCCCTTCTTTCTAAGGTCATGGAAACACTGATTAACCGTCAGCTTAAGGAATATCTCGAAGATCGTAAGCTTCTCCATGACCGTCAATATGGCTTCCGCAGCAACCGTTCCACTGGTGATCTGATGGCATATCTCACCGAACAGTGGAACAAATCTTTACATCGCTTTGGTGAAAGTAAGATTATTGCTCTTGATATCTCCAAGGCATTTGATAGAGTTTGGCATGAAGCTTTCTTATCGAAAATGCGTGCTTTTGGGATCGATAATACTCTTGTTCGTTGGATTAGAAGCTATCTTCTGGACCGTTCAATACAAGTTGTATTGGACGGATTCAAGTCTGATTCCCATAAAATAAATGCTGGTGTGCCCCAGGGCTCTGTTCTGTCTCCGACCCTTTTCCTCATTTTTATAAATGATCTTCTGTCTGTTACTTCTAATCCACTTAACTGTTTTGCTGACGACTCTACCCTCAGCTTTTCATATTCGTTCGATAATTCACGTCCTTCGCCTTCGGACGTACAATTGCAACGGTGCTGTATGTCAAGCTCATTAAACTCCGATTTATACAGCATTGTCAAATGGGGTAATAGAAATCGTGTGGAGTTTAATGCTTCGAAAACTCAATGCTGTCTTCTGTTGTTAAAGCTAAACATTCCCCCAATGCCATTGTCCATGAATGGCACTTACATCGAAGAAACCGAAAAGCTCTCAGTACTCGGTATGTGTGTCAACGACAACCTCCGTTGGAACGACCATATATTTGAGATCGCTAAGAATGCTGCAAAGTGCTTAGGTTTTCTGTATCGGTCTAAGAAGTATTTTTCCCCATCTGATCTGGCTACAATTTATAAAGCGTTTATACGCCCTAAACTCGAGTATAACTCCCACCTCTGGGCAGGTGCTTCGCAAACATCGCTTCACCTGCTTGATAGAATACAAAACCGAGCGTTAAGATTGATAGGAAATAGAACTGCCGCTGAAACAATTGCCCCACTCGAACACCGACGCAATGTTTCATGTCTTTCCTTATTTTATCGTTTCTTTTACAAAAAATGTTCACTCGAAGTAGCCAGTTGCATTCCTCCCCTTAAACGTTTCTCCCGTAATACTCGTCTCGCAAGGAATGCTCATCAGTTCACCCTTGAGCCTAATTTCGGACGTACCGTGAAATATAGGGATTCTTTTTTTAGCCGAACGACACGAATTTGGAATAGTTTACCCGGCGGGATTTTCCCTTGCCATTTTGATCTTCAAACATTCAAAACCAATGTTAATCGGCACCTCCTATCTCTCCCCTCCCTATCTTCGTAATGCCCGTGCAGTGTGTTCTACATTAAAAGCGAAACACATAATCCCTTGTGCGCGCGTTAATTATATATAAAAAAAAAAAAAAAAACCAATAGCGGTGAAGTAATCAAACCTCAAATAAATAATAACTTAGCAATTAATTGTAAATCAGAAGGTAACAAAAAGGTAAGATTATCAGAAAAAATCCAAATACCAGCAAGGTCTAAAATGGCAATAAAATTACCCATTAAATATAATAACGCCAAAGAGATACAAAAAGGAGTGTATCCTGGTAATTGCCTATTAGCCATAAACCAAATATTTACGTACCCATAATAAATACCAAACAACATAATATAACCATTAAAAACATTAATTTATATGTCGAAAAATCCGACCAATACTTAACCTACAATCTAGATAATACCTCGAAAACCCCTATGACACAGTCCACAATTTTCCACACCACTACTCAATACGACCAAACCAACGAAAGAGTAAAAAATTTAGTAAAACGACTTAACTTAGACGAGAACTTAATCGAAGAGGAAAAACGTTCTATTTCAAATCTATGCATACAATATAATATACTCTTCTTATTAGGTGACCACCTTACTCACACTTCAACAATCGTACACGAAATATCTGTTCGACAAAATCAACCACCCCCACTTACTTACTTAGGTGGCGCTACAGTTCGGGACGAACCTGGGCCTCAACCAACATGCCTCTCCAGCCAGCTCGGTCTTTGGCTAGCTGCCTCCAGTTTTGCACTCCAAGTTGGTTGAGGTCGTCCTCCATTTGAGCGCGCCACCTAAGGCGAGGTCTACCTTGACTGCGTCTACCCTCTGGGATGGAATCGAAGATCCTGCGAGCCGGAGATAGGGCCAAAAATCCTCCGAAGCATCTTACGCTCGAAACGACTA
Source organism: Platycheirus rosarum (assembly GCA_963971375.1). Taxonomy (NCBI): domain Eukaryota; kingdom Metazoa; phylum Arthropoda; class Insecta; order Diptera; family Syrphidae; genus Platycheirus; species Platycheirus rosarum. The sequence continues at coordinate 71,165,052 of OZ020510.1, forward strand.
AGGATATCTTCGTCCGCTTTAGATAGAGTCCATGCCTCGGCGCCATAGAGCAGAACTGAGATGATTAGGGTCCTATACAGAGTCTCCTTTGTCTTTCGAGAGAGGGCTTTGCTACTCAATTGCCTTCCTAGCCCATAGAAACAGCGATTGGCAAGAGTAATTCTTCGCTTTATTTCTGACGAGATGTTGTTGTCAGATGTTATAGCGGATCCGAGGTACACAAAGTCCCTAACTACCTCAAAGTTGTACCTGTCTATTGTGATGTTTTGTCCAATCCGCCGGTGTTGTGTGTCCCTTTTTGTGGACAGCAGGTACTTCGTTTTGGCCTCATTGCCTGCTAGTCCCATCTTAGCCGCTTCAGCTTCAATGTTAGCAAACTACTAAAATCCAAAAACTGGAGACTAGAGAAGAAGTTCAGAAAACTCAACTCTATTATAAGACCAAAGAGGCTGAGCTCAAAAGTGGGTTGGAAAAACAAAAGAATCGCGAAGAAAGTTTCGTTGGCAAATTAGATTGTTAAAAGAGGAAATAGAACGGTTTAAACAAAAACCATCAAAAACCTCGCAAATCCATTGTTTCCCAAACTTCTTTACAAAACAATTCAGCCACAATTGATTCGCCAACCAGTTCAGAAGTTTCAATTGAAAACACTATAAAACAAAACTTTAAGATGTCGCTAGGATTTGAAAAACTGTTGAAACTTTCCCAAAGTATTCCCGAATTCGCAGGGGGTAATGACTCCAGAACAGTTCAGAAATTGCAGACGTTCCTTACATGTGGTCGACCTATTATTGAACAAACCCCAAAGAAGATGAAGCACTATTCATTCAAATTGTATACACCAAATTAAGAGAGGATGCTCTCGACATAATCCACACATCTAAGCGTACTACATTTAAGGATTTGGAAGAAACCCTAAATACAACGAATTTACCAGTCGAAGATTACAACGACCTAATAAATTGTTTAATTACCAGTCGTCAAAGTCCATTCGAGACGTTGAATACATTTGTAAGTAGACTAAGACATTCCCTTAGCCAATATAAGGAGGTAGCGGATATAAAATATGATAAGGCTCATGAAAACGCTAAATCAAGTATAGTCTGTAGTTTCTGCAGTATCAAAGGACACACGTATAGTAAGTGTCTAAAACGACTAAACAGTCCTGTCTGCCAAATGTGTACGAACTATGCTCATGAATCATCAACATGTAACCAATATTACAACGGTCGTAATAATAGATACCAAAACCAAAGGGAGAATCAACAAAATTTTAAGAGGAATCTTCCACAAAATTTATATAGAGGCAACTCCTCACATGATAGGAGAAATTTCCAAAATAATTACATTCCTCCAAGGAACAATCAATCCTTTAGTAACAATAACCACCAAAATGACTTTGGTAGAGGCACACCTCAAGCATACCAGAGGGAAAACCCAAAAATAACGTTTCAACCCCAGGACTCCAGGACAAAACAGGCCTAATCCGTTTGGGGACAATAATCCCAATCTCTCAAATAGAAGAGGGCCTGCTGTCAATCCGAGAGCTAGAGTGTTCCAGGTGGGATCAGAATGTGAATTCTGTGGGAGAAATGTCCATACATTAAACCAATGTAGTCTGAAACGTAGATGGGAAAATAAAAACTCGGAAAACGCCTCCTAGTCGACCGTGAAACTCCCGGCTCGACTTTAAATGTAAACGAACAAAAACAAGGGTACCAAACACAACAGCAAAGGGAACCAGCTGTTGAACTTCGAAATAACATTACTAAAGAGAATACTGTACGTTTATTGTTTGACACAGGTTCTGAAGTCAGCCTCATCAAGAGGAAGGCCAAACACCTTTATTGACAAACAGAAAATTGTGTCGATCAACACCCCATTTGGTTCAGGTAATACACTTGGACAATGCACGGGCAAATTTTATATTCCAACGGGGCCTATTTGTGAATTTCAGGTATAAGAATATAATTTACACATTCCAAATGATGGAATACTGGGTTATAACTTTATTGGATCACACTGTAATGTGGATGGTCCAAACAAAGTCCTTAGATTCATCTCGACCACCTCACAAGAATACATGACTCCACTATTAAAATCAAAAATAGGGGAATACGAATTACCGAATGCAATTAATGGAATCAACTATCCACATAAAGAGGCAATAAACGTACCTCACAATTCCTAAGTTTGTGAAAGGAAAGAGGTAAAACTTGAAGAGCCCCGAGGTGATCAAAAGACATTCTCAGAAATGGTTAACACATCTTCCTATCCAACTCAAACTACTAGAATTGTTATTAAAGAAGATAAACAAGTAGTAAGTAAACAAATACCAACTCATAATGGTTTTAAAAAAACAAAAACATAAAGCAACTAAAATCCCATTGCGGACTTGATACAGCAAATGAAAACATACTAACCCATAGCGGTTTAGGCACAAATAATTTAATACAAATAACGTCCCACAGCGGATTTAAAAAATATAAACTAACTCATAGCGGTCTTAATAACAAAAATAAAAAATTAACAAATGCCAACCCGTAGCGGTCTTAAGAATAAAAATTATGAATCATCATCGCATAGCGGCGCTGATAAAATAGTTATCAAAATAAAAAGTCAAATCCCCGTCCAGAAAAATCCAAAGAATATAAAAAATAAAAATAAAAATAAAAACAGAAATAAGAATAATAAAATAACCCAAAGCGGGTCTAAAGATCAATCAAACAATTTAAATGTTGATGAAATACCAACCAACAAAGAAGTTAATTTGGGTTTTCACTGCACAGTTCGACTTAATCAGAGTTGTGTTTTTGTATGTAAGTATTTTTAAATGGTAAGTGATTTTTGTGTCGTGTATTCAAATGTTCGTGGTTTAAGAAAGAATTTCTTTCACGTGTACGTCTACACTGTTCAACACAGGCCAGCTGTTTTGGCATTAAGTGAAACTCAGGTTGGAGTAAATACTGATTTATCAGAATTTGCTCTACATGGGTATAGCTTGGTGCCATTACTCTTTTCCCATCATGGTCTCGTGGTCTATGTTAGGAATGATATTGCTTGCCAGAGCCTTCCCCAATATGGGCAATGTTCCAACACGGACTTTAACTTCTTATGGCTCAAATTCACTGTCCGCAAGCATGTCATTCATTATTGTTTTATTTACAGGAGTCCAAATCTTGACAGTAATTCGACTTGTAACGAGTTTGATGCACTGTCTGATTCCATCTCGAAAATTGTTTCCCTTTGTCCTCGCACTGAAATCGTTATTGCGGGCGATTTCAATGTACACAATTCCAACTGGCTCCGCTATTCTGGTCAGACAACACCCGAAGGAAGGTATGTCGAGCTCTTTGCCGGGTTATATCACCTTACCCAACTGATCGATGTGCCAACGCGTATACCGGATGTTGCTGGGCAAGCCGCCCATACTCTTGACTTGTTTCTTACTTCTCACCCTGATAAATATACCATTAGTGTAACTTCTCCATTTGGCACTTCGGACCATTGTATCATTTCAGCTAATTTCTCATCCCCCACCCATCCAGTTAAAGAAAAACTTCCCACCAGGACCGTCTGGCAATACGAGAAAGCCAACTGGGACGGCCTGAATATCTTTTTCCGAAACTTTAACTGGTCACTATGCTTCCTCGATAGTGACATCGATGCCAGTGCTGAAATGATCACAAATGTGATTCTTCTAGGGATGCGTGCTTTTATTCCTAACAGAGTAAAAAGCATCAAACCTAAAGAAAAGTCTTGGTTTAATTATGAGTGTAAAGAAGCTATCAGGCTCAAAGAAGTAAGTTTCCGATCTTACAAAGCCAACCCTACAGAGGAAAATCGGAAAAAGCACAAACAAGCAAGGAACTCATGCAACTCCGTTATTGAAAGAACCAAATTTTTGCATGACCAAAAATTACGGCAAAAAATTCTGCAGTGTCCCAAAAGCAGTAAAAATTGTTGGTCATTTGTAAAAAATATAAAAAACTCCTCGACATCTTCGGTTCCAACGCTCATCGACAATAACAAACCAATTGTTTACTCTTCAGAGAAGGCAAACTTGCTCGCCGCCCATTTCGCTGCCGCATAGCAACGTTGCCCCTCCTGTACTTGAGAATGTAAATTTTTCCATGGGACAGATTTTTTTCCGCACTCGTACAGTAGCAAGAGTTCTCAAAGATCTCGATATACACAAATCCGCTGGCCCGGATGGTATACCCCCGATTCTTTTGAAGAGGTGTTCTTCCACACTGGCAAAGCCACTGCGTAAGCTTTTCCATCGCTCCTACTCTTTTGGAATCTTTCCTAGAAGATGGAAAACAGCATTTGTCCAGCCTGTCCCTAAGAAAGGTGACCCATCCTCCCCCTCCTCCTACCGACCCATAGCACTGACATCCCTTCTTTCTAAGGTCATGGAAACACTGATTAACCGTCAGCTTAAGGAATATCTCGAAGATCGTAAGCTTCTCCATGACCGTCAATATGGCTTCCGCAGCAACCGTTCCACTGGTGATCTGATGGCATATCTCACCGAACAGTGGAACAAATCTTTACATCGCTTTGGTGAAAGTAAGATTATTGCTCTTGATATCTCCAAGGCATTTGATAGAGTTTGGCATGAAGCTTTCTTATCGAAAATGCGTGCTTTTGGGATCGATAATACTCTTGTTCGTTGGATTAGAAGCTATCTTCTGGACCGTTCAATACAAGTTGTATTGGACGGATTCAAGTCTGATTCCCATAAAATAAATGCTGGTGTGCCCCAGGGCTCTGTTCTGTCTCCGACCCTTTTCCTCATTTTTATAAATGATCTTCTGTCTGTTACTTCTAATCCACTTAACTGTTTTGCTGACGACTCTACCCTCAGCTTTTCATATTCGTTCGATAATTCACGTCCTTCGCCTTCGGACTACAATTGCAACGGTGTCGTATGTCAAGCTCATTAAACTCCGATTTATACAGCATTGTCAAATGGGGTAATAGAAATCGTGTGGAGTTTAATGCTTCGAAAATTCAATGCTGTCTTCTGTCGTTAAAGCTAAACATTCCCCCAATGCCATTGTCCATGAATGGCACTTACATCGAAGAAACCGAAAAGCTCTCAGTACTCGGTATGTGTGTCAACGACAACCTCCGTTGGAACGACCATATATTTGAGATCGCTAAGAATGCTGCAAAGTGCTTAGGTTTTCTGTATCGGTCTAAGAAGTATTTTTCCCCATCTGATCTGGCTACAATTTATAAAGCGTTTATACGCCCTAAACTCGAGTATAACTCCCACCTCTGGGCAGGTGCTTCGCAAACATCGCTTCACCTGCTTGATAGAATACAAAACCGAGCGTTAAGATTGATAGGAAATAGAACTGCCGCTGAAACAATTGCCCCACTCGAACACCGACGCAATGTTTCATGTCTTTCCTTATTTTATCGTTTCTTTTACAAAAAATGTTCACTCGAAGTAGCCAGTTGCATTCCTCCCCTTAAACGTTTCTCCCGTAATACTCGTCTCGCAAGGAATGCTCATCAGTTCACCCTTGAGCCTAATTTCGGACGTACCGTGAAATATAGAGATTCTTTTTTTAGCCGAACGACACGAATTTGGAATAGTTTACCCGGCGGGATTTTCCCTTGCCATTTTGATCTTCAAACATTCAAAACCAATGTTAATCGGCACCTCCTATCTCTCCCCTACCTATCTTCGTAATGCCCGCGCAGTGTGTTCTACATTAAAAGGGAAACACATAATCCCTTGTGCGCGCGTTAATTATATATAAAAAAAAAAAAAAAAACCAATAGCGGTGAAGTAATCAAACCTCAAATAAATAATAACTTAGCAATTAATTGTAAATCAGAAGGTAACAAAAAGGTAAGATTATCAGAAAAAATCCAAATACCAGCAAGGTCTAAAATGGCAATAAAATTACCCATTAAATATAATAACGCCAAAGAGATACAAAAAGGAGTGTATCCTGGTAATTGCCTATTAGCCATAAACCAAATATTTACGTACCCATAATAAATACCAAACAACATAATATAACCATTAAAAACATTAATTTATATGTCGAAAAATCCGACCAATACTTAACCTACAATCTAGATAATACCTCGAAAACCCCTATGACACAGTCCACAATTTTCCACACCACTACTCAATACGACCAAACCAACGAAAGAGTAAAAAATTTAGTAAAACGACTTAACTTAGACGAGAACTTAATCGAAGAGGAAAAACGTTCTATTTCAAATCTATGCATACAATATAATATACTCTTCTTATTAGGTGACCACCTTACTCACACTTCAACAATCGTACACGAAATATCTGTTCGACAAAATCAACCACCCCCACTTACTTACTTAGGTGGCGCTACAGTTCGGGACGAACCTGGGCCTCAACCAACATGCCTCTCCAGCCAGCTCGGTCTTTGGCTAGCTGCCTCCAGTTTTGCACTCCAAGTTGGTTGAGGTCGTCCTCCATTTGAGCGCGCCACCTAAGGCGAGGTCTACCTTGACTGCGTCTACCCTCTGGGATGGAATCGAAGATCCTGCGAGCCGGAGATAGGGCCAAAAATCCTCCGAAGCATCTTACGCTCGAAACGACTAAGGATATCTTCGTCCGCTTTAGATAGAGTCCATGCCTCGGCGCCATAGAGCAGAACTGAGATGATTAGGGTCCTATACAGAGTCTCCTTTGTCTTTCGAGAGAGGGCTTTGCTACTCAATTGCCTTCCTAGCCCATAGAAACAGCGATTGGCAAGAGTAATTCTTCGCTTTATTTCTGACGAGATGTTGTTGTCAGATGTTATAGCGGATCCGAGGTACACAAAGTCCCTAACTACCTCAAAGTTGTACCTGTCTATTGTGATGTTTTGTCCAATCCGCCGGTGTTGTGTGTCCCTTTTTGTGGACAGCAGGTACTTCGTTTTGGCCTCATTGCCTGCTAGTCCCATCTTAGCCGCTTCAGCTTCAATGTTAGCAAACTACTAAAATCCAAAAACTGGAGACTAGAGAAGAAGTTCAGAAAACTCAACTCTATTATAAGACCAAAGAGGCTGAGCTCAAAAGTGGGTTGGAAAAACAAAAGAATCGCGAAGAAAGTTTCGTTGGCAAATTAGATTGTTAAAAGAGGAAATAGAACGGTTTAAACAAAAACCATCAAAAACCTCGCAAATCCATTGTTTCCCAAACTTCTTTACAAAACAATTCAGCCACAATTGATTCGCCAACCAGTTCAGAAGTTTCAATTGAAAACACTATAAAACAAAACTTTAAGATGTCGCTAGGATTTGAAAAACTGTTGAAACTTTCCCAAAGTATTCCCGAATTCGCAGGGGGTAATGACTCCAGAACAGTTCAGAAATTGCAGACGTTCCTTACATGTGGTCGACCTATTATTGAACAAACCCCAAAGAAGATGAAGCACTATTCATTCAAATTGTATACACCAAATTAAGAGAGGATGCTCTCGACATAATCCACACATCTAAGCGTACTACATTTAAGGATTTGGAAGAAACCCTAAATACAACGAATTTACCAGTCGAAGATTACAACGACCTAATAAATTGTTTAATTACCAGTCGTCAAAGTCCATTCGAGACGTTGAATACATTTGTAAGTAGACTAAGACATTCCCTTAGCCAATATAAGGAGGTAGCGGATATAAAATATGATAAGGCTCATGAAAACGCTAAATCAAGTATAGTCTGTAGTTTCTGCAGTATCAAAGGACACACGTATAGTAAGTGTCTAAAACGACTAAACAGTCCTGTCTGCCAAATGTGTACGAACTATGCTCATGAATCATCAACATGTAACCAATATTACAACGGTCGTAATAATAGATACCAAAACCAAAGGGAGAATCAACAAAATTTTAAGAGGAATCTTCCACAAAATTTATATAGAGGCAACTCCTCACATGATAGGAGAAATTTCCAAAATAATTACATTCCTCCAAGGAACAATCAATCCTTTAGTAACAATAACCACCAAAATGACTTTGGGAGAGGCACACCTCAAGCATACCAGAGGGAAAACCCAAAAATAACGTTTCAACCCCAGGACTCCAGGACAAAACAGGCCTAATCCGTTTGGGGACAATAATCCCAATCTCTCAAATAGAAGAGGGCCTGCTGTCAATCCGAGAGCTAGAGTGTTCCAGGTGGGATCAGAATGTGAATTCTGTGGGAGAAATGTCCATACATTAAACCAATGTAGTCTGAAACGTAGATGGGAAAATAAAAACTCGGAAAACGCCTCCTAGTCGACCGTGAAACTCCCGGCTCGACTTTAAATGTAAACGAACAAAAACAAGGGTACCAAACACAACAGCAAAGGGAACCAGCTGTTGAACTTCGAAATAACATTACTAAAGAGAATACTGTACGTTTATTGTTTGACACAGGTTCTGAAGTCAGCCTCATCAAGAGGAAGGCCAAACACCTTTATTGACAAACAGAAAATTGTGTCGATCAACACCCCATTTGGTTCAGGTAATACACTTGGACAATGCACGGGCAAATTTTATATTCCAACGGGGCCTATTTGTGAATTTCAGGTATAAGAATATAATTTACACATTCCAAATGATGGAATACTGGGTTATAACTTTATTGGATCACACTGTAATGTGGATGGTCCAAACAAAGTCCTTAGATTCATCTCGACCACCTCACAAGAATACATGACTCCACTATTAAAATCAAAAATAGGGGAATACGAATTACCGAATGCAATTAATGGAATCAACTATCCACATAAAGAGGCAATAAACGTACCTCACAATTCCTAAGTTTGTGAAAGGAAAGAGGTAAAACTTGAAGAGCCCCGAGGTGATCAAAAGACATTCTCAGAAATGGTTAACACATCTTCCTATCCAACTCAAACTACTAGAATTGTTATTAAAGAAGATAAACAAGTAGTAAGTAAACAAATACCAACTCATAATGGTTTTAAAAAAACAAAAACATAAAGCAACTAAAATCCCATTGCGGACTTGATACAGCAAATGAAAACATACTAACCCATAGCGGTTTAGGCACAAATAATTTAATACAAATAACGTCCCACAGCGGATTTAAAAAATATAAACTAACTCATAGCGGTCTTAATAACAAAAATAAAAAAATTAACAAATGCCAACCCGTAGCGGTCTTAAGAATAAAAATTATGAATCATCATCGCATAGCGGCGCTGATAAAATAGTTATCAAAATAAAAAGTCAAATCCCCGTCCAGAAAAATCCAAAGAATATAAAAAATAAAAATAAAAATAAAAACAGAAATAAGAATAATAAAATAACCCAAAGCGGGTCTAAAGATCAATCAAACAATTTAAATGTTGATGAAATACCAACCAACAAAGAAGTTAATTTGGGTTTTCACTGCACAGTTCGACTTAATCAGAGTTGTGTTTTTGTATGTAAGTATTTTTAAATGGTAAGTGATTTTTGTGTCGTGTATTCAAATGTTCGTGGTTTAAGAAAGAATTTCTTTCACGTGTACGTCTACACTGTTCAACACAGGCCAGCTGTTTTGGCATTAAGTGAAACTCAGGTTGGAGTAAATACTGATTTATCAGAATTTGCTCTACATGGGTATAGCTTGGTGCCATTACTCTTTTCCCATCATGGTCTCGTGGTCTATGTTAGGAATGATATTGCTTGCCAGAGCCTTCCCCAATATGGGCAATGTTCCAACACGGACTTTAACTTCTTATGGCTCAAATTCACTGTCCGCAAGCATGTCATTCATTATTGTTTTATTTACAGGAGTCCAAATCTTGACAGTAATTCGACTTGTAACGAGTTTGATGCACTGTCTGATTCCATCTCGAAAATTGTTTCCCTTTGTCCTCGCACTGAAATCGTTATTGCGGGCGATTTCAATGTACACAATTCCAACTGGCTCCGCTATTCTGGTCAGACAACACCCGAAGGAAGGTATGTCGAGCTCTTTGCCGGGTTATATCACCTTACCCAACTGATCGATGTGCCAACGCGTATACCGGATGTTGCTGGGCAAGCCGCCCATACTCTTGACTTGTTTCTTACTTCTCACCCTGATAAATATACCATTAGTGTAACTTCTCCATTTGGCACTTCGGACCATTGTATCATTTCAGCTAATTTCTCATCCCCCACCCATCCAGTTAAAGAAAAACTTCCCACCAGGACCGTCTGGCAATACGAGAAAGCCAACTGGGACGGCCTGAATATCTTTTTCCGAAACTTTAACTGGTCACTATGCTTCCTCGATAGTGACATCGATGTCAGTGCTGAAATGATCACAAATGTGATTCTTCTAGGGATGCGTGCTTTTATTCCTAACAGAGTAAAAAGCATCAAACCTAAAGAAAAGTCTTGGTTTAATTATGAGTGTAAAGAAGCTATCAGGCTCAAAGAAGTAAGTTTCCGATCTTACAAAGCCAACCCTACAGAGGAAAATCGGAAAAAGCACAAACAAGCAAGGAACTCATGCAACTCCGTTATTGAAAGAACCAAATTTTTGCATGACCAAAAATTACGGCAAAAAATTCTGCAGTGTCCCAAAAGCAGTAAAAATTGTTGGTCATTTGTAAAAAATATAAAAAACTCCTCGACATCTTCGGTTCCAACGCTCATCGACAATAACAAACCAATTGTTTACTCTTCAGAGAAGGCAAACTTGCTCGCCGCCCATTTCGCTGCCGCATAGCAACGTTGCCCCTCCTGTACTTGAGAATGTAAATTTTTCCATGGGACAGATTTTTTTCCGCACTCGTACAGTAGCAAGAGTTCTCAAAGATCTCGATATACACAAATCCGCTGGCCCGGATGGTATACCCCCGATTCTTTTGAAGAGGTGTTCTTCCACACTGGCAAAGCCACTGCGTAAGCTTTTCCATCGCTCCTACTCTTTTGGAATCTTTCCTAGAAGATGGAAAACAGCATTTGTCCAGCCTGTCCCTAAGAAAGGTGACCCATCCTCCCCCTCCTCCTACCGACCCATAGCACTGACATCCCTTCTTTCTAAGGTCATGGAAACACTGATTAACCGTCAGCTTAAGGAATATCTCGAAGATCGTAAGCTTCTCCATGACCGTCAATATGGCTTCCGCAGCAACCGTTCCACTGGTGATCTGATGGCATATCTCACCGAACAGTGGAACAAATCTTTACATCGCTTTGGTGAAAGTAAGATTATTGCTCTTGATATCTCCAAGGCATTTGATAGAGTTTGGCATGAAGCTTTCTTATCGAAAATGCGTGCTTTTGGGATCGATAATACTCTTGTTCGTTGGATTAGAAGCTATCTTCTGGACCGTTCAATACAAGTTGTATTGGACGGATTCAAGTCTGATTCCCATAAAATAAATGCTGGTGTGCCCCAGGGCTCTGTTCTGTCTCCGACCCTTTTCCTCATTTTTATAAATGATCTTCTGTCTGTTACTTCTAATCCACTTAACTGTTTTGCTGACGACTCTACCCTCAGCTTTTCATATTCGTTCGATAATTCACGTCCTTCGCCTTCGGACTACAATTGCAACGGTGTCGTATGTCAAGCTCATTAAACTCCGATTTATACAGCATTGTCAAATGGGGTAATAGAAATCGTGTGGAGTTTAATGCTTCGAAAATTCAATGCTGTCTTCTGTCGTTAAAGCTAAACATTCCCCCAATGCCATTGTCCATGAATGGCACTTACATCGAAGAAACCGAAAAGCTCTCAGTACTCGGTATGTGTGTCAACGACAACCTCCGTTGGAACGACCATATATTTGAGATCGCTAAGAATGCTGCAAAGTGCTTAGGTTTTCTGTATCGGTCTAAGAAGTATTTTTCCCCATCTGATCTGGCTACAATTTATAAAGCGTTTATACGCCCTAAACTCGAGTATAACTCCCACCTCTGGGCAGGTGCTTCGCAAACATCGCTTCACCTGCTTGATAGAATACAAAACCGAGCGTTAAGATTGATAGGAAATAGAACTGCCGCTGAAACAATTGCCCCACTCGAACACCGACGCAATGTTTCATGTCTTTCCTTATTTTATCGTTTCTTTTACAAAAAATGTTCACTCGAAGTAGCCAGTTGCATTCCTCCCCTTAAACGTTTCTCCCGTAATACTCGTCTCGCAAGGAATGCTCATCAGTTCACCCTTGAGCCTAATTTCGGACGTACCGTGAAATATAGAGATTCTTTTTTTAGCCGAACGACACGAATTTGGAATAGTTTACCCGGCGGGATTTTCCCTTGCCATTTTGATCTTCAAACATTCAAAACCAATGTTAATCGGCACCTCCTATCTCTCCCCTACCTATCTTCGTAATGCCCGCGCAGTGTGTTCTACATTAAAAGGGAAACACATAATCCCTTGTGCGCGCGTTAATTATATATAAAAAAAAAAAAAAAACCAATAGCGGTGAAGTAATCAAACCTCAAATAAATAATAACTTAGCAATTAATTGTAAATCAGAAGGTAACAAAAAGGTAAGATTATCAGAAAAAATCCAAATACCAGCAAGGTCTAAAATGGCAATAAAATTACCCATTAAATATAATAACGCCAAAGAGATACAAAAAGGAGTGTATCCTGGTAATTGCCTATTAGCCATAAACCAAATATTTACGTACCCATAATAAATACCAAACAACATAATATAACCATTAAAAACATTAATTTATATGTCGAAAAATCCGACCAATACTTAACCTACAATCTAGATAATACCTCGAAAACCCCTATGACACAGTCCACAATTTTCCACACCACTACTCAATACGACCAAACCAACGAAAGAGTAAAAAATTTAGTAAAACGACTTAACTTAGACGAGAACTTAATCGAAGAGGAAAAACGTTCTATTTCAAATCTATGCATACAATATAATATACTCTTCTTATTAGGTGACCACCTTACTCACACTTCAACAATCGTACACGAAATATCTGTTCGACAAAATCAACCACCCCCACTTACTTACTTAGGTGGCGCTACAGTTCGGGACGAACCTGGGCCTCAACCAACATGCCTCTCCAGCCAGCTCGGTCTTTGGCTAGCTGCCTCCAGTTTTGCACTCCAAGTTGGTTGAGGTCGTCCTCCATTTGAGCGCGCCACCTAAGGCGAGGTCTACCTTGACTGCGTCTACCCTCTGGGATGGAATCGAAGATCCTGCGAGCCGGAGATAGGGCCAAAAATCCTCCGAAGCATCTTACGCTCGAAACGACTAAGGATATCTTCGTCCGCTTTAGATAGAGTCCATGCCTCGGCGCCATAGAGCAGAACTGAGATGATTAGGGTCCTATACAGAGTCTCCTTTGTCTTTCGAGAGAGGGCTTTGCTACTCAATTGCCTTCCTAGCCCATAGAAACAGCGATTGGCAAGAGTAATTCTTCGCTTTATTTCTGACGAGATGTTGTTGTCAGATGTTATAGCGGATCCGAGGTACACAAAGTCCCTAACTACCTCAAAGTTGTACCTGTCTATTGTGATGTTTTGTCCAATCCGCCGGTGTTGTGTGTCCCTTTTTGTGGACAGCAGGTACTTCGTTTTGGCCTCATTGCCTGCTAGTCCCATCTTAGCCGCTTCAGCTTCAATGTTAGCAAACTACTAAAATCCAAAAACTGGAGACTAGAGAAGAAGTTCAGAAAACTCAACTCTATTATAAGACCAAAGAGGCTGAGCTCAAAAGTGGGTTGGAAAAACAAAAGAATCGCGAAGAAAGTTTCGTTGGCAAATTAGATTGTTAAAAGAGGAAATAGAACGGTTTAAACAAAAACCATCAAAAACCTCGCAAATCCATTGTTTCCCAAACTTCTTTACAAAACAATTCAGCCACAATTGATTCGCCAACCAGTTCAGAAGTTTCAATTGAAAACACTATAAAACAAAACTTTAAGATGTCGCTAGGATTTGAAAAACTGTTGAAACTTTCCCAAAGTATTCCCGAATTCGCAGGGGGTAATGACTCCAGAACAGTTCAGAAATTGCAGACGTTCCTTACATGTGGTCGACCTATTATTGAACAAACCCCAAAGAAGATGAAGCACTATTCATTCAAATTGTATACACCAAATTAAGAGAGGATGCTCTCGACATAATCCACACATCTAAGCGTACTACATTTAAGGATTTGGAAGAAACCCTAAATACAACGAATTTACCAGTCGAAGATTACAACGACCTAATAAATTGTTTAATTACCAGTCGTCAAAGTCCATTCGAGACGTTGAATACATTTGTAAGTAGACTAAGACATTCCCTTAGCCAATATAAGGAGGTAGCGGATATAAAATATGATAAGGCTCATGAAAACGCTAAATCAAGTATAGTCTGTAGTTTCTGCAGTATCAAAGGACACACGTATAGTAAGTGTCTAAAACGACTAAACAGTCCTGTCTGCCAAATGTGTACGAACTATGCTCATGAATCATCAACATGTAACCAATATTACAACGGTCGTAATAATAGATACCAAAACCAAAGGGAGAATCAACAAAATTTTAAGAGGAATCTTCCACAAAATTTATATAGAGGCAACTCCTCACATGATAGGAGAAATTTCCAAAATAATTACATTCCTCCAAGGAACAATCAATCCTTTAGTAACAATAACCACCAAAATGACTTTGGGAGAGGCACACCTCAAGCATACCAGAGGGAAAACCCAAAAATAACGTTTCAACCCCAGGACTCCAGGACAAAACAGGCCTAATCCGTTTGGGGACAATAATCCCAATCTCTCAAATAGAAGAGGGCCTGCTGTCAATCCGAGAGCTAGAGTGTTCCAGGTGGGATCAGAATGTGAATTCTGTGGGAGAAATGTCCATACATTAAACCAATGTAGTCTGAAACGTAGATGGGAAAATAAAAACTCGGAAAACGCCTCCTAGTCGACCGTGAAACTCCCGGCTCGACTTTAAATGTAAACGAACAAAAACAAGGGTACCAAACACAACAGCAAAGGGAACCAGCTGTTGAACTTCGAAATAACATTACTAAAGAGAATACTGTACGTTTATTGTTTGACACAGGTTCTGAAGTCAGCCTCATCAAGAGGAAGGCCAAACACCTTTATTGACAAACAGAAAATTGTGTCGATCAACACCCCATTTGGTTCAGGTAATACACTTGGACAATGCACGGGCAAATTTTATATTCCAACGGGGCCTATTTGTGAATTTCAGGTATAAGAATATAATTTACACATTCCAAATGATGGAATACTGGGTTATAACTTTATTGGATCACACTGTAATGTGGATGGTCCAAACAAAGTCCTTAGATTCATCTCGACCACCTCACAAGAATACATGACTCCACTATTAAAATCAAAAATAGGGGAATACGAATTACCGAATGCAATTAATGGAATCAACTATCCACATAAAGAGGCAATAAACGTACCTCACAATTCCTAAGTTTGTGAAAGGAAAGAGGTAAAACTTGAAGAGCCCCGAGGTGATCAAAAGACATTCTCAGAAACGGTTAACACATCTTCCTATCCAACTCAAACTACTAGAATTGTTATTAAAGAAGATAAACAAGTAGTAAGTAAACAAATACCAACTCATAATGGTTTTAAAAAAACAAAAACATAAAGCAACTAAAATCCCATTGCGGACTTGATACAGCAAATGAAAACATACTAACCCATAGCGGTTTAGGCACAAATAATTTAATACAAATAACGTCCCACAGCGGATTTAAAAAATATAAACTAACTCATAGCGGTCTTAATAACAAAAATAAAAAATTAACAAATGCCAACCCGTAGCGGTCTTAAGAATAAAAATTATGAATCATCATCGCATAGCGGCGCTGATAAAATAGTTATCAAAATAAAAAGTCAAATCCCCGTCCAGAAAAATCCAAAGAATATAAAAAATAAAAATAAAAATAAAAACAGAAATAAGAATAATAAAATAACCCAAAGCGGGTCTAAAGATCAATCAAACAATTTAAATGTTGATGAAATACCAACCAACAAAGAAGTTAATTTGGGTTTTCACTGCACAGTTCGACTTAATCAGAGTTGTGTTTTTGTATGTAAGTATTTTTAAATGGTAAGTGATTTTTGTGTCGTGTATTCAAATGTTCGTGGTTTAAGAAAGAATTTCTTTCACGTGTACGTCTACACTGTTCAACACAGGCCAGCTGTTTTGGCATTAAGTGAAACTCAGGTTGGAGTAAATACTGATTTATCAGAATTTGCTCTACATGGGTATAGCTTGGTGCCATTACTCTTTTCCCATCATGGTCTCGTGGTCTATGTTAGGAATGATATTGCTTGCCAGAGCCTTCCCCAATATGGGCAATGTTCCAACACGGACTTTAACTTCTTATGGCTCAAATTCACTGTCCGCAAGCATGTCATTCATTATTGTTTTATTTACAGGAGTCCAAATCTTGACAGTAATTCGACTTGTAACGAGTTTGATGCACTGTCTGATTCCATCTCGAAAATTGTTTCCCTTTGTCCTCGCACTGAAATCGTTATTGCGGGCGATTTCAATGTACACAATTCCAACTGGCTCCGCTATTCTGGTCAGACAACACCCGAAGGAAGGTATGTCGAGCTCTTTGCCGGGTTATATCACCTTACCCAACTGATCGATGTGCCAACGCGTATACCGGATGTTGCTGGGCAAGCCGCCCATACTCTTGACTTGTTTCTTACTTCTCACCCTGATAAATATACCATTAGTGTAACTTCTCCATTTGGCACTTCGGACCATTGTATCATTTCAGCTAATTTCTCATCCCCCACCCATCCAGTTAAAGAAAAACTTCCCACCAGGACCGTCTGGCAATACGAGAAAGCCAACTGGGACGGCCTGAATATCTTTTTCCGAAACTTTAACTGGTCACTATGCTTCCTCGATAGTGACATCGATGCCAGTGCTGAAATGATCACAAATGTGATTCTTCTAGGGATGCGTGCTTTTATTCCTAACAGAGTAAAAAGCATCAAACCTAAAGAAAAGTCTTGGTTTAATTATGAGTGTAAAGAAGCTATCAGGATCAAAGAAGTAAGTTTCCGATCTTACAAAGCCAACCCTACAGAGGAAAATCGGAAAAAGCACAAACAAGCAAGGAACTCATGCAACTCCGTTATTGAAAGAACCAAATTTTTGCATGACCAAAAATTACGGCAAAAAATTCTGCAGTGTCCCAAAAGCAGTAAAAATTGTTGGTCATTTGTAAAAAATATAAAAAACTCCTCGACATCTTCGGTTCCAACGCTCATCGACAATAACAAACCAATTGTTTACTCTTCAGAGAAGGCAAACTTGCTCGCCGCCCATTTCGCTGCCAGCTCCACGCTGCCGCATAGCAACGTTGCCCCTCCTGTACTTGAGAATGTAAATTTTTCCATGGGACAGATTTTTTTCCGCACTCGTACAGTAGCAAGAGTTCTCAAAGATCTCGATATACACAAATCCGCTGGCCCGGATGGTATACCCCCGATTCTTTTGAAGAGGTGTTCTTCCACACTGGCAAAGCCACTGCGTAAGCTTTTCCATCGCTCCTACTCTTTTGGAATCTTTCCTAGAAGATGGAAAACAGCATTTGTCCAGCCTGTCCCTAAGAAAGGTGACCCATCCTCCCCCTCCTCCTACCGACCCATAGCACTGACATCCCTTCTTTCTAAGGTCATGGAAACACTGATTAACCGTCAGCTTAAGGAATATCTCGAAGATCGTAAGCTTCTCCATGACCGTCAATATGGCTTCCGCAGCAACCGTTCCACTGGTGATCTGATGGCATATCTCACCGAACAGTGGAACAAATCTTTACATCGCTTTGGTGAAAGTAAGATTATTGCTCTTGATATCTCCAAGGCATTTGATAGAGTTTGGCATGAAGCTTTCTTATCGAAAATGCGTGCTTTTGGGATCGATAATACTCTTGTTCGTTGGATTAGAAGCTATCTTCTGGACCGTTCAATACAAGTTGTATTGGACGGATTCAAGTCTGATTCCCATAAAATAAATGCTGGTGTGCCCCAGGGCTCTGTTCTGTCTCCGACCCTTTTCCTCATTTTTATAAATGATCTTCTGTCTGTTACTTCTAATCCACTTAACTGTTTTGCTGACGACTCTACCCTCAGCTTTTCATATTCGTTCGATAATTCACGTCCTTCGCCTTCGGACGTACAATTGCAACGGTGCCGTATGTCAAGCTCATTAAACTCCGATTTATACAGCATTGTCAAATGGGGTAATAGAAATCGTGTGGAGTTTAATGCTTCGAAAATTCAATGCTGTCTTCTGTCGTTAAAGCTAAACATTCCCCCAATGCCATTGTCCATGAATGGCACTTACATCGAAGAAACCGAAAAGCTCTCAGTACTCGGTATGTGTGTCAACGACAACCTCCGTTGGAACGACCATATATTTGAGATCGCTAAGAATGCTGCAAAGTGCTTAGGTTTTCTGTATCGGTCTAAGAAGTATTTTTCCCCATCTGATCTGGCTACAATTTATAAAGCGTTTATACGCCCTAAACTCGAGTATAACTCCCACCTCTGGGCAGGTGCTTCGCAAACATCGCTTCACCTGCTTGATAGAATACAAAACCGAGCGTTAAGATTGATAGGAAATAGAACTGCCGCTGAAACAATTGCCCCACTCGAACACCGACGCAATGTTTCATGTCTTTCCTTATTTTATCGTTTCTTTTACAAAAAATGTTCACTCGAAGTAGCCAGTTGCATTCCTCCCCTTAAACGTTTCTCCCGTAATACTCGTCTCGCAAGGAATGCTCATCAGTTCACCCTTGAGCCTAATTTCGGACGTACCGTGAAATATAGGGATTCTTTTTTTAGCCGAACGACACGAATTTGGAATAGTTTACCCGGCGGGATTTTCCCTTGCCATTTTGATCTTCAAACATTCAAAACCAATGTTAATCGGCACCTCCTATCTCTCCCCTACCTATCTTCGTAATGCCCGCGCAGTGTGTTCTACATTAAAAGGGAAACACATAATCCCTTGTGCGCGCGTTAATTATATATAAAAAAAAAAAAAACCAATAGCGGTGAAGTAATCAAACCTCAAATAAATAATAACTTAGCAATTAATTGTAAATCAGAAGGTAACAAAAAGGTAAGATTATCAGAAAAAATCCAAATACCAGCAAGGTCTAAAATGGCAATAAAATTACCCATTAAATATAATAACGCCAAAGAGATACAAAAAGGAGTGTATCCTGGTAATTGCCTATTAGCCATAAACCAAATATTTACGTACCCATAATAAATACCAAACAACATAATATAACCATTAAAAACATTAATTTATATGTCGAAAAATCCGACCAATACTTAACCTACAATCTAGATAATACCTCGAAAACCCCTATGACACAGTCCACAATTTTCCACACCACTACTCAATACGACCAAACCAACGAAAGAGTAAAAAATTTAGTAAAACGACTTAACTTAGACGAGAACTTAATCGAAGAGGAAAAACGTTCTATTTTAAATCTATGCATACAATATAATATACTCTTCTTATTAGGTGACCACCTTACTCACACTTCAACAATCGTACACGAAATATCTGTTCGACAAAATCAACCACCCCCACTTACTTACTTAGGTGGCGCTACAGTTCGGGACGAACCTGGGCCTCAACCAACATGCCTCTCCAGCCAGCTGGGTCTTTGGCTAGCTGCCTCCAGTTTTGCACTCCAAGTTGGTTGAGGTCGTCCTCCATTTGAGCGCGCCACCTAAGGCGAGGTCTACCTTGACTGCGTCTACCCTCTGGGATGGAATCGAAGATCCTGCGAGCCGGAGATAGGGCCAAAAATCCTCCGAAGCATCTTACGCTCGAAACGACTAAGGATATCTTCGTCCGCTTTAGATAGAGTCCATGCCTCGGCGCCATAGAGCAGAACTGAGATGATTAGGGTCCTATACAGAGTCTCCTTTATCTTTCGAGAGAGGGCTTTGCTACTCAATTGCCTTCCTAGCCCATAGAAACAGCGATTGGCAAGAGTAATTCTTCGCTTTATTTCTGACGAGATGTTGTCAGATGTTATAGCGGATCCGAGGTACACAAAGTCCCTAACTACCTCAAAGTTGTACCTGTCTATTGTGATGTTTTGTCCAATCCGCCGGTGTTGTGTGTCCCTTTTTGTGGACAGCAGGTACTTCGTTTTGGCCTCATTGCCTGCTAGTCCCATCTTAGCCGCTTCAGCTTCAATGCTAGCAAACTACTAAAATCCAAAAACTGGAGACTAGAGAAGAAGTTCAGAAAACTCAACTCTATTATAAGACCAAAGAGGCTGAGCTCAAAAGTGGGTTGGAAAAACAAAAGAATCGCGAAGAAAGTTTCGTTGGCAAATTAGATTGTTAAAAGAGGAAATAGAACGGTTTAAACAAAAACCATCAAAAACCTCGCAAATCCATTGTTTCCCAAACTTCTTTACAAAACGATTCAGCCACAATTGATTCGCCAACCAGTTCAGAAGTTTCAATTGAAAACACTATAAAACAAAACTTTAAGATGTCGCTAGGGTTTGAAAAACTGTTGAAACTTTCCCAAAGTATTCCCGAATTCGCAGGGGGTAATGACTCCAGAACAGTTCAGAAATTGCAGACGTTCCTTACATGTGGTCGACCTATTATTGAACAAACCCCAAAGATGATGAAGCACTATTCATTCAAATTGTATACACCAAATTAAGAGAGGATGCTCTCGACATAATCCACACATCTAAGCGTACTACATTTAAGGATTTGGAAGAAACCTTAAATACAACGAATTTACCAGTCGAAGATTACAACGACCTAATAAATTGTTTAATTACCAGTCGTCAAAGTCCATTCGAGACGTTGAATACATTTGTAAGTAGACTAAGACATTCCCTTAGCCAATATAAGGAGGTAGCGGATATAAAATATGATAAGGCTCATGAAAACGCTAAATCAAGTATAGTCTGTAGTTTCTGCAGTATCAAAGGACACACGTATAGTAAGTGTCTAAAACGACTAAACAGTCCTGTCTGCCAAATGTGTACGAACTATGCTCATGAATCATCAACATGTAACCAATATTACAACGGTCGTAATAATAGATACCAAAACCAAAGGGAGAATCAACAAAATTTTAAGAGGAATCTTCCACAAAATTTATATAGAGGCAACTCCTCACATGATAGGAGAAATTTCCAAAATAATTACATTCCTCCAAGGAACAATCAATCCTTTAGTAACAATAACCACCAAAATGACTTTGGTAGAGGCACACCTCAAGCATACCAGAGGGAAAACCCACAAATAACGTTTCAACCCCAGGACTCCAGGACAAAACAGGCCTAATCCGTTTGGGGACAATAATCCCAATCTCTCAAATAGAAGAGGGCCTGCTGTCAATCCGAGAGCTAGAGTGTTCCAGGTGGGATCAGAATGTGAATTCTGTGGGAGAAATGTCCATACATTAAACCAATGTAGTCTGAAACGTAGATGGGAAAATAAAAACTCGGAAAACGCCTCCTAGTCGACCGTGAAACTCCCGGCTCGACTTTAAATGTAAACGAACAAAAACAAGGGTACCAAACACAACAGCAAAGGGAACCAGCTGTTGAACTTCGAAATAACATTACTAAAGAGAATACTGTACGTTTATTGTTTGACACAGGTTCTGAAGTCAGCCTCATCAAGAGGAAGGCCAAACACCTTTATTGACTAACAGAAAATTGTGTCGATCAACACCCCATTTAGTTCAGGTAATACACTTGGACAATGCACGGGCAAATTTTATATTCCAACGGGGCCTATTTGTGAATTTCAGGTATAAGAATATAATTTACACATTCCAAATGATGGAATACTGGGTTATAACTTTATTGGATCACACTGTAATGTGGATGGTCCAAACAAAGTCCTTAGATTCATCTCGACCACCTCACAAGAATACATGACTCCACTATTAAAATCAAAAATAGGGGAATACGAATTACCGAATGCAATTAATGGAATCAACTATCCACATAAAGAGGCAATAAACGTACCTCACAATTCCTAAGTTTGTGAAAGGAAAGAGGTAAAACTTGAAGAGCCCCGAGGTGATCAAAAGACATTCTCAGAAATGGTTAACACATCTTCCTATCCAACTCAAACTACTAGAATTGTTATTAAAGAAGATAAACAAGTAGTAAGTAAACAAATACCAACTCATAATGGTTTTAAAAACAAAAACATAAAGCAACTAAAATCCCATTGCGGACTTGATACAGCAAATGAAAACATACTAACCCATAGCGGTTTAGGCACAAATAATTTAATACAAATAACGTCCCACAGCGGATTTAAAAAATATAAACTAACTCATAGCGGTCTTAATAACAAAAATAAAAAATTAACAAATGCCAACCCAACCAACGGTCTTAAGAATAAAAATTATGAATCATCATCGCATAGCGGCGCTGATAAAATAGTTATCAAAATAAAAAACACTTGTCAAATCCCCGTCCAGAAAAATCCAAAGAATATAAAAAATAAAAATAAAAATAAAAACAGAAATAAGAATAATAAAATAACCCAAAGCGGGTCTAAAGATCAATCAAACAATTTAAATGTTGATGAAATACCAACCAACAAAGAAGTTAATTTGGATTTTCACTGCACAGTTCGACTTAATCAGAGTTGTGTTTTTGTATGTAAGTATTTTTAAATGGTAAGTGATTTTTGTGTCGAGTATTCAAATGTTCGTGGTTTAAGAAAGAATTTCTTTCACGTGTACGTCTACACTGTTCAACACAGGCCAGCTGTTTTGGCATTAAGTGAAACTCAGGTTGGAGTAAATACTGATTTATCAGAATTTGCTCTACATGGGTATAGCTTGGTGCCATTACTCTTTTCCCATCATGGTCTCGTGGTCTATGTTAGGAATGATATTGCTTGCCAGAGCCTTCCCCAATATGGGCAATGTTCCAACACGGACTTTAACTTCTTATGGCTCAAATTCACTGTCCGCAAGCATGTCATTCATTATTGTTTTATTTACAGGAGTCCAAATCTTGACAGTAATTCGACTTGTAACGAGTTCGATGCACTGTCTGATTCCATCTCGAAAATTGTTTCCCTTTGTCCTCGCACTGAAATCGTTATTGCGGGCGATTTCAATGTACACAATTCCAACTGGCTCCGCTATTCTGGTCAGACAACACCCGAAGGAAGGTATGTCGAGCTCTTTGCCGGGTTATATCACCTTACCCAACTGATCGATGTGCCAACGCGTATACCGGATGTTGCTGGGCAAGCCGCCCATACTCTTGACTTGTTTCTTACTTCTCACCCTGATAAATATACCATTAGTGTAACTTCTCCATTTGGCACTTCGGACCATTGTATCATTTCAGCTAATTTCTCATCCCCCACCCATCCAGTTAAAGAAAAACTTCCCACCAGGACCGTCTGGCAATACGAGAAAGCCAACTGGGACGGCCTGAATATCTTTTTCCGAAACTTTAACTGGTCACTATGCTTCCTCGATAGTGACATCGATGCCAGTGCTGAAATGATCACAAATGTGATTCTTCTAGGGATGCGTGCTTTTATTCCTAACAGAGTAAAAAGCATCAAACCTAAAGAAAAGTCTTGGTTTAATTATGAGTGTAAAGAAGCTATCAGGCTCAAAGAAGTAAGTTTCCGATCTTACAAAGCCAACCCTACAGAGGAAAATCGGAAAAAGCACAAACAAGCAAGGAACTCATGCAACTCCGTTATTGAAAGAACCAAATTTTTGCATGACCAAAAATTACGGCAAAAAAATCTGCAGTGTCCCAAAAGCAGTAAAAATTGTTGGTCATTTGTAAAAAATATAAAAAACTCCTCGACATCTTCGGTTCCAACGCTCATCGACAATAACAAACCAATTGTTTACTCTTCAGAGAAGGCAAACTTGCTCGCCGCCCATTTCGCTGCCAGCTCCACGCTGCCGCATAGCAACGTTTTCCATGGGACAGATTTTTTTCCGCACTCGTACAGTAGCAAGAGTTCTCAAAGATCTCGATATACACAAATCCGCTGGCCCGGATGGTATACCCCCGATTCTTTTGAAGAGGTGTTCTTCCACACTGGCAAAGCCACTGCGTAAGCTTTTCCATCGCTCCTACTCTTTTGGAATCTTTCCTAGAAGATGGAAAACAGCATTTGTCCAGCCTGTCCCTAAGAAAGGTGACCCATCCTCCCCCTCCTCCTACCGACCCATAGCACTGACATCCCTTCTTTCTAAGGTCATGGAAACACTGATTAACCGTCAGCTTAAGGAATATCTCGAAGATCGTAAGCTTCTCCATGACCGTCAATATGGCTTCCGCAGCAACCGTTCCACTGGTGATCTGATGGCATATCTCACCGAACAGTGGAACAAATCTTTACATCGCTTTGGTGAAAGTAAGATTATTGCTCTTGATATCTCCAAGGCATTTGATAGAGTTTGGCATGAAGCTTTCTTATCGAAAATGCGTGCTTTTGGGATCGATAATACTCTTGTTCGTTGGATTAGAAGCTATCTTCTGGACCGTTCAATACAAGTTGTATTGGACGGATTCAAGTCTGATTCCCATAAAATAAATGCTGGTGTGCCCCAGGGCTCTGTTCTGTCTCCGACCCTTTTCCTCATTTTTATAAATGATCTTCTGTCTGTTACTTCTAATCCACTTAACTGTTTTGCTGACGACTCTACCCTCAGCTTTTCATATTCGTTCGATAATTCACGTCCTTCGCCTTCGGACGTACAATTGCAACGGTGCCGTATGTCAAGCTCATTAAACTCCGATTTATACAGCATTGTCAAATGGGGTAATAGAAATCGTGTGGAGTTTAATGCTTCGAAAACTCAATGCTGTCTTCTGTCGTTAAAGCTAAACATTCCCCCAATGCCATTGTCCATGAATGGCACTTACATCGAAGAAACCGAAAAGCTCTCAGTACTCGGTATGTGTGTCAACGACAACCTCCGTTGGAACGACCATATATTTGAGATCGCTAAGAATGCTGCAAAGTGCTTAGGTTTTCTGTATCGGTCTAAGAAGTATTTTTCCCCATCTGATCTGGCTACAATTTATAAAGCGTTTATACGCCCTAAACTCGAGTATAACTCCCACCTCTGGGCAGGTGCTTCGCAAACATCGCTTCACCTGCTTGATAGAATACAAAACCGAGCGTTAAGATTGATAGGAAATAGAACTGCCGCTGAAACAATTGCCCCACTCGAACACCGACGCAATGTTTCATGTCTTTCCTTATTTTATCGTTTCTTTTACAAAAAATGTTCACTCGAAGTAGCCAGTTGCATTCCTCCCCTTAAACGTTTCTCCCGTAATACTCGTCTCGCAAGGAATGCTCATCAGTTCACCCTTGAGCCTAATTTCGGACGTACCGTGAAATATAGAGATTCTTTTTTTAGCCGAACGACACGAATTTGGAATAGTTTACCCGGCGGGATTTTCCCTTGCCATTTTGATCTTCAAACATTCAAAACCAATGTTAATCGGCACCTCCTATCTCTCCCCTACCTATCTTCGTAATGCCCGCGCAGTGTGTTCTACATTAAAAGGGAAACACATAATCCCTTGTGCGCGCGTTAATTATATATAAAAAAAAAAAAAAACCAATAGCGGTGAAGTAATCAAACCTCAAATAAATAATAACTTAGCAATTAATTGTAAATCAGAAGGTAACAAAAAGGTAAGATTATCAGAAAAAATCCAAATACCAGCAAGGTCTAAAATGGCAATAAAATTACCCATTAAATATAATAACGCCAAAGAGATACAAAAAGGAGTGTATCCTGGTAATTGCCTATTAGCCATAAACCAAATATTTACGTACCCATAATAAATACCAAACAACATAATATAACCATTAAAAACATTAATTTATATGTCGAAAAATCCGACCAATACTTAACCTACAATCTAGATAATACCTCGAAAACCCCTATGACACAGTCCACAATTTTCCACACCACTACTCAATACGACCAAACCAACGAAAGAGTAAAAAATTTAGTAAAACGACTTAACTTAGACGAGAACTTAATCGAAGAGGAAAAACGTTCTATTTCAAATCTATGCATACAATATAATATACTCTTCTTATTAGGTGACCACCTTACTCACACTTCAACAATCGTACACGAAATATCTGTTCGACAAAATCAACCACCCCCACTTACTTACTTAGGTGGCGCTACAGTTCGGGACGAACCTGGGCCTCAACCAACATGCCTCTCCAGCCAGCTCGGTCTTTGGCTAGCTGCCTCCAGTTTTGCACTCCAAGTTGGTTGAGGTCGTCCTCCATTTGAGCGCGCCACCTAAGGCGAGGTCTACCTTGACTGCGTCTACCCTCTGGGATGGAATCGAAGATCCTGCGAGCCGGAGATAGGGCCAAAAATCCTCCGAAGCATCTTACGCTCGAAACGACTAAGGATATCTTCGTCCGCTTTAGATAGAGTCCATGCCTCGGCGCCATAGAGCAGAACTGAGATGATTAGGGTCCTATACAGAGTCTCCTTTGTCTTTCGAGAGAGGGCTTTGCTACTCAATTGCCTTCCTAGCCCATAGAAACAGCGATTGGCAAGAGTAATTCTTCGCTTTATTTCTGACGAGATGTTGTTGTCAGATGTTATAGCGGATCCGAGGTACACAAAGTCCCTAACTACCTCAAAGTTGTACCTGTCTATTGTGATGTTTTGTCCAATCCGCCGGTGTTGTGTGTCCCTTTTTGTGGACAGCAGGTACTTCGTTTTGGCCTCATTGCCTGCTAGTCCCATCTTAGCCGCTTCAGCTTCAATGTTAGCAAACTACTAAAATCCAAAAACTGGAGACTAGAGAAGAAGTTCAGAAAACTCAACTCTATTATAAGACCAAAGAGGCTGAGCTCAAAAGTGGGTTGGAAAAACAAAAGAATCGCGAAGAAAGTTTCGTTGGCAAATTAGATTGTTAAAAGAGGAAATAGAACGGTTTAAACAAAAACCATCAAAAACCTCGCAAATCCATTGTTTCCCAAACTTCTTTACAAAACAATTCAGCCACAATTGATTCGCCAACCAGTTCAGAAGTTTCAATTGAAAACACTATAAAACAAAACTTTAAGATGTCGCTAGGATTTGAAAAACTGTTGAAACTTTCCCAAAGTATTCCCGAATTCGCAGGGGGTAATGACTCCAGAACAGTTCAGAAATTGCAGACGTTCCTTACATGTGGTCGACCTATTATTGAACAAACCCCAAAGAAGATGAAGCACTATTCATTCAAATTGTATACACCAAATTAAGAGAGGATGCTCTCGACATAATCCACACATCTAAGCGTACTACATTTAAGGATTTGGAAGAAACCCTAAATACAACGAATTTACCAGTCGAAGATTACAACGACCTAATAAATTGTTTAATTACCAGTCGTCAAAGTCCATTCGAGACGTTGAATACATTTGTAAGTAGACTAAGACATTCCCTTAGCCAATATAAGGAGGTAGCGGATATAAAATATGATAAGGCTCATGAAAACGCTAAATCAAGTATAGTCTGTAGTTTCTGCAGTATCAAAGGACACACGTATAGTAAGTGTCTAAAACGACTAAACAGTCCTGTCTGCCAAATGTGTACGAACTATGCTCATGAATCATCAACATGTAACCAATATTACAACGGTCGTAATAATAGATACCAAAACCAAAGGCAGAATCAACAAAATTTTAAGAGGAATCTTCCACAAAATTTATATAGAGGCAACTCCTCACATGATAGGAGAAATTTCCAAAATAATTACATTCCTCCAAGGAACAATCAATCCTTTAGTAACAATAACCACCAAAATGACTTTGGTAGAGGCACACCTCAAGCATACCAGAGGGAAAACCCACAAATAACGTTTCAACCCCAGGACTCCAGGACAAAACAGGCCTAATCCGTTTGGGGACAATAATCCCAATCTCTCAAATAGAAGAGGGCCTGCTGTCAATCCGAGAGCTAGAGTGTTCCAGGTGGGATCAGAATGTGAATTCTGTGGGAGAAATGTCCATACATTAAACCAATGTAGTCTGAAACGTAGATGGGAAAATAAAAACTCGGAAAACGCCTCCTAGTCGACCGTGAAACTCCCGGCTCGACTTTAAATGTAAACGAACAAAAACAAGGGTACCAAACACAACAGCAAAGGGAACCAGCTGTTGAACTTCGAAATAACATTACTAAAGAGAATACTGTACGTTTATTGTTTGACACAGGTTCTGAAGTCAGCCTCATCAAGAGGAAGGCCAAACACCTTTATTGACAAACAGAAAATTGTGTCGATCAACACCCCATTTGGTTCAGGTAATACACTTGGACAATGCACGGGCAAATTTTATATTCCAACGGGGCCTATTTGTGAATTTCAGGTATAAGAATATAATTTACACATTCCAAATGATGGAATACTGGGTTATAACTTTATTGGATCACACTGTAATGTGGATGGTCCAAACAAAGTCCTTAGATTCATCTCGACCACCTCACAAGAATACATGACTCCACTATTAAAATCAAAAATAGGGGAATACGAATTACCGAATGCAATTAATGGAATCAACTATCCACATAAAGAGGCAATAAACGTACCTCACAATTCCTAAGTTTGTGAAAGGAAAGAGGTAAAACTTGAAGAGCCCCGAGGTGATCAAAAGACATTCTCAGAAATGGTTAACACATCTTCCTATCCAACTCAAACTACTAGAATTGTTATTAAAGAAGATAAACAAGTAGTAAGTAAACAAATACCAACTCATAATGGTTTTAAAAAAACAAAAACATAAAGCAACTAAAATCCCATTGCGGACTTGATACAGCAAATGAAAACATACTAACCCATAGCGGTTTAGGCACAAATAATTTAATACAAATAACGTCCCACAGCGGATCTAAAAAATATAAACTAACTCATAGCGGTCTTAATAACAAAAATAAAAAATTAACAAATGCCAACCCGTAGCGGTCTTAAGAATAAAAATTATGAATCATCATCGCATAGCGGCGCTGATAAAATAGTTATCAAAATAAAAAGTCAAATCCCCGTCCAGAAAAATCCAAAGAATATAAAAAATAAAAATAAAAATAAAAACAGAAATAAGAATAATAAAATAACCCAAAGCGGGTCTAAAGATCAATCAAACAATTTAAATGTTGATGAAATACCAACCAACAAAGAAGTTAATTTGGGTTTTCACTGCACAGTTCGACTTAATCAGAGTTGTGTTTTTGTATGTAAGTATTTTTAAATGGTAAGTGATTTTTGTGTCGTGTATTCAAATGTTCGTGGTTTAAGAAAGAATTTCTTTCACGTGTACGTCTACACTGTTCAACACAGGCCAGCTGTTTTGGCATTAAGTGAAACTCAGGTTGGAGTAAATACTGATTTATCAGAATTTGCTCTACATGGGTATAGCTTGGTGCCATTACTCTTTTCCCATCATGGTCTCGTGGTCTATGTTAGGAATGATATTGCTTGCCAGAGCCTTCCCCAATATGGCCAATATTCCAACACGGACTTTAACTTCTTATGGCTCAAATTCACTGTCCGCAAGCATGTCATTCATTATTGTTTTATTTACAGGAGTCCAAATCTTGACAGTAATTCGACTTGTAACGAGTTTGATGCACTGTCTGATTCCATCTCGAAAATTGTTTCCCTTTGTCCTCGCACTGAAATCCTTATTGCGGGCGATTTCAATGTACACAATTCCAACTGGCTCCGCTATTCTGGTCAGACAACACCCGAAGGAAGGTATGTCGAGCTCTTTGCCGGGTTATATCACCTTACCCAACTGATCGATGTGCCAACGCGTATACCGGATGTTGCTGGGCAAGCCGCCCATACTCTTGACTTGTTTCTTACTTCTCACCCTGATAAATATACCATTAGTGTAACTTCTCCATTTGGCACTTCGGACCATTGTATCATTTCAGCTAATTTCTCATCCCCCACCCATCCAGTTAAAGAAAAACTTCCCACCAGGACCGTCTGGCAATACGAGAAAGCCAACTGGGACGGCCTGAATATCTTTTTCCGAAACTTTAACTGGTCACTATGCTTCCTCGATAGTGACATCGATGCCAGTGCTGAAATGATCACAAATGTGATTCTTCTAGGGATGCGTGCTTTTATTCCTAACAGAGTAAAAAGCATCAAACCTAAAGAAAAGTCTTGGTTTAATTATGAGTGTAAAGAAGCTATCAGGCTCAAAGAAGTAAGTTTCCGATCTTACAAAGCCAACCCTACAGAGGAAAATCGGAAAAAGCACAAACAAGCAAGGAACTCATGCAACTCCGTTATTGAAAGAACCAAATTTTTGCATGACCAAAAATTACGGCAAAAAATTCTGCAGTGTCCCAAAAGCAGTAAAAATTGTTGGTCATTTGTAAAAAATATAAAAAACTCCTCGACATCTTCGGTTCCAACGCTCATCGACAATAACAAACCAATTGTTTACTCTTCAGAGAAGGCAAACTTGCTCGCCGCCCATTTCGCTGCCAGCTCCACGCTGCCGCATAGCAACGTTGCCCCTCCTGTACTTGATAATGTAAATTTTTCCATGGGACAGATTTTTTTCCGCACTCGTACAGTAGCAAGAGTTCTCAAAGATCTCGATATACACAAATCCGCTGGCCCGGATGGTATACCCCCGATTCTTTTGAAGAGGTGTTCTTCCACACTGGCAAAGCCACTGCGTAAGCTTTTCCATCGCTCCTACTCTTTTGGAATCTTTCCTAGAAGATGGAAAACAGCATTTGTCCAGCCTGTCCCTAAGAAAGGTGACCCATCCTCCCCCTCCTCCTACCGACCCATAGCACTGACATCCCTTCTTTCTAAGGTCATGGAAACACTGATTAACCGTCAGCTTAAGGAATATCTCGAAGATCGTAAGCTTCTCCATGACCGTCAATATGGCTTCCGCAGCAACCGTTCCACTGGTGATCTGATGGCATATCTCACCGAACAGTGGAACAAATCTTTACATCGCTTTGGTGAAAGTAAGATTATTGCTCTTGATATCTCCAAGGCATTTGATAGAGTTTGGCATGAAGCTTTCTTATCGAAAATGCGTGCTTTTGGGATCGATAATACTCTTGTTCGTTGGATTAGAAGCTATCTTCTGGACCGTTCAATACAAGTTGTATTGGACGGATTCAAGTCTGATTCCCATAAAATAAATGCTGGTGTGCCCCAGGGCTCTGTTCTGTCTCCGACCCTTTTCCTCATTTTTATAAATGATCTTCTGTCTGTTACTTCTAATCCACTTAACTGTTTTGCTGACGACTCTACCCTCAGCTTTTCATATTCGTTCGATAATTCACGTCCTTCGCCTTCGGACGTACAATTGCAACGGTGCCGTATGTCAAGCTCATTAAACTCCGATTTATACAGCATTGTCAAATGGGGTAATAGAAATCGTGTGGAGTTTAATGCTTCGAAAACTCAATGCTGTCTTCTGTCGTTAAAGCTAAACATTCCCCCAATGCCATTGTCCATGAATGGCACTTACATCGAAGAAACCGAAAAGCTCTCAGTACTCGGTATGTGTGTCAACGACAACCTCCGTTGGAACGACCATATATTTGAGATCGCTAAGAATGCTGCAAAGTGCTTAGGTTTTCTGTATCGGTCTAAGAAGTATTTTTCCCCATCTGATCTGGCTACAATTTATAAAGCGTTTATACGCCCTAAACTCGAGTATAACTCCCACCTCTGGGCAGGTGCTTCGCAAACATCGCTTCACCTGCTTGATAGAATACAAAACCGAGCGTTAAGATTGATAGGAAATAGAACTGCCGCTGAAACAATTGCCCCACTCGAACACCGACGCAATGTTTCATGTCTTTCCTTATTTTATCGTTTCTTTTACAAAAAATGTTCACTCGAAGTAGCCAGTTGCCTTCCTCCCCTTAAACGTTTCTCCCGTAATACTCGTCTCGCAAGGAATGCTCATCAGTTCACCCTTGAGCCTAATTTCGGACGTACCGTGAAATATAGAGATTCTTTTTTTAGCCGAACGACACGAATTTGGAATAGTTTACCCGGCGGGATTTTCCCTTGCCATTTTGATCTTCAAACATTCAAAACCAATGTTAATCGGCACCTCCTATCTCTCCCCTACCTATCTTCGTAATGCCCGCGCAGTGTGTTCTACATTAAAAGGGAAACACATAATCCCTTGTGCGCGCGTTAATTATATATAAAAAAAAAAAAAAACCAATAGCGGTGAAGTAATCAAACCTCAAATAAATAATAACTTAGCAATTAATTGTAAATCAGAAGGTAACAAAAAGGTAAGATTATCAGAAAAAATCCAAATACCAGCAAGGTCTAAAATGGCAATAAAATTACCCATTAAATATAATAACGCCAAAGAGATACAAAAAGGAGTGTATCCTGGTAATTGCCTATTAGCCATAAACCAAATATTTACGTACCCATAATAAATACCAAACAACATAATATAACCATTAAAAACATTAATTTATATGTCGAAAAATCCGACCAATACTTAACCTACAATCTAGATAATACCTCGAAAACCCCTATGACACAGTCCACAATTTTCCACACCACTACTCAATACGACCAAACCAACGAAAGAGTAAAAAATTTAGTAAAACGACTTAACTTAGACGAGAACTTAATCGAAGAGGAAAAACGTTCTATTTCAAATCTA
The DNA here is from genome assembly GCA_963971375.1 of Platycheirus rosarum. NCBI lineage: Eukaryota > Metazoa > Arthropoda > Insecta > Diptera > Syrphidae > Platycheirus > Platycheirus rosarum. The sequence goes on from OZ020510.1 coordinate 71,197,755, forward strand.
TGCATACAATATAATATACTCTTCTTATTAGGTGACCACCTTACTCACACTTCAACAATCGTACACGAAATATCTGTTCGACAAAATCAACCACCCCCACTTACTTACTTAGGTGGCGCTACAGTTCGGGACGAACCTGGGCCTCAACCAACATGCCTCTCCAGCCAGCTCGGTCTTTGGCTAGCTGCCTCCAGTTTTGCACTCCAAGTTGGTTGAGGTCGTCCTCCATTTGAGCGCGCCACCTAAGGCGAGGTCTACCTTGACTGCGTCTACCCTCTGGGATGGAATCGAAGATCCTGCGAGCCGGAGATAGGGCCAAAAATCCTCCGAAGCATCTTACGCTCGAAACGACTAAGGATATCTTCGTCCGCTTTAGATAGAGTCCATGCCTCGGCGCCATAGAGCAGAACTGAGATGATTAGGGTCCTATACAGAGTCTCCTTTGTCTTTCGAGAGAGGGCTTTGCTACTCAATTGCCTTCCTAGCCCATAGAAACAGCGATTGGCAAGAGTAATTCTTCGCTTTATTTCTGACGAGATGTTGTTGTCAGATGTTATAGCGGATCCGAGGTACACAAAGTCCCTAACTACCTCAAAGTTGTACCTGTCTATTGTGATGTTTTGTCCAATCCGCCGGTGTTGTGTGTCCCTTTTTGTGGACAGCAGGTACTTCGTTTTGGCCTCATTGCCTGCTAGTCCCATCTTAGCCGCTTCAGCTTCAATGTTAGCAAACTACTAAAATCCAAAAACTGGAGACTAGAGAAGAAGTTCAGAAAACTCAACTCTATTATAAGACCAAAGAGGCTGAGCTCAAAAGTGGGTTGGAAAAACAAAAGAATCGCGAAGAAAGTTTTGTTGGCAAATTAGATTGTTAAAAGAGGAAATAGAACGGTTTAAACAAAAACCATCAAAAACCTCGCAAATCCATTGTTTCCCAAACTTCTTTACAAAACAATTCAGCCACAATTGATTCGCTAACCAGTTCAGAAGTTTCAATTGAAAACACTATAAAACAAAACTTTAAGATGTCGCTAGGATTTGAAAAACTGTTGAAACTTTCCCAAAGTATTCCCGAATTCGCAGGGGGTAATGACTCCAGAACAGTTCAGAAATTGCAGACGTTCCTTACATGTGGTCGACCTATTATTGAACAAACCCCAAAGAAGATGAAGCACTATTCATTCAAATTGTATACACCAAATTAAGAGAGGATGCTCTCGACATAATCCACACATCTAAGCGTACTACATTTAAGGATTTGGAAGAAACCCTAAATACAACGAATTTACCAGTCGAAGATTACAACGACCTAATAAATTGTTTAATTACCAGTCGTCAAAGTCCATTCGAGACGTTGAATACATTTGTAAGTAGACTAAGACATTCCCTTAGCCAATATAAGGAGGTAGCGGATATAAAATATGATAAGGCTCATGAAAACGCTAAATCAAGTATAGTCTGTAGTTTCTGCAGTATCAAAGGACACACGTATAGTAAGTGTCTAAAACGACTAAACAGTCCTGTCTGCCAAATGTGTACGAACTATGCTCATGAATCATCAACATGTAACCAATATTACAACGGTCGTAATAATAGATACCAAAACCAAAGGGAGAATCAACAAAATTTTAAGAGGAATCTTCCACAAAATTTATATAGAGGCAACTCCTCACATGATAGGAGAAATTTCCAAAATAATTACATTCCTCCAAGGAACAATCAATCCTTTAGTAACAATAACCACCAAAATGACTTTGGTAGAGGCACACCTCAAGCATACCAGAGGGAAAACCCACAAATAACGTTTCAACCCCAGGACTCCAGGACAAAACAGGCCTAATCCGTTTGGGGACAATAATCCCAATCTCTCAAATAGAAGAGGGCCTGCTGTCAATCCGAGAGCTAGAGTGTTCCAGGTGGGATCAGAATGTGAATTCTGTGGGAGAAATGTCCATACATTAAACCAATGTAGTCTGAAACGTAGATGGGAAAATAAAAACTCGGAAAACGCCTCCTAGTCGACCGTGAAACTCCCGGCTCGACTTTAAATGTAAACGAACAAAAACAAGGGTACCAAACACAACAGCAAAGGGAACCAGCTGTTGAACTTCGAAATAACATTACTAAAGAGAATACTGTACGTTTATTGTTTGACACAGGTTCTGAAGTCAGCCTCATCAAGAGGAAGGCCAAACACCTTTATTGACTAACAGAAAATTGTGTCGATCAACACCCCATTTGGTTCAGGTAATACACTTGGACAATGCACGGGCAAATTTTATATTCCAACGGGGCCTATTTGTGAATTTCAGGTATAAGAATATAATTTACACATTCCAAATGATGGAATACTGGGTTATAACTTTATTGGATCACACTGTAATGTGGATGGTCCAAACAAAGTCCTTAGATTCATCTCGACCACCTCACAAGAATACATGACTCCACTATTTAAATCAAAAATAGGGGAATACGAATTACCGAATGCAATTAATGGAATCAACTATCCACATAAAGAGGCAATAAACGTACCTCACAATTCCTAAGTTTGTGAAAGGAAAGAGGTAAAACTTGAAGAGCCCCGAGGTGATCAAAAGACATTCTCAGAAATGGTTAACACATCTTCCTATCCAACTCAAACTACTAGAATTGTTATTAAAGAAGATAAACAAGTAGTAAGTAAACAAATACCAACTCATAATGGTTTTAAAAAACAAAAACATAAAGCAACTAAAATCCCATTGCGGACTTGATACAGCAAATGAAAACATACTAACCCATAGTGGTTTAGGCACAAATAATTTAATACAAATAACGTCCCACAGCGGATTTAAAAAATATAAACTAACTCATAGCGGTCTTAATAACAAAAATAAAAAATTAACAAATGCCAACCCAACCAACGGTCTTAAGAATAAAAATTATGAATCATCATCGCATAGCGGCGCTGATAAAATAGTTATCAAAATAAAAAACACTTGTCAAATCCCCGTCCAGAAAAATCCAAAAAATATAAAAAATAAAAATAAAAATAAAAACAGAAATAAGAATAATAAAATAACCCAAAGCGGGTCTAAAGATCAATCAAACAATTTAAATGTTGATGAAATACCAACCAACAAAGAAGTTAATTTGGATTTTCACTGCACAGTTCGACTTAATCAGAGTTGTGTTTTTGTATGTAAGTATTTTTAAATGGTAAGTGATTTTTGTGTCGAGTATTCAAATGTTCGTGGTTTAAGAAAGAATTTCTTTCACGTGTACGTCTACACTGTTCAACACAGGCCAGCTGTTTTGGCATTAAGTGAAACTCAGGTTGGAGTAAATACTGATTTACCAGAATTTGCTCTACATGGGTATAGCTTGGTGCCATTACTCTTTTCCCATCATGGTCTCGTGGTCTATGTTAGGAATGATATTGCTTGCCAGAGCCTTCCCCAATATGGGCAATGTTCCAACACGGACTTTAACTTCTTATGGCTCAAATTCACTGTCCGCAAGCATGTCATTCATTATTGTTTTATTTACAGGAGTCCAAATCTTGACAGTAATTCGACTTGTAACGAGTTTGATGCACTGTCTGATTCCATCTCGAAAATTGTTTCCCTTTGTCCTCGCACTGAAATCGTTATTGCGGGCGATTTCAATGTACACAATTCCAACTGGCTCCGCTATTCTGGTCAGACAACACCCGAAGGAAGGTATGTCGAGCTCTTTGCCGGGTTATATCACCTTACCCAACTGATCGATGTGCCAACGCGTATACCGGATGTTGCTGGGCAAGCCGCCCATACTCTTGACTTGTTTCTTACTTCTCACCCTGATAAATATACCATTAGTGTAACTTCTCCATTTGGCACTTCGGACCATTGTATCATTTCAGCTAATTTCTCATTCCCCACCCATCCAGTTAAAGAAAAACTTCCCACCAGGACCGTCTGGCAATACGAGAAAGCCAACTGGGACGGCCTGAATATCTTTTTCGAAACTTTAACTGGTCACTATGCTTCCTCGATAGTGACATCGATGCCAGTGCTGAAATGATAACAAATGTGATTCTTCTAGGGATGCGTGCTTTTATTCCTAACAGAGTAAAAAGCATCAAACCTAAAGAAAAGTCTTGGTTTAATTATGAGTGTAAAGAAGCTATCAGGCTCAAAGAAGTAAGTTTCCGATCTTACAAAGCCAACCCTACAGAGGAAAATCGGAAAAAGCACAAACAAACAAGGAACTCATGCAACTCCGTTATTGAAAGAACCAAATTTTTGCATGACCAAAAATTGCGGCAAAAAATTCTGCAGTGTCCCAAAAGCAGTAAAAATTGTTGGTCATTTGTAAAAAATATAAAAAACTCCTCGACATCTTCGGTTCCAACGCTCATCGACAATAACAAACCAATTGTTTACTCTTCAGAGAAGGCAAACTTGCTCGCCGCCCATTTCGCTGCCAGCTCCACGCTGCCGCATAGCAACGTTGCCCCTCCTGTACTTGAGAATGTAAATTTTTCCATGGGACAGATTTTTTTCCGCACTCGTACAGTAGCAAGAGTTCTCAAAGATCTCGATATACACAAATCCGCTGGCCCGGATGGTATACCCCGATTCTTTTGAAGAGGTGTTCTTCCACACTGGCAAAGCCACTGCGTAAGCTTTTCCATCGCTCCTACTCTTTTGGAATCTTTCCTAGAAGATGGAAAACAGCATTTGTCCAGCCTGTCCCTAAGAAAGGTGACCCATCCTCCCCCTCCTCCTACCGACCCATAGCACTGACATCCCTTCTTTCTAAGGTCATGGAAACACTGATTAACCGTCAGCTTAAGGAATATCTCGAAGATCGTAAGCTTCTCCATGACCGTCAATATGGCTTCCGCAGCAACCGTTCCACTGGTGATCTGATGGCATATCTCACCGAACAGTGGAACAAATCTTTACATCGCTTTGGTGAAAGTAAGATTATTGCTCTTGATATCTCCAAGGCATTTGATAGAGTTTGGCATGAAGCTTTCTTATCGAAAATGCGTGCTTTTGGGATCGATAATACTCTTGTTCGTTGGATTAGAAGCTATCTTCTGGACCGTTCAATACAAGTTGTATTGGACGGATTCAAGTCTGATTCCCATAAAATAAATGCTGGTGTGCCCCAGGGCTCTGTTCTGTCTCCGACCCTTTTCCTCATTTTTATAAATGATCTTCTGTCTGTTACTTCTAATCCACTTAACTGTTTTGCTGACGACTCTACCCTCAGCTTTTCATATTCGTTCGATAATTCACGTCCTTCGCCTTCGGACGTACAATTGCAACGGTGCTGTATGTCAAGCTCATTAAACTCCGATTTATACAGCATTGTCAAATGGGGTAATAGAAATCGTGTGGAGTTTAATGCTTCGAAAACTCAATGCTGTCTTCTGTCGTTAAAGCTAAACATTCCCCCAATGCCATTGTCCATGAATGGCACTTACATCGAAGAAACCGAAAAGCTCTCAGTACTCGGTATGTGTGTCAACGACAACCTCCGTTGGAACGACCATATATTTGAGATCGCTAAGAATGCTGCAAAGTGCTTAGGTTTTCTGTATCGGTCTAAGAAGTATTTTTCCCCATCTGATCTGGCTACAATTTATAAAGCGTTTATACGCCCTAAACTCGAGTATAACTCCCACCTCTGGGCAGGTGCTTCGCAAACATCGCTTCACCTGCTTGATAGAATACAAAACCGAGCGTTAAGATTGATAGGAAATAGAACTGCCGCTGAAACAATTGCCCCACTCGAACACCGACGCAATGTTTCATGTCTTTCCTTATTTTATCGTTTCTTGTACAAAAAATGTTCACTCGAAGTAGCCAGTTGCATTCCTCCCCTTAAACGTTTCTCCCGTAATACTCGTCTCGCAAGGAATGCTCATCAGTTCACCCTTGAGCCTAATTTCGGACGTACCGTGAAATATAGGGATTCTTTTTTTAGCCGAACGACACGAATTTGGAATAGTTTACCCGGCGGGATTTTCCCTTGCCATTTTGATCTTCAAACATTCAAAACCAATGTTAATCGGCACCTCCTATCTCTCCCCTCCCTATCTTCGTAATGCCCGTGCAGTGTGTTCTACATTAAAAGCGAAACACATAATCCCTTGTGCGCGCGTTAATTATATATATAAAAAAAAAAAAAACCAATAGCGGTGAAGTAATCAAACCTCAAATAAATAATAACTTAGCAATTAATTGTAAATCAGAAGGTAACAAAAAGGTAAGATTATCAGAAAAAATCCAAATACCAGCAAGGTCTAAAATGGCAATAAAATTACCCATTAAATATAATAACGCCAAAGAGATACAAAAAGGAGTGTATCCTGGTAATTGCCTATTAGCCATAAACCAAATATTTACGTACCCATAATAAATACCAAACAACATAATATAACCATTAAAAACATTAATTTATATGTCGAAAAATCCGACCAATACTTAACCTACAATCTAGATAATACCTCGAAAACCCCTATGACACAGTCCACAATTTTCCACACCACTACTCAATACGACCAAACCAACGAAAGAGTAAAAAATTTAGTAAAACGACTTAACTTAGACGAGAACTTAATCGAAGAGGAAAAACGTTCTATTTCAAATCTATGCATACAATATAAGAAGAGTATATTCTTCTTATTAGGTGACCACCTTACTCACACTTCAACAATCGTACACGAAATATCTGTTCGACAAAATCAACCACCCCCACTTACTTACTTAGGTGGCGCTACAGTTCGGGACGAACCTGGGCCTCAACCAACATGCCTCTCCAGCCAGCTCGGTCTTTGGCTAGCTGCCTCCAGTTTTGCACTCCAAGTTGGTTGAGGTCGTCCTTCATTTGAGCGTGCCACCTAAGGCGAGGTCTACCTTGACTGCGTCTACCCTCTGGGATGGAATCGAAGATCCTGCGAGCCGGAGATAGGGCCAAAAATCCTCCGAAGCATCTTACGCTCGAAACGACTAAGGATATCTTCGTCCGCTTTAGATAGAGTTCATGCCTCGGCGCCATAGAGCAGAACTGAGATGATAAGGGTCCTATACAGAGTCTCCTTTGTCTTTCGAGAGAGGGCTTTGCTACTCAATTGCCTTCCTAGCCCATAGAAACAGCGATTGGCAAGAGTAATTCTTCGCTTTATTTCTGACGAGATGTTGTTGTCAGATGTTATAACGGATCCGAGGTACACAAAGTCCCTAACTACCTCAAAGTTGTACCTGTCTATTGTGATGTTTTGTCCAATCCGCCGGTGTTGTGTGTCCCTTTTTGTGGACAGCAGGTACTTCGTTAGTCCCATCTTAGCCGCTTCAGCTTCAATGCTAGCAAACGTTCCGGTGATAGCTCGCCGAGTTCTGCCAATGACGTCTATGTCGTCAGCGTATGCTAGCAATTGCACAGACTTGAAAAAAATTGTCCCACTACAATTGACTTGCGAGTTTCTTATAATTTTTTCAAGTATTAAGTTGAAGAAATCGCACGATAGCGCATCACCTTGTCGGAATCCTTTTTTGACGTCAAAAGCTTCTGTGAGGTCAGTACCAACCTTGACGAAGCAGCGAGAGTTCTCCATCGTCATCCTGCACAGTCGGACGAGTTTTGTGGGGATGCCAAAACCTGACATGGCTCTGTATAGCTCGTCTCTATAAATGCTATCGTACGCGGCCTTAAAATCGATAAAGAGGTGGTGGGTATCGATTTGGAATTCTTGGGTCGTTTCCAGGATCTGCCGTAGCGTGAACATTTGATCGATTGTGGACTTTCCTGGTCTGAACCCACACTGATAGGGGCCAATCAGGTTGCTGACAAAAGGTTTCAGGCGTTCACATAGTACGGCAGAGAGGATCTTGTAGGCGATATTCAGGAGACTAATTCCTCTATAGTTGGCGCAGTTTAGAGGGTCTCCTTTATTGTGGATCGGGCAAACGATGCTGAGGTTCCATTCATCAGGCATACTTTCTTCTGACCAAACTGTAGAGATGAGTTGGTGTATGCACTACACCAGGTCATCTCCGGCCGCTTTAAAAAGTTCGGCGGTTAGTCCGTCGGGTCCAGCAGCTTTGTTGTTTTTTAGTTTAGATATTGCTATCCTTACTTCATTTTGGTCACGTGGACGGAAGTTTTGTCTGTCATCATCCATGTTGAATGGCTCATTCTGCCTGACAGCGGGATTTTGGTCTTCATCGCCAGTCTTAACAGTTAACAGTCTGCAGAAATGGTCCTTCCATGTATTCAGCACTGACTGTGACTCTACTACGAGATTTCCATTCCTATCTCTACAGGCTTCTGTGCGGGTTTTTTTTCCTTGGCATGTTCTTTTTACCTGTTGGTAAAACTTCCGCACGTTGTTCCTGGAGTAGCATCTCTCAATATCCTCGATCGCGCGCTTCTCATGCTCTCTCTTTTTCTTTTGGAGAAGCCGGTGAACACCCGTCTTTTCTGCAGCTCTCGTCTTTCTTTGCAGCGCCGCTTTATATGGCTCTTGTTTGACTGCATGGGCCTGCCTGCATTCGTCATCGTACCAGAGGTTTCGTGGTGGTGGTCTGGTGAAACCTAGCACATCAGTTGCGGCATCTCTGATGGCTTGTTGGCAGTGTTGCCACTGGTCTTCGGCACTTGATGCTGGTGGTACTGGATTGCTAGAGAGGTTACGTGATATTCGATAGGCATAGGTTCTGGCGGTTTCTTGCGATTGCAGCTTTCCGACGTCATACTTCGTCACAGTATTACTCCGTTGTTGTGGAGTTCGGGTTATTCGCATTCTTACCTTTGCTGCAACAAGGTAGTGATCCGAGTCGATGTTAGCTCCTCGGAAGGTGCGAACATCTAAGATACTGGAGGCGTTTCTTGCATCGATCGCAACGTGATCAATCTGATTGACGGTTCTTTGATCTGAGTGTCGCCAAGTCCCTTTGTGTATATCGAGATGAGATGAGGAAACCGTGTGCTTGCAAAATCAACCACCCATTAACACAAAAATGTACAGATTACGAGAAAAGCAACGAGACATCATCAACGAACAACTATACGAGATGCTAGACAATGACATCGTCCAACCCAGTAAAAGCCCTTGGAATTCACCTCTTCTTGTAGTTCCCAAGAAAGCGGGCTCTGACGGAAAAGAACGCTGGATGGTCGTAGGCGACTTTAGAAAATTAAATGAAGCTACGATAGGCGATGCTTTTTCTCTGCCAAGAATTGAAGATATTTTGGACCAAATAAGGTCATGCTAGATATTTTACGACACTGGATTTAGCAAGCAGATACCATCAAGTATAAGTGCATCCAAAAGATAGAGCCAAGACAGCATGTAGTACTGCCTTCGGACACTACGAATTCAAACGAATGCCATTTGGATTGAAAGGAGCACAAACTACATTCCAGCGCCTGATGAATTATATCTTCACAGGTCTACAAGGTTTGGAATGTTTCGTATACTTGGACGACATTGTCATTTACGGTAAAAATCTCGAGGACCACAACGGCAAGCTTAAACTAGTTTTTGACAAACTGAGGGAACATCAACTTAAACTACAACTGGAGAAATGTCAGTACCTTAGAAAAGAAGTTGCTAATTTAGGACACAAATGTCCATCGGAAGGAGCACAACCTAACCCTAGCAAAACTAGTTATGTACAAACCTTCCAACTACCAAAAACCGTTCGCCAAGTACAATCCCTTCTGGGTTTTAGATTAGATTATTTTTATTATATTCGTTAGAATTTATGCACAATTGGTCTTAAACTAACTTATAACTAAAATAAATCATGTCGGCTCAACAACAGGGGCCCGACTTAAATTCTTAATTATAATTTACTGTCTTTGGTTTTAAAAATTTGGGGTTAGGATGCGGTGTTGCTTATCCTCTGTTGTGTCCGCCGCTGGTTCTCTCGTAGAACGGGGCTCCGTCATTGTTCTGTGTCATGAACTGATTTATTAGGATCACTTTGCTGTCTTCATATAGCTTCTTGTTTGGACATATTTCCTTGTAATGGGGTTTCGGTGTAGGCCTGTACAGCTACGGAGTATCTTCCTTTCAAAAACTTCGATCTTCTTCATATTTGGTGAACCAAATAGGACAAGCGTACGTCAGAACTGGACGGATCAGCTGCTTATATATAAGGAGTTTGGTATTAGTGTTTAGTCCGTTTCTTCTTCTAAGAAGCGGGTGGACCAGATGTAGGGAGAAGTTGGCTCTCTTAAGCATAAATGAAGCGTGCTTATTGAATTGGAAGCGGTTAGTGAAATTCACTCCAAGGTATTTTGCTGTTGTCTTTGTCCTTATCACTGTGTTGTCTGGTAGCTTGATACTGATATTATAACAGCGTAATGCGAAACGTCTTCGACCTCTTTTTGCTGTTGTTGGGGTTCTGAAGCAGATAAGCTCGCTCTTATCGCTATTTATCTTTAGTCCCAATTTAAGGTAGTAGTCCCACAAGTTTCTTATGTGACCTTCAACTCTCCTGGCTGCGATTTCTGGTGAAATGGATGTTGCATATGTTAAGGAGTCATCGGCATATAGCTTCGTTTTCGTCCCTGGGATGTTAGTAGGTATAAAGGTTGAAAAGTATGGGGCTCAACTTGGAACCTTGTCTTTTTCTTCTTGAGTCCGTTTGTCACGTCGGAGTGCAGTCCAAGAAGCGGATGGATGGTTGAGTGTCGTGCTCGAAAACCATACTGACATTCCGGTATGAATTCCCTTTCCCTGAAGAAATGATGAAGCTTTCTCAGGATAATTCCCTCCAGGAATTTGCTGACACAGTATAAAAGCGAAATCGGCCGATATCCATCGACACTAGTCCTGTTGGTTTTCTTCGGAGCAGGCACCACTTTTGCCGTTTTCCATGTTTCGGGGAAGTAGGTGTTATTAAGGCAGTTATTGAAGATGATCGTCAGCAGTAGGATGGCGAGATTTGGTAGCTTTTTAAGCACAAAGTAAGAAATCCCATCATTTCCTGCTGACTTCTAAGAATTTCCGTGGATTATGTCAGTTACTTCCTCGATGGAAGTAAAAGCATCTCCAGTTGGTCCGAGTGCATGACTGTCCTCATTAAAGTTTGTGACTGAAGTATTAGAGGCTGCAACTTCTTCAAACTTGTTTTCAACTTCTTCGATGAATTCAGGAAGGTGATTGGGCGGGCGATCCTTGAAGGTCTATTCAAAATGCTTAGCGAGGGCTTCTGCTTTTTCGGTTGGTGTTGTTGCAGTATATTGCCCGTGCATTATTGTGTCTGGCATCGTGCTCTTTTTCCCAACGAGCTGGTTAATTTTCTTGAAGGCATCGGGTCCCGGTTTGAATTTGGCAAGTCTTTTCCTGAATTCATCCTCCTGGTGATGTTTCACTGCCTGGTTGAACATGGTGTTGGTGCATTGAAGTTCGGAGTATATGCGTCTATACTCGTCGTTCTCTCTGTTGAACAACCTGTGGTATATCCGTTGAAGCTTTTTGCGGAGTCTCTGTCTGTGAGCATATTTGGCCTGTATATGTTCCGGCATATTCACATATCGGTCTCTGCTGGTTTTTGTGGTCTTGAGCTTTTCCAAGGCGTTGGTAACTGTTGTCTCGAATTGGAGTATGGCACTATCAATTTCGCTGTTTGAGAGATTGCTGTTGGTTGGGACTTCCGGGAGATGTCTTTCAATTTCGGTACGGAATGTTCTCCAGTTCACCCTGTTATACCTTATGTGGAGCTCTTGTTCTGGTTGTTCGCAAAATATCCTTTGATTAGGTCGTACCCTAACTTCTACTGCCAGATGGTCGGAATCACTATCGTGTGCTACGCTTTCCTTCTGGGACTTGCTAACTACTATCGCAAATTTACTCCCCAATGTTCTCAAATTATTCGACTCTCCACAAATCTATTGCGTAAAGATGTAAAATTTACTTGGACTGATAAGTGCCAACAAGCTTTCCAAAAAATTAAAGACCTATTAGTTTCACCGCTTGTTCTCATCTATCCAGATTTCAGCATACCCTTTAACCTTACTACTGACGCCAGTTGTGAAGCAATTTAGGAGCAGTACTTTCCGAAGGAGAAGTAGGTAAAGACCACCCCATTGCGTATGCAAGTTGGACGTTGAACAAAGCCGAACGCAATTATTCAACTATAGAAAAAGAACTCTTGGCAATCGTCTGGGCGGCCAAAAATTACAGATACTATTTACTCGGACGAAAATTCACAGTTTACACTGACCACAAACCTTTAAAAGGCATATTTTGTGTTAAAGACCCAACTTCCAGATCGTGAGATTTCACCATAAACTCCGAATTCGATTATAAAATAGAATACAAACCTGGAAAGTATAACAATAACGCAGATGCCCTTAGTAGAATCCCAAATATTTCAACAGAACAATACAAAAGAAATAATTTTTACCTCCGATAAAGTCACTACAAAAGAGACGGAAGAGGCGGACGCAATTTGTCTGGCAGTAACACGAGTACAACGCATTCGCAATACTGAAATCGAAACAGACAAAGACACTAATAATACACTTTTAGCAGAAGACAATAATCAACAGTAGGAAGAAGACAACCCCGATAATACCAAGACTTCAAACTTGGATTAAAATAGCGAGCCAAAACAAATAAAATATTCTTAAGTGATTAGCAGAATATTTAAAAGCAACAGCTTAAGAACCAACAAGTGCTGACGATTGGGATGAACAGATGCCATATGCAAGCTTTAGTTACAAAACAACTGTACATAGTACTACCGGGTACACTCCGTATGAATTAGTTTATGGAAACAAGGCAAATTGCCCAAGTGAGATCAACGATTTAAACGCCAAATCTATGTTTGATTATTTTCATGAGCTAAACATCAGATTAGAAGAACTTAGTTCCAAGGAAAAAGGAAATATCTTAAAGTCTAGACAAAAATCAAAAGTTCGTTATAATAAGAATATAGGAAAACGAATTGAATATAAGGTTGGACAAAAAAAGTTAGTAAGGAACGAAGTAAAAGGAAAATTAGAAACTATATAGTCCATATGAAATTTTAGAAGTAAAAGAGGATTACGTTTTAATTAAAATTAAAAAAAAAAATATAATAATATTAGACCATATTTTACTGAATCCTCTACTGATGTAGATATTGTTTCGGGAGCATCAACATCCAAAAACTAGATCAAGATAGTTGACTTTATTTTAATCATAAAGAGCCGGCAAGGAAAATAGGAAGTAAGCTAACTCTAACAAACAAAATCAACGTTAATAATTTCGGCGAGTACGTAAATAATATCCGTAACATAATGAATACGATAAATTAGTCTTGCTTACATCGTATAAGTAATTGTAAGATTTACCAAGATGCTGTACGGAACAACCTAATCAAAATAGAAAGTAAGATTTTATTTCTTTATTTAGCTTAGTACAAGCTTTAACTTAAAAACTAAAACTTATGAGCTAACATTTTTTTTTTTTTTTTTTTTTTTTTTTTTTGTGTTCTTGTTATTGTAGCAGTGGGGTTTTTGAAATGGTCCAATGGGCCCCCACGGCTCTTTTAAATAACAAAGTACAAACTAAAAGGGTAAGATAAAGAAAGTATTAATTTTGAAGGGTATTTCGAAGAGCTAATTTAAGTGCGGACTTGTTTATATTAAGGTCGAGAGAGTACATCGCATCATTCAAATACCGTAGTATTCTGGACATTGGTTCAGAGTGCCCATAATTGGTTAGAAGATGGGGGAGGTACAAAAATCGATATTACCAAGAATCAACTGATTAGCGAAAGTAATGTCAGCTATTTGACGCCGTTGCCTTAAGTATTGTAACCTGAATAGTTTCAGACGGTCAAGGTAGGGAGGGAAGTTGGTTCTGTCGTCCCAAGGAAGGACTCGAAGGGCAAAATGGATAAATCTTCGTTGAAGGTCTTCAATTCTACGTGAAGGGCATTCATAGTAAGGTGACCAAACCTGACTACAATATTCTAGAGTGGGTCGAACGTACATTATATAAAGGGACTTCGTCACTTAGGGATTATTGAATTCTTTAGACCAACGTTTAATAAAACCAAGAGAACGATTAGCTGTGTTAATTATCTGGTCAATATGGGTGTTAAAATTTAGTGTTTTATCACACAGAACACCTAAATCATATATGGATTCAATAACATTGATGGGTTCATTTTGAAAAGAGTAAATTCTTGAGGTTTCAACTATACGTTTTCGCGAAAAGGTTATTTTATGGCATTTAATAACATTTATTTCCAGAAAATTTTGTGCGCACCAATTGAAAAATCGATTAAGGTCGTTTTGAGAGAGAGCATGATCAGGAGGAGTATAAATTACCTATAAAATTTTTCATATCATCTGCAAACATTAAGAGAGAAGAGTCTCTTAAAATAAGACTCACATTATTGACTGTAAGGACAAAGATGAGCGGTCCAAGGTGACTGCCCTGAGGAACTCTAGAGGTGTCAAAGATAGGTTTGGAGAGGGAACAACGGAAAAGAACTCTATAGATTCGGTTCTCCAAGTATGAAATTAACCACTCAATAAAACATGGTGGAAAGCCTAGAGCATCGAACTTGAGTCCAATAATTTTATGGGAGACCTTATCAAAGGCTTTAGTAAAGTCTGTATAGACTGTGTCAACTTCATACCCTTTTCCAATAACTTTTAAAGCTTCGGAGACGAATTCTATAAGGTTTGTATTTGTTGACCTACCTTTAAGAACGCCATGTTGGGCGGGGGAAACTATAGACTTGCAGTGGAAATAGACTAAATCATAGACTAGACTTTCAAAGAGTTTAGGAATGCATGAAAGTTTAGCTATCGGTCTATAATTTTCAACTTCATTTTTGGGACCTTTTTTATGAATTGGATATATGAAGGAGTTTTTCCAATAATCGGCAAAAACACTCTGTGAGAGAGACAGAAGGAAAAGATTAGTGAGAGGTTTGGATAAGGCATGCACACATTTTTTTAAAAGAATCGAAGGGACACCATCAGGACCAGGATTAAAATTATCTTTGAGTTTATTTATTTTAACAATAACTGAATCAATGGTAATATTGATTGAAGTCAAAGAAATTTGTGGACAGTTATTTAAATAGCTTAAGTAACTACTGTTAGGAGTTATCGGATGATTGCTATATGATTGGGAAAAGATGGAGGCAAAGAAATTTGATATTGTTGTGGTTCAGACGATGTGGTGTTGCAGAAAGTAAAACTCGAAGAAAGTATGTCGGATTTCCCTTTACAGTTAACAAAATTAAAAAAGCATTTTGAATCGGAGAGAAGATTTTTTCCAACTTTAGAAAGGTATTGATTATAAAGAAGTTCACTTAATTCGGAGAAAAGATAATAAACGCCCATGTAATTAGAGTAATCAATTACTGATCTAGTCATTAAGAAGATTTTACATAGTTTATTACGTTTGTTTCGCAGTTTGCACAAATCTTTGCTATACCAAGGCGGGGAGGATATAAAGTTTTTGTTGCGAGAGAGGGGAACAAATTCATCTATACACCAAGAAAGTAGTGTGTAAAACCTTTGAATGGCAACATTGATATTAGAATTCATAGAGATGAAATCAAAATATAGTTGGTTCAAGAGTTCGTTTAGTTTAACAAAATTTGCTTTATGAAAGTTGTAACTGCGACCAATAGGGGCACCGCGACCAGGTGTACCTGGAATGACATCTTTTCTGAAAACCGTAAATTCAGCTGTAAAGAGCTCCGAGTTCAGAACATAAAAAGTCAGATTGCTTTCGGTCAAAGCAAAGATATCATATGGTAGCCTTTAGGAATTCAGAAACACGGTTGCAGTTTTGGATCTTAGTCCTCGCACGTTTTGATAATACAGGGTAAGAGAATTAGGTATAGAAGTAACGGAAGTAGAGTTAGGGACGATAATAGTTTTTGAAATCAGAACGGGATTTCTGCAAATGAGATACTCGCCTCGGAGATATGAACGATGCAAAAAAAGACAGATCGTTGGCTACTTGAGAAGGGTTAATTGAAAGACTATCAAGAAATTGAACAAAGATGTGCATTAATTCTTTACGATCAATGGGTAGACCTTCTTGCGAAATTAAGACTTTAAGATTGGTATTTGTTTTACTATCAAAACACACAGAATCAGGTTTATCATGTAGATAAGCAAGATAAAGACGTACGCTGTTATATATCTTATGGTCTCTAAGACGCGACATTACATAACGACCTTCTATACTAGTGTCGAACAAGTGCTTAGTCAATTTAACAACCGGTGGTATAAGTGGATTAAGAAAACCGGGAGATTTGGGAGCTAGTTGAGGGGATGATGATTCGGTTCTATTGGGATTTGAGGTGTGTGAGTGAACGAATTTAGGAAGGTAGTTAGATGGTTTGGAAGGTACAACAGAAGTTGAAGGCACAGAGGGTCCAGAAGAGAGAGGAGAAAGATTGAAAGATACTTTTTTTGGAGGGGCTTTGGGGGGGGGGGGTGTTGGGATTTTCGCTTCTGACCAGCCGTAGAAGAAGTTGGTAGCAGGACTTGAAAAGTACTTGAAAAAAGCGAAAATTTCTGCTTTGAAGGCCCAATTTGGATCAGGACGATTTTTGGGGATGTTAATTTTTTGGCTAAATTTGGGTTGAGAAATTTTATGATCATTGAGAGATGAGAGTCGCATATTTTTAAGTTTCATAAAATCACCCGAATGTCATCCAAATACATTTGGTTAAGTAAATCGAATAGCGAGTCTTGAAGAAGGTCCGTACCCAATTGACATTTGAAGACTTAGGTGTATTCGCTAGCAGGAACCACGAGTTATTAGTTGCTTCTATCTTCTGTAATCTGGCATTCCAGTCAGCTTTCGACCAAAGAACTCCGAATTTATTAATTCCCATACTTTTAGGGGGATTCGCTTCAGGATTATTGCTTTTGTCCACAATAGCTTCCTTTCCGGCACTCGGTTTGGGGTTAGAGTCATTATTAGCAAACTCAAATTCCTAAAGAATGGACATACTATGATAAGTTTGGGTAGAGGGCTGCTGGACTGTTAGAATTGATGTGTTGTATGGTTGGAGTTAAAGATCGTCGGTTCTAGAAGAGGTCTTCTCAGAACATCCGAGATTTCACTGAGCGAAATTCTTGTTGTCGCATTATCACTACTCATATCATTGAGCATGTGATTAAGACCGACATTAAAGTTTGTATGCGATGAACTTTGGAAGTGAACATCGAGATCTTTGCGGATTAAGTCCGTTTCGGATATGATTTTTTTCAACGAACAATTGATTTCATCGCGCAAGGAGTTTAAAACTTGATTGGGGCTTAAATTATTTAATTTAAATTAAATATTGTCACTTAAGAACACATTAGAATTAAAAGAGTCCAAAACAAATTGATTCAATTCGGTTATCTGTTTAGTTACATTATCAAAAATTAATTTAAGGACGCGCGTAAGATTAAATACAATAGTGTGAATTTCGTAATTTTGTTTCACTAGCTCCTCAATTTTATAAGTTTGTTTATTCAAATGAGAGCATTTATCGTTCGTGTTTTCGATCGCTGACTTAAGCGTATCATTGGCACACTTTATTGCGAGCAGAATGTGGGACAGTGAGATATTTTTAACCTCATCGCAGTAGAAAACGAACCGGGAAGTAATGTCAAAAATATTGGTCAGCAATCTTTTGCTGATTCATACTATTTATAATATAATCAGCTCTATCGCCAATTTAATGGGAACTTTTTTTCCCAGGAACTTTTTTTTCCACGAAACAAATAAAACCAACCTATAAATGTCTTAAACATTTTCGAAGTCATTTTGACAGCACCAAATTTTGTTAGTTTTAATAAAAAAATTGTTTTTGTGTCTTAAAAAGAAGTGATTTCAGAAATACTGAACATTTTTGAGACGTTTTGAAATGACAAATGAACAAAAGCGTCGTACAATATTAAAGTTCTATGGAAAAAACAATATAGGTATGTATGTACCTGGTGGTAGTAGGTTACATCGATGTTACTCACGTTGCGTTGCTCCTAAAGAAAATACCTGCATTAAAACCAAAAAGGATATTTTAGTTTAAATGTTCTGGTTGTGAATAATATCATTCTTATTTGCGTTAAATACTACACAAAATTTCAATTTGTAAGTTTTGCAGCGATCATTAAAATTAGATTTGTCTATAGGTACTTCCCACCTTGGAGCCTGCCACGGCTATCGAGAGAGTGGTTTCTAGCTACTTGGTTGTGTTAACTTCCTGGTCCTTAAGAACAGAAGGAGTGCTTACGTTTTTGCTAGCTCGTAGTCACTCGGAGATGTCAGCTTTGGTTTTCTGGAACAGGAAAGCAGTTCAAAACGTTTGCAATCAGAATGCCCTTCCACCGATTAATTGATTTCATATTTTCGATTTTTTACTTGCGATTATAGGTACTATAATCTATAATGCAAGTTATGCATTCGTGCAGATTAAAAAAATTTAAATAACAATCAAACATGACATTACGATGATAGACAAATACATTTGAGTTGCTGGCAAAATTCTGTCTATCTGTTTGTCTATCTGTACGGATGTATTTTGGACTGCAGCCTAAACGGTTGGGCCAATCGTCTTCAAATTTAGAACATAAGGCTATATTTACATTCTACAGAGGAGTTTTTTTTTTAGCTCAACAATTAACGGTACCTGTCATATAACCGTTATTTTTCTCGAAAATGGCTCCAAGAATTTTTATGAAAAAAATCTGTGAAAAAAGGATTCATAAGGTGGGCTAAAAACGGTATCTCCCATAAGACCGGTTTTTTTTTCTTCGACTTTCTCGAAAACTGGTGATCCGTTTGCTATCAAAATTGGCATTCAAGAAGATTTAGGGTACGTAAGTAATTTCGCACTAATGTTTTTTCCAAAACTTTTTTTTTGTATTATTAATAATTTATTTATTTTGTTTTTAAATGTATGTTATTTTTGTGCTTTTGTATTCTTAAATTATTTTTTTTTATTTTTTTAAAAAAAGCTGTTAAAAAAACCGTTTTATTTAAATCGTTCCTACGGTTTAAAAAAAATCACGGTTCTTAACCATGTCTTAAAGAAATAAAATGGCGTTTAAATTATTTCACTTAATACAATTTAACGTCCTTTTTCCAACAATCAAAAGTCACAAAAATCGAATAAATGCTTTGATGTTAACTTTAATTTCGTGAAATTTATTTCCAAATGTTTTGGATCTTTCCTTTATTTTATTTTGATTATTCATATTCTGTATATTTGTCCATAAAGCTAAGGCGGACTTCAAGCTGTTTCTTGTTTGTTGCCTTAGACCTTATAAAAATTACATATATGTATTTTGATTTGTTTTTAATAAACAAATTATTCATACATTTCTTCTTGCAGCAACTTTTCCCCCACAACTTGCTTACGAGAATTTTCGAATTCAAATTAGGAAAAAGTTCCCTGGAAAAAATTATTCACGATACCTATTTGCGAAAGAAATATTTTTTCCCATTTTCGAAGATGGTTCATGATAGCAAAGTTCCCAAAATGGGAAAAAACTTCAGTGAATTTTTTTCGCGATAGGGCTGAATAAGGAAACGAGCTGGAACAAGAAGAGGATTTGCAAACATAATAGGTTCTGGGTTTAAAACGTTATTCGGAACAATGGATAACGATGATGGGAAATATTATTGTAAGACAGTAGATACGATTAAAGGTAACGAAATAAGATTCAAAGACGGAATGGAAGATAATATAAAAATCATATCGCAATTAAGTAAACAAGTTGTTGATGTAGCTTCAATACAAAATGCAACAGCCATTAAAATAAATGAAATTATATCTTCTATTAATCAGATTAAAGCTGAAGGAAAGCAAACCGAAGATCTTAATTTAGTACATTCATATTTCAATCAACTTATGAATAAGGTAAATTTTTAAATCAAGCAGTTAGAAATAGAAATTGAAGAAATCATAGATAGCTTACTTTCTATTAAAAATGAAGTCATCCATGCAAGAATTATAGAACCATTGCATTTACTGGAATAACTATATAAATTAGGCCTAGGAAACTCTCTCACTTTGGAGCTGGTAATAGAAAATTATGCTACATTATAAAAGAAATTGAAATTAAGGCATACGCAAACAACTAAAATATCATTGTATTATTAAACAAAACAATTATAACTAAAGACGAATTTTATGTATGTACAATTATTGCTGTTCCAAAAATTATTGAAAATGGCCTTGCTTTAAATTATTTAAATAATACATTTTCAATAATTAGTAAAAAATAGAACTTTATAATGTAGGAATTGATTTGCGAAATTGTAAAGAAATAAATGGAACTTTCATCTGTGAACCTCAATTTTTAAAGAGTACTATGGATCGAAATAATTGTGAAATCAACAATTTTATGAGAAATAAATCATATAAATGTATTTATTTCTGAAATATTAAATATTTTAAATAAAAAAAAATACAGTATGTTTGGGACATAAAAAGAAAAGGTTTCTCCAAATTTCGTGAGAAAAATTGTTTCTAAAAGTTAAAAAAAAATTTTGAGGTTATGTTAAAAAAGAATTTACACAAAAGTTCTAGATCTTATTTTTACCTACAACTTTTCCATAGGACTTGCAGTTTTGTCGGAAATCGATATAAACCTAGAAAAAAAAGTCAATGGTATATAAATCTACTAATAAGTACTAAATCTAGCACTAAATATAATACCGTAAAATACAATAGTACTAAATTCTGTACTAAGTACTAAAAAATCTAGTACCAAAAATACTATTGTACCAACAACCTAGTACTAATCGGTACCAGTTTTATATTTAACTAGCGGTACCCGCGGTGCGTGTTACTACCCTAGAAAAAACATGTTTTAATGTGAAATGCGAGAATAATGCTTGCGGAACCAAGCATTCACAGGAACGATCCCTGGACAAAACTACATTTACCATGTAAATTTCGTTAAAATTCGTTGGGCGGTTTATGAGTACATACTCGACATACATACACACAAATGCTTCGTAACATGATTAAGGAAAATGGAATTTATCCAAATTCATTAGATCAGGTAGATAAACCACACTTTGAGGAATTAGGTGAGCAAGAAAACACTGAAGATAGAAACATTAGAGAAATTAACGATATTGAGGAAAAGAAACATATTATAAGAGAACATCATAATGGTCTCATTGGGGGTCACAAAGGACAGAAAGCAACATACGCAAGTATTAAAGCAAAATTTTACTGGTGAAGAATGCAAAAGGATATTGAAGAATATGTTTGGAACTGTGAGAACTGTGTCAATTCGAAAAAGTCATTAGAAAACCAACTAGCAACTCTATGAAAATTATTTCAACCGCTGATAAGGTCCTACAGAAAATTTCTATAGTTTTAATAGGACCTTTAAAATAAACAAATGAAGGGTTTAAATTTGGGCTCACTATTCAAGATGATCTCTCAAAGTTTATAAAATTCATACCAATTAAATCAAAACGTTTGAAAGTTGTAGTAAAAGCGTTTAAAAATGAGTGGATCTAAAATTTTGGTTTGACCAAGTTAATTTTAACTGATAATGGCAATGAATTTTGTAATGAGTTATTCAAAGATCTTTGTAAAATATTTAATATGAAACACATTACAACCAGTTTCGCGTACCTATAAGCTAATTGAGCAGTTGAAAGAGCTCATTGTAGATTAGCAGAATATTTAAAAGCAACAGCTTGAAAACCAACAAGTGCTGGAGATTGGGATGAAGAGATGCCATATGCAAGCTTTAGTTACAAAACAACTGTACATAGTACTACAGGGTACACTCCGTACGAATTAGTTTATGGAAATAAAGCAAATTGCCCAAGTGAGATCAACGATTTAAACGACAAATCTATGTTTGATTATTTTGATGAGCTGAGCATTAGATTAGAAGAACTTAGTTCAAAGGCAAAAGGAAATATCTTTTTTCATTTTTTTTTTACACTTCAGATTCTTTGATGTAGTAAGCTTAAAGCAAGCTTATTTCTTCAGAGGCTCACCATAAGTGCACGTGTGAGACGTTAGTAAAAATTTAAACAAAACAAAACTAAAATAAAATAAAATAAATCATGCGAATTATATACATAATTAAAACATAAAACAAAACAATCACGACCATTAGTGAAGCGTTAAAATTAAAAAAGTCTGCTCATACGGTTTAGAGCTTCATATTTGCCATAGTTTGTCTATGAAAGTCAACATGCAGAAGTTCCGATCCACGCAGGTGATAATGTCTTCCACGGTAATTTAAACCAATACAGGCTAATAAATAAAGAGCATCAATTTCGCCCTTTATAAGTTGATGAAGATGGTGGTTGGGTGCTGTATGAATAGGGTAGGCACTGAAAGGCATCAAACTGGTGATGCACAGTCGCTGCAACTATATCGTACACATGAATTGTGCTTATTTTACCTCCCCGCGGTAACCACCGGGTACTGGTCTGTCCATCCGGACATTCCTGCTAAACTTATAAGCGCGAGTGTTGAACACAGAAAAAATAGCAACACTATAATGCTCTGCTTTAATGACTGTTCTGATCGATTCGCAGAAGTCTTGCACGAGCCCCTCAGAAAGAGGACGTACGGCGGATGAGCCCAACCAACGGTGGCGTCAACAGTCAACGAAGCAGACGCCCTAATGAGCTACTTCGACGTATTTGGAGATAAGGTCATTAGGACAATTCAATGCAAGTCAGGGCATTGAAATAGAGATGGTGGCGGATGAACCCTTAATGGGCCAACGGCAGCGCTCATATCCCCGAAGTGGGTTACTGACTCCGGATTCTCCGGTTCCTTTTGTCCAAGGAATCCAACAAAGGACCTGGCCCTCCAGGTTGGGGGTTGTGCGTGGGGTTAACAACCATGCCACGGAAAAAAGAAAAAGTTACGAAGCGACCAATAGCCTCGGAAAAGGACGGATTTACTGTTGACGACCCGGAAAAACGAATCAAGGACAACGACCTTCGGATCTGCACGTGGAATGTTAGAACTCTTAACAGACCACGTGCATCCAAACAACTAGCGGAGGCCCTAGACTGCTACAGAGCAGGAATTACTGCCATCCAAGAAGTGCGATGGAATGGGCCGGGCAAAAGGAGGATGAAAAACTGTGACGTGTACTACGGTGATTGCGCAAGAAGACCACAGCGTTTATTTGGGTGCGGATTCGTCATAAGCGGTAGACTTAGGCAAGAAGTCTTGGGCTTTCGACACGTAAGTGAGCGACTTGTGACAATCCGTATCAAGGCTAAATTCGCCAACATTAGCCTAATATGCGCTCATGCCCCCACAGAGGACAAAGATGACGCCACCAAGGATGACTTCTATGAGCTCCTCGACAAAACCTATGAGCAATGCCCTAAATACGACGTTAAGATCGTACTAGGCGATTTTAATGCCAAAATAGGTAAAGAGGAAATCTTTGGTAGGACTGTCGGAAAACATAGCCTACACGACACAACGTCTGAAAACGGACTTAGGCTAATTGACTTCGCAGCGGCACATAACGTCACCATTGCAAGCACACGGTTTCCTCATCTCGATATACACAAAGGGACTTGGCGACACCCAGATCAAAGAACCGTCAATCAGATTGATCACGTTGCGATCGATGCAAGACACGCCTCCAGTATCTTGGATGTTCGCACCTTCCGAGCAGCTAACATCGACTCGGATCACTACCTTGTTGCAGCAAAGGTAAGAATGCGAATAACCCGAACTCCACAACAACGGAGTAATACTGTGAGGAAGTATGACGTCGGAAAGCTGCAATCGCAAGAAACCGCCAGAACCTATGCCGATCGAATATCCCGTAACCTCTCAAGAAATCCAGTACCGCCAGCATCAAGTGCCGAAGATCAGTGGCAACACTGCCAACAAGCCATCAGAGATGCCGCAACTGATGTGCTAGGTTTCACCAGACCACCACCACGAAACCTCTGGTTTGATGACGAATGCAGGCAGGCCCATGCAGCCAAACAAGAGGCATATAAAACGGCGCTGCAAAGAAAGACGAGAGCTGCTCGCGAGCTCTATGAGCAGAAAAGACGGGAAGAACACCGGCTTCTCCAAAAGAAAAAGAGAGAGCATGAGAAGCGCGCGATCGAAGATATTGAGAGATGCTACTCCAGGAACAACGTGCGGAAGTTTTACCAACAGGTAAAAAGAACATGCCAAGGAAAAAAATCCCGCACAGAAGCCTGTAGAGATAGGAATGGAAACCTCGTAGTAGAGTCACAGTCGGTGCTGAGTACATGGAAGGACCATTTCTGCAGACTGTTAAACGGCGATGAAGGCCAAAATCCCGCTGTCAGGCAGAATGAACCATTCAACATGGATGATGACAGATAAAACTTCCGTCCACCTGACCAAAATGAAGTAAGGATAGCAATATCTAAACTCAAAAACAACAAAGCTGCTGGACCCGACGGATTACCCGCCGAACTTTTTAAAGCGGCCGGAGATGACCTGGTGGAGTGCATACACCAACTCATCTCTAAAGTTTGGTCAGAAGAAAGTATGCCTGATGAATGGAACCTCAGCATCGTTTGCCCGATCCACAAGAAAGGAGACCCTCTAAACTGCGCCAACTATAGAGGAATAAGTCTCCTGAATATCGCCTACAAAATCCTCTCTGCCGTACTATGTGAACGCCTGAAACCTTTCGTCAGCAACCTGATTGGCCCCTATCAGTGTGGTTTCAGACCAGGAAAGTCCACAATCGATCAAATGTTCACGCTACGGCAGATCCTGGAAACCACCCAAGAATTCCAAATCGATACTCACCACCTCTTTATCGATTTTAAGGCCGCGTACGATAGCATTTATAGAGACGAGCTATACAGAGCCATGTCAGGTTTTGGCATTCCCACAAAACTCGTCCGACTGTGCAGGATGACGATGGAGAACTCTCGCTGCTCCGTCAAGGTTGGTTCTGACCTCACAGAAGCTTTTGACGTCAAAAAAGGATTCCGACAAGGTGATGCGCTATCGTGCGATTTCTTCAACTTAATACTTGAAAAAATTATAAGAAACTCGCAAGTCAATTGTAGTGGGACAATTTTTTTCAAGTCTGTGCAATTGCTAGCATACGCTGACGACATAGACATCATTGGCAGAACTCGGCGAGCTGTGAGTGGAACGTTTGCTAGCATTGAAGCTGAAGCGGCTAAGATGGGACTAGCAGTCAATGAGGCCAAAACGAAGTACCTGCTGTCCACAAAAAGGGACACACAACACCGGCGGATTGGACAAAACATCACAATAGACAGGTACAACTTTGAGGTAGTTAGGGACTTTGTGTACCTCGGATCCGCTATAACATCTGACAACAACATCTCGTCAGAAATAAAGCGAAGAATTACTCTTGCCAATCGCTGTTTCTATGGGCTAGGAAGGCAATTGAGTAGCAAAGCCCTCTCTCGAAAGACAAAGGAGACTCTGTATAAGACCCTAATCATCCCAGTCCTGCTCTATGGCGCCGAGGCATGGACTCTATCTAAAGCGGATGAAGATATCCTTAGTCGTTTCGAGCGTAAGATTCTTCGGAAGATTTTTGGCCCTATCTGCGTTAACGGGCTTTGGAGGAGAAGGTTCAACCAAGAACTATACGAGCTGTACAGCGACATTGACCTGGTCAAAAAAATACGCATATCACGTTTAAGATGGCTAGGTCATGTAGAGCGAATGGACAACAATGCTCCGACTCGCAGGATCTTCGATTCCATCCCAGAGGGTAGACGCAGTCAAGGAAGACCTCGCCTTAGGTGGCGCGCTCAAGTGGAGGACGACCTCAACCAACTTGGAGAGCAAAACTGGAGGCAGCTAGCCAAAGACCGAGTTGGCTGGAGAGGAATGTTGGTTGAGGCCCAGGTTCGTCCCGAACTGTAGCGCCACCTAAGTAAGTATAAGTTGATGAAGAAATATTAAATCGTTATTAACACGCCTTTGGTAAAGGGTGTGCATCTGAAGAAGCTGGATTCGATGTTCATAAGGTGGAAGATTAAAAGGATCATTCATCATTATGAATTTTGTAATAAGGAGTCCATACTTGTGAAGCATATTCAAGTTGAGGGCGTACGTAGCAATTGTACAAGGAAAGAGTCACATATGGATCATTAAATTCCTTTGCCCAGCGTCTTATGAATCCAAGCATAGAGCTAGCTTTATTCACTATAAAGTTAACGTGTTGAGTAAATTCTAAAATATGATAATCGAATGCACTTACGATACGTTTTCTAGTGAAGGTAATCGTCTGGCATTTTACAGGGTTAAGGGAAATATCACTTTTTCTACACCAAATACTAAAGTTATCAATATCTGCCTGCAGAAGAATACGGTCATCGCTAGACTTTATTATCTTGAAAATCTTCATGTCATCAGCAAATATGAGAATGTCACTAGACTGAATGCATGATGTAACATCATTTATAGCCAAAATGAATAATAATGGACCAAGGTGGCATCCTTGAGGTACTCCAGAGTGAGCCTCCTTCGTGGCTCACAAAAAGGCGATTTCTAAATTTTACCTGGTAGGATCTATTCTCAAGGTATGATTTGATCCAAGCTAAGATACAGGGAGGAAAACCATAAGCTTTTAGCTTAAACAAGATTAGTTCGTGGCTTAGTTGATCGAATGCTTTTGAGAAGTCAGTGTAAGTGCAGTTAACTTCATAACCTTTTTCTAATGCATTTGAACATTTGTGGGAGAACGTAAGAAGGTTTGTAACAGTTGATCTGTGCCTTACGAAACCGTGCTGTTGTTCACAAATAAGATTCTTACTATAAAATTCCATACTTTCACAAACTACTTGTTCAAAAAGTTTTGGTATGCAAGATAATTTAGAAATGGGCCTTTAGTTTGTAATATCTTATCTCCTTTTTTGAATATAGGAGTAAGAAAAGATTTTTTCCATATACTTGGAAATTTTCCTGTTTTAAGTGAAAGCTCGAAAATGAACCTGAGCGGCTGCACTAAAAAATTTCTACATTTTTTTAATACTATTGGAGGAATGCCATCGGGGCCAGCTGAACAATCATCATTTAATGAAGAAAGAAGTTCAAGTACTGTACTCTGTTCTACGTGGATATGATTACAGCTTGTTTGCGAAATGGTATGTAGATTGTGGAAAAAAATGTCATCAACAACCATTGGCTCCACAAATGAATCGTGAAAATTGGCTGCAAAGGCATTAGAAATATCGATGGGATTATCTAACTGAAGGTTATTATATGCGAAGATAGCCGGAAATCAATCTGATTTTTTCTTTAAATTAACAAGCTTCCAAAATTGTTTAGGGTAATTTTTTAAGGAAATACCCATATCATTTATGTAGCTAGTATATAAGGTATTTGAAAGAATATTAAATTCGTCAAAAGTTTTGAGATAACGAGAGTAGTGTGTTGGAGAGATTTTAAATAAACTCTCCATGCTTTATTTCTTTTGTTACGAAGTTGTTAAGGGTTGAATAAAAATTGGTTACTGCTTAGTCAATATTGGAACAAGATAAAATATTTTCAATTCCTGAACTAAATAAATCTTCAGACAACACATGTAAATTTGCTTTTCTGAAATCATAAGTATAGGAACAGTCAAAATGGTTACTGTTTTCTAAAATTTGATCACTCAAATCAAGAAAGATGTCCAGAGGTGGGTGGTAATTATCTATATTATTGATTCCAGATCTTGACTCTAGAAGGAGTGTACTAATAGGGTCAGAGGAAAATATTAAATCGAGGGTTCGATTTTTTGAATTTTTAATACAGCTTGATGGCAAATTGGACCAAAAATGTTTACCTATATTAAGTCTTTCCTATCAAACAGAAGTTTTCGCATTAAATATCATAACACCTACTCCAAAGTTCATAAACTTAAAAACGGTAGACTTTGAAAAAGGCTTTGACAGGATCGGGGTTCATGTTGTCTTGAAACAACTCTTAAGATTTTTGTAAATTTGTAAATTTGCTTTTCTGAAGTCATAAGTATAGGAGCAGTCAAAAGGGTTACTGTTTTCTAAAATTTGATCACTCAAATCAAGAAAGATGTCCAGAGGTGGGTGGTATTTATCTATATTAGTGATTCCAGATCTTGACTCTAGAACGAGTGTACTAATAGGGTCAGAGGAAATTATTAAATCGAGGGTTCAATTTTTTGAATTTTTAATACAGCTTGTTTGCTGTAAGTCAGTGGAAATAATTTTATCAAGAAAAGAAAGTTCTATTTGTGATGAAGATAAAGACGCTTCTAGGTAGAATTCATCCTCAGATGGAACCCAGTCAATGTTATGTAAATTAAAATCACCGAAAAGTAAAATATTGCAGTCAGAGCAGGACAAATCTATAACAAAATCAATAGCCATGGAGAGTTCACCATAAACGGATGATAAACTTTTTGGTGGAATGTATACGTTTAAAATATACAAAGTTTTTGCGTGCACAGTTAGTTTTAAACAGACTAGTTCAATTGATAGTTCAAAAGGAAAAAAGACTGACGAAGAAAAAAATGTGTTTCTTACCGCAATCAAAACACCTCCACCTAGTTCTTTTGCATTTCCATTATGACGATCTTTTCTATATACTAGGAACTCTGGGAAAAAAAGTTCCGTGTCCATGAAACTTGAATTTAACCAAGTTTCTGTAAAAACAAATATGCCATGGGGAAATGCTTGAGAATTTGAGAAAATGTCAGCGGTTTTACTCCGAAGCCCTCTTACGTTTTGGTAGAAGAGGGTAATCCTGTTAAGTTTTTTTACCACTGAAAACTAGCTGAAATGAATTCCTTAATTAAAATCTCTGGGGCCAAATATTTGTGTTGCAAATATAATCAAAATAGGTTGGACTTGTAATTATTTTAAAATATGAGACGAAACTATTTGGCTTATTGATTTTAGTGCACTTAATAGAAGTGCTATGAGGTATGGCTTTGCTAGAGACTAAATGTGAAGTAATATCATCAGTGGTTGTGTCAGGTTCTAGACGAGAGATAAAAATTGATTTGGGCTTTGAAACAGCTTTTATAGTATTAGAATTTAGAGAACTTTCAGTTGAACTATGAGTTTGTGTGACAGTATGACAGTAGTCTTTACTAGTGTCCGTATTTAATGTTTGCTGAGATATTTGGACTGGATTTTGTGTTTCCAAAGAAGAAATTCTTGAAACAGTGGGACTAGTTCTGAAGTTAATTCGTTTAGAGGGAGGATCAGAATTCTTAAGAATCGATGAGTTGTCTCGACTTCTTTTATTTTTATTTTTATTTTTATTTTTATTTTTATTTAGTTTAAACCATCAGATTCAATTTCCTTGCTGACTTCAGGATCAGGCTGTAAACAAGAATCTTCATCAACAGAGATGATTGTAGATGGATTATTATCCAGAACTAAATCATCCGTACTAGTAGAAATATCTTCTCTGTCATTGCTTAACTAATTTAAGTTGGATACTGAAGAATTAAAAACATTCAGAAGATCTTGAAAACCTTTTGAAAGTTTTATAATGTCTGATTTAAAAGAACACATTTTGAAAGCTAATTGGGAGAAAGAAACCTTACGACAATCAGGGCAATACCATTAGGCAAAATTAGAATTAGAATTTTTTTCTAGAAATGCATTTGTTGAGCCAATGCATTTTGAATGGTACAGATTACCACAGGGTCCAAAACAAGCAAAGAGAGGGTTATTACTTGAACCCTCTCGGCAATTTTTGCTAGAACAAACCATTATTGCTACAAAGGAATGTTAGTAACACAAACTAAAACAATTTTTTTATAAAAAAATTTAATATCAGAAAAAAAAGAGTATGAAAAAATAACAAAAACAATTATTTGATGCAAAAAAAAATAAAAGAAAAATATAAAAATGTAAGGGGTCCCCCAGTGGGATTCGAACCGACACTACGAAGATCGAAATTCTTATAACCACAACGCGCTAACAACTGAGCTATAGTGCATATAAAATTTTGCGAACAAACTTTACACCGTAAGCAAAATTAAAGATAAATAAAGTGGAACTAATAAATTAGAAAAAGGCAAGTTTAAGCATTTAATGTTATGTGACTAAATATAGGTATATAACAAAAACACTCAAAGTGGAGGGACGCTACGGAATAAGAACGAAAAAGAATAGAGATTTTATTCTTACCAGGTAGCGACTTAATTAACAAAAAAAAACAAAAACTACTTAGGGTTTTAAACAATACAATTAGCATCAAATAGAACTTATACACTTATTCAGTTATATAAAATACAAAAAACTAATTAATTAAAAAAAATTTTACTTATTATTTCTTAAAGTCTAGGCAAAAATCAAAAGTTCGTTATGATAACAATGTAGGAAAACAAATCATCCGCTTTTGATAGAGTCCATGCCTCGGCACCATAGAGCAGGACTGGGATGATTAGGGTCTTATACAGAGTCTCCTTTGTCTTTCGAGAGAGGGCCTTGCTACTCAATTGCCTTCCTAGCCCATAGAAACAGCGATTGACAAGGGTAATTCTTCGCTTTATTTCTGACGAGATGTTGTCATATGTTATAGCGAATCCGAAGTAAACAAAGTCCCTAACTAACTCAAAGTTGTACCTGCCTATTGTGTTGTTTTGTCCAATGCTCCGGTGTTGTGTGTCCCTTTTTGTGTACAGCAGGTACTTCGTTTTGGCCTCATTGACTGCTAGTCCCATCTTAGCCGCTTCAGCTTCAATGTTAGCAAACGCTCCAGTGACGGCTCGCCTAGTTCTGCCAATGATGTGTATGTCGTCAGCGTATTGGTCAGTACCAACCTTGACGAAGCACCGGGAGTTCTCCATCATCATCCTGCACAGTCGGACAAGTTTTGTGGGGATGCCAAAACCTAAAATGGCTCTGTATAGCTCGTCTCTATAAATGCTATCGGACGCGGCCTTAAAATCAATAAAGAGGTGGTATGTATCGATTTGGAATTCTTGCGTAGTTTCCAGGATCTACCGTAGCGTGAACATTTAATCGGTTGTGGACTTTCCTAGTCTGAAACAACACAGATAGAGGCCAATCAGGTTGCTGACGAAAGGTTTCAGGCGTTCACATAGTACGGCAGAGAGGATCTTGTACGCGATATTCAGGAGACTTATTCCTTTATTTTTTCCTTTCCGTTGTTCCTGGAGTAGCATCTCTCAATATCTTCAATTGCGCGCTTCTCATGCTCTCTCTTTTTCTTTTGGAGAAGCCGGTGTTCATCCCGTCTTTTCTGCTCGTAGAGCTCGCGAGCAACTCTCGTCTTTCTTTGCAGCGCCGCTTTATATGCCTCATGTTTGGCTGCATGGGCCTGCCTGCATTCGTCATCGTACCAGAGGTTTCGTGGTGGTGGTCTGGTGAAACCTAGCACATCAGTTGCGGCATCTCTGATGGCTTGTTGGCAGTGTTGCCACTGGTCTTCGCCACTTGATGCTGGCGGTAATGGATTTCTTGAGAGGTTACGGGATATTCGATAGGCATAGGTTCTGGCGGTTTCTTGCGATTGCAGCTTTCCGACGTCATACTTCCTCACAGTATTACTCCGTTGTTGTGGAGTTCGGGTTATTCGCATTCTTACCTTTGCTGCAACAAGGTAGTGATCCGAGTCGATGTTAGCTGCTCGGAAGGTGCGAACATCCAAGAGGCGTGTCTTGCATCGATCGCAACGTGATCAATCTGATTGACGGTTCTTTGTGTATATCGAGATGAGGAAACCGTGTGCTTGCAATAATGACTTTGTGACGCTGCGAAGTCAATTAGCCTATGTCCGTTTTCAGAAGTTGTGTCGTGTAGGCTAGGTTTTCCGACAGTCCTACCAAAGATTTCCTCTTTACCTATTTTGGCGTTAAAATCGCCTAGTACGATCTTAACGTCGTATTTAGGGCATTGCTCATAGGTTTTGTCGAGGAGCTCGTAGAAGTCATCCTTGGTGGCGTCATCTTTGTCCTCTGTGGGGGCAGGAGCGCATATTGGGCTAATGTTGGCGAATTTAGCCTTGATACGGATTGTCAGAAATTGCTCACTTACGTGTTGAAAGCCCAAGACTTCTTGCCTTAGTCTACCGCTTGTGACGAATCCGCACCCAAATAAACGCTGTGGTTTTCTGGCACAATCACCGTAGTACACGTCACAGTTTTTCATCCTCTTTTTGTCCGGCCACACCCATCGCACTTCCTGGATGGCAGCAATTCCTGCTCTGTAGCAGTCTAGGGCCTCCGCTAGTTGTTTGGCTGCACGTGAACTGTTAAGAGTTCTAGCATTCCACGTGCAGATCCGAAGGTTGTTGTCCTTAATTCGTTTTTCCAGGTCGTCAACAGTTAATCCGTCCTTTTCCGAGGCTATTGGTCGCTTCGCAACTTTTTCTTTTTTCCGTGGCAGGGTTGTTAACCCCAACAAAAGGAACCAAAAAATCCGGAGTCAGTAACCCACTTTGGGGATATGAGCGCTGCCGTTGGCTCATTAAGGGTTCATCCGCCACCATCTCTATTTCAATGCCCTGACTTGCATTGAATTGTCCCAATGACCTTATCTCCAAATACGTCGAAGTAGCTCATTAGGGCGTCTGGTTCGTTGACTGTTGACGCCACCGTTGGTCCAATTGGTTGGGCTCATCCGCCGTACGTCCACTTTCTGAGGGGCTCGTGCAAGACTTCTGCGAATCGATCAGAACAGTCATTAAAGGAGAGCATTATAGTGTTGCTATTTTTCTGTGTTCAACACTCGCGTTTATAAGTTTAGCAGAAATGTCCGGATGGACAGACCAGTACACGGTGGTTACCGGGGGGAGGTAAACTAAGCACCATTTATGTGTACGAGATAGTTGCAGCAACTGTGCATCACCAGTTTGATGCCTTTCAGTGCCTACCCTATTCATACAGCACCCAACCACCAAAATTGAAATTGAATATAGGGTTGGACAAAAAAATTTAGTAAGGAACGAAGTAAAAGAAAAATTAGAAACTAGATAATCCACATGAAATTTTAGAAGTAAAAGAGGATTACGTTTTAATTAAAATAAAAAATAAAAAACTAAATTATAATAGGGCTGATATTAAACCATATATTACTGAATCCTCTAGTGGTGTAGATATTGATCCGGGAGCATCAACATCCAAAAACTAGATCAAGATAGTTGACTTTATTTTAATCATAAAGAGCCGGCTAGGGAAATAGGAAGTAAGCTAACTCTAATAAACAAAATCAAATTTCGGCGAGTACGTAAATAATATCCGTAATATAATGAATATGATAAATGAATCTTGCTGAAATCGTATAAGTAATTATAAGGTTTACCAAGATGCTGTACGGAACAACCTAATCAAAATAGAAAGTATGATTTATACTATTTATAATATAATAAGGGTAGTGCCCCGTGGCTTAGTGGTTAGTGTGTCGGACTGCTAAGCGAAAGGACCTGGGTTCAAATCCAGCTCATAGCCACCTTTTTTTCTGGGGCACTGCCTCTTGCGAGGAACTGACAAAACCTCCAAGAGTAAAATTTGTCTCGAAAAAGTGCATCTCATGTAGCCGTTCGGACTCGGCGGTAAACTGTAGGTCCCTTCCATTCTTGCAGATTAACAACACACACAGTTAGAGATAGAAATTGAAAAAATCATAAACAGCTTACTCTTTATTCACAATGGAGTCATTCATCCAAGAATTATAGAACCATTGCATTTACTGGAATAACTATATAAATTAGGCCTAGAAAACTCTCTCACTTTGGAGCTGGTAATAGAAAATTATGCAAATTAAGGCATACGCAAACAACCAAAATATCATTGTATTATTACACAAAACAATTGTAACTAAAGACGAATTTGATGTATATTAAATTAATGCTGTTCCAAAAATTATTGAAAATGGTCTTGCTTTAAATTACTCAAATAATAAATTTTCAATAATTAGTAAAAATAAAGAACTTTATAATGTAGGAATTGGTTTGTAAAGAAATAAGTGGAACTTTTATCTGTGAACCTCAATTTTTAAAGAGTACTATGGATCGAAATAAATGTGAAATCAACACTTTTATAAGAAATAAATCATATAAATGTATTTTGAAAATTATTAACTCAGACAATGAAATGTTTAAAAAAAAAGTTGGTTATCTGTAAAGTCGGTTTACGGACAATAATCTTACGTGATGTTATATAGTGTGCTTGACCACTTCTTAAAGGAAATTCCCTATGATGCTGAATTTCTTCCTACCTGCCTATTTAAAGGAATTCCAGATTTCAAAGCCCTGGCGGCTGGTATCCTTTAGCCGTAATAGGCTGACTTAAAGGGCTGAAAAATGCTTATATTAAATGGTTCTTACCTTTCCGGTTTACTCTATTTTCCATGGTAGAGAAAGAAAAAAAAAAGACTTAGAGTTTAAATTATTTTCCCAATTTTCTAGATCGTGACCACAGTATCCACTGTCTTTTTTAAGATTAAGATTAGATTATTTTTATTGCATTCGATAAAATGTATGTACAATTGGTCTTAAACTAACTTATAACTAAAATAAATCATGTCGGCTCAACAACAGGGGCCCGACGTACTTCAGCTGGCTCCATTCAATGATATATTTTTACTTATATCATATTTTTGTTTGCATAGTCTTTTAATTGAAATTCTTAATTATAATTAACTGTCTTTTGTTTTAAAAAAATTAGGGGTTAGGATGCGGTGTTGTTAATCCTCTGTTGTGTCCGTTGCTGGTTTTCTCGTAGAACGAGGCTCCGTCATTGTTCATTATATTCTCGAATCGATCGTCTGTTATGGCTCGAATGTTGAGGTAGCGATGACTGGGCTCTAGTTGTTGCTGGTTTTTTCAAAGTTGGGGTAGTCTTCCAAGTTCCTCAAAATATTTTTGGAAAGCTGTGTCATAAACTGGTTTATTGGGATCAGTTTGGTGTCTTCATATAGTTTCTTGTTTGGGACATATCTCCTTGTAATGGGGTTTCGGTGTAGGCCTGTACAGCTACGGAGTATCTTCCTTTCAAAAACTTCGAACTTCTTAATATATGTTGGTGATTTGGTGAACCAAAAGGAAAAGCGTACGCTTGAACTGGACGGATCAGCTGTTTATAGATGAGGAGCTTAGTATTAGTGCTTAGTCTGTTTCTTCTACTAAGAAGCGGGTGGACCAGATGTAGGGAGAAGTTGGCTCTCTTAAGCATAAATGTAGCGTGCTTGTTGAATTTGAAGCGGTTAGTGAAATTCACTCCAAGGTATTTTGCTGTTGTCTTTGTCCTTATCACTGTGTTGTCTGGTAGCTTGATACTGATATTATTACAGCGTGATGCAAAACCTCTTCGACCTCTTGTTGCTGTTGTTGGATTTCTGAAACAGATAAGCTCACTCTTATCGCTATTTATCTTTAGTCCCCATTTAAAGTAGTAGTCCCACAAGTTTCTTATATGACTTTCAACTCTCCTGGCTGCGGTTTCTGGTGAAATGGATGTTGCATATTTTAAGGAGTCATCGGCATATAGCTTCGTTTTCGTCCCTGGGATGTTGGTAGGCTGGTCAGCTGTATAAAGGTTGAAAAGTATGGGGCCCAACTTGGAACCTTGTGGAACTCCAGCGCTGATCGTCTTTCTTTGTTAATATTTGTTTACATGTACAGAAAAGGATCTATGGGTTAGAACATTTTTGATTAATCTTACCAAGTGTTCGGGTAGCCCTAGACTTAAAAGTTTGAATATTTGTCCTTTTATCCAAACTGAGTCGAAGGCCTTTTCGATGTCCAATAAACAGGCGACTTTTCTATGAAGAAATGATGAAGCTTTCACAGGATAAGTCGCTCCAGGATTTTGCTGACACAGCATAGAAGCGAAATTGGCCGATATCCCTCGACGCTATTCCTGTTGGTTTTGGACTCATCTCCAACCCAGCAACACTACTCCTCTTCCGTGTCAACATGATCCATTGCTCTCTGAATTAGCTGACAGATTCGTCGACATAAGCAATGACCTTGCATTAAATAGGTTATTGATCACCGATCTGTCCGAAGAAGTAAGAGCCCATTCCTCTAAAAAAATCATTTTACCTGATCAGCACCAGGAAAACCGAATTCAGCATATCCTTAGTTGCTGAACTAATGGACTCCAACCTCACCACAACAGCATCTCTCTCACTTCCTAACGCCTCTTCTGCGGCCGAATTGTAACCTACTATTTCCCCTCCTACCGAGCCCACAATAAACCGTTTGTAATCCTCATGGACTCTTTCTGAATGGAACACGAGGATAATGAAACTCAACAACACTTCGATCTTCACAGT
Organism: Platycheirus rosarum; assembly: GCA_963971375.1. Taxonomy (NCBI): domain Eukaryota; kingdom Metazoa; phylum Arthropoda; class Insecta; order Diptera; family Syrphidae; genus Platycheirus; species Platycheirus rosarum. The sequence continues at coordinate 71,233,983 of OZ020510.1, forward strand.
GAGGAACACACCAAAATCAGCTGGCTAGCCAGTTTTTTCCTTCGGAACTACACCATAAAGATCTCTAACATCCAAAAGATCTCTACTCCGAACACTACTTCAATTCTGATAAGCATTCCTTAGTCCTATGAATGGCTGTTCACTAACCCTTTTGGAAATTTAATCAAAATTGGAAGGATGGTAATATCAACCATAATAAGTAACTTTAAGCATAGATTAGAAATACGTATTCCCAAACCATCAAAACAACTTTCTAATCTTAACTGGTCTTTTAAAACCCACATTATGCCCAATTTCGCTCCCCCCTTCCCAATACCCAGCATTCCTCAGCATGCACCAGTCCCACAACCAAAGCCACAACCCAAGCCACAACCTAAGCCCCGTAAATCAATTCAATCCAAAATCAAAGGCAAAGACGCCACTTATCCATTCAAGCCTCTTCCCAAAAGGGTGTCTTTCAATATTGAAATTACTCCTTCCAATTCCTCTGTCTCACCAAACCCACAAATCTCTGCCTCTTCTCCAAGCTTCGACCTAACGTCCGGAGCCAAATACCCCAATTTTGTCAGTTCACACACACTTAATTTATACACTCCCCAGCCTCCTTCAGGATCATCCTCTTACATTGACCCCCTCATAGCTCCCGCAGTCAAAAATACTCAGCCAAACATTGATTCAACTGAATCGCGATACGCTCTCTCTAGGGTAAGAGACAAAAAAACGTTTGAGAACATACGCATCTTTTTGCCCTATCTTCACGACAAATCGGACTCCGTTTGCTATGAAGGTAAAACTAGAACAAGTGTTATGGTCTCTATTCAACAGGAAGGCTTCTCCACTGACGTCACCAGTCTCAAAAAGCTCTATGTCAAATACCATGAGTATTTTAATTTGCCTCCTCAAAAAGTTGAGAGTGATTTATCTGCTTTTGGAGAATACATCCACTCAAAACGGATTTCTCACCTTCAACGTAGCAGAGCCGACAGTGAAAAGTTTTTTCGTTCATAATTCAGCCTCTCAGAATCTACGTTTTACGTTTTACTACCAAAACGTAAGAGGACTTCGCTCAAAAACAAGAGCAGTCTTTCAACAATCCCATGCTATACCTTTTGAAGACTATGCCCTAACTGAAACTAATCTTATCCCCAGCATAAACAACCAGGAATTGTTCCCATCTACTTTCAATGTTTATCGAGATGATGATCAAGACGGCGACACTGATGACTCCCCTTGCCGAGGCGTCCTTCCCAAGCCTTGACTATGTTTCAATCAAAATAACACTAATCCATAAGTCAATTTACATAATTTGCTTTTACATATTACCATCGCAACCTCTCGAATCTTATGAATTTGTAATCAAAACGATTGACAACATTTCAGATTTGTGCGAACTCCATGATGAGATCCTTATTTTCGGTGACTTCAACCTGCCATATCTTAAATGGACTTTGCCAGACGACCAATCGTTTTACATTGCTCCTAACCCCACCTCTGCCAAAGAATGTCTCTTCATTGATCGCCTAGCAGACTTGCCTCTGCCAAGGAAGTGGAAGTTCAAACTATATGGGTAGGTAACTTGAACTTGTGTTTACAACAGATCCCAATAATTCCTCAGTCTCACTTTCTCCCCTGCTTCTTTCAACCATAGATAACCTCCACCCACCCCTCCTTCTCTCATTTTTTCTCCAGTTTTCAATACCGCCTAACCCCCCCTTACCACCAGCTTCATACGCAAACTTCCGCAAAATTATCGAATATCTCAAAAGAACTCACTTTAATTTTGAAAATCTAGCTGTAGAAGATGCCACATCCGCATTCTACAGAGAAATACCTAATGCTATATCCCTCTTTGTCCCCCTTTCTAGAATAAAAACTTTTTCTACTTCTCCACCTTGGTATTATCACAGGCTCCGTACTCTAAGAAATAAAAGGAACAAATTGTGGGCAATCTTCCTTCGCACTCGATCTCCTACCGACTATTCAGTGCTTATCTACATTTCTGCGTCTAAGTCTTTTTATCAATTTGTCAACCACAAAAGAAAATCTGACGGGTACCCATCCTCCCTTTCTTTAAATAATGAAACTTCATCTGAAGCGCTCCCTATAGCAAATTATTTCTCAAGTTACGTCAAACAATCTTTCACGGATGATTCTTTTGTTCCTGACTGCTTATTTCTCGTTTTCCCGATTTTATCTCTTGGTCCATTCCTTCCGCGTTTTTTTGACTCCTATCTTATTGGAGAAAAGTTAAATCATCTCAACGATGAGTATATTCCTGGCCCCGATGGTATCCCTGCCATATTTCTAAAGAAATGCTCCTCCACTCTTTCTCTTCCCCTCTCAAAAATCTTTAGTTTGTCCATATGCCAAGGAGATTTCGCTCAAGTATGGAAAACGGCATTTATAACCCCTATACACAAAAAACGCCCTAAGTGCAATGAAAAACTATCGTCCCATCATCAAACTATCGCATATACCCAAAATTTTCGAAAGCATTTCCTAGACAACACGGGTTCCTCAAAGGCAGGTCAACAACAACAAACCTCGTTGACTTTGTTTCGTTTTCCCTCTCAGCCTTGGAGAATGGAAAGGAGGTCGATGTTATTTCAACAGATTTTAGTAAAGCTTTCGATAAAATCTCCCACAAACTTATTCTTTTTAAACTTTCCACCCTTGGCTTTGAACCCATTCTGTTGAGATGGATTTCTTCTTACCGTTTTTACAGCGTTCGGTTCAGATCCGTCTTATGAAGCCGTTTTTTAGCTACATCCGGTGTTCCCCAAGGCAGTCATTTAGGCCCTCTCCTCTTCATTCTTAGTATCAACGACATTGAAATGATCGTCAAACATTCCTCCATCTCACTCTGCGCAGACGATACTAAGTTTTACAAGGTCATTTCTTCATCTGAAGACTCTTCCCACTTCCAACAGGATCTCGACAATTTTTCTATATGGTGCTCCAAAAACTGCTTGGAGCTTAATACTTCCAAGTGCCAGTCAATAACCTTCTCACGTAAACGCATCAAATCTTCTCCCCGTCTCTATCTTCTACACAGTCAAACCATTTCCCCCGTTCAGGTGATCCGTGACCTTGGGATTATTTTCTGAGCTGAATTTTCTTAAGGCAAATTCAGCACTTGGCTTCGTGAAAAGATGGTCTAAGGAATTTGCAGACCCATACGTCACCCGACCCATTACATATCATTTTTTCGTCCGCTTCTTGAATACGCTTGTCAAGTCTGGTCGCCTTACTAACAAGTACACATTGCCAGAATTGAGAGCATACAACGCCGTTTCCTTCGATTTGCTCTTCGAGGTCTTAATTGGAGTAATCCTTTAATATTACCTCCTTATCAAGACCGAATCAAACTTCTCAACCTGAATACGCTGAAAGATGAAGAGAAATATTTGACATTCTCTTCGTTCACCGAATCTTTTCAGGTACCATTGACTGCACAGCCCTTAACGCATCCATCTTTCTAAATACTAACCTCGTAACACTCATAATCCCCGCCTCTTCTATCTCCCCACCCATCGAACCTCTTATGGTTCCAACGAACCAATCTCTCGAATGCTGAGGAGTGTCAATTCCAACTCTTCTTGTTTTGACTTTAATATCAGTACTCCCTGCCTAAGTCCCCCAAACAGTTAATTTAAGTCTTAGCAATTAAGTTTCTTAGTTTTTAAGTTAGATTAAGAAATTGCTTGTATTAAGCCAAATAAATGGGGGTTTTTCCCCCACCAAAATTAAATTAATCTGATTCATAGAAGATATAATTTGATTTATTTTAATGGCTGTTGCATTTTGTACTGAAGGTACATCAACTACTTGTTTTCTTAATTGCGACATGATTTTTACTTGCGATTTATAGGGACTATAAGGCAAGTTATGCATTCGTAAAAAAATAAAAAAAAAATTCTAACAATCAAACATGACATTACGATGATAGAGAAGCCAAAAAAGTGGGTCCGAAATTGATTCAAACTAAATATAGTATTTTTAGAGTACTCTACCCGACAGTTTTTCGAATTGGTATTCTAGCTCCAAAACTAACGGTACCTGCCATATAACTTTTAATGAAAAACCTATTTTTCTCGAAAAACGGCTCTTTCGATTTTGATAAAACTTCCTGAATGGTGTTTTTTATACAAAATCTATTTTCTAGTTTTAATGGATTTTTCAGAAAAAAGTTTTATAACGGTACCTCCCATATGTGGTTGGGTGCTGTATGAATAGGGTAGGCACTGAAAGGCATCAAACTGGTGATGCACAGTCGCTGCAACTATATCGTACACATCAATTGTGCTTATTTTACCTCCTCGCGGTAACCACCGGGTACTGGTCTGTCCACCCGGACATTCCTGCTAAACTTATAAGCGAGAGTGTTGAACACAGAAAAAATAGCAACACTATAATGCTCTGCTTTAATGACTGTTCTGATCGATTCGCTTCAAGACTTCTTGCACGAGCCCCTCAGAAAGAGGACGTACGGCGGATGAGCCCAACCAATTGGACCAACGGTGGCGTCAACAGTCAACGAAGCAGACGCCCTAATGAGCTACTTCGACGTATTTGGAGATAAGGTCATTAGGACAATTCAATGCAAGTCAGGGCATTGAAATAGAGATGGTGGCGGATGAACCCTTAATGGGCCAACGGCAGCGCTCATATCCCCGAAGTGGGTTACTGACTCCGGATTCTCCGGTTCCTTTTGTCCAAGGAATCCAACAAAGGACCTGGCCCTCCAGGTTGGGGGTTGTGCGTGGGGTTAACAACCCTGCCACGGAAAAAAGAAAAAGTTGCGAAGCGACCAATAGCCTCGGAAAAGGACGGATTTACTGTTGACGACCCGGAAAAACGAATCAAGGACAACGACCTTCGGATCTGCACGTGGAATGTTAGAACTCTTAACAGACCACGTGCATCCAAACAACTAGCGGAGGCCCTAGACTGCTACAGAGCAGGAATTACTGCCATCCAGGAAGTGCGATGGAATGGGCCGGGCAAAAGGAGGATGAAAAACTGTGACGTGTACTACGGTGATTGCGCAAGAAGACCACAGCGTTTATTTGGGTGCGGATTCGTCATAATCGGTAGACTTAGGCAAGAAGTCTTGGGCTTTCGACACGTAAGTGAGCGACTTGTGACAATCCGTATCAAGGCTAAATTCGCCAATATTAGCCTAATATGCGCTCATGCCCCCACAGAGGACAAAGATGACGCCACCAAGGATGACTTCTATGAGCTCCTCGAAAAAACCTATGAGCAATGCCCTAAATACGACGTTAAGATCGTACTAGGCGATTTTAATGCCAAAATAGGTAAAGAGGAAATCTTTGGTAGGACTGTCGGAAAACATAGCCTACACGACACAACGTCTGAAAACGGACTTAGGCTAATTGACTTCGCAGCGGCACATAACGTCACCATTGCAAGCACACGGTTTCCTCATCTCGATATACACAAAGGGACTTGGCGACACCCAGATCAAAGAACCGTCAATCAGATTGATCACGTTGCGATCGATGCAAGACACGCCTCCAGTATCTTGGATGTTCGCACCTTCCGAGCAGCTAACATCGACTCCGATCACTACCTTGTTGCAGCAAAGGTAAGAATGCGAATAACCCGAACTCCACAACAACGGAGTAATACTGTGAGGAAGTATGACGTCGGAAAGCTGCAATCGCAAGAAACCGCCAGAACCTATGCCGATCGAATATCCCGTAACCTCTCAAGAAATCCAGTACCGCCAGCATCAAGTGCCGAAGATCAGTGGCAACACTGCCAACTAGCCATCAGAGATGCCGCAACTGATGTGCTAGGTTTCACCAGACCACCACCACGAAACCTCTGGTTTGATGACGAATGCAGGCAGGCCCATGCAGTCAAACAAGAGGCATATAAAGCGACGCTGCAAAGAAAGACGAGAGCTGCTCGCGAGCTTTACGAGCAGAAAAGACGGGAAGAACACCGGCTTCTCCAAAAGAAAAAGAGAGAGCATGAGAAGCGCGCGATCGAAGATATTGAGAGATGCTACTCCAGGAACAACGTGCGGAAGTTTTACCAACAGGTAAAAAGAACATGCCAAGGAAAAAAATCCCGCACAGAAGCCTGTAGAGATAGGAATGGAAACCTCGTAGTAGAGTCACAGTCGGTGCTGAGTACATGGAAGGACCATTTCTGCAGACTGTTAAACGGCGATGAAGGCCAAAATCCCGCTGTCAGGCAGAATGAACCATTCAACATGGATGATGACAGATAAAACTTCCGTCCACCTGACCAAAATGAAGTAAGGATAGCAATATCTAAACTCAAAAACAACAAAGCTGCTGGACCCGACGGATTACCCGCCGAACTTTTTAAAGCGGCCGGAGATGACCTGGTGGAGTGCATACACCAACTCATCTCTAAAGTTTGGTCAGAAGAAAGTATGCCTGATGAATGGAACCTCAGCATCGTTTGCCCGATCCACAAGAAAGGAGACCCTCTAAACTGCGCCAACTATAGAGGAATAAGTCTCCTGAATATCGCCTACAAAATCCTCTCTGCCGTACTATGTGAACGCCTGAAACCTTTCGTCAGCAACCTGATTGGCCCCTATCAGTGTGGTTTCAGACCAGGAAAGTCCACAATCGATCAAATGTTCACGCTACGGCAGATCCTGGAAACCACCCAAGAATTCCAAATCGATACTCACCACCTCTTTATCGATTTTAAGGCCGCGTACGATAGCATTTATAGAGACGAGCTATACAGAGCCATGTCAGGTTTTGGCATTCCCACAAAACTCGTCCGACTGTGCAGGATGACGATGGAGAACTCTCGCTGCTCCGTCAAGGTTGGTTCTGACCTCACAGAAGCTTTTGACGTCAAAAAAGGATTCCGACAAGGTGATGCGCTATCGTGCGATTTCTTCAACTTAATACTTGAAAAAATTATAAGAAACTCGCAAGTCAATTGTAGTGGGACAATTTTTTTCAAGTCTGTGCAATTGCTAGCATACGCTGACGACATAGACATCATTGGCAGAACTCGGCGAGCTGTGAGTGGAACGTTTGCTAGCATTGAAGCTGAAGCGGCTAAGATGGGACTAGCAGTCAATGAGGCCAAAACGAAGTACCTGCTGTCCACAAAAAGGGACACACAACACCGGCGGATTGGACAAAACATCACAATAGACAGGTACAACTTTGAGGTAGTTAGGGACTTTGTGTACCTCGGATCCGCTATAACATCTGACAACAACATCTCGTCAGAAATAAAGCGAAGAATTACTCTTGCCAATCGCTGTTTCTATGGGCTAGGAAGGCAATTGAGTAGCAAAGCCCTCTCTCGAAAGACAAAGGAGACTCTTTATAAGACCCTAATCATCCCAGTCCTGCTCTATGGCGCCGAGGCATGGACTCTATCTAAAGCGGATGAAGATATCCTTAGTCGTTTCGAGCGTAAGATTCTTCGGAAGATTTTTGGCCCTATCTGCGTTAACGGGCTTTGGAGGAGAAGGTTCAACCAAGAACTATACAGCGACATTGACCTGGTCAAAAAAATACGCATATCACGTTTAAGATGGCTAGGTCATGTAGAGCGAATGGACAACAATGCTCCGGCTCGCAGGATCTTCGATTCCATCCCAGAGGGTAGACGCAGTCAAGGAAGACCTCGCCTTAGGTGGCGCGCTCAAGTGGAGGACGACCTCAACCAACTTGGAGTGCAAAACTGGAGGCAGCTAGCCAAAGACCGAGTTGGCTGGAGAGGCATGTTGGTTGAGGCCCAGGTTCGTCCCGAACTGTAGCGCCACCTAAGTAAGTAAGTAGTACCTCCCATATGACCGGTTTTTTAAAATCAGACTTTCTCGTTAATTAATTGATGGATTTTGATGAAATTTTCAAAATATATAATGTTTTATGATTCAAATAATATTGTATATTAAAATTTTCAACAACATTTTTTCTTAATTTTTAATAATTTTTTAAAAAAATTAATTTTGTTTTTTGAATATTTTGAAAACGGATCTATAGATTTTTTTAAAATTTTTCTCCTAGTATAAACTATAGATTTCTTTAAATTGACATACTCGAAAAGTTTTTCAAAAAAAAAACTGGTCGAACGATTTTGAAATGAAAAATTCTTAAAATTGAAAACGGCAAAAGAAATAAGATGGCTTACAAATTTTTTTCTAAAAAACGTTATGAATAGTGTTTTGTTTTTTATTTTTTGAGCCCTAGCCATTAGTCCAATAAAAAAAGGTGATAACCTACATACATACCTACGTATTTTAAAGCATTTCATCATCATAAAAGCACACAGAATTAATAAGGAAGCCTATGATACACACACAAAAACAACTAACAAATAAAAAACTCTTCGATTAATACTGAATGCAAAAATTTCAATCAAGAGAACAAAAGCTTACACCTGCATATAAATAAACAAAACCACTGTGTTAATTTTTAATATAGTTTATACCCACTCGCTTAACAGTAGTTGGAATGTGTATCTTAATTTTAGTACCTACCTTCCTTTCAACCTTATTATAGGTACCTAATATCCTTAATTAATTCCATTAATACCTACCCCCACCATAGTTTATCGATCCATCACACACAGTTAAGCTATTTTAATTAATTTGATTTCAAAAAGTAAATTATTGTTATTGGGACCTATATCCCTATACCATAGCATTTTTTAGATTAGATTATTTTTATTATATTCATTAGAATTTATGTACAATTGGTCTTAAACTAACATAACTAAAAAAAATCATGTCGGCTCAACAACAGGGGCCCGACTTACTTCAGCTGACTCTATACAATGCTATTGTTGTTTCCTCAAAATATTTTTGGAGAGCTGTGTCATGAACTGATTTATTGGGATCACTTTGCTGTCTTCATATAGCTTCTTGTTTGGGACATATTTTTTTGTAATGGGGTTTCGGTGTAGGCCTGCACAGCTACGGAGTATCTTCCTTTCAAAAACTTCGATCTTCTTCATATATGTTGGTGATATGGTAAACCAAATAGGACAAGCGTACGTCAGAACTGGACGGATCAGCTGCTTATAGCTTGGAGCTTGCTATTAGTGCTTAGTCCGTTTCTTCTTCTAAGAAGCGGGTAGACCAGATGTAGGGAGAAGTTGGCTCTCTTAAGCAAAAATGAAGCGTGCTTATTGAATTGGAAGCGGTTAGTGAAATTCACTCCAAGGTATTTTGCTGTTGTCTTTGTCCTTATCCTTGTGTTGTCTGGTAGCTTGATACTGATATTATCACAGCTTGATGCGAAACATCTTCGACCTCTTGTTGCTGTTGTTGGGGTTCTGAAGCAGATAAGCTCGCTCTTATCGCTATTTATCTTATATGGGGACTAACCCCATTTAAGGTAGTAGTCCCACAAGTTTCTTATGTGACCTTCAACTCTCGTGGCTGCGATTTCTGGTGAAATGGATGTTGAATATGTTAAGGAGTCATCGGCATATAGCTTCGTTTTCGTCCCTGGGATGTTAGTAGGCTGGTCAGCTGTATAAAGGTTGAAAAGTATGGGGTCAACTTGGAACCTTGTGGAACTCCAGCGCTGATCGTCTTTCTTTGTGAATATTCTTTGTTTACCTGTACATAAAAGGATCTATGGGTTAGAAAATTTTTGATTAATCTTACCAAGTGTTCAGGTAGTCCTAGACTTGACAGTTTGAATATTAGTCCTTTTATCCAAACTGTGTCGAAGGCCTTTTCGATGTCCAGTAAACAGGCGACTGTCGTATCCTTCTTGTTGAGTCCGTTTGTCACGTCGGAGTGCAGTCCAAGAAGCGGATGGATGGTTGAGTGTTGTGCTCGGAAACCATACTGACATTCCGGGATGAATTCCCTTTCCCTGAAGAAATGATGCATTATTGCCCTACTGCTGATTTCCACTAATCTTTTTGCCAGTTGTTCAAATTAAACTGAAAAAAGTCCTTTATATCTTTCTATTACTTACTTACTTACTTAGGTGGCGCTACAGTTCGGGACGAACCTGGGCCTCAACCAACATGCCTCTCCAGCCAACTCGGTCTTTGGCTAGCTGCCTCCAGTTTTGCACTCCAAGTTGGTTGAGGTCGTCCTCCACTTGAGCGCGCCACCTAAGGCGAGGTCTTCCTTGACTGCGTCTACCCTCTGGGATGGAATCGAAGATCCTGCGAGCCGGAGCATTGTTGTCCATTCGCTCTACATGACCTAGCCATCTTAAACGTGATATGCGTATTTTTTTGACCAGGTCAATGTCGCTGTACAGCTCGTATAGTTCTTGGTTGAACCTTCTCCTCCAAAGCCCGTTAACGCAGATAGGGCCAAAAATCTTCCGAAGAATCTTACGCTCGAAACGACTAAGGATATCTTCATCCGCTTTAGATAGAGTCCATGCCTCGGCGCCATAGAGCAGGACTGGGATGATTAGGGTCTTATAAAGAGTCTCCTTTGTCTTTCGAGAGAGGGCTTTGCTACTCAATTGCCTTCCTAGCCCATAGAAACAGCGATTGGCAAGAGTAATTCTTCGCTTTATTTCTGACGAGATGTTGTTGTCAGATGTTATAGCGGATCCGAGGTACACAAAGTCCCTAACTACCTCAAAGTTGTACCTGTCTATTGTGATGTTTTGTCCAATCCGCCGGTGTTGTGTGTCCCTTTTTGTGGACAGCAGGTACTTCGTTTTGGCCTCATTGACTGCTAGTCCCATCTTAGCCGCTTCAGCTTCAATGCTAGCAAACGTTCCAGTGACAGCTCGCCGAGTTCTGCCAATGATGTCTATGTCGTCAGCGTATGCTAGCAATTGCACAGACTTGAAAAAAATTGTCCCACTACAATTGACTTGCGAGTTTCTTATAATTTTTTCAAGTATTAAGTTGAAGAAATCGCACGATAGCGCATCACCTTGTCGGAATCCTTTTTTGACGTCAAAAGCTTCTGTGAGGTCAGAACCAACCTTGACGGAGCAGCGAGAGTTCTCCATCGTCATCCTGCACAGTCGGACGAGTTTTGTGGGAATGCCAAAACCTGACATGGCTCTGTATAGCTCGTCTCTATAAATGCTATCGTCCGCGGCCTTAAAATCGATAAAGAGGTGGTGGGTGTCGATTTGGAATTCTTGGGTGGTTTCCAGGATCTGCCGTAGCGTGAACATTTGATCGATTGTGGACTTTCCTGGTCTGAAACCACACTGATAGGGGCCAATCAGGTTGCTGACGAAAGGTTTCAGGCGTTCACATAGTACGGCAGAGAGGATCTTGTAGGCGATATTCAGGAGACTTATTCCTCTATAGTTGGCGCAGTTTAGAGGGTCTCCTTTCTTGTGAATCGGGCAAACGATGCTGAGGTTCCATTCATCAGGCATACTTTCTTCTGACCAAACTTTAGAGATGAGTTGGTGTATGCACTCCACCAGGTCGTCACCGGCCGCTTTAAAAAGTTCGGCGGGTAATCCGTCGGGTCCAGCAGCTTTGTTGTTTTTGAGTTTAGATATTGCTATCCTTACTTCATTTTGGTCAGGTGGACGGAAGTTTTGTCTGTCATCATCCATGTTGAATGGTTCATTCTGCCTGACAGCGGGATTTTGGCCTTCATCGCCGTTTAACAGTCTGCATAAATGGTCCTTCCATGTACTCAGCACCGACTGTGACTCTACTACGAGGTTTCCATTCCTATCTCTACAGGCTTCTGTGCGGGATTTTTTTCCTTGGCATGTTCTTTTTACCTGTTGGTAAAACTTCCGCACGTTGTTCCTGGAGTAGCATCTCTCAATATCTTCGATCGCGCGCTTCTCATGCTCTCTTTTTTTCTTTTGGAGAAGCCGGTGTTCTTCCCGTCTTTTCTGCTCGTAAAGCTCGCGAGCAGCTCTCGTCTTTCTTTGCAGCGTCGCTTTATATGCCTCTTGTTTGGCTGCATGGGCCTGCCTGCATTCGTTATCAAACCAGAGGTTTCGTGGTGGTGGTCTGGTGAAACCTAGCACATCAGTTGCGGCATCTCTGATGGCTTGTTGGCAGTGTTGCCACTGATCTTCGGCACTTGATGCTGGCGGTACTGGATTTCTTGAGAGGTTACGGGATATTCGATCGGCATAGGTTCTGGCGGTTTCTTGCGATTGCAGCTTTCCGACGTCATACTTCCTCATAGTATTACTCCGTTGTTGTGGAGTTCGGGTTATTCGCATTCTTACCTTTGCTGCAACAAGGTAGTGATCCGAGTCGATGTTAGCTGCTCGGAAGGTGCGAACCTCCAAGATACTGGAGGCGTGTCTTGCATCGATCGCAACGTGATCAATCTGATTGACGGTTCTTTGATCTGGGTGTCGCCAAGTCCCTTTGTGTATATCGAGATGAGGAAACCGTGTGCTTGCAATGGTGACGTTATGTGCCGCTGCGAAGTCAATTAGCCTAAGTCCGTTTTCAGACGTTGGGTCGTGTAGGCTATGTTTTCCGACAGTCCTACCAAAGATTTCCTCTTTACCTATTTTGGCATTAAAATCGCCTAGTACGATCTTAACGTCGTATTTAGGGCATTGCTCATAGGTTTTTTCGAGGAGCTCATAGAAGTCATCCTTGGTGGCGTCATCTTTGTCCTCTGTGGGGGCATGAGCGCATATTAGGCTAATGTTGGCGAATTTAGCCTTGATACGGATTGTCACAAGTCGCTCACTTACGTGTCGAAAGCCCAAGACTTCTTGCCTAAGTCTACCGCTTATGACGAATCCGCACCCAAATAAACGCTGTGGTCTTCTTGCGCAATCACCGTAGTACACGTCACAGTTTTTCATCCTCCTTTTGCCCGGCCCATTCCATCGCACTTCCTGGATGGCAGTAATTCCTGCTCTGTAGCAGTCTAGGGCCTCCGCTAGTTGTTTGGATGCACGTGGTCTGTTAAGAGTTCTAACATTCCACGTGCAGATCCGAAGGTCGTTGTCCTTGATTCGTTTTTCCGGGTCGTCAACAGTAAATCCGTCCTTTTCCGAGGCTATTGGTCGCTTCGCAACTTTTTCTTTTTTCCGTGGCAGGGTTGTTAACCCCACGCACAACCCCCAACCTGGAGGGCCAGGTTCTTTGTTGGATTCCTTGGACAAAAGGAACCGGAGAATCCGGAGTCAGTAACCCACTTCGGGGATATGAGCGCTGCCGTTGGCCCATTAAGGGTTCATCCGCCACCATCTCTATTTCAATGCCCTGACTTGCATTGAATTGTCCTAATGACCTTATCTCCAAATACGTCGAAGTAGCTCATTAGGGCGTCTGCTTCGTTGACTGTTGACGCCACCGTTGGTCCAATTGGTTGGGCTCATCCGCCGTACGTCCTCTTTCTGAGGGGCTCGTGCAAGACTTCTGCGAATCGATCAGAACAGTCATTAAAGCAGAGCATTATAGTGTTGCTATTTTTTCTGTGTTCAACACTCGCGCTTATAAGTTTAGCAGGAATGTCCGGGTGGACAGACCAGTACCCGGTGGTTACCGCGGGGAGGTAAAATAAGCACAATTGATGTGTACGATATAGTTGCAGCGACTGTGCATCACCAGTTTGATGCCTTTCAGTGCCTACCCTATTCATACAGCACCCAACCATCATATCTTTCTATTAGCAAATTATATTTAAAACAGTAAACAACAAGTGCAAAGATAATACACTAAAAAACTGCAAAAGCTAACAATCCTATATATTTGTCGTGACGCATGTTCGTTCGAGCTTCACCCCACAACGATTCTAAGGAAGTTGCACGTCAAAAAAAAAACATTACATAACATTAAATCTTTGTCAAAAAGACGCCTGCAGTTAAAAAGGATTAGCACATAGGAGCAAGTACGTGCGACCCAGTCGTGCCTTTTATTATATTTTCTTCCATTCCGTCTTTGAATTTCATTTCGTTACCTTTAATCGTATCTACGGTCTTAGAATAATATTTCCCGTCATCGTTATCCTTTGGTCCGAATAACGTTTTAAACCCAGAACTTATTATGTTTGCAAATCCTCTTCTTGTTCTAGCTCGTTTGCTTATTATATTATAAATAGTATGAATCTTACTTTCTATTTTGATAAGGTTTTTCCGTTTTCTTGGTAAATCTTACAATTACTTATACGATTTAAGCAAGATTGATTTATCGTATTCATTATGTTACAGATATTATTTACGTACGCGCCGAAATTATTAATGTTGATTTTGTTTATTAGAGTTAGCTTACTTCCTATTTCCCTTGCCGGCTTTTTTTGATTAAAATAAAGTCAACTATCTTGATCTAGTTTTTGGATGTTGATGCTTCAGAAACAATATCTACACCAGTTGAGAATTCAGTAAAATATGTTCTAATATTAGCCCTATTATATTTTATTTTTTATTTTAATTAAAACGTAATCCTCTTTTACTTCTAAAATTTCATGTGAACTATCTAGTTTCTAATTTTCCTTTTACTTTGTTCCTTACTAAAATTTTTTGTCCAACCTTATATTCAATTTGTTTTCCTATATTCTTATCATAACGAACTTTTGATTTTTGTCTAGACTTTAAGATATTTCCTTTTGCCTTGGAACTAAGTTCTTCTAATCAATTCTCAGCTCATCAAAATAATCAAACATAGATTTGTCGTTTAAATCGTTGATCTCACTTGGGCAACAGTTGTTGTTTTGTAACTAAAGCTTGCATATGGCATCTGTTCATCCCAATCGTCAGCACGTGTTTGTTCTCTAGCTGTTGCTATGAAATATTCTGCTAATCTACAATGACCTCTTTCAACTGCTCAATTAGCTTATAGGTACGCGAAACTCGTTGTTATGTATTTCATATTAAATATTTTGCAAAGATCTTTGAAAAACTCATTACAAAATTCATTGCCATTATCAGTTAAAATTAACTTGGGGAAAACCAAAATTTAAGATCCACTCATTTGTTAAACCTTCTACTACAACTTCCATACGTTTTGATTAAATTGGTATGAATTTTATAAACTTTGAGAGATCATCTTGAATAGTGAGCCCAAATTTAAACCCTTCATTTGTTTATTTTAAAGGTCCTATTAAAACTATAGAAATTTTCTGTAGGACCTTATCAGCAGTTGAAATAATTTTTATAGAGTTGCTAGTTGGTTTTCTAATGACTTTTTTGAATTGACACTCTCACAGTTCCAAACATATTCTTCAATATCCTTTTGCATTCTTCTCCAGTAAAATTTTGCTTAAATACTTGCGTATGTTGCTTTGTGTCCTTTGTGACCTCCAATGAGACCATTATGATGTTCTCTCATAATTTGTTTCTTTTCCTCAATATCGTTAATTTCTCTAATGTTTCTATCTTCAGTGTTTTCTGCTCACCTAATTCATCAAAGTGTGGTATGTCTACCTGATCTAATGAATGTGGATAAATTCCATTTTCCTAAAAGCATGTTACGACGCATTTGTGTGTATGTATGTCGAGTACGTACTCATAAACCGCCCAACGAATTTTAACGAAATTTACATGGTAAATGTAGTTTTGTCCAGGGATCGTTCCTGTGAATGTTTGGTTCCGCAAGTATTATTCTCGCATTTCACATTAAAACATGTTTTTCTAGGGCGTAGTAACACGCGCCACGGGTGCCGCTAGTTAAATATAAAACTGGTGCCAATTGGTACTAGGTTGTTGGTACAATAGTATTTTTGGTACTAGAATATTTAGTACTTAGTACAAAATTTAGTACTATTGTATTTTATGGTACTATATTTAATGCTTTATTTAGTACTTATTACTAGTACCTATTAGTAGATTTTGAACTCGATTTTTTTTACCTGATAAGTGGAATTGTATATGGTGTGAGTTAACGGGCTGTTTGGTGTCATCAATGTTTTCTTATGACGTTGTCACGTAAGATTATCGTCCGTGAAGCGACTTTACAGATAACCAACTTTTTTTATAAAACATTTCATTGTCTGAGTTAATAATTTTCAAAATACATTTATATGATTCAGGGGCGAAAGTCAGAAACAAATTTCGGGGGTGGTTTAAAAAAAATATAAATTTTCTTATTTTGATGTTATGTAAAATATTAAAAAAACATGGTAATTTATAGTTTGAAAAGTTACCTACATATCTAGCCATTAGGTAGGTCCCTTTTATCTATAACCTCTTCGTATTTGAGCTCAACATCTCTTTATACATATGTTAATGTTAAGTAACATTAAGCTATTAAGCCGCTCCTCACCAGTCTTCTTATGCAGACAATTGAGAATTAATTTTCTGCCTAGAATAAACAAAAACTACTACATACTAAGGTATGTACCTCAACAACTCTAAAGTATAACAGTAACTTCCAAACCAACAAAATAAGTTTGTTTTTATTTTTCACGGTCTGAATCTATAAAATGTGCCAAAACCACAACTTTTAACGATTTTAGTAAAAAATGGAGCACGTCTTAAATATTAATGAATTTATGAAAAAAGTATTTGGAAAATTGTAGGCGGCGGTCTACAATTTTCCAATTTATTTCCGATTTAAATAAGATCCAGTTTTATAATTTTAGTTTTGTTTTTATTTTAATTTTTTTTTGAGATTACGGTATGCAGTAAGATAAGACAATTTAAATTTTTTTTTGATTAGTTTTAAAAAAATTGAATTTTCCAAAAAAAAAAAAATAAGATAGTTGATTATAATACGAAACATTTTTTTAAATTTTGGTATTAGCAGAATTAATTTTCAAACATTAAATTTTATACAAATGCAATGAGCCGTTAGCGAGAAAGTCTAAAATTAAGAAAACCGTTATATGAAAGGTATACCGTTAATAAACTTTTCGCTTAAATTTGTTTTTGGTAAAATGAGAGCCCAATACCTACCAAAATACTTTCAAAATTGTTCACAAAAATCGTTGGAGGCGTTTTCGAAAAAATAAGCTTTTCCTTAATGGTTATATGGCATGTGCCATTATATTTAGACCTAAAAATAAAGTTTACAAAATCCCGCTGAGGAATGCACATATCAAATTTGAACCTAATATTGTTTAGACTGCAAATCGTAATACAATACACCAATACAGGCTGACAGACAGACATTTTATACCATTAACTTTTTTTTAGGTTTATATCGATTTCCGCAAAACTAAGTCCTATGGAAAAGTTGTAGGTAATAATAAGATCTACAACTTTTGTGTAAATTCTTTGTTCACATAACCTCAAAATGTATGTGAAAAATTCAAAAAATCAAGTTTTTAATTATTTTTTTTTCAACTTCTAGAAACAATTTTTTCACGAAATTTGGTGAAACCTTTTCTTTTTATGTCCCAAACATACTGTATTTTTTTCATTTCAGAAATAAATACATTTATGTATATAATATATAATATATATAAATACATTTATTTCTCATAAAAATGTTGATTTCACAATTATTTCGATCCATAGTACTCTTTAAAGATTGAGGTTCACAGATGAAAGTTCTATTTATTTCTTTACAATCTCGCAAATCAATTCCTACATTTTTACTAATTTAATTTATTTAAATTTAAAGCAAGACCATTTTCAAAAAATTTTGGAACAGCAATAATTTTATATACATCAAATTCGTCTTTAGTTACAATTGTTTTAAGTAGTAATACAATAATATTTTGGTTGTTTGCGTATGCCTTAATTTCAATTTCTTTTATAATGTTAGCATAATTTTCTAATTTATATAGTTATTCCAGTAAATGCAATCGTTCTATAATTCTTGCATGGATGGCTTCATTTTGAATAAAAAGTAAGCTGTCTATGATTTCTTCAATTTCTATCTCCAACTACTTGATTTAAAAATGTACCTTATTCATAAGTTGATTGAAATATGAATGTACTAAATTAAGATCTTCGGTTTGCTTTCCTTCAGCTTTAATCTGATTCACAGAAGATATAATTTCTTTATTTTTAATTTTAATTAAAACGTAATGCTCTTCCTTCTAAAATTTCATGTGGACTATCTAATTTCTAATTTTCCTTTTACTTCGTTCCTTACTAAAATTTTTGTCCAACCTTATATTCAATTTGTTTTCCTATATTCTTATCATAACGAACTTTTGATTTTTGTCTAGACTGTAAGATATTTCATTTTTCCTTGGAACTAGGTTCTTCTAATGTAATGCTCAGCTCATCAAATTAATCAAACATAGATTTGCCGTTTAAATCGTTGATCTCTGTTGAAGGCTATTAATCTAATGAAGGACTGAATGAAGGACTAATGAAGAACTTACTATGTCATAAAATACGATGTAAAACTGAAGGTTATGTGGAGGTCATTTAAATAAACTTCACTTTTCGTTTATAACCCATTTTGAAGAGTTATATTTTAAAAGTTTGAGATCCTTTTTTGGTGGTTGGCTATTAAAAATCAATATGCAATAGTTATTTGCAGCAAAGAATAGAAAGCGGAGTCTTTAGCTTCAGCCGAAGAGTTATTCGATGAAGCAAATGAAGCCTATGCTCTTTACAAAAGATCATTGTTGGATGAGTTAGATAACTTTGCAGCCGCAACAAAATCAAATGAAACTCCTTCTGCATCGATTCCGTAGCAACAGTCGGTTAGTCAAAAATCGCACGAAGTCCGTCTGCCAAAAATTCAGCCTCCAATATTCAAAGAAGATTATCAAAACTGGAGGTCTTTTCATGATCAATTTATTTCGTTAGTTCATAGCAATACTTCAGTAACCAATATCGAAAAATTGCATTATCTAATGTCATGTTATTACAACATATCAGCGTAGATGATGCAAGCTATGAGAAAGCTTGGGAATTGTTGACGTCTCGTTACGATTTCAAAAGAATTCGCGTCAATAACTAATTAAAGTTATTTTATGAATTACCAATTGTTAAAGAAGAAAATTCGAAAGGCATTCGTGAATTATTACACAATTCAACGAAAATTAAACACGCTTTACAAAATCTTTATCTGCTAGTTCAACATTGGGATGCATTCTCATTTTCTTGTTATTAAAGAAAATACCAATGTACTGTTCAAATGAGAAACTACACTAGGGATTCCTACAATCAAGGAATTTTCTAATTTTCTAGAAACAAAGTCTCCAACATTGGAAATGGTTGACCAGCAACAGAATGGGAAGTCAGAACCCCATAAAAGACAACAAAAGCAAATTTTCACGTCAACTCTGAAACAACAGAGAAATTTATTTGCAAAGTCTGCCATAAAGCTATTCATTCATTACGAACATGTTCGAAGTTTTTGAAGATGGATGTAAATACAAGACAACGAATTGTCAAACAAAATGGCAATTGTTTCAACTGCTTAGCATATAGCCATCGCAAATACTTGTCCAAGTAACAACCAATTCACGCTCAATTGAACCATTTTCCACTTGTTTGTCGCAAGGACAATAGCAAAAAGAAAAAAAAATAGTTTCCTCCACGGTCAACCAAAATTGTCGTGAAGAAAATATTTAAAAGTACCGTCGGGACCTTCACAATAAAACCCAACCAGAAAAAAACTTAATTTAAAAAACCACTTCATGAACCTAGTGTTATCGAAAAAAAGAAAAGGCTGTTTTGTTTCCTTTATAAGGATTTAAATCAAAATTATAGTTTATTTCGCTTTATATCGCTTTACATCGCATTGGGGGTGGGGCCAAAGATTTTTCATGAGCTTCCAAAAAGCGTTGATGAAAAATGTTTTTTGCCGTTCAATTGAACGGTTACAGGGTTCAACTTTAGGATCCATGTTGCGTTTCAAGATCCTGCCGGGCCACCGGAACCGAAAACGAAATCGTCGATCTTCTCAGGCTTGCAATAGGTTAAGATGTTCAATGTGTGTAGGTTTTCGTGAATTATAAAATAGATTAAATGTATTATGTATTAAAATAATATAGATTTAGTATAAAGATTAAGTTTTAAGTTTGATATAAGATGTGGATAGGTTTTTTAAAGTGTGTGTGTGTGGATTTCTGAGATCGGTGTTAGCCATTTCCGACGTTGTTGTAACCGAACCAAGTACTCGGATTTCCATTTGTTCGAGATGTTTTGTTGAATTTTTTGCATCAGGGTTGAGCGAATACCCGATCAAGAAATGTCCTGGAGTCAAAAAAGTTAAATCATTTGGATCCTCAGTAACCGGGCAAAGTGGACGTGAGTTGAGGCACGCTTCCACTTTTGTTAGAACTGCCACGTATTCTTCAAACGTTAGGGTATAATGTCCATTTGTCCGTTTTAAATGGTGCTTCATCGATTTTACTCCTGCCTCCCAAAGTCCGCCGAAATGCGGAGCAGGAGGAGGGTTAAAATGCCATTTTGTGCCGTTGGCTTGCACGAGCTGGGCAATATCCTCAGTCCATTTCTTCGACATATGTGATCTTTCCGATTCCAATACAGTTGCAGCTCCTTTAAAATTAGTTCCACAGTCGCTGTACAGATTGGTACAGATTCCACGACGAGCAGTGAATCTTTTGAAAGCTGCGAGGAATGCGGATGTCGTATAATCACTAACGAGCTCGAGGTGTACTGCCTTGGTGCATAAGCATAAAATAATGGCTATGTACGCCTTGTCACTTTTTTACACCGACCTTTCCATGCTTTGAGTTGCACAGGACCAGTATAATCAACTCCGGATGTCGGAAAAGGTCGTGCCTGGTTGACTCTTGGAGAGTTTCCCACCTTTTGTTGCATCTCCGTAGCCGTAAACCTGTAGCATTTCAAAGATTTGTGAATGCACCTTTTCATTGCCGACTTGAGCTGCAAAATCCAGTATTCAGAACGAAGAGTGGCCATCATCAATTGTTGACCGCCATGTAATAAGTTCATGTGGGTGTTATGAACGATGAGCGATGTTAGCACTGTGTTTGATGGCAAAATAATTGGATGTCGCTGAGAATAAGGCAGATCTGCGTTCTCCAATCGTCCTCCAACTCTAAGGATTCCGTTGTCGTCAATGAAAGGTGAGAGTTTGGCCAGTTTGCTCCGTTTGGAGACTGTTTCACCTTTATTAAGGTGAAGGCGATGTTGAGGATCGTGAAAATTATGCTGAGATTTCATTCATCGGGCATGCTTTCTTCTAACCATATCTTGCTTATGAGTTGGTGCATACTTATAGCCAAGTCATCGCCTGCAGCTTTGAAGAGCTCGGCAGCTAGGCCATCGGCTCCGGAGGGGTTGTTGCTCTTAAGCTTAGATATAGCTAGCTTTATTTCATCCAGATGTGGTGGGCGGAATTGTTGGTCAACTTCGGCCAGATAAAATGGACCATTCTGTCCGACAGTGAAATTCGTTTTTCCATTCCCGTTATACAATCTGCAGAAATGGTTTTTCCATATTCTCAGCATCGACTGAGATTCCACTACGATGTTCCCTTGATCGTCTTTGCAAGCTTCAGTTCGATCTCTTACCTTTTGGTAAAACTTTCGAACTTCATTCCTGCAATAACAGTTCTCCATTTCCTTGATCGCGCGCTTGTTCCCTTTTTTTCTTTCTGAGAAGGCGGTCTTCCTCTTTCCTCTTCTGCTCGTAGAGTGCCCGGTAGTTATGGTCCTTCTTTGCAGCGCCGCCTTGCATGCTTCTTGTTAAGCTGCGTGTGCTTGCCGACACTCATCATCAAACCAGGGGTTTCGTTGTGGTGGCTGTGTAATACCCAGCAGTTTAGTCGCGGCTTCCCTGATGGCATTTTGGCAATATTGTCACTGGTTCTCCATACTTGATGCTGGCGGTAAAGGACTCCTTAGGAGGTTATTTGCGACTCGATCAGAAAAGGATCTGGAGATTTCTTGCGATTGCAGCCGTCTGAAGTTAAACTTCATCACAGTATAACCTCTTGGCGTGGGTCGTGATATCCTTAGTCGTACCTTAGTTACAACGAGGTAGTGGTCCGAGTCAATGTTTGCCCCTCGGAAAGTTCGTTACATCCATCATACTGGAGTAGTGCCTTGCATCGATCGCAATGTGGTCAATTTGATTGACAGTGGATTGATCAGGGGATCTCCATGTCCCTTTGTGAATGTTGAGGTGTGGGAACTTGGTACTAGCTATTACAATATTTCGCCTAACTAATAAAATTTAAATCAACAAACATGCCGCAGTATGTATTCAAAAAGCTTGATCAAACTGGGACGCACGAGTAAATTCCATCTTGTCATTTTTATTTTTTTGTTCTGGATGCAATATCTATGTACCTATATTATCTGTTGAAATAATTTAAAAACTTGCCTTACAGCTTAAAACCAAATAATATTTTTCGTCGTATATTCATTTCAACGAAATACATATAATTCGTAGTTAAACTTGATGACGTGAAATGAGGCCAAATTTTCTGTTTGGTCTTATTCCGTTTTCAAAAACGAAAGGAGGTAATATTTCAATTTTAATGTCTCACCAGGGTGGGTCACTAAAGGATTTGAAGTAGGTGTGAAGTTGGGTATATGCAAAATTAGTTTTAAAATTACGGAAAATGCAACAGCTTCGTGGTTGAAATAGAAAAGACAGCGGATATCACTTTCATATATGGTAAAACTCTCCTTATGAACCAAAAGGTTTACTGGGAGAAATTCAAAAGTACCAGCATCTCTCAGTGCAAGAATTGCCAAAAGTTCGGTCATGTAGCTAGCAACTGTAGAATGAAGTACAGGTGCGTCAAGTGCAAAGATGACCATTTATCAGGCCAATGCAAAAGAACCAGCAACGGCATAACGGACGACAAAGTTTACTGCGTAAACTGCCAGCTGACTGGACACCCAGCAAGCTACAATGGATGCCCAATGAAAAAGAAGAAACTTGACGAGAAGGTGAAATCCTCAGCCCAAAAACAAGAGAACACGAGACATTATTTTTTTACAGGAAACCAACATCAGAGCGAAGAACAACTTTAAGCCAGACCATAACACATCCTACAGAGAGGACAAAGGAGCGAGCAGCAGAGGAACAGCAATTCTTCTCAAATCGGACCTCAGAAGCGAAAAGAAAAGTATATTTGGACTTAGATGCATGGAAACAACGATAGTCGTCACTAAACTGACCGAGTCTGAGACGCTTCAGCTAATCTCAGTATACATCAAGTGCAACTCAGCAAGAAGCGGCATACATCACGATCTCCACATCATCAACAACATTGCGAATCAATACACATCCTGTGTAATTGGAGGAGACTTCAACGGTCGGCACCCTCTATGGATGGATACCGCGGAATCTCAGCAAGGCAAAGCAATTGTTGACTGGCTACATGGAAATCCCGAGCATCACTTTTTGGTAGTCGTGTCTCAACCAAAACCAACATTCCCTAGAACTCCATCTCATTTGGATTTCTTCCTAGTAACGTCGAACTTCATCAACAATCTGCCTGAACTGCGGAACTACATTTGCGTTGCACACGATAGTGATTCCGACTATCTGGCAGTAGAAGTTAGGATACGACCTAATCAAAGGATATTCTGCGAAAAACCAGAACCAGAGCTCCACATACGGTATAACAGGGTAAACTGGAGAACATTCCGTACCGAAATTGAAAGAAATCTCCCGGAAGCCCCAACCAGCAGCAATCTCTCAAACAGCGAAATTGATAGTGCCATACTCCAATTCGAGACAACAGTTAACAACGCCTTAGAAAAGCTTAAGACCGCAAAAACCAGCAGAAACCGATATGCAAATATGCCCGAACATATACAGGCCATATATGCTCACAGGCAGAGACTCCGCAAAAAGCTTCAACGGATATACCACAGGTTGTTTAACAGAGACAATGAGGAGTATAGACGCATATACTCCGAACTCCAATGCACCAACACCATGTTCAACCAAGCAGTGAAACATCACCAGGAGGATGAATTCAGGAAAAGACTTGCGAACATCAAACCGGGACCCGATGCCTTCAAGAAAATTAACCAGCTCGTTGGGAAAAAGAGCTCGATACCAGATACAATAATGCACGGGCAACATTCTGCAACAACAACAACCGAAAAAGCAGAAGCCCTCGCTAAGCATGTTGAAGAGACCTTCAAGGATCGCCCGCCCAATCACCTTCCTGAATTCATCGAAGAAGTTGAAAACAAGTTTGAAGAAGTTGCAGCCTCTAATATTTCAGTCACCAATTTTAATAAGGACAATCCTGCACTTGAACCAACTGGAGATGCTTTTACTTCAGTGTCGATCTTAAGCTCGTAGAGGCCGGACGTCGAGGTGCGCGCACAAATAATTAAGCAAAAGTCAAAAAAAAATTATTGCGCATTGTTATCGCGAGTGTTTTAAAAAAATATTAATACCTATACACTCGTTAGAGAAACCGAAAAAAAACCCCTCGCGTGTGCTGTAAAAAATAATAATAATATCCACTCATGTCGTTGGAAGAAAGAAAAAGATGCCCACTCGCGCTGTGGAAAAAAAAAATAAATAAAACGCATTCGCATAGCAAATTATCCTCTTATCTGTCCCAAGACCTTTGTGCTTAACTGCCTCTTTCTTATCTACTGTAGGCATCATATGACCATCTAATGCTTGCGGTAAATGGATAAGGGCATCTGAGTTTGTCTTATTGTGCTGAATATTTAAATTGATTTTTTGTATGCAAGCTGTCTTATGGGCATAACACCTAAGACAGTTTGTTGATTACAGAAATTAATTTGGATTTTCACTGCATGGTTCGACTTAGTCAGAATTGTGTTTTGTGTGTAAGTATTTTTAAAGGGTAACTGATTTTCGTGTCGTGTATTCAAATGTTCGTGGTATAAGAAAGAATTTCTTTCACGTGTACGTCTACACTGTTCAATACAGGCCAGCTGTTTTGGCATTAAGTGAAACCCAGGTTGGAGTAAATACTGATATATCAGAATTTGCTCTACATGGGTATAGCTTGGTGCCATTACTCCTTTCCCATCATGGTCTCGTGGTGTATGTTAGGAATGATATTGCTTGCCAGAGCCTTCCCCAATATGGGCAATGTTCCAACACGGACTTTAACTTCTTGTGGCTCAAATTCACTGTCCGCAAGCAAGTCATTCATTATTGTTTTATTTACAGGAGTCCAAATCTTGACAGTAATTCGACTTGTAACGAGTTCGATGCACTGTCTGATTCCATCTCGAAAATTGTTTCCCTTTGTCCTCGCACTGAAATCGTTATTGCGGGCGATTTCAATGTACACAATTCCAATTGGCTCCGCTTTTCTGGTCAGACAACACCCGAAGGAAGGTATGTCGAGCTCTTTGCCGGGTTACATCACCTTACCCAACTGATCGATGTGCCAACGCGTATACCGAATGTTGCTGGGCAAGCCGCCCATACTCTTGACTTGTTTCTTACTTCTCACCCTGATAAATATACCATTAGTGTAACTTCTCCATTTGGCACTTCAGACCATTGTATCATTTCAGCTAATTTCTCATCCTCCACCCATCCAGTCAAAGAAAAACTTCCCACCAGGACCGTTTGGCAATACGAGAAAGCCAACTGGGACGGCCTGAATATTTTTTTCCGAAATTTTAACTGGTCACTATGCTTCCTCGATAGTAACATTGATGCCAGTGCTGAAATGATCACAAATGTGATTCTTCTAGGGATGCGTGCTTTTATTCTTAACAGAGTAAAAAGCATCAAGCCTAAAGAAAAGTCCTGGTTTAATTCTGAGTGTAAATAAGCTATCAGGCTCAAAGAAGTAAGTTTCCGATTCTACAAAGCCAACCCTACAGAGGAAAATCGGAAAAAGCACAAACAAGCAAGGAACTCATGCAACTCCGTTATTGAAAGAACCAAATTTTTGCATGACCAAAAATTACGGCAAAAAATTCTGCAGTGTCCCAAAGGCAGTAAAAATGTTTGGTCATTTGTAAAAAATATTAAAAACTCCTCAACATCTTCGGTTCCAACACTCATCGACAATAACAAACCAATTGTTTACTCTTCAGAGAAGGCAAACTTGCTCGCCGCCCATTTCGCTACCAGCTCCACGCTGCCGCATAGCAACGTTGCCCCTTCTGTACTTGAGAATGTAAATTTTTCCATGGGAGATTTTTTTCCGCACTCGTACAGTAGCAAGAGTTCTCAAAGATCTCGATATACACAAATCCGCTGCCCCGGATGGTATACCCCCGGTTCTTCTGAAGAGGTGTTCTTCCACACTGGCAAAGCCACTGCGTAAGCTTTTCCATCGCTCCTACTCTTCTGGAATCTTTCCTAGAAGATGGAAAACAGCATTTGTCCAGCCTGTCCCTAAGAAAGGTGACCCTTCCCCCTCCCCCTCCTCCTACCGACCCATAGCACTGACATCCCTTCTTTCTAAGGTCATTGAAACACTGATTAACCGTCAGTTTAAAGAATATCCCGAAGATCGAAAGCTTCTCCATGACCGTCAGTATGGCTTCCGCAGCAACCGTTCCACTGGTGATCTGATGGCATATTTCACCGAACAATGGAACAAATCTTTACATCGCTTCGGTGAAAGTAAGATTATTGCTCTTGATATCTCCAAGGCATTTGATAGAGTTTGGCATGAAGCTCTCTTATCGAAAATGCGTGCTTTTGGGATCAATAATACTCTTGTTCGTTGGATTAGAAGCTATCTTCTGGACCGTTCAATACAAGTTGTATTGGACGGATTCAAGTCTGATTCCCATAAATTGAATGCTGGTGTGCCCCAGGGCTCTGTTCTGTATGTTGGTGATATGGTGAACCAAATAGGACAAGCGTACGTCAGAATTGGAAGGATCAGCTGTTTATAGATGAGGAGCTTAGTATTAGTGCTCAGTCCGTTTCTTCTCCCAAGAAGCGGGTGGACCAGATGTAGGGAGAAGTTGGTTCTCTTAAGCATAAATGTAGCGTACTTGTTGAATTTGAAGCAGTTAGTGCAATTCACTCCAAGGTACTTTGCTGTTTTCTTTGTCCTTATCACTGTGTTGTCTGGTAGCTTGATACTGATATTATCACAGCGTGATGTGAAACCTCTTCGACTTTTTGTTGCTGTTGTTGGGTTTCTGAAACAGATATTGGATGGATTCAAGTCTGATTCCCATAAAATAAATGCTGGTGTGCCCCAGGGCTCTGTTCTGTCTCCGACTCTTTTCCTCATTTTTATAAATGATCTTCTGTCTGTTACTTCTAATCCACTTAACTGTTTTGCTGACGACTCTACCCTCAGCTTTTCATATTCGTTCGATAATTCACGTCCTTTGCCTTCGGACGTACAATTGCAACGGTGCCGTATGTCAAGCTCATTAAACTCCGATTTATACAGCATTGTCAAATGGCGTAATAGGAATCGTGTGGAGTTTAATGCTTCGATAACTCAATGCTGTCTTCTGTCGTTAAAGCTAAACATACCCCCAATGCCATTGTCCATGAATGGCACTTACATCGAAGAAACCGAAAAGCTTTCAGTACTCGGTATGTGTGTCAACGACGACCTCCGTTGGAACGACCATATATTTGAGTTCGCTAAGAATGCTGCAAAGTGCTTAGGTTTTCTGTATCGGTGTAAGAAGTATTTTTCCCCATCTGATCTGGCTACAATTTATAAAGCGTTTATACGCCCTAAACTCGAGTATAACTCCAACCTCTGGGCAGGTGCTTCACAAACATCGCTTCACCTGCTTGATAGAATACAAAATAGAGCGTTAAGATTGATAGGAAATAGAACTGCCACTGAATCAATTGCCCCTCTCGAACACCGACGCAATGTCTCATGTCTTTCCTTATTT
This sequence comes from Platycheirus rosarum, assembly GCA_963971375.1. Taxonomy (NCBI): domain Eukaryota; kingdom Metazoa; phylum Arthropoda; class Insecta; order Diptera; family Syrphidae; genus Platycheirus; species Platycheirus rosarum. The sequence continues at coordinate 71,261,596 of OZ020510.1, forward strand.
TATCGTTTCTTTTACAAAAAATGTTCACTCGAAGTAGCCAGTTGCATTCCTCCCCTTTTTTTCGCCCGTAATACTCGTCTCGCAAGGAATGCTCTTCAGTTCACCGTTGAGCCCAATTTCGGACGTACCGTGAAATATAGGGATTCTTTTTTTAGCCGAACGACACGAATTTGGAATAGTTTACCCGGCGAGATTTTCCCTTGCCATTTTGATCTGCTAACATTCAAAACCAATGTTAATCGACACCTCCTATCTCTCCCCTCCCTATCTTCCGAATGCCCGCGCAGTGTGTTACATTAAAAGGGAAACAAGTAGTCCCTTGTTCGCGCGTTAATTATAAAAAAAAAAAAAAAAACTTGCATCGAGGAGGACATAATCCACGTAGGAAATTCTAAGAAGTCAGCAGGAAATTATGGGATTTCTAACTTTGTGCTTAAAAAGCTACCAAATCTCGCCATCCTACTGCGGACCATTATCTTCAATAACTGCCTGAATAACAGCTACTTCCCCGAAACATGAAAAACGGCAAAAGTGGTGCCCGTTCCGAAGAAAACCAACAGGACTGGCGTCGAGGGATATCGGCCAATTTCGCTTCTATGCTGTGTCAGCAAAATCCTGGAGGGAATTATCCTGAGAAAGCTTCATCATTTCTTCAGGGAAAGGGAACTCATACCTGAATTTCAGTATGGTTTCCGAGCACGACACTCCACCATCCATCCGCTTCTTGGTCTGCACTACGACGTGACAAATCGACTCAACAAGAAAGAGACGACAGTCGCCTGTTTATTGGACATCAAAAAGGCCTTCGACTAAGTTTGGATAAAAGGACTAATATTCAAACTGTCAAGTCTAGAACTTCCTGAACACCTGGTAAGATTAGTCAAAAATTTTCTAACCCATAGATCCTTTTATGTACAGGTAAACAAAGAATATTCACAAAGAAAGACGATCAGCGCTGAAGTTCCACAAGGTTTATACAACTGACCAGCCTACCAACATCCCAGGGACGAAAACGAAGCTATATGCCGATGACTCCTTAACATATGCAACATCCATTTCATCAGTAATCGCAGCGAGGAGAGTTGAAAGACACTTGTGGGACTACTACCTTAAATGGGGACTAAAGATAAATAGCGATAAGAGTGAGATTATCTGTTTCAGAAACCCAACAACAGCAACAGGAGGTCGAAGATGTTTCGCATCACGCTGTGATAATATCAGTATCAAGCTACCAGACAACACAGTGATAAAGACAAAGACAACAGCAAAATACCTTGGAGTGAATTTCACGTACCGCTTCAAATTCAACAAGCACGCTACATTTATGCTTACGAGAGCCAACTTCTCCCTACATCTGGTCCACCCGCTTCTTAGGAGAAGAAACGGACTAAACACTAATACTAAGCTCCTCATCTATAAAGAACTGATCCGTCCAGTTCTGGCGTACGCTTGTCCTATTTGGTTCACCATATCACCAACATATATATATAGTTTTCGAAGGAAAGATACTCCGTAGCTGTACAGGTCTACACCGAAACCCCATTACAAGGAAATATGTCACAAACAAGAAATTATATGAAGACACCAAACTGATCCCAATAAATCAGATCAGTTCATGACACAGCTCTCCAAAAATATTTTGAGGAACTTGGAGGACCACCCTAACTTGGAAATCCAGCAACTACTCCAGAAACAACTAGAGCCCAACAATCGCTACCTCAACATTCTAGCCATCGATTCGAGTATATTATGAATAACGGGAGCCCCCTTCTACGAGAGAACCAGCAACGGACACAACAGGGGATAAACAACACCGCATCCTAACCCCAATTTTTTTTTAAACCATAGACAATTATAATTAAGAGTTTCAATTAAAAGATTATGATATTATGCAAACAAAAATATGATATAAGTAAAAATATAGCATTGTATATAGTCAGCTGAAGTACGTCGGGCCCCTGTTGTTGAGCCGAGATGATTTTTTTTTTGTTATAAGTTAGTTTAAGACCAATTGTACATAAATTCTAACGAATGCAATAAAAATAATCTAAAAACCGACCAGAGGTTTTGCAAATTTTTGAAATTAACCATTTATTAATGGCTAAATTCTCCATTTGCCCGATGAGGTGAGTGTTCTTACAGTTTCTTACGTTTTGCAGAAGAACAGAGTCGGATGGAGACGAAATTATATTAACGATTTTTTGGTCTTCTGTAAACATGAGAAGATTTAGAATTTAGGATTTTGTAAATAAATAAATATTATTTTTCTTAAGCATAACTGCAATTACGATTTCTTGTTTTAGATTTCTAACCTCCAAGATTTTGAAGATGGCCAAAGTTATGTTTGTTCCTGTAATAATGAAAGTTTTAAGAAGATCGAGTACAATTCCCAACAGAACCTTAACAACATTCAATACAAAGCCAACAACCGTTTGTCAAAAATATTTCGGCCCTTGTCGCCCCTTAAAAATGGTACTAGTGGTAGCACCGTTCAAAAAGGCAACCAACGAGATATAGTTGTTCATCCACGCATTGTAACATTGATTCGCAACGGAACAAAGCCTCGAAAGGTTTGTTGTTTTATTTCAAATTAAAAATAAGAATGTTATGGTGAAATATTGTTTTTAGATAGTACGACTTCTGTTAAACAAACGCAACAGTGCAAGTTTTGATCATGTTTTGATCGCCATTACGCAAGTGGTAAGGTTAGATACTGGTTGCGTGCGGAAGGTCTTTACTCCAAGTGGAACTCCTGTTTTACAATTAGCTGATTTTTTTGCCCAAGAATATGTTTTTCTTGCTTGCGGTATGGAACGCATCAGTCACGACGACTTTAAGCTAGAAGCTGAGGAATGTAAGGTTATAAATCAAACTGCAAGGGAGCTTCGAAATAATACTGCTTGTAAAGGCCCAAAGCCAAAGATGCCAGTTAAAAGCAAGCATCTACATAATACGACGTACGACGTCGTGGAGAATACATTAAATGAAAGTGGTATTGCAGCACAAGACCTTCCCCCAGAAATCAGGGAGCGTTACGCTTTAGGTAGCATTATTGGCGATGGAAACTTTGCGATCGTACTTAAAATAATAGACCGACAGACTTCTAGGCCTTACGCCCTCAAGATTATTGATAAGAGCAAATGCAAAGGAAAAGAACACTACATTGATGCCGAAGTGAGAGTCATGAAGAAGTTAAATCACCCCCGAATTATATCATTGATTTTGGAAATTGATAAGCCAAGTACTATGCACTTGGTGCTGGAGTATGTAAGTGGTAAGTTCAATAGTCCTGCACGAATTAGAAATGAAAACGTATTGCTTCAAAAATGTATCCTTAAATTTATCTTGTTCGTTTTTGAAAAGGTGGTGATCTTTTTGACGCAATTACACGAGTAATAAGATTCTCAGAGGACGAAGCAAGAGTAATGATAAAACACTTAGCAGCGGCGATGGCATATTTACATTCTATAAGCATAGTGCACAGGGATATCAAACCAGAAAATTTATTGGTAAGATTAATGTTATAATAATATGTAATATTTATATGTTATTATTATTATTTATTTATTACAATATAAATAAAATAATATAATATTAACAGCACTAGCTACGGCTGGTTATACAAAAGAGATATAGTTAATTTTAGATGGTGAAATCGAAAAAATTGTTGGGGCTGTTGAAGCCACAAATTATTGAATCTAAGTTAAGCTTGACTAAGATGTTGTATACATTTTTAATATTCTTGGTAGAAATTGTTGACTGAAGGTTAATAAACTTTGTATAACATAAATGCTTACATAGATCATTTACTTTTCTAGTGTAAAAACAAATTTCGCATTTTTTAAGCCACGCGAACATAACAAAATCCCAGTTTCCCACGAATAGTTTGAAACTATCAAGTATCCGCGCATGTATTGCTTGCATTAGAGTCGCGTCGTGCAAGCTTCAAATTTTACACTACTGTTTCAATTTTCGAATTATTTGATTCCCACGAAAAACTTTGAAACGCACCTGAAAATACTCCAAGCCACTTTCAAAGTGATCTGTCGATTTTTATTCAGTGGTTTATTTACTCGCTTTTATTTTGTCTTCATCTCAATAACCAAAATACACAACAAATAGCGGGTAGCAGTGGTGCAATAGATAAGATGTTTTCTTGTGAAGCGAGAGATCGATCCTAAGTTCGACTCTCAGTTTGGGAAGCAATTTTTCTAACTCCTAGTGCCAGCTAGAGCCGCCCGTGGGTTTTAAGTGAGAAAAGTTTTTTTTCTATAATTTGCACACGCTAAAAAGATTTGGGGTACCCTTTTGATGTCGGTGGACACAGCGCAAGCTTAAGAAAGAAGGAGAGGGTTTAATAGGAGTTGCCGATGCACATTGGTTTTAAACTTCTGAACATAATAATGGGAAGGGAAAACAGAGTTAGGCAAAAGATTCCACATTCAAATTGTACGACTGAAGAACGAATCTCTGTACTTGACTGTACGATCGAAATTGGGCTCAGGAGTAAATTGGTGGATATTCCTGGAAGATCGAGTTTTACGGTGAAACTGTTTAAGGGGAGGAATGCAACTGGCTATTTCTCTAGAACATTGATCGTAAAAATAACGGTAGATAAGAAAGAGACATGAAACATTCCGTCGATGTTAAAGTGACGTGAATGTTCTAATGATGATATTGTTCCGTACAATCATAAATAAAAGTATCCAAAAAACCCATTTTTTTTTCTCCGGTTTACAATTGTAAGAAACTACGAACCTCTCCGTCTAAGTGACTAAGAGAGACTGAAAATTATTATATATCTGAATTTCTACTACTCTACTCAGCAGAAGGCTGTACACGTACGACTAGTGCTGTCGTACGCAACAGTCCCGGCAAAAAACATGTTTTTTTCTGTATTACATGTTACATTTTATAATTCATTTAACTTCAACTGGCAGGATGCATAGCTTCAGCACGGGTCTCCTGAGTTTGTTGGTGGCTGTTTGTACTACGACATTACGTACCAAACCGTCCTGGCTAGGTAGTAATTCTCAGATTTTTTTAGATTAGATTATTTTTATTATATTCGTTAGAATTTATGTACAATTGGTCTTAAACTAACTTAAAACTAAAATAAATCATGTCGGCTCAACAACAGGGGCCCGACTTACTTCAGCTGACTCTATACAATGCTATATTTTTACTTATATCATATTTTTGTTAGCGATGACTGGGCTCTAGTTGTTGCTGGAGTAGTTGCTGGATTTCCAAGTTGGGGTGGTCCTCCAAGTTCCTAAAAATATTTTTGGAGAACTGTGTCATGAACTGATTTATTGGGATCAGTTTGGTGTCTTCATATAGTTTCTTGTTTGGGACATATTTCCTTGTAATGGGGTTTCGGTGTAGGCCTGTACAGCTACGGAGTATCTTCCTTTCAAAAACTTCGATCTTCTTCATATATGTTGGTGATATGGTGAACCAAATAGGACAAGCGTACGTCAGAACTGGACGGATCAGCTGCTTATAGAAAAGGAGCTTGGTATTAGTGCTTAGTCCGTTTCTTCTTCTAAGAAGCGGGTGGACCAGATGTAGGGAGAAGTTGGCTCTCTTAAGCAAAAATGAAGCGCGCTTATTGAATTGGAAGCGGTTAGTGAAATTCACTCCAAGGTATTTTGCTGTTGTCTTTGTCCTTATCCTTGTGTTGTCTGGTAGCTTAATACTGATATTATCACAGCTTGATGCGAAACATCTTCGACCTCTTGTTGCTTTTGTTGGGGTTCTGAAGCAGATAAGCTCGTTCTTATCGCTATTTATCTTTAGTCCCCATTTAAGGTAGTAGTCCCACAAGTTTCTTTCAACTCTCCTGGCTGCGATTTCTGGTGAAATGGATGTTGCATATGTTAATGAGTCATCGGCATATAGCTTCGTTTTCGTCCCTGGGATGTTAGTAGGCTGGTCAGCTGTATAAAGGTTGAAAAGTATGGGGCCCAACTTGGAACCTTGTGGAACTCCAGCGCTGATCGTCTTTCTTTGTGAATATTCTTTGTTTACCTGTTCATAAAAGGATCTATGGGTTAGACAATTTTTGATTAATCTTACCAAGTGTTGAGGTAGTCCTAGACCTGACAGTTTGAATATTAGTCCTTTTATCCAAAAATATTAGTCCTTTGATCCAAACTGTGTCGAAGGCCTTTTCGATGTCCAGTAAACAGGCAACTGTCGTCTCTTTCTTGTTGAGTCCGTTTGTCACGTCGGAGTGCAGTCCAAGAAGCGGATGGATGGTTGAGTGTCGTGCTCGGAAACCATACTGACATTCCGGTATGAATTCCCTTTCCCTGAAGAAATGATGAAGCTTTCTCAGGATAATTCCCTCCAGGATTTTGCTGACACAGCATAAAAGCGAAATCGGCCGATATCCCTCTACACTAGTCCTGTTGGTTTTCTTTGGAACGGGCACCACTTTTGCCGTTTTCCATGTTTCGGGGAAGTAGCTGTTATTAAGGCAGTTATTGAAGATGATCGTCAGCAGTAGGATGGCGAGATTTAGTAGCTTTTTAAGCTCAAAGTTAGAAATCCCATCATTTCCTGCTGACTTCTTAGAATTTCCTCCGTGGATTATGTCAGTTACTTCCTCGATGGAAGTAAAAGCATCTCCAGTTTGTCCGAGTGCAGGACTGTCCTCATTAAATTCAGGAAGGTGATTGGGCGGGCGATCCTTGAAGGTCTCTTCAAAATGCTCAGCGAGGGCTTCTGCTTTTTCGGTTGGTGTTGTTGCAGTATATTGCCCGTGCATTATTGTGTCTGGCATCGAGCTCTTTTTCCCAACGAGCTGGTTAATTTTCTTGAAGGCATCGGGTCCCGGTTTGAATTTGGCAAGTCTTTTCCTGAAATCATCCTCCTGGTGATGTTTCACTGCCTGGTTGAACATGGTGTTGGTGCATTGAAGTTCGGAGTATATGCGTCTATACTCGTCTTTCTCTCTATTGAACAACCTGTGGTATATCGAAGCTTTTTGCGGAGACTCTGTCTGTGAGCATATATGGCCTGTATATGTTCGGGCATATTCGCATATCGGTCTTTGCTGGTTTTTGCGGTCTTGAGCTTTTCCAAGGCGTTGGTAACTGTTGTCTCGAATTGGAGTATGGCACTATCAATTTCGCTGTTTGAGAGATTGCTGTTGGTTGGGACTTCCGGGAGATCTCTTTCAATTTCGGTACGGAATGTTCTCCAGTTCACCCTGTTATACCTTATATGGAGCTCTTGTTGTGGTTGTTCGCAGAATATCCTTTGATTAGGTCGTACCCTAACTTCTACTGCCAGATGGTCGGTATCACTATCGTGTGCTACGCAATTGTAATTCCGTAGTTCAGGTAGGATGTTGATGAAGTTCGACGTAACCAGAAAGAAATCCAAATGAAATGGAGTTCTAGGGAATGTTGGTTTTGGTTGAGACACGACAACCAAAGAGTGATGCTCGGGATTTCCTTGTAGCCAGTCAAAAATTGCTTTGCCTTGGCGAGATTCCGCGGTATCCATCCATAGAGGGTGCCGACCGTTGAAGTCTCATCCAATGTCACAAGATGTGTATTGATTAGCAAAGCTGTTTATCGTCTTCCTTGTTATTGGTGGCAATGTCCTTGTCTTTAGGGGAATTATTTCCGTCCTTCATGGCTATCTTCTTGGATGAAGGTTCCTTTTTTGGAGATGTTGGTGGTGAAGGTTTCCTCTTCTTACGTTGAACCATCACAAAATTTTCATAGTCGGAGTTAAGGTCGACCATGTTTTCGACATCTTCTTCTTCGTTGACTTCTTGTAAAGTTGGCTCTTCTTCATTGTCAGTAGCTTCATCTTCTTCATCACTATTAATTTCTTTATCGTAGATGTCCATCTCCTCTTCTTTTTCGTATAACTGGTCGATGTCGCTCAGCTTAGCGTGCAAAGATACAAGGAATTCCTTCCCGTGAATCTTTATGCCTGCCTTTATTTGGCTCTCCAAGGCTTCATAGGCCTTTTTCACATCACTCTTTCTTTTCTCAGATTTACCCATAATGGGATTCCCAAGAAATGATTTTTTTTTTTTTTTACTGTTAATTGAATTTTTTATTACACTCACACCCGAATTTAATTCCACGACCTATTTTAATAAAAACTACGCGCGCACATTAATTCGGATTAAAAGGTTAATTACTTTTAATTTTAATTAGGGTAGCCCGCAGGTATACCTGTGTGTGTCCGTTTTTATGGTGGGTAGAAATTTAACTATTTAAAATTATTTTCTTCCGCTCGTGGTGTGTGCGGTATGACTGCACGATACTGACTGATTGGTGTGAGAGTTCTGCACTATTCTTTCAAGTATGATTTTGAAAAAGTCGCATGAGAGCGCATCGCCTTGTCTAAATCCTTTTTTGACTTCAAAGTTGTCGGTGAGATCTTTACTGACCTTGACGAAACAGCGTGCGTTTTCATTCGTCATTTTACACAGGCGGACGAGTTTGGCAGGGATGTTAAAACTGCACATTGCTCTATATAACTCGTCTCTATAAATGCTGTCGTACGCGGCTTTGAAATCGATGAAAAGGTGGTAGGTATCGATTTGAAGTTCTTGAGTTTTTTCCAAGATCTGCCGTATTGTGAATATTTGATCGATAGTGGACTTTCCTGGCTTAAAACCGCACTGATATGGACTTATCAGGTTGTTGACGAATGGTTTTAGGCGTTCACACAATACAGCAGAAAAGATCTTGTAGGCGATGTTGAGGAGACTGATACCCCTATAGTTGGTGCAGCTCAGGGGTTCTGCTTTTTTAAGGATTGGGCAAATTATGCTGAGATTCCATTCATTGGGCATGCTTTCTTCTAACCATATCTTGCTTATGAGTTGGTGCATACTTATAGCCAAGTCATCGCCTGCAGCTTTAAAGAGCTCGGCAGCTAAGCCATCGGCTCCGGCGGCTTTGTTGTTCTTAAGCCTTTATTTCATCCAGGTGTGGTGGGCTGAATTGTTGGTCTACTTCACCCAGATGAAGTGGACCATTCTGCCTGACAGCGAAATTCGTTTTGTCATCGCCGTTATATAGTCTGCAGAAATGGTTTTTCAATATTCTAAGATTAGAATTAGATTAGAATATTTTTATTATATTGGTCTTAAACTAACTTATAATTAAAATAAATCATGTCGGCTCAACAACAGGGGCCCGACTTACTTCATCTGACTCTATACAATGCTATATTTTTACTTATATCATATTGTTGTTTGCATAATCTTTTAATTGAAATTCTTAATTATAATTTACTGTCTTGGTTTTAAAAAATTGGGGTTAGGATGCGGTGTAGCTTATCCTCTGTTGTGTCCGTTATCGGAGCTGGTGTCGTGCAAGCTGTTTTTCCGATTATACCACCAAAGACATCTTCTCTCCCTAGCCCGGCGTTAAAGTCACCTAGGACAATTTTAATGTCATAGATAGGGCACTGCTCATATGTTTTGTCCAGGAGCTCAATCATTTCATTTCTTTGGTGCCATCATCTTTTTCCTCTGTGGGGGCAGGTGGTGGTTGGAAGCTCCGCGACAAATAAAAAAAAAAACAATTTTCTTACTAAGAACAGCTCAGTGCTGCGTTTATTAACAAACTCTAACTTATTCTATAAAAATTACAGTTTTTATAATGGTTTATTGATGAATAAGCAATAAAGTTATTATTTAAAAGAGAAATATGGAAGTGAATTGAAATTAGATCGTTAATAATAAAATGTGGGAAAATGCTGATGACTGTTATGTTGGTTGTTTAATAAAATGTGGGAAAATGCTGAAGGCTGCTATGTTGATAGTTGTGCCAATGACCGGCGATGAGGCATGTGTAAGGTGAGGTATGTAACTCGCGCATATAAGGCTAATATTTTCAAATTTAGCCTTGATGCGGATTGTCATGAGGCGCTCGTTCATATATTTGTAGCTCAAAACCTCTTGCCTCCAACGACGAATCCAAATCCAAATAAGCGCTGTTTTTGTTGTGTATAGTAGATGTCGCAGTTATTCATATTTCTTTATGCCCTTTACTAGGGCCTCCGCTAGTTGTTCGGCTGTTGAGGGACCTAACATTCCACGTACTGTTTATTGGACATCGAAAAGGCCTTCGACTCAGTTTGGATAAAAGGACTAATATTCAAACTGTCAAGTCTAGAACTACCTGAACACTTGGTAAGATTAATCAAAAATTTTCTAACCCATAGATCCTTTTATGTACAGGTAAACAAAGAATATTCACAAAGAAAGACAATCAGCGCTGGTGTTCCACAAAGTTCCAAGTTGGGCCCCATACTTTTTAACCTTTATACAGCTGACCAGCCTACCAACATCTCAGGGACGAAAACGAAGCTATATGCCGATGACTCCTTAACATATGCAATATCCATTTCACCAGAAATCGCAGCCAGGAGAGTTGAAGGTCATATAAGAAACTATGGGACTACTACCTTAAATGAGGACTAAAGATAAATAGCGATAAGAGTGAGCTTATCTGTTTCAGAAACCCAACAACAGCAACAAAAAGTCGAAGAGGTTTCACATCACGCTGTGATAATATCAGTATCAAGCTACCAGACAACACAGTGATAAGGACAAAGACAACAGCAAAGTACCTTGGAGTGAATTGCACTAACTGCTTCAAATTCAACAAGTACGCTACATTTATGCTTAAGAGAGCCAACTTCTCCCTACATCTGGTCCACCCGCTTCTTAGGAGAAGAAACGGACTGAGCACTAATACTAAGCTCCTCATCTATAAACAGCTGATCCGTCCAATTCTGACGTACGCTTGTCCTATTTGGTTCACCATTTCACCAACATATATGAAGACGTTCGAAGTTTTTGAAAGGAAGATACTCCGTAGCTGTACAGGCCTACACCGAAACCCCATTACAAGGAAATATGTCCCAAACAAGAAACTATATGAAGACACCAAACTGATCCTAATAAATCAGTTCATGACACAGCTCTCCAAAAATATTTTGAGGAACTTGGAGGACCACTCCAACTTGGAAATCCAGCAACAACTAGAGCCCAGTCATCGCTACCTTAACATTTGAGCCATAACAAACGACCGATTCGAGGATATAATGAACAATGACGGAGCCCCGTTCTACGAGAGTACCAGCAACGGACACAACAGAGGTTAAACAACACCACATCCTAACCCCAATTTTTTTAAAACAAAAGACAATTAATTATAATTAAGAATTTCAATTAAAAGACTATGCAAACAAAAATATGATATAAGTAAAAATATAGCATTGTATGGAGCCAGCTGAAATACGTCGAGCCCTGTTGTTGAGCCGACATGATTTATTTTAGTTATAAGTTAGTTTAATTGGAGGAAAGAAAAAGATGTTCATTCGCGCTGTGGAAGAAAAAAAAAATAAATAAAACCTACTCGCGTAGCAAATATCCTCTTATCTGTCCCAAGACCTTTGTGCTTAACTGCTTCTTTCTTATCTACTGTAGGCATCGTATGACCATAGAATGCTTGCGGTAAATAGATAAAGGCATCTGAATTTGTCCTATTGTGCTGAATGTTTAAATTGATTTTTTGTATGCAAGCTGTCTTATGGGCATAACACCTAAGACAGTTTGATTATTACAGAAATTAATTTGGATTTTCACTGCGCAGTTCGACTTAGTCAGAATTGTGTTTTATGTGTAAGTATTTTTAAAGGGTAAGTGATTTTCGTGTCGTGTATTCAAATGTTCGTGGTATAAGAAAGAATTTCTTTCACGTGTACGTCTACACTGTTCAATACAGGCCAGCTGTTTTGGCATTAAGTGAAACCCAGGTTGGAGTAAATACTGATTTATCAAAATTTGCTCTACATGGGTATAGCTTGGTGCCATTACTCCTTTCCCATCATGGTCTCGTGGTCTATGTTAGGAATGATATTGCTTGCCAGAGCCTTCCCCAATATGGGCAATGTTCCAACACGGACTTTAACTTCTTGTGGCTCAAATTCACTGTCCGCAAGCAATTCATTCATTATTGTTTTATTTACAGGAGTCCAAATCTTGACAGTAATTCGACTTGTAACGAGTTCGATGCACTGTCTGATTCCATCTCGAAAATTGTTTCCCTTTGTCCTCGCACTGAAATCGTTATTGCGGGCGATTTCAATGTACACAATTCCAATTGGCTCCGCTTTTCTGGTCAGACAACACCCGAAGGAATCAAGCATCAAGCCTATAGAAAAGTCTTGGTTTAATTCTGAGTTAAAGAAGCTATCAGGCTTAAAGAAGTAAGTTTCCGATTCTACAAAGCCAACCCTACAGAGGAAAATCGGAAAAAGCACAAACAAGCAAGGAACTCATGCAACTCCGTTACTGAAAGCAGTGTCCCAAAGGCAGTAAAAATGGTTGGTCATTTGTAAAAAAATATTAAAAACTCCTCAACATCTTCGGTTCCAACGCTCATCGAAAATAACAAACCAATTGTTTACTCTTCAGAGAAGGCAAACTTGCTCGCCGCCCATTTCGCTGCCAGCTCTACGCTGCCTCACAGCAACGTTACCCCTCCTGTACTTGAGAATGTACATTTTTCCATGGGACAGATTTTTTTTCCGCACTCGTACAGTAGCAAGAGTTCTCAAAGATCTCGATATATACAAATCCGCTGGCCCGGATGTTATACCCCCGATTCTTCTGAAGAGGTGTTCTTCTATACTGGCAAAGCCAATGCGTAAGTTTTTCCATAGCTCCTACTCTTCTGGAATCTTTCCTAGAAATCCTTTGTTCGATTGATTCGATATGGCAAACTCAAATATAGCACATAGTCGTATAACTCTCTTCAATGGTGAAAATTATCCAACTTGGAGCGTGCAGATGGAGGGGATCCTCCTTAAATTGAGGTTTTTAAAGATAGTTCAGGGTAAGGACGAACGACCGGAGGAAAACATTAAGAAACAGGAGTCATGGGACGACAAGGACTTAGATGCGCGTAGCGAATTGATATTGGCCATGGAGCCTCATATTGTAGCGCTTGTTAAAAATTTTAAGTCGTCAAAAGAAGTGTGGGACTTTCTAAAATCGAGGTACAACAGAAAGAGCGTGCGGCAGAAGGTGGAAGAGTTTAAGAAACTTCTCTACATACGAATGAATCCAACGCAATCTATGAGTATTTGCGAGAATTTTTCTCAATTATTAATCGGCTTCAAGAACTTGATGCTAATTTAGATGCCGATCTTCTCGTAATTTTATTATTTGATAGCCTGGACGAAAATTATAAAAGCATGCAAGCTGCTTTCGATGCTCAAGAGGAAGGTCCAAAGCTAGAAACCGTACGAATTAGATTGATGGAAGTCGGAGATAAGAAACGAGACTCATGCGAAAGTAATGCACTAAAAGTGCGAGGTAATTTCAATCGTCATTATTCATGCAATAACAATTTTATGAAACCAAATATAAAGTTTAAGTTTAATAATAATAATAATAATAAACACCGTGAGAGCTTAAGAGAATTCAGGTATAATTGCCGAACATGTGGAAGAAAAGGTCACAAAGCAAAGGAGTGCTGGAGCTATGGTCAACAGGCAGCAAAACAAGTTTATGACTAAAGCGAGAGCGGATTTATAATTCAAGAATTCTTATCAGCGGCAATATCATCAAATGTGGAGAAAAAAGGGACGGAATTTGATCTTGTTGACAAAGCTCTCAAAGGTACAGAAATAGTTAGTCGGTGGTGTGTCGATAGTGGATGAAAATTTATTTTCTGATCTGTCAAAAAACCACATGGGGTATGTTAAATTAGCAAACGATAAAAAGATCCAAATCATGAGAATTGGTACGGTATCAATTTTAAATCAAAAAGAAAATGAACTTCAGAAATGCTACTTTATAATACTCTTTACGTTCCAGATCTTAAAGAAAATCTTATTTCAATCAACAAGGTTACAAACAACGGAGGCCAAGTTATATTTGATGGTGAAGTTGCGATGATCTCAAACAAATTTGGAAAGGTACTTTTGAGTGCCAGGAAGAAGGATGGTCTTTATATCGTAAGCCCTTCATCACATGACACAGCGTTAGGAATTAAAGAACACAGTTCTGTGCAAGCCAACTCTATTTTCGAAACCTGGTATAATAGAATGGGACATTTAAATGGTGAATCCTTGAGGCAACTCCAACGTTAAGGTAACGTCACTGGGTTACCTAATTTTAGTTCAGTTGATCTTAAATGCACATCATGCATACGCGGAAAGCAGACTAGGCTGCCTTTTACTGAAAAGTTGGAAAAGTCAACCACGAAGTGCTTAGAACTTATACATTCGGACATATACGGACCAATGCGCACAGAATCCCTGAGTAAGTCACTTTATTTTATTATATTTGTTGACGATTATTCTCGAAAAAGGTTCGTGTATTTTATTCGCAAGAAAAGTGAACTTTTGGAAAAGTTCATTGAATTTAAAAATTAAACAAATTTAAAAATAAAAAGAATAAGGTCTGATAATGGCTGTGAATACACAAGTAGAGCTTTTTCCGAAATCTGCAAGGTTAATGGAATAAAACAAGAATTCACATCCGCTTATACTCCCCAGCAAAACGGAGTTGCAGAGCGTGCCAACAGAACGCTCGTTGACATGGCCCGTTGCCTGATGATTGAAGCCGATCTCTCAAAATTTTTATGGGCTGAGTTAGTAAACACGTCGTCGTATATACGAAACCGCTGTCCTACAAAACCAAACGGTTACAAGACCCCAGAGGAACTTTGGACTTCACTAATACCAAATGTGTCACATTTTTTACACAGCAGTAGGGAGTGGATTATTTTGAAACCTTTGCTCCTGTTGCCGAAATAAGCTCAATAAGACTTATACGCTATTGCTACTGAGGACACATATAAATGTGTCCACAGCTTTATGGAGACTTGGAAGAAACTATCTTCATGGAAATAAAAACAAGGTATGTAAGCTCAGAAAATATATTTACGGCTTAAAACAATCTGGTCACCAGTGGAATAAAAAATTGGATTCAATTTTAAACCAAGATGGTTTTAAAAATTCTAACTATGACAGATGCTTGTACTTTAAACGATATAAACAATTTGTTACTTTCATAGCTGCTTATGTAGATGATTTGATTGTAGCCACTAATGATAATTTAAACTATAATAAACTTAAATCGCATTTAATATCTAACTTCGATATTCGAGATTTAGGTGAACCACAGTCTACTGTTGGACTTGAAGTTGTACGAGACCGTGATAATGGAACCTTGTCAATAAGTCAACCAACTTATATACAAAATTTATTAAATAAATATAATCTTTTCAATTGCAAGCCTAATTCTTTACCAATGCCATCTAAAACTAAAATGGAGAAAGAACCCTCACAATATGTAGAATGTCAGACTATTCATAAACAATCATATCAGGAACTCGTCGGAAGCCTTACATTTTTCAACGTTTAGTCGCCCAGACATCGCTTGCAATGTTAACATGTTGTCTCAATTTAATCAAGATCCGAGAAAGCAACACTGGAATTTTGCAATATCAGTCCTTAGGTATTTAAAAGGGACAATTAATACAAAAAATCTTTATTCCAGAACGGCAAAACCAATTAGAGGTTATTCTGACTCCAACTGGGCAGAAGACATCAATGACCGCAAATCTCAGTCGGGAATAGTTTTTGTGTTTGCTGGAGCTCCCATTGACTGGGAATCAAGAAAACAAACAATTATAACAACATCAAGCGCTGAAGCCGAATATGTCACACTAACATCTGCTGCTTAAAAGGCAAAATATTTCAAACTTTTGCTAGTTGAACTCGGGATTCACCAGGAAGAAAAGTCCATCGAACTATACACTGATAGTCAAAGTGCACAGTTCATTGAAAACTACCAAGGAAAACGATCTAGAACAAAACACCTGCACATCAAATATCACTACGTCCGAGAAGCTATAGCAGAGAGTGCTATTCAACTCAAATATCTACAAACAGACTTAATGTTAGCTGATGCTCTGACCAAATGTACACCATTTCCAAAACATCGGTTTTGCTTCAAAAATCTTGGTTTATCATTTGAAAGTAAATTTTTTATTTTAATTTATTTTTGAATATTTAATCAATTTACTTTTCTTAACTTACAATTTTATACAATTTCGAACTTCATGATTATTTCTTATATTTTGATTTTTTCTTAATCCTTAAGTGTTGAGAGGGTGTGTTGAATAATATAAACAATTGTCAACACTTAAATCAGTCAACGCCCTCTTACAGATTATAAAATCAATTATCATATATTCACCTCAACATTTGCTGCATTTCCTGTAACATGTTTTTACTTTTCAACTTTAATATACTTCTTACTTGAACTTGACTCAGTGCGGTTGTTTTATTTAATCTCTAAACATCTTCATACATAACTCTGGTATTCTGCAAATCGGAAAGTCTATTTTCCAGATAGGATTCCAGAACATAATATATTTGTTTCGGAAAAACCTGTCTTAGTTTAAATCTTAAGCCGTCGTGCCAGACCTTATCGAAAGCTTGAGAAATATCAAGAAACGCGCTTGAACATATCTTTTTCCCCTCTAGGCATTTTTCAATTTCATTTGTTATTCTGTATACTTGATCAATTGTTGAATGGTTATTTCTAAAACCGAATTGGTGTTCGGGAATAAGCCGTTTCTCTTCTACAATTGGAAGTAGGCGCTTAAGTATTAATTTCTCTCGGATATGTACGTGGGATGTTAGGTCCCTCAACAGACAACGTACAGCCGAACAACTAGCGGAGGCCCTTGACTGCTGTAAGGCAGACTTAACCGCCATCAAAGAAATGCGATGGAACGGACTGGGCAAGAAATATGAAAAACTGTGATATCTACTATGGCAACTGCTATACACAACAAAAACAGCGCTTATTTGGATGTGGATTCGTCGTTGGAGGCAGCCTCCGGCAAGAGGTTTTGAGCTACAAATGTAAGAATGAGCGCCTAATGACAATCCGCATCAAGGCTAAATTTGCCAACATAAGCCTTATATGCGCGCATGCCCCCACAGAGGAAAAAGATGATGGCACCAAAGAAATGTTTTTTGAGCTCCTGGAAAAAACTTATGAGCAGTGCCCTATCTATGACATTAAAATTGTCCTAGGTGACTTTAACGCCGAGCTAGGGAGAGAAGATGTCTTTGGTGGTACACCACGACACCAACTCCGATAACGGAGTCACATGTCGCAAAGGGACATGGCGATCCCCTGATCAATCCACTGTCAACCAGATTGACGACATTGCGATTGATGCTAGGCACTACTCCGGTATGATGGATGTCCGAACTTTCCGAGGGGCAAACATTGACTCGGACCACTACCTCGTTGTAGCCAAGGTACGACTGAGGATATCCCGAACAACGCCAAGAAGAGGTAATACTGTGAGGAAGTTTAACGTCGGACGGCTGCAATCGCAAGAAATCTCTAGATCCTTTTCCGATCAAGTCTCAACTAACCTCCAAAGGAGTCCTTTATCGCCAGCATCAAGTATTGAGAACCAGTGGCAACATTGCCAAAATGATGCCATCAGGGAACCCGCGACTGAAGTGCTGGGTTTACACGGCCACCACAACGAAACCCCTGGTTTGATGATGAGTGTCGGAAAAAAAGGGAAAATGACAAGCGCGCGATTGAGGAAATGGAGAGCTGTTATTGCAGGAATGACGTTGAAAAGTTTTTCCAAAGGGTAAAAAGAAACTGTCAAATGTACAGAGCTCGAACTGAAGCTTGCAAAGATGGTCAAGGGAACATCTTAGTAGAATCGCAGTCGATGCTGAGAATATGAAAAAAACATTTCTGCAGACTGTATAACGGCGATGATGAAACGAATTTCGCTGTCAGGTAGAATGGTCCACTTTATCTGGGTGAAGTAGACCAACAATTCAGCCCACCACAGCTGGATGAAATAAAGCTAGCTATATCTAAGCTTAAGAGCAACAAAGCCGCCGGAGCCGATGGCCTAGCTGCCGAGCTCTCAAAGCTGCAGGCGATGACTTGGCTATAAGTATGCACCAACTCATAAGCAAGATATGTTTAGAAGAAAGCATGACCGATGAATGGAATCTCAGCATATTTTGCCCGATCCTTTAAAAAGGAGACCCCCTGAGCTGCACCAACTATAGGGGCATCAGTTTCCTCAACATCGCCTACAAGATCTTTTCTGCTGTATTGTGTGAACGCCTAAAGCCATTCGTCAACAACCTGATAGTTCCATATCAGTGCGGTTTTAGGCCAGGAAAGTCCACTATTGATCAAATATACACATTACGGCAGATCTTGGAAAAAACTCAAGAACTTCAAATCGATACCAACCACCTTTTCATGGAATTCAAAGTACGACAGCATTTATAGAGACGAGTTATATAGAGCAATGTGCAGTTTTAACATCCCTGCCAAACTCTTCCGCCTAAATGACGATGGAAAACGCACGCTGTTCCGTCAAGGTCGGTAAAGATCTCACCGACAACTTTGAAGTCAAAAAAGGATTTAGACAAGGCGATGCGCTGTCATGCGACTTTTTCAACATCATACTTGAAAGAATAGTGCAGAACTATCACACCAACACCAGAGGCACGATCTTTCAAAAGTCCGTCCAAATACTCGCATACGCTGACGATATTGACATAATCGGAAGAACGCAGCGTGATGTCAGTAGCGCTTTTGTGAGTATTGAGACGGAAGCGGCGAGGATGTTTTTAGCAGTCAATGAGGGCAAAACCAAATATATGCTGTCATCAAGAAGAGACACCCAACATCTATGTCTTGGACAAAACATTACCCTAGACAGCTATAACTTGGAGATAGATAGGGAGTTTGTCTACCTGGGCTCCGCTATTAACTCAGACAAAACCAGCGCTGAAATCAAACGAAGAATAACTCTTGCCAATCGCTGCTTGTTCGGGCTTAGAAGGCAATTGAGTAGCAAAGCCTTCTCTCGGGCAACTAAATTGTCCCTTTATAAGACCCTCATCATCCCAGTCCTGCTCTATGGTGCAGACGCGTGGAAGCTGTCAAAAGCGGATGAGGCTTTAGGCTGTTTCGAGAGAAAGATTCTCCGGGTGATTTTGGATCCCGTATGCATAAACGGAGAGTGGAGAAGAAGACACAATGAAGAACTGTACCGGCCGTACAGCGACACAGACCTAGCCAAAAGAGTAAAAATTCAACGTCTCAGATGGCTGGGTCATACAGAGCGGATGGATATCAATGCTCCGGGCCGCAAAATCTTCGAATCCACCCCAGAAGGACGCCGCAGTAGAAGAAGACCGAGACTCAGGTGGCGCACACAACTGGAAGAGGACCTCAACCGACTCCACGTGCGGAAGTGGAGGCAGCTAGCTAGGGACCGAGCTGGTTGGAGAAGCTTGTTGGTTGCGGCCCAGGTCCACCCAGACAGTAGTGCCACCTAAAGTAAATTAAGGTAATTTGCAAAATTGGTTTGCAATTTTGGAATCTATTAGACGCATTTATTCTGGACTCCGTTCTCTAAGATCTTCATCTAATATTTTGATTCCTGTTATGAAGAGACATTTTATAAAAACACTTATCCTACATTTTTTTCACCTTCAACTATTAATTTTATCATGTGCTTGATTCTGATTGTAAACAGAAAAGGCAAACTTGCTGCTACCTCTATGCTACCTCACAGTAACGTTGCCCTCCTGTACTTGAGAATGTAAATTTTTCCATGGGACAGATTTTTTTCCGCACTCGTAGCAACAGTTCTTAAAGATCTCTATATACACAAATCCGCTGGCCCGGATGGTACACCCGATTCTTCTGAAGAGGTGCTCTTCCACACTGGCAAAGCCACTGCGTAAGTTTTTTCCACCGCTCCTACTCTTCTGGAATCTTTCCTAGAATATGAAAAACAGCATGTGTCCAGAAAGTTTTTTTTTCTACGGCGAAAGATAAAAAAGTCTTCATAGACACCATAGGCCCGTACTTATGGTAGTGTGAGATTCTTACTCACTAAAGAAACACCTTCATTTGTTCATTCGACTCTAACTAAATTGTCTTATCAAGTAGTTTAATCATCATTTTCATTAATCACGTTTGGCAGGGAGCTCTCCATCGAGAAGACTTGCAATACCGTATAATCACACGGTTATGTCTTGCTACGGTTGGTCGAACGGTCTCGTTCTCCGAAGTCGGCGTACAAGATGGCCCGCTGTATGCTTCTATTACAGTGGCTTTGTAAACGTGTTTTAAACATAGTGGCAGATTTTTTAATTTCGACGTTAACAGTTTCCATACACAGGTCTCTGTGTAAATCGCTGTTTCGTATGTACCATGGAGCACCAACAATTGCTCTGAGGACTTTATTTTGAAATGTTTGCAGTGTTTGTATATGGCTTAGTTTGGCACAACCCCAAAGTTATATTCCGTAAGTTCACACAGGTTTTAGCACTTGCTTAGTGTGGAATATTTTCCAATTAGCCAGTTTAGTTCTCGTAACTTAATATCGAGTTCGTCTCTTTTCTTTTTAACGTGCGTCTTAGCTAAGCTTAGCATCAAGGGTCATGTCTAGATTCTTTGCTTTAGTAGCATACGGTATTTGAAAATATAGATGGGTAGATTGTTAACATTCTTGTAAGTAAAGTTACCATGTGTTGATTTGGACTCGTTTAGAACAATGCGCCATTTCTTCGTCCAATTTGTTATTTTGTCAAGAGTTTTCTGTAGCTTTTCGGATGCTCTTTCAATTGAGCTGGATGATGCAAATATGGCCGTATCATCAGCAAATGTTGCTATCGTGACGTCTTCTTCTTGAGGTATATCTCGAGTATAAAGAACGAACAACACCAGGCCAAGAACGCTTCCTTGTGGAACACCAGCATTTATTTCTTTAAATCCTGAACAGTCAGTACCTTGTTTCACTCGGAAAAGTCTATTTTCCAGATAGGATTCCAGAATATAATATATTTGTTTCGGAAAAACCTGTCTTAGTTTAAATCTTAAGCCGTCGTGCCAGACCTTATCGAAAGCTTGGGAAGCATCAAGAAATGCGCTTGAACATATTTTTTCCCCTCTAGGGATTTTTTCAATTTCATTTGTTATTCTGTATACTTTTTTTTTTTTTTTTTATAATTAACGCGCGCACATGGGACTACTTGTTTCCCTTTTACTGTAACACAGTGCGTGGGCATTAGGAAGATAGGGAGGGGAGAGATAGGAGGTGTCGATTAACATTGGTTTTGAATGCTTGCAAATTGAAATGGCAAGGGAAAATCTCGCCGGGTAAACCATTCCAAAGTCGTGTTGTACGGCTAAAAGTAGAATCTCTATATTTCACGGTACGTCCGAAATTGGGCTCAAGGGTGAACTGATGGGCATTCCTAGCAAGACGAGTATTACGGGCGAAATTTTTAAGGGGAGGAATGTAGCTAACTACCTCCAGTGAACCTTTTTTTATAAAAGAAACGATAAAATAAGGAAAGACATGAAACATTGCGTCAGTGTTCGAGAGGGGCAATTGTTTCAGCGGCAGTTCTATTTCCTATCAATCTTAACGCTCGATTTTGAACCGATTAGTTTTGGTAAGGTAAATGTTCTGTATAATTTTTTTTAATTAATTTTTAAATCATTTTCTTTTATAATTTGTTATTTGTATCTAAAGGTGTTGAGACAGGATTTGCATCTTCCATGTTAAAACCTTTTAATAACTCCATAATGTAATGCCGTTGACACATTGTGATGTCTCCATTTTCTTTTTGATCGAATTCAATACCCAAAAAATACTTCAGCTTTCCCATGTCCTTCATTTTGAATTTTTATTTTTATTCATTTTTAAATAATTCGATTTGATCGGTACTATTTGATCCTATAATTATATCGTCAACATATATTGCAACGATTGCTATATTAGATCTAAATACAAGGATCAGATATGAGGGGTTTCATTCCTATTTTTAATAGTTGTTCATTAAGCTTTAAGTACCACTGCCTGCCGGATTGTTTTAAACCATATATGACCTTATGTATACTGTTGAATTTTCAACAAAGGTATACATTAAAATGCTTTGTAAAATTCAACTAATATACATAATTTTAATTTGTAATTCAAGTAATTAAGTATAGCAAATTAATTTATAACCTCTTAGGCAGAAGGCCGAAATCGAAGTGAGGTTAATCATGAGGCAAAACAATGAGTAAAACAAAGACATAGATAATTCTACAGAGAAAAGAAATGTCATAATTTGTGAAGTAGCAAGAGTTGCCATAGTGCAATCGAGTTGCTAATGCTACATATACGACAAACCTTATTTTTTATTTATTTCTCGTTCGGAAAACATTTCAGGGATTTCCATATACAATGTCTTATCTATGTTCCCATTTAAATAAGCCGTGAAAACATCTAACTGGTGTAAAATAAGTCCCCATTCAGCAGCCAATGCTATTAAGAGACGAATGGAACACTGTCTAGCCACTGGAGCAAAGGTTTCTTTTAAATCTATGACAGGCCTCGCTGACAGCAACCTTTTGCAACTAACCGCGCCTTCCTTCTGCAAATTTCACCGTCAAAAACCCATTTTCCCCCGTTGGGCGATCTACAACAGTTGAGGTATTATTTGCCTTATGAGCCAAAAGTTCTTCATTCATAGCCTGTTTCCACTTCATAACGTTCAAATCTTTAAAAGCTTCACTAACAATCTGGGGATCTAAAGTTAACATGCAAGTAGCGTCAATGAAAACATCCGAATCATCTGAATCTTCACATTCATCCCTAGTGCTTTCTATTTGCTTCTCATTGATACTGTCTCCAAGTTATTGTTACTCCGTAGATGATTCTGATTATTTTCTTTTCTTTCAATTTGGTCGTTCATACTCCTAGTTTCCTCTTGTTTCTCAATGTTTTGATTTTCACCTCTATCTAAATATCTTTCAACTTCAGATTAACTAGTGCATGCTGTTTTAATTTCAGTTTTCTTATCTAAATTTTCGTTATCTTTCAACTCCTTTTTTATTTATTTCCAATTCAAAATTGCTATCATCTTCCAATTTATCTTTAACTATTTGAGGTTCAAAAACTATTTCTATTTTCTTTCCTTCTTCCAATTTATCTTTAACTATTTCAGGTTCAAATAAATGTTCTATTTCCTTAAGTTTTAAGTTCAAATTGCATGCATCATTATTAACAAATACAACATCTCGGCTTTTAATATTTTTTTCTAGTTTTGTAACACCATAACCTATAAGCTTTTGCATTTTCGCAAACAAATGTATATGGCTTTGACATTGCATCAAATTTACTTTATTTTTATTTTTAATTGAGGAATATGCTTTACTACCAAGTACCTGAAAATGGTTCACGCCAGGAACTTTTCTTGTCCAATGCTTGTGGGGTACTTCTCCGTTTAAACTGTTTAAGGAGCATCGGTTCCTCATATATTTTGCACAAGCGATGGCTTCAGCCCAAAATGATTGAGGTCATTGCGACTGCAGTAGCATACATCGTCCATTTTCCACAAGTGTCCTGTTCATTCTTTCGGAAACACCATTCTGTTGAGGCGTATAGTCCACAGTAAACTGATGCTTGATGCCTCCCTCCGAGAGAAATCCATTGAACTCCTTGCTGCAATATTCACCGCCATTGTCTGACCTCAACGCTTTGATTCTTCGCCCTGTAAGATTTTCTGCATGAGTTTTGAAATCTTAAAAAGCAGTGAAAACATCATTTTTATTTTTCAAAAAATATACTTTACACCACCTTGACGCATCATCTATGAAGGTAGCAAAGTAACTACATCCACCATTTGACTTTACCTTCATTGGCCCACAAATATCACTATGAACTAGCTCTAAAGGATTTCACCTTGTACCTCATTACGCTCAGGATTTTGAATCTTCATTCCAAAAACTCTTCAACTCAAACGAACCAAAAGGCTGTCAAGTGTCTATACACGAAGCTGCATTCAATGGAGATTTTTATTTTTTGGCTTATTTGCTTCTTCTCCAGTATTTTAAAATTTCCTTTTTTATTCATTTTTGTATCTTTTTAGATTAGATTAGATTAGATTATTTTTATTATATTCGTTAGAATTTATGTACAATTGGTCTTAAACTAACTTATAACTAAAATAAATCATGTCGGCTCAACAACAGGGGCCCGACTTACTTCAGCTGACTCTATACAATGCTATATTTTTACTTATATCATATTGTTGTTTGCATAGTCTTTTAATTGAAATTCTTAATTATAATTTACTGTCTTTGGTTTTAAAAAATTGGGGTTAGGATGCGGTGTTGCTTATCCTCTGTTGTGTCCGCTGCTGGTTCTCTCGTAGAACGGGGCTCCGTCATTGTTCATTATATCCTCGAATCGATCGTCTGTGATGGCTCGAATGTTGAGGTAGCGATGGCTGGGCTCTAGTTGTTGCTGGAGTAGTTGATGGATTTCCAAGTTGGGGTGGTCCTCCAAGCTCCTCAAAATATTTTTGGAGAGCTGTGTCATGAACTGATTTATTGGGATCACTTTGCTGTCTTCATATAGCTTTTTGTTTGGGACATATTTCCTTGTAATGGGGTTTTGGTGTAGGCCTGTACAGCTACGGAGTATCTTCCTTTCAAAAACTTCGATCTTCTTCATATATGTTGGTGATATGGTAAACCAAATAGGACAAGCGTACGTCAGAACTGGACGGATCAGCTGCTTATAGATGAGGAGTTTGGTATTAGTGTTTAGTCCGTTTCTTCTTCTAAGAAGCGGGTGGACCAGATGTAGGGAGAAGTTGGCTCTCTTAAGCATAAATGAAGCGTGCTTATTGAATTGGAAGCGGCTAGTGAAATTCACTTCAAGGTATTTTGCTGTTGTCTTTGTCCTTATCACTGTGTTGTCTGGTAGCTTGATACTGATATTATCACAGCGTAATGCGAAACGTCTTCGACCTATTGTTGCTGATGTTGGGGTTCTGAAGCAGATAAGCTCGTTCTTATCGCTATTTATCTTTAGTCCCCATTTAAGGTAGTAGTCCCACAAGTTTCTTATGTGACCTTCAACTCTCCTGGCTGCAATTTCTGGTGAAATGGATGTTGCATATGTTAATAAGGAGTCACCGGCATATAGCTTCGTTTTCGTCCCTGGGATGTTAGTAGGCTGGTCAGCTGTATAAAGGTTGAAAAGTATGGGGCCCAACCTGGAACCTTGTGGAACTCCAGCGCTGATCGTCTTTTCATTTTTGTATCTTTGACCAAATTTTCTATTACACTATGCCATATATATGAACCATGGAATTGCTGCCAGTGTCGTAAAATGCTTCTTTTGATAAGACTAAAACCTATATATTTATTTTATGAAAATGACTAACAACATTGTTAATAATATTCCTATGGCCAATAACAGCAGCAACAAATTGAGAGTTATGATTGATGTTTTGTTAAAAATTGACCTCATGCAACACTATCATTTCATATAATACATAATCAAATAATTCATTATACTATTACATTTACATTTAAATTCACATATTAATGCTATCTATCACACAGAGTGAAGTAAGTGTGCAGCGTGCTCCAGCAACAGTGAAGTCCCATTTGCCAAAGCTCAAGTTGAAAACATTTTCCGGGGACCACCAAGAGTGGTTACCCTTTTGGGAAAACATCCGTTCAAACAATCATGAAAATAATTCCCTCTCTGGAGCCGAAAAATTTAATTATCTGCAGATGGTTTTAATAGGTAATGCGGCAAAATCGATTTCAGGCTTTACACCTTCAGATGCTTGCTACGACGGAGCTATATCCCTATTACAAAAAGAGTATGGTGACAAAGAAAAGCTCATCGATAAATTAATGCAGGAACTCATGGCACTCCCAACAGTTCAACACAAATTCGATGCTGTAGCTCTACGACAGCTACATAACACAGTTATAGCGTTCGCTCACGTCATTAGGAGTACCGTCATCACATTATTATATAATACTTAAAACAATTTTATTGAAATGTATGCCAAGTGAACTGCGCATAGATTACCACCGTTTACATAAAAAGAAACAGTAAAACCAGAAGATAACGAATCAACATCATCAGATGGCGTTTCTACTCTCTCTTTTGACGGAGATAAACAGGTAAAAAACATATTACGGTTCTTGAAAGAAGTAGTTGAGCCGCTGTTGGAAAAGCAACTAGATCTAATACGAAAAACACCAATCCACAACAATCAACTGCAGCTGGCCTTCTCACTCCTTCGTCTTCGAGCATAACTTCTTGTTTTTTCTGAAAATCACTTGAACATACCACGAGAGAATGCAAATGTTCACGCACAATTGAGGAGAAAAAACAGATGTTAAAAAGGGACGGCAGATGTTTTCGTTGTACATATAGAGGCCACTCAGCAAAATTCTGCCATGCCAAAACGTTATTTTGTAAGATTTGCAAATGTAGGCATGCAACTTCTTTATGTGAAACAAATACAAAAATAGTAGTAAACCTTGTCAGCGAAAATCATTTACCTATGACCGATACAGTTGAAAACAGTTCCGCAATTAAAACAACAGTAAACTTATGTGTCCCGAATATAAAAAATCCAATTGAAACAAAAGTGTATTTGCAAACGGCTCGAGTGTTATTGTCTTCGCTCACTGAATTAACAAATCCTCTGTTTGTACGTATAATTATTGACGGTGGAAGTCAGCGAACCTTTATTCGAGAAGTAGTAGCAACGAAACTAAAACTTCCATCGGCTGGAGTCGTAAAGCTGTCAGTTATTCCCTTCGGCAACGCGGTGATGTCCAGACAACAAGAACTTCAAAAGGTGAAGGTTTGCGTCCGAAGTCAGTATTGTTGTCGGTCTATCGAATTAGTTGCTTTAGTTGTACCAGAAATCTGCCTCGATGTTCTGTCTAAGCCTGAAGGTTATATTCCCCAGTTGTGCGGATTCACATTGGCTGATGTGAACGCAAACGGATATACACAAGAGCAAGGGCTAAGTATTCTTGTCGGTGCTGACTATTTTTGGCAAGTTGTGACAGGGAAATATAAGAGGTTTGACAGCGGTGCATACTATATTCGGTTGGACTATTCAGGGTCCAAGTAATAATGGTGAAATTTCATTTTCTAACGAAAACATTTATGCTCTTTGCAGTTCATCTGTGGAAAATATGTGGAACCTTGAATGTGTAGGAATAAGAAAACACAAAACCGAAATGAGATCTTTCACGAACGAACTCCAAGAAAAATGTATTCGTAAAACAGAGGGGAGGTATGAAGCATCTCTTCCTTGGAAAAGCTTAGACGTTCAACTTGGCTCAAATAAAGAAACGGCTCTGGCCCTTTTGCATTCGCTCGTCAAAAGGTTATCAAGAGTTCCAACGAAACTTGAAGAATACAATAAAACGATGCGAGATTTCATTTCAGCAGGATTCGCTGAGACAGTTGCACGTGACCAGTCAGAAGCTAGTACTAACCAGTATTATATGCCACATCACCCTATTTACCGTCCTGAAAAATCGACAACGAAAATCCGAATTGTTTTCAACGCATCGTCGCTAGCGAATGGTAATATTTCTCTAAATGATTGTTTATTAACCGGTTCAAATTTACTTCCAGATCTGCTCCTCGTCCTATTGCGTTTTATAATAGGAAAAATAGAGTTGGTAGCCGACATAGAAAAGGCTTTTCTCCAAATCATTTTGCTAGAAGACTATCGTGACAGTCACCGGTTTATTTGGTTTGCTCATAAGCCAACTTCCATCAAAGCTTTACCAGACCTTCGTAAGTTTCGTATGACTCGAGTCACTTTCGGCGTTACTTCGAGTCCCTTTTTATTAGCGGCCACTATCGACTTACATATTACTTCAAAGAGAGCAGAATTTCCTGGAATGTGTGAGACGTTAAAGCAGTGTTTTTACGTGGATGACCTGGCAACTAGTCTGATTACCATACAACAGGCATAAACATTTTATAAAGAAGCAAATGAAATTATGAGTAGTGCTCATATGAATCTTAGGAAATGGGCCACAAATGATGAGAAACTCTGGAGGCACTTACGAATTACAGGCTGCCATGGTCATCATATGATCCTAGGTGTCAGATGGAACGTGTATAATGATGAGCTTTCAATTAACGTAAACCCTAAGCAATTCTTCTATGCAATTAGCTAAGTCAAGAAAGGTGAATCTATCTCTTGTTGCAAACGCAACAAACAAACTTGAATGAAGCGACTAAACGTACTTTTTTGAAGGTGATAGCTAGTATTTATGATCCTTCGGATACCTTGTACCTGTGGTAATGAGGCTCAAAATTCTTTTTCAAACATTGGGGCGTAATAAATCGGATTGGGATCAACCCTTAGAGTCTGAAACTGCGAAGGAGTGGAGAGCTAGCACAAAGAATCTTGGTGAGATAGGAGAATTGCCTTTAAACCGATGGCTTGGAACAACACATTCAAAAACGGCAGATGTTCATATTTTCGCAGATGCGAGTTTAAAAGCATATGGAGCTGTGGCATTTTTGCGACTAGAATATCTCAACACTGGAATAAAGATAAACTTTATTTGTGCAAAGGGACGTTATGCTCCCCTAAAAGAAAGCAAAACGGATGAGCTTACCAAAATTGGAATTGACTGCAGCGTTGATCGCGGCCAGGTTGTGTGCATGTTTTCGAAAAGCAAATCTTCCGTTTGAACGTTACTATCTGTGGACGGACTCTCTTATAACTCTTAACTGGATTCAAGGTGATGCCAGACGATGGAAGCCGTATGTTTTTAATCGTGTTAGCGAAATACAGCATCTTACTAATGTCAAGAATTGGAGACACTGCGCTGGAAACGAAAATCCCGCAGATCTTTTAACGAGGCATATCGTTTGACAAATTGACTACTTCGAAATTGTGGAATGAGGGTCCAGACTGGTTAGAACGGAGCATGAACGAATGGCTCACCGAATCAAATTCAAATATTAAAACGATTTCGGTGTTGATGGCGCTGGAGGAAACAATTGTCGCTGTTTATTACAAGCAGAACGAGCTTCTTCTCTATCAAAATATAAGTAGCTGGTATCGACTACCCCGAATAACAGCGTTTTGCTTCAGATCGGTTGATACAATGTCTAAAAGGACAAATCGTTTACAAAATTTCTAAGTGGATCCGACTTTTTTTTTTTTTTTTTTTTTATAATTTACACGCGCGAAAGGGGTTTGTGTGTACCCTTAAAATGTTTAAACACCGCACGAGCATTAGGGGAGAGATAAAAGAGGAGATACCGATGCACATTAGTTTTAAAGTTCTGCATATCAAAATGGGAGGGAAAAACAGAGCCTGGCAAAGCATTCCACATTCGTGTGGTATGACTAAAGAAAGAATCTCTATACTTAACAGTACGTCCGAAATTAGGCTCAAGGGTAAACTGATAGGCATTCCTAGCAGTTCGAGTATTACGGTTGAATCGTTTCAGGGGAGGAATGCAGCTGGCTATTTCGCTAGAGCATTGTTTGTAAAAATAACGATAAAAGTAACGAAAGGCACGAAACATTTCGGCGGTGCTCAAGAGATGTAAACGTTTCTGTTATTGTTCGGTCGCCTATCATTTTCAAAGCTCTTTTTTTAATTCTATCTAGAAAACTCAAGTGGGTTATAGGAGCACCTGCCCAAATATGGGAATTATACTCGAGTTTCGGTCGAATATATGCTTTATATATTGTAGCCAGATCAGACGGGGTAAAGAATTTCTTGCATCTTCAATGAAACCTAAACACCTCGCAGCATTCTTTGCGATGTCAAATATGTGGTCATTCCACAGAACTTGGTCTGTAATGCACATACCGAGAACTAGAGGTGTTCTGTTTCTTCAATGCAAGTGCCGCTCATGGATAGTTTGTTTTGCTTTAACGACAAAAGACAACATTAAGTTTTAGAAGCAATAAATTCTACGCGATTTCTTATTCCCCATTGTACAATGCTGTCAAGATCAGAATTTAATGAACTTATCATACGCTGCCGTTGCAGTTCAACATCCGAAGAACATGGATGTGAATCTGGAAACGAATATGAAAAGCTGAGAGTACTGTCGTCCGCAAAACAATTGATTGGATTAGTTGTTTCAGATAATAAGTCATTGATAAATATAAGGAAAAGAGTCGGAGACAAAACAGAGCCCTGGGGCACACCAGCATTTATTTTGTGAATATCAGATTTGAAACCGTCTAATACAACTTGAATTGAGCGGTTCGAAAGGTAGTTACTAATCCAACGAAGAAGAGATTCATCGAGTCCAAAAAAGGGCTTGATGCCAAACTCTATCAAATGCCTTAGAAATATCAAGTGCAATAATTTTGCTTTTCCCAAAACGATGGAGAGATTGGTTCCACTTTTCGGTGAGATATACCATCAAATCACCAGTGGACCTGTTGCTACGAAAGCCGTACTGCCGGCCATTAAGAAGCTTTCGTTCTTCGAGATATTTCTTAAGCTGAAAATTAATCAGCGTTTCCATGACCTTAGAAAAAAGGGACGTTAGTGCGATTGGTCGGTAGTTTGAGGGTGCAGAAGATTCGCCTTTTTTGGGGATAGGCTGGACAAATGCTGTTTTCAATGCACTCGGAAAGAGTCCAGAGGAATAGGACCGATGGAAGAGCTTACGCAAAGGTTTTGCCAGCGTTGAAGAACACCTCTTCAGAACAATAGCGGGGATACAATCCGGCCCAGCGGATTTATTTATGTTGAGATCTTTCAATACTCTTGCGACTGAACGAGTGCGAAAGAAGATTGGTCCCATAAAATCATTTACGCTCTCGAGTACAGGAGGAGTTCTGACACCTGCGGCCAGTGTTGAGTTTGACGCGAATTGGGCAGCAAGCAGATCTGTTTTTTCTTGAGAACTGACAGCAGGAGTATCGTTGAAGACGAGCGTAGGAACTGACGATGACGAAGAATTCTTTACTGTTTTTATAAATGACTAAAATTTTTTACTGCCTTTG
This sequence comes from Platycheirus rosarum, assembly GCA_963971375.1. NCBI lineage: Eukaryota > Metazoa > Arthropoda > Insecta > Diptera > Syrphidae > Platycheirus > Platycheirus rosarum. The sequence goes on from OZ020510.1 coordinate 71,292,517, forward strand.
GGACATTGCAGTATTTTTTGCCGAATTTTTTGCTCATGTAAAAATTTGGTTTTTCGAATATGAACATTGCAGGCCTTTCTAGCTTGCTGAAACTTTTTCCGGTTTTCCTCAGTGATGTTGGCTTTGTAACGACGGAAACTTACATTTCTTAACCTGATAGCCTCTCCACAGCTCGAATCAAACCATGAGTTTTCCTTAGGTTTGATACTCTTCGACCTGTTTGGGATAAAATTTCTCATTCCTAAAAGAATTAAATTTGTAACCATGTCTGCGCTGGAATCAATGTCACTATCGAGGAAGCATAGTGACCAGTTAAAGGTCCTGAAATAGTTATTGAGGCCGTCCCAGGTGGCTTTCTCGTATTGCCAAACGGTTCTCCTTGGGTTTTTTTCAGGAATTCGGGTTGGCTCATCAACGAGCTGAGTAAGATGGTTTAACTCAGCGAAAATCTCAACATACCTTCCTTCGGGTGTTGTCTGGCCAGAAAAGCGAAGCCAACTGGAATTGTGTACATTGAAATCGCCCGTAATAACGATTTCAGTGTGAGGGTAACGGGAAACAATTCCTTGAATGGAGTCAGACAAAGCATCAAATTCGTTAGAAGTTGAAACTCTGTCTAAATTAGGATTCTATAAAGAAAACATATATGAATGATGCGCTTATTAATCGTTAATTTTAACCACATGAAATTGAATTCCGTGTTTACACACAGACCGAATTGTGGTTGAAGTTGATATGCAACATCATTCCTTATGTAAACGGCTAGGCCATGTTTGGCAAAGAATAAAGGCACAAGTGAATACCCATGGAAGGAAAATTCCGAATGATCGGTATTTTCCCCAACTTGTGTTTCACTAAGTGCCAATACAGCTGGTCTGTTTATCACAGAGTGGACATAGGAGCATAGAAATTTTTCCTAAGTCCACGAATGTTTGCATAGTCGACTAAGAAATCACCTACCATTCTAAAACACAGAACTAAAAAAAACTAAGACGGACAATTACCTATAATCAATACTCCACTAAATCCCAATTTGGGCTTCTCAATACAAATTATTAACAGTGTTATACCTTGACAATAAAATGTATTTGATCCGCCCCTAGTCATTTAAGGAGCATTAATTAATCTATCCGATAACGATTAGACTTGTTCATTCGGATTTACCGCAATGTTCAAGTAAAATCGTCTGTGAGTGAGATAAGGAAAGGAAAAGTTGCAAGGAATGCTTACTGCGAGTATTTTTTTCGTTGGTGGGTATTCTTTTCTTATTTGCGTGATGCCTTGATGTTGTAGCATCAAATAAATTTTCACAACACGGGCACTAAATGTTGTCGGTTCGCGCCCGAGATTGATATATATTTTTTTTTCTTTTCTTTTTTTTAAAAAGAACGCACAGTCAGCAGCACTCCGCTTCACTTTCTCACCGTGCACCCGTGTGGTGACTTCGACGGGCAGATCGACACTCAACCTGTATAGAGCTGAGCGTTATTGGTTGAAATATTTTCACAATAATTTTTTTATTAATGAGATTTTATCTTTACAGGCTGGTAAGCCCATACCAAGGGCATCAAGCCTATTGAATCTCAATCCATTTTTAGACGATAAAGGCTTGCTGCTTGTTGGCAGTAGGCTGTGGCAGTTAAACGAATTCCAAGATGTCATCAATCCGATAATATTTCCAAAGACGTCTTACTTTAATAGGTTGGTGATCAGATATTTTCATGAAAAGGCGCTTCATGGAGGAGTAACTGCTGTTTTAGTTTTATTGCGTCAGAGATTTTGGTTGCCCAGCGCCCGCCAACTTATGGTTGTACTGTTTGTATAAAACAAAAAGGTAAGGCTGAACCACAACCTTTTTCACCTCTACCAAAGGAATTAATACTCGCTTCAAGAGAGAACGTTGGGGTAGATTTTGCAGGTCTCCTGTACACAAAATCCGTTCAGGCTGAAGTCAACAATAATAAAGTCTATATTATGCTCTTTACGTGTTCAGTGTTCCGTGCCGTTCATCACTAATTGGTTCCAAATCTCACAACCGAAAGCTGCCTGTTAACGATTCAGCGTAGAACGAGCACCCTGGTGGGATTGTTTCTGGGAGCGCTTGGTGAAGAGTGTCAAAAACATCCTAAAGGTAACCATTTGGAGATCGAAAATAGACAGCGAACCACTTCAAACATTGCTAACAGAGGCCGAAAGAATGATAAACATGAGACAACTGACATACGTAAGTGATGATCGGATGGATTTGACTCCGCTAACACCAGAGAGTTTTCTTATCAGTTATTCTAAGATAACTGATATTGAGAACGATTCATCAACAAAACAAATCAATGCAACAGACCTTCGAGAAAGATGGAGGTCGAGAGTTCAGAACATTGCCTTTCTATGGAAAAGATGGAAGACTGAGTATCTTCACCTTCTGCTTTCGGCGCATCATACTAAACAATGTTTTTCAAAAGCAATTCAAACTGGTGATGTTGTTTTGGCTTATGAAATACATTGGAGAGTAGCTGTAGTGGAATGCTTCTACCCGGGACGAGATGGAAAAGTGAGAGCGTGCGAAATACGTTTTTCTGACGGCAAAAGAATACGACGTGCTATACAATTGTTATATCCCTTGAAAATACCGCAGCTGGCCCTCCCAGAGGATGTTAAAAATTGACCTCATGCAACACTATCATTTCATATAATACATAATCAAATAATTCATTATACTATTACATTTAAATTCACATATATTAATGCTATCTCTATCGCTCTTTATTTTCTCATTATAGACATGTAAATGTTTGTACATAATAATGTATACATGGTTATTACTCTTCTTATAGTTAGTTGTCGCTACTTCTTTGAATCGAACTGTTTAACTTTCAATTATAATAAATAAAACTTGAATTATAAAAGAATTGTGTTCTCCCTTGGGTAAATTTCAAAAGGTTTTGAGCAACCAATGTGGTGGTCATATAAATGCTCAAAGGTTACATGCCAAAATAGATGAATTCAGGGACGTGTTTATTGGGTCTAATATCGATGTAATATGTGTATCTGAAACTTGGTTTCAGCCTGAAATTCATGACGTAGTGTATTGTTTATCTGGATACAAATTGTTGCGCTCTGATAGGTCAAACCGCGTAGGTGGAGGTACAGGAATATACATCCGTGACTGCATACATTTTAAATTTGGAGTAGTTTACGTCCCAATAAATATGTGAACCTTACAAACCTTTACTCAGAATTAGAACATTCTACATACCTATATTCTGAAGTTATTCTGTATGGTGATAAACAACTTAAAAAAGACATTTTGCAAACCTTTCTAAACAAACTCAAAACTTTAAGTTTGTCTCCAGTTAATACTAATACCCCTACACATTACGAATTCCTCTATTCACAACTTGAGGCTCCTGCTTTTTCGAAGCATGATTTGAATTTTGCAAATTTTAAAATCACCCCGCGAGAAAAACAATCTGAATTTAAGTACAGGGATTTAAGAGCAATCAATTTAATAGGATTAGAGAATGATATAACACATATAAGCTGGAAAATAATATATACATTTTCTTCACCTGAAGACCAAGTATCATTCCTGACAAGTTCAATAAGTCAAATTTTCAATACACGTACCGCTTAAAACCAAACTTACACGGAGTGACAACAAATCTTGGTTTTCGGCAGATATTTTAAATTATATTGACCAAAGAGATTAAGCCTATAAGCGTTGGAAACTGTTTTGTCTTCCTGAAATATACTTTATTTTTCGTTTTTTAAGAAATATCGTCAGTAAAAAATCAGGGATGCCAAAAGCAGACTCTACTCCCAACCTCCCAACGCTTTAACAAAAACTTACCATAAAAAAAATTTGTAAAAAAAATATCGGTGAGCATGGAGTTGGATCCCAAAAAGAATGTTGTTTCACTGATATATGTCCGGACCATTTGAATGAAGAATTTGCGAAAATTCAAAATGTTCCATTAGGTGAAATGGAGTTGGATCCCAAAAAGAATGTTGTTTCACTGATATATGTCCGGACCATTTGAATGAAGAATTTGCGAAGATTCAAAATGTTCCATTAAATGAAACCGATTGGGTGGTTGACCCCGAAAATGAACAATTTCAATGTGGATGGGTTAAGCACATATCAGGTTTTTGACCTAGGACATACACTGATGAAAAAAAACGAAGCCTATCGGGTTGTTGACCCCGACAGTGCAAATTACTTTCAATTTCAAAAGGTAGATGATGCTGATGTCTTTATTGCAATATTGAAAATAAAATCTTGCGCCATGGGATTTGACGAAATACATTCACTTTTCATAAAAATGATTCTACCTTCCCTTACGCATATATTTAACACTATCATAATGACATCACATTTTCCATCCCTTTGGAAAGTAGCGAAAGTAATACAAATTTAAAAAAAAACAGAGCAGACCAATATCAATTTTACCCTTTTTATCAAAAGTATTAAAAAAAATCCTGCGCAACCAAATCTCATCTTTCTTAAACGTCAATAAGCTTTTGATCATGCAACAATCAAGTTTAAGAACAAACCAAAGGTGCATATCAGCAATTATTAAAGTTTCAGACGATATAAGAACGGCAATGGATAGTGATCTGGTGTCGTTTCTTGTGCTCTTGGATTTCTCAAAAGCCTTACATACAGTCAACCATAGATTGCTCATATCAAAGCTAAAAGAACAGTTTATGTTTTCGAACACAGCAGCAGATATGATTTTTTCATATCTCAGTGGGAGAAGTCAAGCTGTAGTTATGGGTGAAAAAATATCACGTCCATTAAATCTCTTTGGGTGCTGTATGAATAGGGTAGGCACTGAAAGGCATCAAACTGGTGATGCACAGTCGCTGCAACTATATCGTACACATCAATTGTGCTTATTTTACCTCCCCGCGGTAACCACCGGGTACTGGTCTGTCCATCCGGACATTCCTGCTAAACTTATAAGCGCGAGTGTTGCAACACTATAATGCTCTGCTTTAATGACTGTTCTGATCGATTCGCAGAAGTCTTGCACGAGCCCCTCAGAAAGAGGACGTACGGCGGATGAGCCCAACCAATTGGACCAACGGTGGCGTCAACAGTCAACGAAGCAGACGCCCTAATGAGCTACTTCAACGTATTTGGAGATAAGGTCATTGGGACAATTCAATGCAAGTCAGGGCATTGAAATAGAGATGGTGGCGGATGAACCCTTAATGGGCCAACGGCAGCGCTCACATCCCCGAAGTGGGTTACTGACTCCGGATTCTCCGGTTCCTTTTGTCCAAGGAATCCAACAAAGGACCTGGCCCTCCAGGTTGGGGGTTGTGCGTGGGGTTAACAACCCTGCCACGGAAAAAAGAAAAAGTTGCGAAGCGACCAATAGCCTCGGAAAAGGACGGATTTACTGTTGACGACCCGGAAAAACGAATCAAGGACAACGACCTTCGGATCTGCACGTGGAATGTTAGAACTCTTAACAGATCACGTGCATCCAAACAACTAGCGGAGGCCCTAGACTGCTACAGAGCAGGAATTACTGCCATCCAGGAAGTGCGATGGAATGGGCCGGGCAAAAGGAGGATGAAAAACTGTGACGTGTACTACGGTGATTGTCCAAGAAGACCACAGCGTTTATTTGGGTGCGGATTCGTCATAAGCGGTAGACTTAGGCAAGAAGTCTTGGGCTTTCGACACGTAAGTGAGCGACTTGTGACAATCTGTATCAAGGCTAAATTCGCCAACATTAGCCTAATATGCGCTCATGCCCCCACAGAGGACAAAGATGACGCCACCAAGGATGACTTCTATGAGCTCCTCGACAAAACATATGAGCAATGCCCTAAATACGACGTAAAGATCGTACTAGGCGACTTTAATGCCAAAATAGGTAAAATCTTTGGTAGGACTGTCGGAAAACATAGCCTACACGACACAACGTCTGAAAACGGACTTAGGCTAATTGACTTCGCAGCGGCACATAACGTCACCATTGCAAGCACACGGTTTCCTCATCTCGATATACACAAAGGGACTTGGCGACACCCAGATCAAAGAACCGTCAATCAGATTGATCACGTTGCGATCGATGCAAGACACGCCTCCAGTATCTTGGATGTTCGCACCTTCCGAGCAGCTAACATCGACTCGGATCACTACCTTGTTGCAGCAAAGGTAAGAATGCGAATAACCCGAACTCCACAACAACGGAGTAATACTGTGAGGAAGTATGACGTCGGAAAGCTGCAATCGCAAGAAACCGCCAGAACCTATGCCGATCGAATATCCCGTAACCTCTCAAGAAATCCAGTACCGCCAGCATCAAGTGCCGAAGATCAGTGGCAACACTGCCAACAAGCCATCAGAGATGCCGCAAGTGATGTGCTAGGTTTCACCAGACCACCACCACGAAACCTCTGGTTTGATGACGAATGCAGGCAGGCCCATGCAGCCAAACAAGAGGCATATAAAGCGACGCTGCAAAGAAAGACGAGAGCTGCTCGCGAGCTTTACGAGCAGAAAAGACGGGAAGAACACCGGCTTCTCCAAAAGAAAAAGAGAGAGCATGAGAAGCGCGCGATCGAAGATATTGAGAGATGCTACTCCAGGAACAACGTGCGGAAGTTTTACCAACAGGTAAAAAGAACATGCCAAGGAAAAAAATCCCGCACAGAAGCCTGTAGAGATAGGAATGGAAACCTCGTAGTAGAGTCACAGTCGGTGCTGAGTACATGGAAGGACCATTTCTGCAGACTGTTAAACGGCGATGAAGGCCAAAATCCCGCTGTCAGGCAGAATGAACCATTCAACATGGATGATGACAGACAAAACTTCCGTCCACCTGACCAAAATGAAGTAAGGATAGCAATATCTAAACTCAAAAACAACAAAGCTGCTGGACCCGACGGATTACCCGCCGAACTTTTTAAAGCGGCCGGAGATGACCTGGTGGAGTGCATACACCAACTCATCTCTAAAGTTTGGTCAGAAGAAAGTATGCCTGATGAATGGAACCTCAGCATCGTTTGCCCGATTCACAAGAAAGGAGACCCTCTAAACTGCGCCAACTATAGAGGAATAAGTCTCCTGAATATCGCCTACAAGATCCTCTCTGCCGTACTATGTGAACGCCTGAAACCTTTCGTCAGCAACCTGATTGGCCCCTATCAGTGTGGTTTCAGACCAGGAAAGTCCACAATCGATCAAATGTTCACGCTACGGCAGATCCTGGAAACCACCCAAGAATTCCAAATCGATACCCACCACCTCTTTATCGATTTTAAGGCCGCGTACGATAGCATTTATAGAGACGAGCTATACAGAGCCATGTCAGGTTTTGGCATTCCCACAAAACTCGTCCGACTGTGCAGGATGACGATGGAGAACTCTCGCTGCTCCGTCAAGGTTGGTTCTGACCTCACAGAAGCTTTTGACGTCAAAAAAGGATTCCGACAAGGTGATGCGCTATCGTGCGATTTCTTCAACTTAATACTTGAAAAAATTATAAGAAACTCGCAAGTCAATTGTAGTGGGACAATTTTTTTCAAGTCTGTGCAATTGCTAGCATACGCTGACGACATAGACATCATTGGCAGAACTCGGCGAGCTGTCACTGGAACGTTTGCTAGCATTGAAGCTGAAGCGGCTAAGATGGGACTAGCAGTCAATGAGGCCAAAACGAAGTACCTGCTGTCCACAAAAAGGGACACACAACACCGGCGGATTGGACAAAACATCACAATAGACAGGTACAACTTTGAGGTAGTTAGGGACTTTGTGTACCTCGGATCCGCTATAACATCTGACAACAACATCTCGTCAGAAATAAAGCGAAGAATTACTCTTGCCAATCGCTGTTTCTATGGGCTAGGAAGGCAATTGAGTAGCAAAGCCCTCTCTCGAAAGACAAAGGAGACTCTTTATAAGACCCTAATCATCCCAGTCCTGCTCTATGGCGCCGAGGCATGGACTCTATCTAAAGCGGATGAAGATATCCTTAGTCGTTTCGAGCGTAAGATTCTTCGGAAGATTTTTGGCCCTATCTGCGTTAACGGGCTTTGGAGGAGAAGGTTCAACCAAGAACTATACGAGCTGTACAGCGACATTGACCTGGTCAAAAAAATACGCATATCACGTTTAAGATGGCTAGGTCATGTAGAGCGAATGGACAACAATGCTCCGGCTCGTGGGATCTTCGATTCCATCCCAGAGGGTAGACGCAGTCAAGGAAGACCTCGCCTTAGGTGGCGCGCTCAAGTGGAGGACGACCTCAACCAACTTGGAGTGCAAAACTGGAGGCAGCTAGCCAAAGACCGAGTTGGCTGGAGAGGCATGTTGGTTGAGGCCCAGGTTCGTCCCGAACTGTAGCGCCACCTAAGTAAGTAAGTAAGTAAATCTCTTAACAGGAGTTCCACAGGGGTCAGATCTTGGTCCCCTGCTATTCTCAATTTTTATAAATGGTCTCCCGTTACAAGTGAATTACTCCTCTTTAGATTTATATGCTGATGATGCTCAAGTTCATCTAAGCTGCAGGCTTGGTATGATTTATGATGGGGCTGAAAAGTTAAACGGTGATCTAAGTAGTATTCTAAACTGGTCTGAGAAAAATAAACTGCATCTTAACCCAAAAAAATCGAAAGCTTAGTCGTATACAGAAATAAACTTGATTGCGGTTATTTTCCCGAATTGTATTTTGCTAATCAACAACTGGAGTATGTCGAGAAAGCTAAAAATCTGGGTATTCTGTTTAATCTTACTTGGGATGATCATATCAAAAGGTTATCGGAAAAGTCTGTAATGCATATACCGAGAACTAGAGGTGTTCTGTTTCTTCAATGCAAGTGCCGCTCATGGATAGTTTGTTTTGCTTTAACGACAAAAGACAACATTAAGTTTTAGAAGCATTAAATTCTGTCAAGATCAGAATTTAATGAACTTATCATACGCTGCCGTTGCAGTTCAACATCCGAAGAACATGGATGTGAATCTGGAAACGAATATGAAAAGCTGAGAGTACTGTCGTCCGCAAAACAATTGATTGGATTAGTTGTTTCAGATAATAAGTCATTGATAAATATAAGGAAAAGAGTCGGAGACAAAACAGAGCCCTGGGGCACATAAGCATTTATTTTGTGAATATCAGATTTGAAACCGTCTAATACAACTTGAATTGAGCGGTTCGAAAGGTAGTTACTAATCCAACGAAGAAGAGATTCATCGAGTCCAAATGCAGGCATTTTCGATAAAAGGGCTTGATGCCAAACTCTATCAAATGCCTTAGAAATATCAAGTGCAATAATTTTGCTTTTCCCAAAACGATGGAGAGATTGGTTCCACTTTTCGGTGAGATATACCATCAAATCACCAGTGGACCTGTTGCTACGAAAGCTGTACTGCCGGCCAGAGGAATAGGACCGATGGAAGAGCTTACGCAAAGGTTTTGCCAGCGTTGAAGAACAGCTCTTCAGAACAATAGCGGGGATACAATCCGGGCCAGCGGATTTATTTATGTTGAGATCTTTCAATACTCTTGCGACTGAACGAGTGCGAAAGAAGATTGGTCCCATAAAATCATTTACGCTCTCGAGTACAGGAGGAGTTCTGACACCTGCGGCCAGTGTTGAGTTTGACGCGAATTGGGCAGCAAGCAGATCTGCTTTTTCTTGAGAACTGACAGCAGGAGTATCGTTGAAGACGAGCGTAGGAACTGACGATGACGAAGAATTCTTTACTGTTTTTATAAATGACTAAAAATTTTTACTGCCTTTGGGACATTGCAGTATTTTTTGCCGAATTTTTTGCTCATGTAAAAATTTGGTTTTTCGAATATGAACATTGCAGTCCTTTCTAGCTTGCTGAAACTTTTTCCGGTTTTCCTCAGTGATGTTGGCTTTGTAACGACGGAAACTTACATTTCTTAACCTGATAGCCTCTCCACAGCTCGAATCAAACCATGAGTTTTCCTTAGGTTTGATACTCTTCGACCTGTTTGGGATAAAATTTCTCATTCCTAAAAGAATTAAATTTGTAACCATGTCTGCGCTGGAATCAATGTCACTATCGAGGAAGCATAGTGACCAGTTAAAGGTCCTGAAATAGTTATTGAGACCGTCCCAGGTGGCTTTCTCGTATTGCCAAACGGTTCTCCTTGGGTTTTTTTCAGGAATTCGGGTTGGCTCATCAACGAGCTGAGTAAGATGGTTTAACTCAGCGAAAATCTCAACATACCTTCCTTCGGGTGTTGTCTGGCCAGAAAAGCGAAGCCAACTGGAATTGTGTACATTGAAATCGCCCGTAATAACGATTTCAGTGTGAGGGTAACGGGAAACAATTCCTTGAATGGAGTCAGACAAAGCATCAAATTCGTTAGAAGTTGAAACTTTGTCTAAATTAGGATTCTATAAAGAAAACATATATGAATGATGCGCTTATTAATCGTTAATTTTAACCACATGAAATTGAATTCCGTGTTTACACACAGACCGAATTGTGGTTGAAGTTGATATGCAACATCATTCCTTATGTAAACGGCTAGGCCATGTTTGGCAAAGAATAAAGGCACAAGTGAATACCCATGGAAGGAAAATTCCGAATGATCGGTATTTTCCCCAACTTGTGTTTCACTAAGTGCCAATACAGCTGGTCTGTTTATCACAGAGTGGACATAGGAGCATAGAAATTTTTCCTAAGTCCACGAATGTTTGCATAGTCGACTAAGAAATCACCTACCATTCTAAAACACAGAACTAAAAAAAACTAAGACGGACAATTACCTATAATCAATACTCCACTAAATCCCAATTTGGGCTTCTCAATACAAATTATTAACAGTGTTATACCTTGACAATAAAATGTATTTGATCCGCCCCTAGTCATTTAAGGAGCATTAATTAATCTATCCGATAACGATTAGACTTGTTCATTCGGATTTACCGCAATGTTCAAGTAAAATCGTCTGTGAGTGAGATAAGGAAAGGAAAAGTTGCAAGGAATGCTTACTGCGAGTATTTTTTTCGTTGGTGGGTATTCTTTTCTTATTTGCGTGATGCCTTGATGTTGTAGCATCAAATAAATTTTCACAACACGGGCACTAAATGTTGTCGGTTCGCGCCCGAGATTGATATATATTTTTTTTTCTTTTCTTTTTTTAAAAAGAACGCACAGTCAGCAGCACTCCGCTTCACTTTCTCACCGTGCACCCGTGTGGTGACTTCGACGGGCAGATCGACACTCAACCTGTATAGAGCTGAGCGTTATTGGTTGAAATATTTTCACAATACATTTTTTATTAATGAGATTTTATCTTTACAGGCTGGTAAGCCCATACCAAGGGCATCAAGCCTATTGAATCTCAATCCATTTTTAGACGATAAAGGCTTGCTGCGTGTTGGCAGTAGGCTGTGGCAGTTAAACGAATTCCAAGATGTCATCAATCCGATAATATTTCCAAAGACGTCTTACTTTAATAGGTTGGTGATCAGATATTTTCATGAAAAGGCGCTTCATGGAGGAGTAACTGCTGTTTTAGTTTTATTGCGTCAGAGATTTTGGTTGCCCAGCGCCCGCCAACTTATGGTTGTACTGTTTGTATAAAACAAAAAGGTAAGGCTGAACCACAACCTTTTTCACCTCTACCAAAAGAATGAATACTCGCTTCAAGAGAGAACGTTGGGGTAGATTTTGCAGGTCTCCTGTACACAAAATCCGTTCAGGCTGAAGTCAACAATAATAAAGTCTATATTATGCTCTTAACGTGTTCAGTGTTCCGTGCCGTTCATCACTAATTGGTTCCAAATCTCACAACCGAAAGCTGCCTGTTAACGATTCAGCGTAGAACGAGCACCCTGGTGGGATGGTTTCTGGGAGCGCTTGGTGAAGAGTGTCAAAAACATCCTAAAGGTAACCATTTGGAGATCGAAAATAGACAGCGAACCACTTCAAACATTGCTAACAGAGGCCGAAAGAATGATAAACATGAGACAACTGACATACGTAAGTGATGATCGGATGGATTTGACTCCGCTAACACCAGAGAGTTTTCTTATCAGTTATTCTAAGATAACTGATATTGAGAACGATTCATCAACAAAACAAATCAATGCAACAGACCTTCGAGAAAGATGGAGGTCGAGAGTTCAGAACATTGCCTTTCTATGGAAAAGATGGAAGACTGAGTATCTTCACCTTCTGCTTTCGGCGCATCATACTAAACAATGTTTTTCAAAAGCAATTCAAACTGGTGATGTTGTTTTGGCTTATGAAATACATTGGAGAGTAGCTGTAGTGGAATGCTGCTACCCGGGACGAGATGGAAAAGTGAGAGCGTGCGAAATACGTTTTTCTGACGGCAAAAGAATACGACGTGCTATACAATTGTTATATCCCTTGAAAATACCGCAGCTGGCCCTCCCAGAGGATGTTAAAAATTGACCTCATGCAACACTATCATTTCATATAATACATAATCAAATAATTCATTATACTATTACATTTAAATTCACATATATTAATGCTATCTCTATCGCTCTTTATTTTCTCATTATAGACATGTAAATGTTTGTACATAATAATGTATACATGGTTATTACTCTTCTTATAGTTAGTTGTCGCTACTTCTTTGAATCGAACTGTTTAACTTTCAATTATAATAAATAAAACTTGAATTATAAAAGAATTGTGTTCTCCCTTGGGTAAATTTCAAAAGGTTTTGAGCAACCAATGTGGTGGTCATATAAATGCTCAAAGGTTACATGCCAAAATAGATGAATTCAGGGACGTGTTTATTGGGTCTAATATCGATGTAATATGTGTATCTGAAACTTGGTTTCAGCCTGAAATTCATGACGTAGTGTATTGTTTATCTGGATACAAATTGTTGCGCTCTGATAGGTCAAACCGCGTAGGTGGAGGTACAGCAATATACATCCGTGACTGCATACATTTTAAATTTGGAGTAGTTTACGTCCCAATAAATATGTGAACCTTACAAACCTTTACTCAGAATTAGAACATTCTACATACCTATATTCTGAAGTTATTCTGTATGGTGATAAACAACTTAAAAAAGACATTTTGCAAACCTTTCTAAACAAACTCAAAACTTTAAGTTTGTCTCCAGTTAATACTAATACCCCTACACATTACGAATTCCTCTATTCACAACTTGAGGCTCCTGCTTTTTCGAAGCATGATTTGAATTTTGCAAATTTTAAAATCACCCCGCGAGAAAAACAATCTGAATTTAAGTACAGGGATTTAAGAGCCATCAATTTAATAGGATTAGAGAATGATATAACACATATAAGCTGGAAAATAATATATACATTTTCTTCACCTGAAGACCAAGTATCATTCCTGACAAGTTCAATAAGTCAAATTTTCAATACACGTACCGCTTAAAACCAAACTTACACGGAGTGACAACAAATCTTGGTTTTCGGCAGATATTTTAAATTATATTGACCAAAGAGATTAAGCCTATAAGCGTTGGAAACTGTTTTGTCTTCCTGAAATATACTTTATTTTTCGTTTTTTAAGAAATATCGTCAGTAAAAAAATCAGGGATGCCAAAAGCAGACTCTACTCCCAACCTCCCAACGCTTTAACAAAAACTTACCATAAAAAAAATCTGTAAAAAAATATCGGTGAGCATGGAGTTGGATCCCAAAAAGAATGTTGTTTCACTGATATATGTCCGGACCATTTGAATGAAGAATTTGCGAAAATTCAAAATGTTCCATTAAGTGAAATGGAGTTGGATCCCAAAAAGAATGTTGTTTCACTGATATATGTCCGGACCATTTGAATGAAGAATTTGCGAAGATTCAAAATGTTCCATTAAATGAAACCGTTTGGGTGGTTGACCCCGAAAATGAACAATTTCAATGTGGATGGGTTAAGCACATATCAGGTTTTTGACCTAGGACATACACTGATGAAAAAAAACGAAGCCTATCGGGTTGTTGACCCCGACAGTGCAAATTACTTTCAATTTCAAAAGGTAGATGATGCTGATGTCTTTATTGCAATATTGAAAATAAAATCTTGCGCCATGGGATTTGACGAAATACATTCACTTTTCATAAAAATGATTCTACCTTCCCTTACGCATATATTCAACACTATCATAATGACATCACATTTTCCATCCCTTTGGAAAGTAGCGAAAGTAATACAAATTTAAAAAAAAACAGAGCAGACCAATATCAATTTTACCCTTTTTATCAAAAGTATTAAAAAAAATCCTGCGCAACCAAATCTCATCTTTCTTAAACGTCAATAAGCTTTTGAGCATGCAACAATCAAGTTTAAGAACAAACCAAAGGTGCATATCAGCAATTATTAAAGTTTCAGACGATATAAGAACGGCAATAGATAGTGATCTGGTGTCGTTTCTTGTGCTCTTGGATTTCTCAAAAGCCTTACATACAGTCAACCATAGATTGCTCATATCAAAGCTAAAAGAACAGTTTATGTTTTCGAACACAGCAGCAGATATGATTTTTTCATATCTCAGTGGGAGAAGTCAAGCTGTAGTTATGGGTGAAAAAATATCACGTCCATTAAATCTCTTAACAGGAGTTCCACAGGGGTCAGATCTTGGTCCCCTGCTATTCTTAATTTTTATAAATGGTCTCCCGCTACAAGTGAATTACTCCTCTTTAGATTTATATGCTGATGATGCTCAAGTTCATCTAAGCTGCAGGCTTGGTATGATTTATGATGGGGCTGAAAAGTTAAACGGTGATCTAAGTAGTATTCTAAACTGGTCTGAGAAAAATAAACTGCATCTTAACCCAAAAAAATCGAAAGCTTAGTCGTATACAAAAATAAACTTGATTGCGGTTATTTTCCCGAATTGTATCTTGCTAATCAACAACTGGAGTATGTCGAGAAAGCTAAAAATCTGGGTATTCTGTTTAATCTTACTTGGGATGATCATATCAAAAGGTTATCGGAAAAGTCTGTAATGCACATACCGAGAACTAGAGGTGTTCTGTTTCTTCAATGCAAGTGCCGCTCATGGATAGTTTGTTTTGCTTTAACGACAAAAGACAACATTAAGTTTTAGAAGCATTAAATTCTACGCGATTTCTTATTCCCCATTGTACAATGCTGTCAAGATCAGAATTTAATGAACTTATCATACGCTGCCGTTGCAGTTCAACATCCGAAGAACATGGATGTGAATCTGGAAACGAATATGAAAAGCTGAGAGTACTGTCGTCCGCAAAACAATTGATTGGATTAGTTGTTTCAGATAATAAGTCATTGATAAATATAAGGAAAAGAGTCGGAGACAAAACAGAGCCCTGGGGCACACCAGCATTTATTTTGTGAATATCAGATTTGAAACCGTCTAATACAACTTGAATTGAGCGGTTCGAAAGGTAGTTACTAATCCAACGAAGAAGAGATTCATCGAGTCCAAATGCAGGCATTTTCGATAAAAGGGCTTGATGCCAAACTCTATCAAATGCCTTAGAAATATCAAGTGCAATAATTTTGCTTTTCCCAAAACGATGGAGAGATTGGTTCCACTTTTCGGTGAGATATACCATCAAATCACCAGTGGACCTGTTGCTACGAAAGCTGTACTGCCGGCCATTAAGAAGCTTTCGTTCTTCGAGATATTTCTTAAGCTGAAAATTAATCAGCGTTTCCATGACCTTAGAAAAAAGGGACGTTAGTGCGATTGGTCGGTAGTTTGAGGGTGCAGAAGATTCGCCTTTTTTGGGGATAGGCTGGACAAATGCTGTTTTCAATGCACTCGGAAAGAGTCCAGAGGAATAGGACCGATGGAAGAGCTTACGCAAAGGTTTTGCCAGCGTTGAAGAACACCTCTTCAGAACAATAGCGGGGATACAATCCGGGCCAGCGGATTTATTTATGTTGAGATCTTTCAATACTCTTGCGACTGAACGAGTGCGAAAGAAGATTGGTCCCATAAAATCATTTACGCTCTCGAGTACAGGAGGAGTTCTGACACCTGCGGCCAGTGTTGAGTTTGACGCGAATTGGGCAGCAAGCAGATCTGCTTTTTCTTGAGAACTGACAGCAGGAGTATCGTTGAAGACGAGCGTAGGAACTGACGATGACGAAGAATTCTTTACTGTTTTTATAAATGACTAAAAATTTTTACTGCCTTTGGGACATTGCAGTATTTTTTGCCGAATTTTTTGCTCATGTAAAAATTTGGTTTTTCGAATATGAACATTGCAGGCCTTTCTAGCTTGCTGAAACTTTTTCCGGTTTTCCTCAGTGATGTTGGCTTTGTAACGACGGAAACTTACATTTCTTAACCTGATAGCCTCTCCACAGCTCGAATCAAACCATGAGTTTTCCTTAGGTTTGATACTCTTCGACCTGTTTGGGATAAAATTTCTCATTCCTAAAAGAATTAAATTTGTAACCATGTCTGCGCTGGAATCAATGTCACTATCGAGGAAGCATAGTGACCAGTTAAAGGTCCTGAAATAGTTATTGAGGCCGTACCAGGTGGCTTTCTCGTATTGCCAAACGGTTCTCCATGGGTTTTTTTCAGGAATTCGGGTTGGCTCATCAACGAGCTGAGTGAGATGGTTTAACTCAGCGAAAATCTCAACATACCTTCCTTCGGGTGTTGTCTGGCCAGAAAAGCGAAGCCAACTGGAATTGTGTACATTGAAATCGCCCGTAATAACGATTTCAGTGTGAGGGTAACGGGAAACAATTCCTTGAATGGAGTCAGACAAAGCATCAAATTCGTTAGAAGTTGAAACTCTGTCTAAATTAGGATTCTATAAAGAAAACATATATGAATGATGCGCTTATTAATCGTTAATTTTAACTACATGAAATTGAATTCCGTGTTTACACACAGACCGAATTGTGGTTGAAGTTGATATGCAACATCATTCCTTATGTAAACGGCTAGGCCATGTTTGGCAAAGAATAAAGGCACAAGTGAATACCCATGGAAGGAAAATTCCGAATGATCGGTATTTTCCCCAACTTGTGTTTCACTAAGTGCCAATACAGCTGGTCTGTTTATCACAGAGTGGACATAGGCAGCATAGAAATTTTTCCTAAGTCCACGAATGTTTGCATAGTCAACTAAGAAATCACCTACCATTCTAAAACACAGAACTACAAAAAAACTAAGACGGACAATTACCTATAATCAATACTCCACTAAATCCCAATTTGGGCTTCTCAATACAAATTATTAACAGTGTTATACCTTGACAATAAAATGTATTTGATCCGCCCCTAGTCATTTAAGGAGCATTAATTAATCTATCCGATAACGATTAGACTTGTTCATTCGGATTTACCGCAATGTTCAAGTAAAATCGTCTGTGAGTGAGATAAGGAAAGGAAAAGTTGCAAGGAATGCTTACTGCGAGTATTTTTTTCGTTGGTGGGTATTCTTTTCTTATTTGCGTGATGCCTTGATGTTGTAGCATCAAATAAATTTTCACAACACGGGCACTAAATGTTGTCGGTTCGCGCCCGAGATTGATATATATTTTTTTTTCTTTTCTTTTTTTTAAAAAGAACGCACAGTCAGCAGCACTCCGCTTCACTTTCTCACCGTGCACCCGTGTGGTGACTTCGACGGGCAGATCGACACTCAACCTGTATAGAGCTGAGCGTTATTGGTTGAAATATTTTCACAATAAATTTTTTATTAATGAGATTTTATCTTTACAGGCTGGTAAGCCCATACCAAGGGCATCAAGCCTATTGAATCTCAATCCATTTTTAGACGATAAAGGCTTGCTGCGTGTTGGCAGTAGGCTGTGGCAGTTAAACGAATTCCAAGATGTCATCAATCCGATAATATTTCCAAAGACGTCTTACTTTAATAGGTTGGTGATCAGATATTTTCATGAAAAGGCGCTTCATGGAGGAGTAACTGCTGTTTTAGTTTTATTGCGTCAGAGATTTTGGTTGCCCAGCGCCCGCCAACTTATGGTTGTACTGTTTGTATAAAACAAAAAGGTAAGGCTGAACCACAACCTTTTTCACCTCTACCAAAAGAATGAATACTCGCTTCAAGAGAGAACGTTGGGGTAGATTTTGCAGGTCTCCTGTACACAAAATCCGTTCAGGCTGAAGTCAACAATAATAAAGTCTATATTATGCTCTTTACGTGTTCAGTGTTCCGTGCCGTTCATCACTAATTGGTTCCAAATCTCACAACCGAAAGCTGCCTGTTAACGATTCAGCGTAGAACGAGCACCCTGGTGGGATGGTTTCTGGGAGCGCTTGGTGAAGAGTGTCAAAAACATCCTAAAGGTAACCATTTGGAGATCGAAAATAGACAGCGAACCACTTCAAACATTGCTAACAGAGGCCGAAAGAATGATAAACATGAGACAACTGACATACGTAAGTGATGATCGGATGGATTTGACTCCGCTAACACCAGAGAGTTTTCTTATCAGTTATTCTAAGATAACTGATATTGAGAACGATTCATCAACAAAACAAATCAATGCAACAGACCTTCGAGAAAGATGGAGGTCGAGAGTTCAGAACATTGCCTTTCTATGGAAAAGATGGAAGACTGAGTATCTTCACCTTCTGCTTTCGGCGCATCATACTAAACAATGTTTTTCAAAAGCAATTCAAACTGGTGATGTTGTTTTGGCTTATGAAATACATTTGAGAGTAGCTGTAGTGGAATGCTGCTACCCGGGACGAGATGGAAAAGTGAGAGCGTGCGAAATACGTTTTTCTGACGGCAAAAGAATACGACGTGCTATACAATTGTTATATCCCTTGAAAATACCGCAGCTGGCCCTCCCAGAGGATGTTAAAAATTGACCTCATGCAACACTATCATTTCATATAATACATAATCAAATAATTCATTATACTATTACATTTAAATTCACATATATTAATGCTATCTCTATCGCTCTTTATTTTCTCATTATAGACATGTAAATGTTTGTACATAATAATGTATACATGGTTATTACTCTTCTTATAGTTAGTTGTCGCTACTTCTTTGAATCGAACTGTTTAACTTTCAATTATAATAAATAAAACTTGAATTATAAAAGAATTGTGTTCTCCCTTGGGTAAATTTCAAAAGGTTTTGAGCAACCAATGTGGTGGTCATATAAATGCTCAAAGGTTACATGCCAAAATAGATGAATTCAGGGACGTGTTTATTGGGTCTAATATCGATGTAATATGTGTATCTGAAACTTGGTTTCAGCCTGAAATTCATGACGTAGTGTATTGTTTATCTGGATACAAATTGTTGCGCTCTGATAGGTCAAACCGCGTAGGTGGAGGTACAGCAATATACATCCGTGACTGCATACATTTTAAATTTGGAGTAGTTTACGTCCCAATAAATATGTGAACCTTACAAACCTTTACTCAGAATTAGAACATTCTACATACCTATATTCTGAAGTTATTCTGTATGGTGATAAACAACTTAAAAAAGACATTTTGCAAACCTTTCTAAACAAACTCAAAACTTTAAGTTTGTCTCCAGTTAATACTAATACCCCTACACATTACGAATTCCTCTATTCACAACTTAAGGCTCCTGCTTTTTCGAAGCATGATTTGAATTTTGCAAATTTTAAAATCACCCCGCGAGAAAAACAATCTGAATTTAAGTACAGGGATTTAAGAGCCATCAATTTAATAGGATTAGAGAATGATATAACACATATAAGCTGGAAAATAATATATACATTTTCTTCACCTGAAGACCAAGTATCATTCCTGACAAGTTCAATAAGTCAAATTTTCAATACACGTACCGCTTAAAACCAAACTTACACGGAGTGACAACAAATCTTGGTTTTCGGCAGATATTTTAAATTATATTGACCAAAGAGATTAAGCCTATAAGCGTTGGAAACTGTTTTGTCTTCCTGAAATATACTTTATTTTTCGTTTTTTAAGAAATATCGTCAGTAAAAAAATCAGGGATGCCAAAAGCAGACTCTACTCCCAACCTCCCAACGCTTTAACAAAAACTTACCATAAAAAAAATCTGTAAAAAAATATCGGTGAGCATGGAGTTGGATCCCAAAAAGAATGTTGTTTCACTGATATATGTCCGGACCATTTGAATGAAGAATTTGCGAAAATTCAAAATGTTCCATTAAGTGAAATGGAGTTGGATCCCAAAAAGAATGTTGTTTCACTGATATATGTCCGGACCATTTGAATGAAGAATTTGCGAAGATTCAAAATGTTCCATTAAATGAAACCGTTTGGGTGGTTGACCCCGAAAATGAACAATTTCAATGTGGATGGGTTAAGCACATATCAGGTTTTTGACCTAGGACATACACTGATGAAAAAAAACGAAGCCTATCGGGTTGTTGACCCCGACAGTGCAAATTACTTTCAATTTCAAAAGGTAGATGATGCTGATGTCTTTATTGCAATATTGAAAATAAAATCTTGCGCCATGGGATTTGACGAAATACATTCACTTTTCATAAAAATGATTCTACCTTCCCTTACGCATATATTCAACACTATCATAATGACATCACATTTTCCATCCCTTTGGAAAGTAGCGAAAGTAATACAAATTTAAAAAAAAACAGAGCAGACCAATATCAATTTTACCCTTTTTATCAAAAGTATTAAAAAAAATCCTGCGCAACCAAATCTCATCTTTCTTAAACGTCAATAAGCTTTTGAACATGCAACAATCAAGTTTAAGAACAAACCAAAGGTGCATATCAGCAATTATTAAAGTTTCAGACGATATAAGAACGGCAATGGATAGTGATCTGGTGTCGTTTCTTGTGCTCTTGGATTTCTCAAAAGCCTTACATACAGTCAACCATAGATTGCTCATATCAAAGCTAAAAGAACAGTTTATGTTTTCGAACACAGCAGCAGATATGATTTTTTCATATCTCAGTGGGAGAAGTCAAGCTGTAGTTATGGGTGAAAAAATATCACGTCCATTAAATCTCTTAACAGGAGTTCCACAGGGGTCAGATCTTGGTCCCCTGCTATTCTTAATTTTTATAAATGGTCTCCCGCTACAAGTGAATTACTCCTCTTTAGATTTATATGCTGACGATGCTCAAGTTCATCTAAGCTGCAGGCTTGGTATGATTTATGATGGGGCTGAAAAGTTAAACGGTGATCTAAGTAGTATTCTAAACTGGTCTGAGAAAAATAAACTGCATCTTAACCCAAAAAAATCGAAAGCTTAGTCGTATACAAAAATAAACTTGATTGCGGTTATTTTCCCGAATTGTATCTTGCTAATCAACAACTGGAGTATGTCGAGAAAGCTAAAAATCTGGGTATTCTGTTTAATCTTACTTGGGATGATCATATCAAAAGGTTATCGGAAAAGTCTGTAATGCACATACCGAGAACTAGAGGTGTTCTGTTTCTTCAATGCAAGTGCCGCTCATGGATAGTTTGTTTTGCTTTAACGACAAAAGACAACATTAAGTTTTAGAAGCATTAAATTCTACGCGATTTCTTATTCCCCATTGTACAATGCTGTCAAGATCAGAATTTAATGAACTTATCATACGCTGCCGTTGCAGTTCAACATCCGAAGAACATGGATGTGAATCTGGAAACGAATATGAAAAGCTGAGAGTACTGTCGTCCGCAAAACAATTGATTGGATTAGTTGTTTCAGATAATAAGTCATTGATAAATATAAGGAAAAGAGTCGGAGACAAAACAGAGCCCTGGGGCACATAAGCATTTATTTTGTGAATATCAGATTTGAAACCGTCTAATACAACTTGAATTGAGCGGTTCGAAAGGTAGTTACTAATCCAACGAAGAAGAGATTCATCGAGTCCAAATGCAGGCATTTTCGATAAAAGGGCTTGATGCCAAACTCTATCAAATGCCTTAGAAATATCAAGTGCAATAATTTTGCTTTTCCCAAAACGATGGAGAGATTGGTTCCACTTTTCGGTGAGATATACCATCAAATCACCAGTGGACCTGTTGCTACGAAAGCTGTACTGCCGGCCATTAATAAGCTTTCGTTCTTCGAGATATTTCTTAAGCTGAAAATTAATCAGCGTTTCCATGACCTTAGAAAAAAGGGACGTTAGTGCGATTGGTCGGTAGTTTGAGGGTGCAGAAGATTCGCCTTTTTTGGGGATAGGCTGGACAAATGCTGTTTTCAATGCACTCGGAAAGAGTCCAGAGGAATAGGACCGATGGAAGAGCTTACGCAAAGGTTTTGCCAGCGTTGAAGAACACCTCTTCAGAACAATAGCGGGGATACAATCCGGGCCAGCGGATTTATTTATGTTGAGATCTTTCAATACTCTTGCGACTGAACGAGTGCGAAAGAAGATTGGTCCCATAAAATCATTTACGCTCTCGAGTACAGGAGGAGTTCTGACACCTGCGGCCAGTGTTGAGTTTGACGCGAATTGGGCAGCAAGCAGATCTGCTTTTTCTTGAGAACTGACAGCAGGAGTATCGTTGAAGACGAGCGTAGGAACTGACGATGACGAAGAATTCTTTACTGTTTTTATAAATGACTAAAAATTTTTACTGCCTTTGGGACATTGCAGTATTTTTTGCCGAATTTTTTGCTCATGTAAAAATTTGGTTTTTCGAATATGAACATTGCAGGCCTTTCTAGCTTGCTGAAACTTTTTCCGATTTTCCTCAGTGATGTTGGCTTTGTAACAACGGAAACTTACATTTCTTAACCTGATAGCCTCTCCACAGCTCGAATCAAACCATGAGTTTTCCTTAGGTTTGATACTCTTCGACCTGTTTGGGATAAAATTTCTCATTCCTAAAAGAATTAAATTTGTAACCATGTCTGCGCTGGAATCAATGTCACTATCGAGGAAGCATAGTGACCAGTTAAAGGTCCTGAAATAGTTATTGAGGCCGTCCCAGGTGGCTTTCTTGTATTGCCAAACGGTTCTCCTTGGGTTTTTTTCAGGAATTCGGGTTGGCTCATCAACGAGCTGAGTGAGATGGTTTAACTCAGCGAAAATCTCAACATACCTTCCTTCGGGTGTTGTCTGGCCAGAAAAGCGAAGCCAACTGGAATTGTGTACATTGAAATCGCCCGTAATAACGATTTCAGTGTGAGGGTAACGGGAAACAATTCCTTGAATGGAGTCAGACAAAGCATCAAATTCGTTAGAAGTTGAAACTCTGTCTAGATTAGGATTCTATAAAGAAAACATATATGAATGATGCGCTTATTAATCGTTAATTTTAACCACATGAAATTGAATTCCGTGTTTACACACAGACCGAATTGTGGTTGAAGTTGATATGCAACATCATTCCTTATGTAAACGGCTAGGCCATGTTTGGCAAAGAATAAAGGCACAAGTGAATACCCATGGAAGGAAAATTCCGAATGATCGGTATTTTCCCCAACTTGTGTTTCACTAAGTGCCAATACAGCTGGTCTGTTTATCACAGAGTGGACATAGGCAGCATAGAAATTTTTCCTAAGTCCACGAATGTTTGCATAGTCGACTAAGAAATCACCTACCATTCTAAAACACAGAACTAAAAAAAACTAAGACGGACAATTACCTATAATCAATACTCCACTAAATCCCAGTTTGGGCTTCTCAATACAAATTATTAACAGTGTTATACCTTGACAATAAAATGTATTTGATCCGCCCCTAGTCATTTAAGGAGCATTAATTAATCTATCCGATAACGATTAGACTTGTTCATTCGGATTTACCGCAATGTTCAAGTAAAATCGTCTGTGAGTGAGATAAGGAAAGGAAAAGTTGCAAGGAATGCTTACTGCGAGTATTTTTTTCGTTGGTGGGTATTCTTTTCTTATTTGCGTGATGCCTTGATGTTGTAGCATCAAATAAATTTTCACAACACGGGCACTAAATGTTGTCGGTTCGCGCCCGAGATTGATATATATTTTTTTTCTTTTCTTTTTTTTAAAAAGAACGCACAGTCAGCAGCACTCCGCTTCACTTTCTCACCGTGCACCCGTGTGGTGACTTCGACGGGCAGATCGACACTCAACCTGTATAGAGCTGAGCGTTATTGGTTGAAATATTTTCACAATAAATTTTTTATTAATGAGATTTTATCTTTACAGGCTGGTAAGCCCATACCAAGGGCATCAAGCCTATTGAATCTCAATCCATTTTTAGACGATAAAGGCTTGCTGCGTGTTGGCAGTAGGCTGTGGCAGTTAAACGAATTCCAAGATGTCATCAATCCGATAATATTTCCAAAGACGTCTTACTTTAATAGGTTGGTGATCAGATATTTTCATGAAAAGGCGCTTCATGGAGGAGAAACTGCTGTTTTATTTTTTTTGCGTCAGAGATTTTGGTTGCCCAGCGCCCGCCAACTTATGGTTGTACTGTTTGTATAAAACAAAAAGGTAAGGCTGAACCACAACCTTTTTCACCTCTACCAAAAGAATGAATACTCGCTTCAAGAGAGAACGTTGGGGTAGATTTTGCAGGTCTCCTGTACACAAAATCCGTTCAGGCTGAAGTCAACAATAATAAAGTCTATATTATGCTCTTTACGTGTTCAGTGTTCCGTGCCGTTCATCACTAATTGGTTCCAAATCTCACAAACGAAAGCTGCCTGTTAACGATTCAGCGTAGAACGAGCACCCTGGTGGGATGGTTTCTGGGAGCGCTTGGTGAAGGTAACCATTTGGAGATCGAAAATAGACAGCGAACCACTTCAAACATTGCTAAAAGAGGCCGAAAGAATGATAAACATGAGACCACTGACATACGTAAGTGATGATCGGATGGATTTGACTCCGCTAACACCAGAGAGTTTTCTTATCAGTTATTCTAAGATAACTGATATTGAGAACGATTCATCAACAAAACAAATCAATGCAACAGACCTTCGAGAAAGATGGAGGTCGAGAGTTCAGAACATTGCCTTTCTATGGAAAAGATGGAAGACTGAGTATCTTCACCTTCTGCTTTCGGCGCATCATACTAAACAATGTTTTTTCAAAAGCAATTCAAACTGGTGATGTTGTTTTGGCTTATGAAATACATTGGAGAGTAGCTGTAGTGGAATGCTGCTACCCGGGACGAGATGGAAAAGTGAGAGCGTGCGAAATACGTTTTTCTGACGGCAAAAGAATGAAAATACCGCAGCTGGCCCTCCCAGAGGATGTTAAAAATTGACCTCATGCAACACTATCATTTCATATAATACATAATCAAATAATTCATTATACTATTACATTTAAATTCACATATATTAATGCTATCTCTATCGCTCTTTATTTTCTCATTATAGACATGTAAATGTTTGTACATAATAATGTATACATGGTTATTACTCTTCTTATAGTTAGTTGTCGCTACTTCTTTGAATCGAACTGTTTAACTTTCAATTATAATAAATAAAACTTGAATTATAAAAGAATTGTGTTCTCCCTTGGGTAAATTTCAAAAGGTTTTGAGCAACCAATGTGGTGGTCATATAAATGCTCAAAGGTTACATGCCAAAATAGATGAATTCAGGGACGTGTTTATTGGGTCTAATATCGATGTAATATGTGTATCTGAAACTTGGTTTCAGCCTGAAATTCATGACGTAGTGTATTGTTTATCTGGATACAAATTGTTGCGCTCTGATAGGTCAAACCGCGTAGGTGGAGGTACAGCAATATACATCCGTGACTGCATACATTTTAAATTTGGAGTAGTTTACGTCCCAATAAATATGTGAACCTTACAAACCTTTACTCAGAATTAGAACATTCTACATACCTATATTCTGAAGTTATTCTGTATGGTGATAAACAACTTAAAAAATACATTTTGCAAACCTTTCTAAACAAACTCAAAACTTTAAGTTTGTCTCCAGTTAATACTAATACCCCTACACATTACGAATTCCTCTATTCACAACTTGAGGCTCCTGCTTTTTCGAAGCATGATTTGAATTTTGCAAATTTTAAAATCACCCCGCGAGAAAAACAATCTGAATTTAAGTACAGGGATTTAAGAGCCATCAATTTAATAGGATTAGAGAATGATATAACACATATAAGCTGGAAAATAATATATACATTTTCTTCACCTGAAGACCAAGTATCATTCCTGACAAGTTCAATAAGTCAAATTTTCAATACACGTACCGCTTAAAACCAAACTTACACGGAGTGACAACAAATCTTGGTTTTCGGCAGATATTTTAAATTATATTGACCAAAGAGATTAAGCCTATAAGCGTTGGAAACTGTTTTGTCTTCCTGAAATATACTTTATTTTTCGTTTTTTAAGAAATATCGTCAGTAAAAAAATCAGGGATGCCAAAAGCAGACTCTACTCCCAACCTCCCAACGCTTTAACAAAAACTTACCATAAAAAAAATCTGTAAAAAAATATCGGTGAGCATGGAGTTGGATCCCAAAAAGAATGTTGTTTCACTGATATATGTCCGGACCATTTGAATGAAGAATTTGCGAAAATTCAAAATGTTCCATTAAGTGAAATGGAGTTGGATCCCAAAAAGAATGTTGTTTCACTGATATATGTCCGGACCATTTGAATGAAGAATTTGCGAAGATTCAAAATGTTCCATTAAATGAAACCGTTTGGGTGGTTGACCCCGAAAATGAACAATTTCAATGTGGATGGGTTAAGCACATACCAGGTTTTTGACCTAGGACATACACTGATGAAAAAAAACGAAGCCTATCGGGTTGTTGACCCCGACAGTGCAAATTACTTTCAATTTCAAAAGGTAGATGATGCTGATGTCTTTATTGCAATATTGAAAATAAAATATTGCGCCATGGGATTTGACGAAATACATTCACTTTTCATAAAAATGATTCTACCTTCCCTTACGCATATATTCAACACTATCATAATGACATCACATTTTCCATCCCTTTGGAAAGTAGCGAAAGTAATACAAATTTAAAAAAAAAACAGAGCAGACCAATATCAATTTTACCCTTTTTATCAAAAGTATTAAAAAAAATCCTGCGCAACCAAATCTCATCTTTCTTAAACGTCAATAAGCTTTTGAGCATGCAACAATCAAGTTTAAGAACAAACCAAAGGTGCATGTCAGCAATTATTAAAGTTTCAGACGATATAAGAACGGCAATGGATAGTGATCTGGTGTCGTTTCTTGTGCTCTTGGATTTCTCAAAAGCCTTACATACAGTCAACCATAGATTGCTCATATCAAAGCTAAAAGAACAGTTTATGTTTTCGAACACAGCAGCAGATATGATTTTTTCATATCTCAGTGGGAGAAGTCAAGCTGTAGTTATGGGTGAAAAAATATCACGTCCATTAAATCTCTTAACAGGAGTTCCACAGGGGTCAGATCTTGGTCCCCTGCTATTCTCAATTTTTATAAATGGTCTCCCGCTACAAGTGAATTACTCCTCTTTAGATTTATATGCTGATGATGCTCAAGTTCATCTAAGCTGCAGGCTTGGTATGATTTATGATGGGGCTGAAAAGTTAAACGGTGATCTAAGTAGTATTCTAAACTGGTCTGAGAAAAATAAACTGCATCTTAACCCAAAAAAATCGAAAGCTTAGTCGTATACAAAAATAAACTTGATTGCGGTTATTTTCCCGAATTGTATCTTGCTAATCAACAACTGGAGTATGTCGAGAAAGCTAAAAATCTGGGTATTCTGTTTAATCTTACTTGGGATGATCATATCAAAAGGTTATCGGAAAAGTATACGGCTCCTTACGCAGTCTCTTTCTATCAAAGCATTTTACTCCCCAGCATGTTCGGCTAAGCCTAGCAAAAACATTAATCCTTTCAATTATAACATATGGATGTCAAATTGTAAGTACCCATAACTCTGAAACGAAACTTGACAATAGATTTCAATAATATTACGCGTTATGTATACAATCTCCGGAGATATGACCATGTATCAAACTATACAAACAACATCCTTGGCTGTGGTCTCTACACATATTTGAAATATTTTTCCCTTAAAATACTTGACAAGATTTTAATCAGCAAACAGCTGCCATATCTTTTTGAAAAAATACACTTTGTGAACTCATCTCGATCATTTATGTTTTTGCAACCCAGATTTACTTGCCGTAACTCTGAGCGTTAGTTTTTTGTTGTTGTTATCAGGCAGTGGAATAGTTTACCCTATGTCATTAGAAGACTTCGCGCAATTTCGCAATTTCATGCGGCTTTATTTAGATACTTGGCAGGAAATTAAATTAAAAATATATAAATTTGAAAATAAAGTACATATGTACTTCAAATGAAAAAAAAAGAAACAAAGAACGATGGGTAATTTTAAATTCAATGCAAAATTCATATGTCTTTCTTCTATTTTTTTTAAACTTAATTTATATAAAAATTAACTTGAATTTAAATTTAACGAAATAAATACTCTCTTTAATTTTTACTACCTATTGTATATTCTTCACAGCCCATTGTAAAAGCTTTCATTGAATAAATAAATGAAATGAAATAAAAATGAAATGAAAACCGATTGATTTCGTTGCATGTCACACATGGTTTTATCATTCAAGTAGCCAAATTTCTTGTGCCACTCCATAAAATTACTGGTTTCGATCTGAGCACTTGAACTTACATTGACTAGCCACCCACACGTTTTCATTTACAAATTATAGTCCATTTTTTCCTTGGGCTACCACAACAACACTGTCATCGGATTTCTTTATTTGTGCACATTTTTAATCGACTGTCACCGTAAATCCCTTATCAGTTACCTTTGCGACTGAAATTATATCTGTCCGCAAATCTGGCACAAATAATGTGTTCTCAAGCCTTACATGATTGCCTTGTGTTGTTGAAATTCTCATAGTACTTCGACCTTGAATCTCCGTTGTTTTATTATTCGCGAGTAATAATTAGAAATTAGATCTGTCCGCAAATCTGGCACAAATAATGTGTTCTCAAGCTTTACATGATTGCCTTGTGTTGTTGAAATTCTCATAGTACCTCGACCTTGAATCTCCGTTTTTTTATTATTCGCGAGTAATAATTTGCGTGGCTCAGTGAGGTTGAGTTGAGAAAACCTGTTTTTATATCTACACATGTGTGACGTAGCACCACTGTCCAAGCACCAGCTATTGATTTTTGCGCACTTGTTTAAAGCAAAAGCTTCGTCACATACTTCTGATATCCAAAATGATTCCTCTGTCACCGCAGACTTATCTGGTCTGTTGATTCTTGACCTACAATTTGTTGCTTTATGAACATTACGGCCGCATCGGTAGCATTTGAAACGATAAGTGTGATTATTCTTACCTTCTGTCTTTTTGTTTTCTTCGAACGAATTTTATATAAACTCACTTAGCTTAAACTTTTCTTACTGCTGCCGCTGTTTGATGAACAATGCCTCACTTTGCATTCTTTCCCTTTTTTGCAGTGATTTTTAGTTATTAAGGGTTCTTTAAGGGTTGATTTGGCTTCCTTGTCAGCAGTCTCCTTACCACCGATACCTACGAGGCCAGGAATCCAGACAATTTTAAAGGTACCGAGGTTCAGGATGAGATGGTTGCGTATTTTTTCTATTATTACAATAGAGTTTGAAATATTTTGTATGGCTTTTAAAGTTGAAAGGCTGTCGGAAAATATAATAGTCTTTCTTTTCTATGAGCTTGATATTGCTTTGTATATAGCAAATGCTTCAGCAGTAAAGGTTGATGTGTAGGTTAGTAGTAGTTGTGATAATTGGATTTTGAGCTTGAAATTAACGAACCGGAGTAACTACTCCATTGAAAAAGAGCGTTTATAATGCAAGAAAAAATATTTTCTAATTCGTGCAGGTCTTTATTTTTGGAAAAATAATTAAATCGTCGGCATAGAGTGAGTGCTCAACTTTATTGAAACTATCTATTATATTGGTAGTGCCCCGTGGCTTAGTGGTTAGTGTGTCGGACTGCTAAGCGAAAGAACCTGGGTTCAAATCCAGCTTGCGAGGAACTGACAAAACCTCCAAGAGTAAAATTTGTCTCGAAAAAGTGCATATCATGTAGCCGTTTGGACTCGGCGGTAAACTGTAGGTCCCTTCCATTCTTGCAGAGTAACAACACACACACAGGAATGGTTGAGAGTATAAGTCACTAGGCCTTGGCTCCTTAAGGAGCTGTCGCGCCAATAAATTTATTTATTTTATTATCTATTATATTGCTAACTGCATGATAAATTGCTAAAAGCAATGATAATTAAGACCACTGATAATGGTGATCCTTGGGGAATGCCGTTTTTAAGTTTGTACAGATTTGAGTAGATGTTGGAAAATTTGATTCGAAAATTTCTGTTTGAAAGAAAAGAATGTATGTATTTATATATCTTTGGTCCGATTTTCCAGTTTTTTAACATCTCATAGGAAATGCGGTCAAAACCAGGTGTTTTACCTTTTACTGTGTGCAAGTAAGAAATAAGCTCCGACATGTTAATTTGTGTATCAATAGAAATAGCTGAAGAGAATTTTTGATTTTTCGTTGAGGAAATTGGATTCGAATTTGGAGTCATCAGCAAATAGTTCC
The DNA here is from genome assembly GCA_963971375.1 of Platycheirus rosarum. Lineage (NCBI taxonomy): Eukaryota > Metazoa > Arthropoda > Insecta > Diptera > Syrphidae > Platycheirus > Platycheirus rosarum. The sequence continues at coordinate 71,323,006 of OZ020510.1, forward strand.
CATGTTTGGGCAGTGTTCAAAAATTTTTACAGGGCATGTCAAAGATGTAGCGTGTGTTTTTATTATTTTTATTGTGTGTGGCGTGTATGTACCTGTAAGTACTTTTATATCGGCCCAAAGTTTTTGGGGCGTTGAGTTTGAATTTATATTTGAAGTAAATTTTTCAAAACAAGTTTTTTTAGCTTTCACTGTTTTGCGAAATTTTGCATTTAGTTTACGGTACATAACAAGATTGAAATTTGAGGGAGATCTTTTGAAGTTGTACCATGCTTTTTGTTTTTGCTTACGTAGAGAGTTTAATTTCTTATTCCACCAGAGGACTGTATTTTTGAGGATGTTGTCACTAGTTTGAGGAATTGCTATGTTTGCTGCAGTGCGTATTGTGGATGGATATGGATCAAAGCAGATTCTTTATTAATGTTAGAGGAATCTTGTCTAGCTAGCAACTCTTTAAAGACAATGGATCTGAAGAGATCCCAGTTTGCTTTGTTTAGCAGGAATTTTTGTTTGGTTTTAGTTGTTGGTTATATTGACTGGTGGTAAGGCTAATGAAAATAGGAAAGTGATCGCTGCCGTGGAGGTTATTGGAAATGTCCCATGTAGTTTTATTGAGGAGAGAGGGCGTGATGAGTGATAGATCAACGTGAGTAAACGTTCTATGGGTGGAAAAGTGGGTTGGTCGACCGTCATTAAGTATCGCTAACCCAGAATTAGCATTAAAATGTTCGACTGTTTTGTCGCGTTTGTTTACTTTCTCAGAGCCCCAGGAAGGACTCCATGCATTAAAATCACCTGTTATTAGAACGGGATTGTTAACTCCATTGATAACATCTCCAAGGTATTGAGGAGAAAAGCTTTGATCGGGGTGAATGTAGAGGGAGATGGTTGTAAATTGAATATTGAGATTCAATTGAACACCCATTGCTGATATATTTGAATTAATTGGAATGACTGAATGGGAATTGATTTATGTATGAGGATGCCAACACCTTGCTGGGAAGTTGATAAAGAGTCTAAATAATGAAAAAAAAGCTGTATATTGCTTAGGGGGAATTGGATGGCGGTCGGATGTGAAATGAGTTTCTTGCAAGCAAATAACTTTTGGTTGTATATCTTTAATATATATATAGTAGTTGCAATTCGTGTATGTTATTCAGATAGCCATTAAGGTTAGCTAGGGTTTTTTTTTGGGGGACTTTAAAAGGAGAAGGAGGCTGCCGTCTCGTAATTCCGTTATGCTTTCGTATGCGGTACTAATACCATCAATAGCTTTTTTAAGTAGAAATACGCAAATGGACGACAGAGTTTTTTTTCATCACTTGACGAAATCACTATGAATTTTGGCTCGGGAAGGATTTTATTTATTTGTAGAGGTTTTTCTAATTCTGTATAGCTAGGGTTAAAGTTTTTTTTTCTTTTTTTAAACATTGGTTTCAGGAACAGATTGGTGCTCTTTTCCAAGCACTTCAAATTTTTTGTGATGCCGTAGTAAAGCCAAAACAGTAAAAAAAATGCAGAGTAAATAACGGGTAACGGGGAAATAAGAAAATAGAGCGAGCAAAACTGATAGACGAGTTGTCGGGTTGAAAGTCAGACGGAGACTGTATGTATAAAATATATGTTAAAGTTTATATGAAAAACAAATTTGAGAATGTTTTAATTTAAATTTAAAATTTTTGTTATTATAGGAAATTTAATATTTGAAATCATACGTACATAAAGTAATTGTTATGGTGAAAAAAGATAAAAAATATGTTAAATTTTTTTTGAAAAACAAATTATTTGAAATAATACTAGTGTCGATTTAGCCGCCAACAATGGCAGACGTATTTGTGTGGAGACACAAGTGTCGCGAGAGTACCATACATTTGCTTTGAACCTGCCCTGCCCATATCCGTGTTCACAATAATAAATAAATAAATAACAATGAAACAAATTAAAAAAAAGGAATAAACAAAAAATATTCATTGCGAAAAAAAATCCATATCCATAAAAAAAATATTCAGTACCACGCCAACCAATACACCTACCTGAAAAAAAATTAATATACATACAAAAATAATCCCTATTACTCGCGGCGCAAATCTCTTCTTACATTTCCATCCATTGCTTAACTGCTCCTTACTAAACACTACATTATAGTATGATAATGATGTGAATGGATAAGAGCATCTGGTCTTTAGTCTTGATGTGGGTTTGTATGAATTTATTTTTTGTATGCAGTAGTTATAATTAATATTAATTTGGTAAAAGTTTTTGCATTTGTTTTATTCATACAATCGGTTTGATTTGTGCCAAAATTGGTTTCCTGGCATTGAAAATTAGCAAATTTAAATTTAAAATAATTTCCTTGCGAACTAAAATGGCCACTCTTAACTTTAAAGCTGGAACAAAAAACTTACGTTCCAATCCTGTAGAAGCTATTCCAACACCTGCCTCTCCTTTGATGTCATCTTATGGACCTTCTTCTTCGTCAAGTTTTTGGGAAAAATTGAAACTCGATTGAATGAAATCATTAAAACACTGACTAAAACAATAAAAACAACTTTGAAAAAAGAACTAAATGAAATTATACACACCATAGAGGAACAATTCAAGGAATTCGAAAATAAAATTCAAACGCAGTTAAAAACACTCGAATAGCTATATTAACCACTTTATTTCCAATTGTGAAAGCAATCTTGCGAGTGTTAAAGACCGCTACAAATATATATTATATATATATATATATATAATATATATATACTGGTGAAGGTATTGCTGTTAATGAAGGTGTTGCTGCTGGTGGTGTTTCTGCAGGGGAAGGTGTTCATGTTGCTGGGGATATTGCTTTAGGCAAAGCTGATGCCCACTAGAATGATGCTTTCTTTTTCTTCATTTTTCTGTGGTAATGTTCAAAAAAAAAAATTTACCAAGTATGTATTTAACATGCAACTTTCAAACATTATTTTGTTTTATCACTCAAAATGAAAAATGCATGAAATTTTGAATTATTTATGTAAGTTTTTAGCAATGAATACGATCAATTCAATCTTAAAATATTTAATTTACATGCTGTCTTTCGTAATTTTATTATTTAATGAACATCAGTTTTTATATATAATTCTTCTGATCTTTTATTTATTCTTTCTATATATATTATTTTATTTGTAGGTAAGGTTTTCTTCTTTGAAATGGTGGGCGACCTTTAATGAACTTATAAATTATTATTATGATGTGATGTGTGGTGCGTGGGACGGTCTTAATATTTTTCACCTAAATGCTGGAAGTATTTGCTCTAAATACACTGTCCTCTATCAAATTCTAAGTAGTTCTAAATAGTAGTATTTTTGGTCTCTGAGTCGTGTGTGAAGGGATCGCACCAGCAATCACTTAATTAATTGCCTCAAACCTCAAAACAATTAATAGAACATTCAACCTGCTTCGATGTTTAATATCCATATTCCCATCGCATTACATTTTATGATCAGCTATAGCAAAGCCAAAGCACAAACAATACAACATTCATATTTCCGGTGGCACACTCAGTGCATTGTGCATATAGCTATAAATAAATGCTCATATAGTTCAACTGGCACCTTCAGTGCACGAGTTATATAATATGACACCAAATATACAACAACACTTTCAGTGATTGAAGAAAAACAAACATAATTAAGGGTCGCTGACTTATGGTAGTAAAATATGCATCATAAGCAAGCTAGCCCAAAACACTTGAAGTGCATGGCTATTATGCTGATGCTGCATTTTATGGGAATTCTTATTGAATATCGAAGTATTGTTGAATACCAATACAGGCAATATTTTACTGACAAATTTTGTATAAAAAGAGAAGAATAATAAAATTAAAAGACTTACTTCTTATTCTACATTCAAAGATTGTGTTTCACTTAATTAAGCAACTCGCTGGAGTCAAACCAATTTTTGATATAATTATAGTAATATAGACGCCCTAAAGAGCTACTCGCTTTTGGGTCAAGGTTTACTAGGCTACTCGCCGTACCACGTCTAAATTGCTAAGGAGTAAAAGTCAAAATATATATTCCAAGCGTTATCCAGCTACAGACATTGCACGTGGTTAAATGGAAATATTTTATCTCAACTAGTTAACTTGCCTGGTTTTAAATTATATAGGAATGATCGTAACATTAGTATGTAAATAAAAGAAAATATCTTAGAATTCCTATTTATCTGACTTCATATTTAAATGATTTAATGTTTTGCACCTTTCAGTTTCATGTAAAGAACCTTTAGCTTTCGTTCATTTCGTTCATTGAATTACACAGACGTGAAAAATTATGTTAGGAATAACTATTGGATAGATATTTTGTATACATTTGGTATTAACAATGAAGTTTTACTTTTTAATAGTCTTTTAGGTGGACTTTACGACGAATTTGTTCCAATTGTAACTAAACAATTTAGAAACTTACTTACTTACTTACTTACTTACAATTTAGAAATCCAAAGTCATGCCCTTGGTATAATAGCGGTAAAAAAATTAATTCGTGAGAGAGAACGCCTTTTCAGAAAATATAATAGGAAACCTACTCAATATAACAGAGCTTTTGCAAAAAATAAAGTTACTGCTCTTATACGATAGTGTAAGAAAGCTTACTTTATTAAAAAAACTGGACATTTCACTAGGGTCAAGAGTACTTGGAAAAAATCTAAATGACATTGACTGGGAACAAAAACAAGTCGAAATGTCCTCTTAGCCCACAAGTAATGAAATCATTTTATTCCTCTTTGCAACCACTAAATCAGAGTCTATCTCTAGCTGTTCCTGAAGTAGAGGGCTTATTTTCATTTGAATGTGTCGATGAAAGAATGGTTAGGAATTCCATAAAGACTGTAAAGTCGAGTGCCATGGGTCCTGATAGTATTTCACCAACATTTGTCAAACTAATGTTATCACTAATGCTTCGACCCCTTACTCATATTTTGAATTATTATCTTTACAGTAGTGAGTTTCCTGAATAATGGAAGTCCTCAACTGTAATTCCTATTCCAAAAAGAAACAACCCTTTCACCCTACTTTAGACCTATAAGATTATTAACTTTTTTTGGACAAATTTGTGGACGGCTGATAACAGATCAAATTCTCGAGTTTCTTCGGACAAGCAACAAGGTGCGAGTCCTGTTGTTAAAGTGACGTCAGATTTCCGTAGTGCTCTTTATGAAAACCAGTTAGGAATCATGGTTCTTTGGGATTTTTCAAAGGCTTTTGACTGTATTGTCCATGAAATTCTGCTATTTAAATTAAGAAATAAGTTTAATTTTTCAAAAAAGAGCTCTTAAACTTTTGCAGAACTATCTTTATAATAGGACTCAACAAATTAAAACTAATGACATCGCTGTATGCGATGTGGCACCGTCTTGTTGATACCACATGTTAATCAAGTCCAAAGCATGCAGTTGTGGCGTTAAAAAGTTTTCAATCATATCACGATATCGCTCCCCATTCACAGTTACCGTTACGGCGTTTTTATTTTCAAAGAAGTAAGGTCTAATGATTCCTCCTGACCAAATTGCACACCAGACTGTAACGTTTAATGGATGCAAAGGTGACTGATGAATAATTTGAGGGTTTTCCATTGCTTAGAACCGACTATTCTGATTATTCACATATCCATTCAAATGAATTTTTCATGAAAATCGGGGTTGTCATGGGCTAGCTGTAACATCTATTGGCGTATGTACGGCGGCGGCGTAAATGGTCTTGTGGAAGAAGCTCTTGTGTCAACTGAATCTTAAACGGAAACAAATGCAAATCCTTGTGCAAAATTGTGGCAACAGTTGTTCTTTGAAGACCAAGCTTCTGAGCACGGCGTCGAATTGAGGTTGATGGATTGTTTTGAACACTTCCTTGAGCAGCAGTAATGTTTTCAGCCGATCTTGCAGTACGTTGTGGTCCATGCTTGAGCCTATCACCTACTTCGAAATGATTCACTACACGATAAATAGTGCGTTTTGTTGGCACGTTGTTTTCCCCAAAAATTTCACGTAACTTTCTCATCGTCAAAGTAATCGATGATTCATTTTGATAAAATGTTTTAACGATTAAAACACGTTGATTTATTAAATATTTGTCCATAATAAATTTGCCACGTATCTACTTCACGACTGATAAATATGAACTGTGAAGACTAAATTTTACCAAAATGGCGGCAAAACCGAGTAGTATACCTTCTCGGCGGACACCTTGTATATATATATGTATATATCTTTCGTGATTTAGGGTTAATGGAAGACGGAAATAGGCTGATTCCAACCAATTCTTAATCCGTCAAAAACGTTGAGTATGGTATGTTCAAGAAGAATTATTAATCACAGAAATTTGCTAAAAATTGAAATAAGAAATTAACTATGTTAGAAAAATTAAGTTTTCAAATAAACGATTCTTTGAGCTGTTGCGGTGCAAGTTCAAAATCTATTAGACGCATTTATTCCGGACTCCGTTCTTTAAAATCCTAATCTAATATTTTTATCTTATAATTAAATGTTGCTTTTAACGACTATTTGCACAAACAAGCACAACAAGTCAGGAATTCATGCAACTACGTTATCAATAGAACCAAATTTTTGCATGACCAAAAATTACGGCGAAAAATTCAAAAGGCAGTAAAAATTTCTGGTCATTTGTAAAAAGTATTAAAAACTCCAACGCTCATCGCTAGTAACAAACCTGTTGTCTACTCTTCAGAGAAGGCAAACTTGCTCGCAGCCCATTTCGCTGCTGGCTCTACGCTACCTCACAGTAACGTTGGCCCTCCTGTACTTGAGAATGTAAATTTTTCCATGGGACACATTTTTTTCCACACTCGTACAATAGCAAGAGTTCTCAAAGATCTCGATATACACAAATCCGCTGGCCCGGATGGTATACCCCACATTTTTCTGAAGAAGCTTCTCCTTGACATTCAGTATGGCTTTCGCAGTAATCGTTCCACTGGTAGTCTGATGGAATAACTCAACCAACAGTGAAACAAATTCTTACATCACTTTGGTGAAATTAAGATTATTGCGCTTGATATTTCCATAGATAGAGTTTGTCATGACGCTCTTTTATCGAAAATGCATGCTTTTGGGATGGATAATACTCTTGTTCGTTGGATTAGAAGCTATCTTCTGGACCGTTCAAGACAAGTTGTATTAGACGGTTTCAAGTCCGATTCCGATAAAATAAATGCTGAGGTACCCCAGGGCTCTGTTCTGTCTCCGACTCTTTTCCTCATTTTTATAAATGATCTTCTGTCTGTTACTTCTAGTCCAATTAATGTTTCGCTAACGACTCAACCCCCACTTTTTCATATTCTTTAGTGATTTACGTCCTACACATTCGGACGTGCTCATTGAACTCTGATTTACACAGCATTGTTAAATGGTGTAATAGGAATCGTGTGAAGTTTAATGCTTCGAAAACTCAATGTTGTCTTTTGTCGTTGGAGCTAAACATACCCTCAATGGCATTATCGTTGAATGGCACATACGTGGAAGAAACCGAAAAGCTTTCAGTACTCGGTATGTGTATCAACGACAACCATATAAGACCACCAAAATGCTGCTTAGTTTATCGATTCAAGAAGTTCTGATCTGGCTGCAATTTACAAAGCGTTTATACACCCAAAACTCGAGTATAACTCACACCTGCGGGCAGTTGCTTCTCAAGCATTGCTACACCTGCTCGATATTATACAAAAAAGAGCATTACAATTAATAGGAAATATTAATGTTTCTGAAACAATTTCCCCATTAGAACACCGACGCGATGTTTCATGTATTTCTTTATTTTATAGTTTCTTTTTTTTTTAATTTTCACTCGCAGTAGCCAGCTGCATTCTTTCCCTTAAAAGTTTCTCCCGTAATACTCGTCTCGCAAGGAATGCTCATCAGTTTACCCTTGAGCCCAATGTCGGACGTAAAGTGAAATGTAAGGACTCTTTATTTAGCCGAACAACACGAATTCGCGAGATTTTCTCTTGCCATTTTGATTTGCAAGCATTCAAAACTAATGTTAATCGACAGCTCCTACCCTTCCGCTTCTTAATGCTCGCGCAGTGTGCTCTGCATTAAAAGGGAAGCAAATAATCTCTTGTGCGCAAGTTACATACCTCACCTTACACATGCCTCATCGCCGGTCATTGGCACCAACTATCAACAGAGCAGCCTTCAGCATTTTCCCACATTTTATTATTAACCATCTAATTTCATCAAAATCGCATCGTCACCTCCCTGCGGTGCTCGCTGGATAGCCGAAAGGTGAACTAACGACGAGCGTTGGATCCATCGGATCCATTGGTTGTAGATACCTGAGTTCTCTTCTCAGGAACTAGGAGCAGGACGAAAGATACGCTCTGAACATCCAACCACCAACACGATCTACACGTCATGCACAGGCCTCACAAGCCGGTCATGAAAGGGAAAATTTATTGTGATGAAAAATGCAAGATATGCCTCGGATGACCAAACCAACAATGTTGACGACCCCCCCCCGCAAACGAAAAACGGACAACGATTTACGTATATGCACTTGGAACGTGCGTACGTTGAACAGGCCGCGCAAGGCCGAGCAGCTAGCCGAGACCCTCGCCAGGTTCCAAGCTGATGTAACAGCCCTCCAGGAGATGCGATGGGATGGACCAGGCCTGAGAAAAACAGAAGACTGTAACTTCTACTATGGGAAATGCTATCTTGATGGGAGATCGCGCTTGTTTGGATGCGGATTCGCTGTCAGAGGAAGACTAAGGCAAAAAGTCTTGAGCTTTCGCGAAGTCAGCGAGAGAGTGACAACGATCCGCATTAAGGCCAAATTCCACCACCTGAGCCTCATAAGCGCCCATGCCCCTACAGAAGAGAAAGACGACGCTACCAAAGAAAGTTTCTACGAGCTCCTCGCCAAAACTTATGAGCAATGCCCCAAAAATGACATTAAAATCCTTTTAGGAGACTTTAATGCCAAAATTGGAAGGGAGGGCATCTTTGGTATGACGATCGGAAAACACAGCCTGCACGACACCACTTCCGATAACGGACTCAGGCTCATCGATTTTGCAGCGGGAAAAAACATGGTGCTGAGTAGCACGCGTTTCCCACGTCCCGACATCCACAAAGGCACATGGCGATCCCCAGATGGTCGAACCTGCAACCAAATTGACCATGTTGCGATTGACGGAAGACACTCCTCCAGCATTTTGAATGTCCGTACATTCCGAAGAGCAAACATCGATTCGGACCACTACCTAGTCGGTGCAAAGCTTAGAGTACGGATCTCAATGGTAGCTCTCAGGCGAACACCAACTACGCCGAAGAAATTCAATGTTGGAAAACTTCAATCGGAAGAGACCGCCGCTGCCTAAGCAGACCGCGTATCCCTTGAGCTTGCGAGAAATCCTTCGACTGAGGATATGAACACGGAAGACCAATGGCAGCTATGTCAACAAGCCATAAGAAATGCTGCGTCAGAGGTATTAGGTTTCTCTCAGCCTCCCCCTAGAAACCCTTGGTTCGACTCCGAATGTGCTCAGGCAAACAAAGCTAAAACGGAGGCATACAAGTCGTGGCTCCAGAGAGATACGAGAGCCACCAGAAATCTCTATGTTGAGCGAAGGAAGGATGAGAAACGCATACTCAGGAGGAAGAAAAAAGAACACCAGCAACGCGAAGTCGAGGAGATGCAGAGATGTTTTTGCAGAAAAGAGGTGCGAAACTTTTACAGAAGAGTGAAACAGTCTACATCAGGTCTCACAAGTCGCCCTGGGCCCTGCAAAGATCAGGATGGAAACACCATCGTGGAAACACAGGCGATGTTAGCCATCTGGAGAGACTACTTTAACCAGTTGTTAAATGGCGATGACAGCCAAGATCCCGCCCAATATCAACTTGTACCAGTTAATCTAGATGACGACCACGAACTGCACCCGCCCGACCAAAATGAGATCAAAGTAGCCATCACCAGGCTAAAGATGAACAAAGCAGCTGGATACGATGGTCTACAAGCGGAGCTTTTTAAACACGCTGGAGATGAACTGGTCAGGAGCATACACCAACTCATCTGCAAAATATGGTCGGAGGAAAGTATGCCCGATGAGTGGAACCTCAGTACCATCTGCCCGATCCACAAAAAAGGAGACCGCCTACTCTGCGCCAACTATAGAGGCATTAGTCTTCTAAACATCGCCTATAAGATCCTGTCAAGCGTTTTATGTGAACGTCTCAAGCCGTTTGCTGATGATCTAATAGGTCCTTATCAATGCGGCTTCAGACCTGGAAAATCTACCACCGACCAAATATTCACATTACGCCAGATCCTGGAGAAAACCCAAGAATATAACATCGACACCCACCACCTGTTCGTCGACTTTAAAGCAGCGTACGATAGTGTTAATAGAGTTGAAATGTATCGTGCTATGTCTAACTTTGGAATCCCTGCTAAACTGATACGCCTTATCAGGATGACGTTGGAGAATGCTCGCTGTTCCGTCAAGGTTGGCAGAGACTCTACTGAAACCTTCGAAACCACCAGAGGGCTTAGACAAGGAGACGCGCTGTCATCCAGCTGTTTTAACATTGTGCTTGAAAATGTAATACGGAGCACCCATGCCAGTACATCGGGCACCATTTTCAATAAATCGACACAATTACTTGGGTTTGCAGACGACATAGACGTGATAGGAAGAACAAAGCGAGCAGTAACCGGTGCTTTCACTACTATGGAGTCAGCAGCAAGCAGAATGGGGCTGAAAATAAACGAGGACAAGACGAAGTATATGCTTTCATCAACAAAAGCCCAATCCCACCACCGGCTTGGTCAAAATGTGACCATTGATATGTATAACTTCGAGGTAGTCAGTCAATTTGTCTACCTGGGTACTGCTGTAAACTCGGTCAACAACATCAGCGCTGAAATCAAACGCAGACTAACTCTTGCTAATCGCTGTTTCTTTGGGCTGAATAAGCAATTGATAAATAAAGCCCTATCGAGAAGAACCAAGGAGACACTATATAAAACACTCATCATCCCGGTCCTGCTATATGGTGCAGAAGCATGGACCCTCTCCCAATCGGATGAAAAGTCACTTGGAGTCTTCGAGAGAAAAGTTCTGCGTACGATCTATGGTCCTATTTGCGTAAACCGAGAAGACAACATTTGGCGACGAAGATACAACGACGAACTATACGAGCTGTACAGCGACATAAGCTTAGCCAGAAAAATTAGAGTCCAACGACTAAGATGGCTGGGCCATGTAGAGCGAATGGACACCAACGCTCCAGCGAGTAAAGTCTTCAAAGCCAAACCAGAGGGAGTCAGAAGCCAAGGTAGACCTCATCTTCGATGGAGCGACCAGGTAGAAGGAGACCTCCGCCAACTTGGAGTGCGAAATTGGAGACAGCAGGCAAGGGATCGAGCCAGCTGGAGGGGCGTATTGAGCAAGGCCTAGGAGCACCACGCTCTAGTTGAGCCAACATAAGTTAAGTTAATTTCATCAATAAACCATTATAAAAACTGAAATTTTTATAGAATAAGTTTGAGTTTGTTAATAAACGCAGCACTGAGCTGTTGTTAGTAAGAACATTGTTTTTTTTTATTTGTCGCGGAGCTTCCAACCTTAACTGGCGCAGTCGTACGGAACGAGTTTTAGATTATATCGAAGGTTTATCGAACATTTAACTCGGAAAAGAACTTAAATACAAACGTGGAAGATCGGTAAAAGTTTCGAAGGTTTATCGGAAAATTATACCAAAGCGAACAATAGAAATAGTCAATCTAACACAGTTCAGTGCAAGGGATAAAATCATTTTTCGAAGGCAAATCGAAATAATAAACATTGTCAGTGTACGAAATAAAAGATAATTTTTGTTTAAAAGCAAATCAAATATTGTCAAACTAATACACATCAGTGCAAAAAACACTTATCAAGACATTTTGGTGCAAGGAACTTGTTAATCAGAAGCAGCAAGAACTTGAAGATAAACGTCTCAACAGTATGAGAACAACATGAAATTCTATGTCACGTAAGTCAAAATCATCCTATGCCCACATGTTTAAAATCCCAAAAATTAAAAACAATCCCTATCCAATTCAAAAGAAAAAACTAAACAGCTCCAATAATTTAAGCATAGAAATAAGTAAAGAAATTAACTTTGACAAAATAAATTTAAATATATAAAAATCTGAAAGAGAAACTTTGACTGAAAATACGAACAAATTAACAACATTAAATTAAATAGTGAAACTTATTTAGATAGTAAAATTAATTTAAGTAGTTGTGAAACAAACAGAATTATAATGCCGAACGATCAAGAAGTTGATGCGACATCAGTCGCAGCTGCATCAGAAGTAGTCGACCTTTTGAACTCACTTAGAGTTCCAGAGATAGTAAAAGATATTCCAACTTTTGATGGAAATCCTAGGCTTCTCTTCGAATTTATAAAAAACGTAGAGGAGGTATTATCTCTTTTGAAAGGCATAGATGGCACGAATTTATGTAGAGTCATACTCCGAGCCATAAGAAACAAAGTTGTTGGTTCAGCCAACGAAGTCCTCAATGTATATGGGACTACGTTATCTTGGGCCTCTATTAAAGAGAAGCTTATAAACCACTACTCAGACAAAAGGAACGAGACGTCCCTTATACGTGCCTTCACAATTTAAGACAAAATAACAAAACTCTAGAAAAATTCTATAGCGAAGTGATAGAAATACAAGCAGCTATGAATAATCATATACAGATACATGAAAAAGAAATTAACGTTATAATCGCAAAGAATAGTTTATACCAGGAAATGTGCTTAAATACCTTTCTTACAGGGCTTAGAGAAACTCTTGGTTCCACAGTGAGGGCTATGAAACCTTCAACCCTATCGGAAGCCTTTAGCTATTGCACAAAAGAACAAAATATTTTCTATATAAAACACGAATCGTTATATTTGCAACAACAAAAGAAATTTGTTTCCCCCATTCACCAATTCAACCCACAACTTGATGTCTTTTATAGAAATCCTCAGCAAAACCAAAAGCAAATACATTACCCTTTTAACAATCAACCGAGAAAAAATGCACACACACCAAACTCTTTTAACTTCAACTCACATTACAGACCTGGACAACAAATGCATAATTCTACTAACCTTTTCAACCTACAAGCAAGACAAAACCAACAAATCCCTTTTAACCACTTAAACCCTATGACAAGACAAGGCAACTTCTTTTTCAACAGACCCTTTAAAACCAACCTCGGTTCTGGTCAATTCTCAAATAGACAACAGTTACCCCCATCCGAACCTATGGAAGCAAGTACCACTTACTCGAAACTTCAACCCTCAACACAACACAATTTAAGTCTACAAAACACCAGAACACCCAGCAACTTTTTCAAACAAACAGGTCCTCCTAGAGAACTTCATAAAATCAACATTGAGCACCCAACAACTTCAATACATTTTGAATACGAGTATCCAAATGAACCCGCCGACAGCCTGGACTTTGAGAACGAAAACCCGTACCAAAATCTGGACAGGTACTATAATGAACAATACCAACAGGACCTCGAAACGTTCCACGAAACGAACCTTTCACGGGATATTGAAAATTTTCACGAAACAGCCTCTGGGAGCCAATCGGATATATAAACATCAATAAACACGGAAATATTTTACCATACATAAATATTTCTTCACCATTTGGAAGGCCACTCAGATTCTTAATAGATACGGGTGCGTCTTCATCTTTCATCGATCCCGAGTTTGCCGACCCTCAATTTCAAATCCCCATTAATAATACAGTTATAAAAACAATTTTTAAAGAACACACAATTAATAGAGCGATAATATTCCCCTCTTTTTCAGAATTTCAAACACAGGGTACATTTAAATTCCTAGTGTTTAGATTTCATAGATACTTTGATGGTCTTATCAGCTTAGATATTTTGACCCAAATTAAAGCAAAAATAGACTTAGAAAAACAGAAATTGATTACAGAAAATTCTTGTATTTCCCTGCTTTTTAAACGAAATTCTACATCATCGCAATACATTATTCCCCCATACACAAAAATGATCTGTAGACTCCCCGTAAGCATACGAAATGGTGACATTTTTATAAGACCAACTGAAATTAAACCAAGCGTTTTCATTTCAGAAGGAATATATGTCGTCCGGAATTGGTATAGCATCCTTGAAGTAACTAATACTTCAAACAAAGAACAAACTATTTTCTTGGAACAACCCATGAAAGTCTGTCCATATTTAAATGCTGAGTTCTGCGAAGTTAATATAACAGAAACATACTCAGAATCAGAAGACAGCAAAGTCCCCGACAATGAAATAGTAAGTTCATTGAAGCTTAACCATCTGAATGCTGAAGAAAAGAGATCAATAATTAAATTGTGCAAACAGTTCGAAAATATTTTTTTTCAGAAAAACCAACCTCTTACCTTCACTACCCCTGTTAAACATCAAATACCAACCAATGACGATGTTCCAATATATACCCGGTCATACAGATACCCATATGTACATAAAATGGAAGTTCAAAAACAGATACAAGAGCTACTCAGGCAAGGAATAATTCATCCAAGCCATTCACCGTGGAGTTCCCCGGTATGGGTAGTCCCAAAAGGAAGACATACCCTCAAAAAAGTGGCGACTTGTTATTGATTTTCGTCGTCTAAATAAAAAAACAATTAGCGACAAATATCCACTCCCGAATATAACGGAGATTCTGGATAAGTTTGGGAAATGCATGTATTTCTCCACACTTGATTTAGCAAGCGGGTTCCACCAAATAGAGATGGACCCAAAAGGTGTTCCTAAAACGGCATTTACAGTCGAAGGAGGTCACTTCGAGTTTGTGCGAATGCCGTTTGCTCCATCCACCTTTCAACGTGTGATGGACCATGTACTAAGTGGTCTTGTGCACAAGGTCTGTCTAGTATATTTAGACGATATAGTAATCTTCTCAACCTCCCTACAGGAACACCTTGAAAACCTGAAGAAAGTTTTCTTAAGATTGCAAAAATTTAATTTTAAAGTACAACTAGACAAAACCGAGTTCCTACACAAGGAAACAGCATTTCTCGGACACATTATCTCCAGGGACGGAATAAAACCCAATCCTGTCAAAAATTTTCCAATTCCAAGAACCCAAAAAGAAATAAAATCTTTTCTAGGCCTCCTTGGATATTACCGCAAGTTCATTAAACACTTCGCGAGGCTGACAAAACCACTTACAGAATGCCTGAAGAAATGGAAATCAATAACGCTAGACAAAAAATACGTCACAGCCTTCGAGATGTGTAAAGATCTCTTGATTAACGACCCTTTTCTTCAATACCCCGATTTCTCTCGACCCTTCATACTAACAACAGATGCGAGTAACTATGCAATAGGTGCAGTCCTATCTCAAAGCACCATTGGTAGCGACAAGCCAATCTGCTATGCTAGCAGAACCCTAACCTCTACCATTGAAAAAGAGCTTTTGGCCATTGTTTGGGCAACGAAATATTTCCGCCCCTACCTGTTTGGTCACAAATTCAAAATTGTGACCGATCACAGACCATTGCAATGAATGATGAATTTAAGAGATCCAAATTCTAAACTCGTTAGGTGCACTCAGCACAATAAAAATCGAAAATCAGAACGAGAAAATTGAATTAAACATGAACGAGGTTGACCAAACAATCCCCAATTCTAGTGGATCCACAATCCACTCTGCTCTTGAAAATATGAATGACCACATATACATATCTGAACGTCCTTTGAACGAATTCAGCATTCAACTCATACTAAAAAGAAACAAAAAAGACAAACCAACACAATTACAAATGCCATTTAAAAATAAACAGAGGCGAACATTAGAGAAGCTAAATTTTTCAGAGAACGATATTATTTCCATTTTCAAAAACTACGTACCGCCAAATAAATATTGCGCCATTTATACCGACGATGACACATTTAAAATCGTGCAAAGTGTTCATTCATTCATTCAAAATAATTCGCTGTACAGAATTATTAAAAGATGTACTCGAGAACGAGGATCAAGATAATCTGATTAACGATTACCACCTGAATAACAACCATAGAGGCATAAATGAAACACTTTTGCATCTAAAGCGTGAATTCTTTTTCCCCTTTATGAAAGGTAAAATCTCCAAAATAATAAATAATTGCGAAGTGTGCCAAACACTTAAGTACGACAGAAAACCCCAAAAAATAGAATTTCGAATCCCAGAAAATCCTGAAAGGCCTTTAGATATTGACATCTATAGTATTAATAATCAAAAAGTTCTCACGGTTATTGACAAATTCTCCAAATTCGCAGCAGCATACACAGTTCTAGCTAGAAATAGTCTAACAATAATAAAATCCCTTCTGCATTTCATGAGCCTACACGGCATTCCAAGCAAAATAATTACAGACCAAGGCGCAGAATTTACTTCTATGTTCAACGATTTCGTCAGTCAATACAATATAAATCAACATATAACATCGCTACAACAATCAAGTAGCAATTCTCCCGTCGAAAGGCTTCACTCTACACTAACTGAAATATACAGAATTATATTTACGAAACATAAAGACAGAGACCACGACGACATACTCCACAAAACTATGATAACCTATAACAACTCCATTCATTCCGCTACAGAATTAACACCCTATGAACTGTTTTATGGTAGAACCTACAAATTCAAGAATATAAAATATAATAATGCCCATGACTACCTCAATAGATTAAACGACTTTCAAGCAGAATTATTTCCATCTATTAAAAATAAAACGACAAACCAGATAGAGAAAAAATTAACTAAATTAAACCATAATAGGGAAAGGCCATGTAGCATAAAGACAGGATCATTTATTTATAGAAAAGAAAATAGAAGGAATAAATTAACCCCAAGATTCAGTAAACATAAAGTCAAAAACAATAGGGAAATAACGCTCCTTACTACTAATAACCAAAAATTACATAAATCAAAAATTAAAAGAAGAGGTAAATTCCAGATTCACAATCCTCACCATGCTAATAACGATGACGACTGAACAAACAATCGAGGTACATGATTTGACGACCAATCACGGCCTTCTAACTTTGAAACTAGGAACGGGCAGAATAATTAAAACATACAGGAGTCTAATCCACATCATCAGATTAGAAAAATACCAGGAAAACGTGAACGCTATAGGCAACTCTTTGGCAATTTTCAATAAAATAGACGGCTTTTATGACTCCCTGAAAGTAATTAAAATAAAATTCAAACAATTGTAAGACAAACTTAAAACACTTACACCTAACTTCAGAAAAAAAGAGGACTTATTAACGGTTTAGGTACAGTCATAAAGAGTATAACAGGAAATTTAGATGCTGACGATGCTCTGGATATAAATAAAAAAATCGAAGAGCTATCCAAGAGACAAAATGATATGGAGACACAGGAAGACGACCAGTTTAGACTTAACAAACAAATGATAAAAAGATTCGACAATATAACTAATCACATAAACATACAACAAAATATTATTGAAAAATATTTAATTAATACCGAAAAGTCACTGGGAAACAGGATCAGGTCAGAAGAAAACTCAATTAGATATATTCAATATTTAAATCAAATAAACTTCAATATAGAACTTTTAAACAACCATTTGTCGAACATCGCGGAATCTATTATTCTTGCGAAATTAAATATCATTTCAAAACACATATTAAATCCTGAAGAATTAACATTTATCTACACTTCCTTAAAAAATCAGTCCGTAGACATTGAATCAAACGAAAACATATACGAGTTATTGGAGCTTCAGGCTTACTATAACCATTCAGATATAATATTTAATATACAAATTCCCTCTTTAAAAAATGAATCATTTTCCTTTTTCCATTTAATACCCATCCCAGTAAAAAATAAATTACTCCAAATTAAACCCTTTTGTATCCTTAACCAAAATGAAATTCAATGTTTTGACAAGAAATGTGAACAAATAGAGAAGACGTTCTACTGTAAAGAAAGAACAAGCCAAATTTCTAACGTGGAAACAAACTGCATTGCCAATTTAATGGAAAACAAACCGGCAAAATGTAAAACCTTAGAAGTAAACCAGGAACAACAAATATACCTACCGGAACCTAACTATATTTTGTTCACAAACATCCCGGAGACAAATATTACATCAACCTGTGGTCCCAAAATCCAAAACCTGAAGGGTTCATTCCAAGTGACGTATGAAAGCACGAACAGAGTTTATATTGAAGACGTCCACATCTATCCCACTTCAATCAGCCAATCGAATATATCTTCGATCCAAACAATCAACCTCCAATCACTACAAAACTTCCACTTCGAAAATAAAGAAGCAATACGTTATCTGGAAAGACGCACCCACAAACACATAATCCTGAACTATACCATCATCTCGACAATATCAACGTTAATCGGACTCGTCATCATAAAACACCTCATACAACTATATAAAAGGGTTAATAAACCCTCAACATCAGCACTCGGCAACAACAGTCAACATGCCCCAGCATTAAACTTGATGCTAGCTCCGGCAAAAGAAGCATACAGCCTTTTTGACCGTAGCTCTCTCCAGGGGGGGAAGAGTTACATACCTCACCTTACACATGCCTCATCGCCGGTCATTGCCACCAACTATCAACATAGCAGCCTTCAGCATTTTCCCACATTTTATTATTAACCATCTAATTTCAATTCACTTCCATATTTCTCTTTTAAATAATAACTTTAATGCTTAGTCATCAATAAACCATTATAAAAACTGTAATTTGTATAGAATAAGTTTGAGTTTGTTAATAAACGCAGCACTGAGCTGTCCTTAGTAAGAAAATTGTTTTTTTTTTATTTGTCGCGGAGCTTCCAACCTTAACTCGCGCGCTAATTATAAAAAAAAATAATTCTTTCTGTGTATATAAATTCTATTGCTTCTAGTAAATGTTTTATTTCAATGTCATTTCTCTTCAATGTGTTCAAATGCAGTTATACAATTAGCTTACCGCTGGTGAGTGAATAATTGTATTCTTGCAATTTGGACGTAACAACAATTATTTTGTAATGTGCTCCTTACCTCGGGTGGGGGGTAGCACTTGAATTAAAAAAAACACTTGTTGTCTTGAGTTCTTTTATAAAAAAACTGAATCTAATATATTTATTACGTATCTATTTCTACAAATTAATTACTATTAAAAACTGCCTATTGATACTTAATAAATAACCACGAGCCGCAGCGTAAGAGTTTCGGGTGTCATTGCAGTCGGCTGTCGTCGAACCCAGTTCAGGCCAGATATGCCGCTCGTTTGCTGGTCAGCATTATATTTTTCTTCGTTGCTTATACTGTACATTCTTGTACATGCTGCCGGGTCCTTTGATTGTAGAGGTTGAAGTCCGATAGTGTATACCTTCGTCTGGCTGGACGGTTCCTTTGAAGTTGCACCCCAGGTTGATTTGTTGTCTGTTTGTTGCACTGCTGCCAGAAAATGTAGATGCCGACAATAAGGAACAGTCCTCCAATTAAACTGTAGGTGGTGTTGTGATGAACTGCGTGATTTTCTGTATGGTTCGGTATTTTTCTCGATTACGTTGTTCGGTTATCCATTTCCCGATGATTTTCAGGTCGTCATTTTCAGTGCTGACCATCGCTTGAGGAAGTTATGCTCATGAAATCGTGTTTCAGAATACAGTTTGGTTGAAGAGTTAGTATTCCATCATCTTGAAGCGTGATCTCCAACAATTTTCTGCTACAAATAACATTGAATGTGTATTTCTTATCCAGTACATATATCCAACTATTAATACTGCTAAGCTGGATCCAGACAGGTGACGGAGTAATGCTTATTAGCTTGCAAAATGGTGTAAGTTCCGTAGCATGTGTCATCAAATCCATTTCACATTTGCTAAAATTTGATCTTCTGTTAAAAAGAGGGTGCTGCTGTTGACATAAGTACTTTTCATTGTACTTTACACAATTCGTCAGCTCATCTTTTGCGATTGTATAATATGACTCACGAATTAAATTCACTATTAAGTTATCCAATGATGGCTCGATAAAAATATATTCGAGTTGATGAATCGTTGGCACTGGAATAACTTTGAAAAATTCGTAGTCTTCTGTATTCGCCAATGGAAGTTTAATGTCGAATATAACATTTCTTGATGTTATTCTGCTCCTCAGAGAAAGCAGCCTGTATAACTGCAGCATATTTGTTTCAGTTGTTTCTCCAGCGACTGCCAGGTGTGGTAGTAAATTCTTCCGTATTGTGTATAGTTGTTCTTGAAGTTGATTTGGTGTTATTATAAGGGGCTTAATTTTCCCATGGTGTAGATCAATCAGGACGTCTAAAATTGCATTTTGTGTTTGTTGATTGTTTATCATCGAAATCGTGGCGTAATTCGTCAAAAAATATGAACTTCTGCTCTGCATCACTTCCTTCTGTCGTTGCTCTTACACTCGTTTTTAGAGCTTCTATTTGTCCTCGGAACATTTCAAGCTGATTTGAAATGGAAATTGTGTTTTTTGGAGTACGTTTTTTGTATACTCTGCAATTGATGTTTGGTTTTTTATCAACTTAAGCAAGTAGTCGTCATTTTATTTGAATTTCCAAATCTCTTCTTCATAGTGCTGAGCATATTCTTCGTCTAAAACACCAAACAATTTGTTCGCTACTGTCCCAATAAAATCAAATGGGGACCGTTTGTTTCTGGATGTTTGTTTTGTACCGGAACCTTGTTTTACTAGCAAGTCATTGTTATTTTTAATGATCTGTAGCTAATGGTTTATTATGTTGACGGTAGAATTGCAGTGTTCGTACTTATTTCCAAGATTTTCCAGGTGCATGCATACTTCATTGATTCCCATTACAAGTTCCTTGAATCCTTTGTATTCTCTCCAATAATTGGTCATGTCATAGTAAACGATAAGTTTCCAATCGCCCGTAATCAAATTTACATTGCCAATCTTCTCAAAATATATTCCGGGCGGTTTTTAAATGGCTTTATTTTTATTGCTTCGTTTTCTACGTTCGTCGCTTCGATTCCAATGTTGCCCAACGACATAACTACTGTCATTGTTAACAAAATTCTACGTAGTGGATTGGTTTATACCTTCTGTTTGGCTACGTGATCTTCAGTGACTAAATGTCCCGTTATAGGTTTTTGTTCTTCTCGTATAGCCGGCTCTTCTCTTGCTTTCGTTTCATTATTGATTATAGGTAATGGACAATTTTTTGTTGTTGGTCTTTTATACTCTCTGTCGTTTGTTTTGACCGTAACAACTCGAACCAAGTTGTCTGATCCAGGATGAGTTTCAGTAATTTTTCCCATTTTCCATCTTGTTGGTGGAAGTTGTTCATCTTTGATTATCACTATATCTCCAACTTTCAAGTTTTCTTGTCTTTTTGTCCATTTGTGTCGTTGTTGAAGGGTTGTGAGGTATGATGTGCTCCATTTCTTCCAAAAATGTTGTTAAAGACGTTCTAGAAGTTGCAACGGGTTAGTAATCCTTCGCTGTCGTTCAATCTTTGTCTTTCTGGAGGTGCCAACAAGGATGTTCCAACTAAGAATGTAGATAATCTACCATTGAAAAAGAGCTTTTGGCCATTGTTTGGGCAACGAAATATTTCCGCCCTTACCTGTTTGGCCACAAATTCAAAATTGTGACCGATCACAGACCATTGCAATGGATGATGAATTTAAGAGATCCAAATTCTAAACTCGTTAGGTGGCGACTAAAATTAGAAGAGTTCGACTATGAAATCATTTATAAAAAAGGAACATTAAATCTGAACGCTGATGCACTCAGCACAATAAAAATCGAAAATCAGAACGAGAAAATTGAATTAAACATGAACGAGGTTGACCAAACAATCCCTAATTCTATTGGATCCACAATCCACTCTGCTCTCACATATACATATCTGAACGTCCTTTGAACGAATTCAGCATTCAACTCATACTAAAAAGAAACAAAAAAGACAAACCAACACAATTACAAATGCCATTTAAAAATAAACAGAGGCGAAGATTAGAGAAGCTAAATTTTTCAGAGAACGATATTATTTCCATTTTCAAAAACTACGTACCGCCAAATAAATATTGCGCCATTTATACCGACGATGACACATTTCAAATCGTCCAAAGTGTTTACTCGAATTACTTTTCAAACAACAAAGCATTCAAAATAATTCGCCGTACAGAATTATTAAAAGATGTACTCGAGAACGAGGATCAAGATAAACTGATTAACGATTACCACCTGAATAACAACCATAGAGGCATAAATGAAACACTTTTGCATCTAAAGCGTGAATTCTTTTTCCCCTTTATGAAAGGTAAAATCTCCAAAATAATAAATAATTGCGAAGTGTGCCAAACACTTAAGTACGACAGAAAACCCCAAAAAATAGAATTTCGAATCCCAGAAAATCCTGAAAGGCCTTTAGATATTGTACATATTGACATCTATAGTATTAATAATCAAAAAGTTCTCACGGTTATTGACAAATTCTCCAAATTCGCAGCAGCATACACAGTTCTAGCTAGAAATAGTCTAACAATAATAAAATCCCTTCTGCATTTCATGAGCCTACACGGCATTCCAAGCAAAATAATTACAGACCCAGGCGCAGAATTTACTTCTTCTATGTTCAAAGATTTCGTCAGTCAATACAATGTAAATCAACATATAACATCGCTACAACAATCAAGTAGCAATTCTCCCGTCGAAAGGCTTCACTCTACATTAACTGAAATATACAGAATTATATTTACGAAACATAAAGACAGAGACCACGACGACATACTCCACGAAACGATGATAACCTATAACAACTCCATTCATTCCGCTACACAATTAACACCCTATGAACCGTTTTATGGTAGAACCTACAAATTCAAGAATATAAAATATAATAACGCCCATGACTACCTTAATAGATTAAACGACTTTCAAGCAGAATTATTTCCATCAATTAAAAATAAAACGAGAAACCAGATAGAGAAAAAATTAACTAAATTAAACCATAATAGGGAAAGGCCATGTAGCATAAAGACAGGATCATTTATTTATAGAAAAGAAAATAGAAGGAATAAATTAACCCCAAGATTCAGTAAACATAAAGTCAAAAACAATAGGGAAATAACGCTCCTTACTACTAATAACCAAAAATTACATAAATCAAAAATTAAAAGAAGACGTAAATTCCAGATTCACAATCCTCACCCTGCTAATAACGATGACGACAGAACAAACAATCGAGGTACATGATTTGACGACCAATCACGGCCTTCTAACTTTGAAACTAGGAACGGGCAGAATAATTAAAATATACAGGACTCTAATCCACATCATCAGATTAGAAAAATACCAGGAAAACGTGAACGCTATAGGCAACTCTTTGGCAATTTTCAATAAAATAGACGGCTTTTATGACTCCCTGAAAGTAATTAAAATAAAATTCGAACAATTGCAAGACAAACTTAAAACACTTACACCTAGCTTCAGAAAAAAAAGAGGACTTATTAACAGTTTAGGTACAGTCATAAAGAGTATAACAGGAAATTTAGATGCTGACGATGCTCTGGATATAAATAAAAAAATCGAAGAGCTATCCAAGAGACAAAATGATATGGAGACACAGGAAGACGACCAGTTTAGACTTAACAAACAAATAATAAAAAGATTCGACAATATAACTAATCACATAAACATACAACAAAATATTATTGAAAAATATTTAATTAATACCGAAAAGTCATTGGGAAACAGGATCAGGTCAGAAGAAAACTGAATTAGAAATATTCAATATTTAAATCAAATAAACTTCAATATAGAACTTTTAAACAACCATTTGTCCAACATCGCGGAATCTATTATTCTTGCGAAATTAAATATCATTTCAAAACACATATTAAATCCTGAAGAATTAACATTTATCTACACTTCCTTAAAAAATCAGTCCGATACGAGTTATTGGAGCTTCAGGCTTACTATAACCATTCAGATATAATATTTAATATACAAGTTCCCTCTTTAAAAAATGAATCATTTTCCTTTTTCCATTTAATACCCATCCCAGTAAAAAATAAATTACTACAAATTAAACCCTTTTGTATCCTTAACCAAAATGAAATTCAATGTTTTGACAAGAAATGTGAACAAATAGAGAAGACGTTCTACTGTAAAGAAAGAACAAGCCAAATTTCTAACGTGGAAACAAGCTGCATTGCCATTTTAATGGAAAACAAACCGGCAAAATGTAAAACCTTAGAAGTAAACCAGGAACAACAAATATACCTACCGGAACCTAACTATATTTTGTTCACAAAAACATCCCGGAGACAAATATTACATCAACCTGTGGTCCCAAAATCCAAAACCTGAAGGGTACATTCATTATTCACTTCTCGAACTGCAGTGTTAATGTCAACCAAGTGACATATGAAAGCACGAACAGAGTTTATATTGAAGACGTCCACATCTATCCCACTTCAATCAGCCAATCGAATATATCTTCGATCCAAACAATCAACCTCCAATCACTACAAAACTTCCACTTCGAAAATAAAGAAGCAATACGTTATCTGGAAAGACGCACCCACAAACACATAATCCTGAACTATACCATCATCTCGACAATATCAACGTTAATCGGACTCGTCATCATAAAACACCTCATACAACTATATAAAAGGGTTAACAAACCCTCAACATCAGCACTCGGCAACAACAGTCAACATGCCCCAGCATTAAACTTGATGCTAGCTCCGGCAAAAGAAGCATACAGCCTTTTTGACCGTAGCTCTCTCCAGGGGGGGAATAGTTACATACCTCACCTTACACATGCCTCATCGCCGGTCATTGCCACCAACTATCAACATAGCAGCCTTCAGCATTTTCCCACATTTTATTATTAACCATCTAATTTCAATTCACTTCCATATTTCTCTTTTAAATAATAACTTTAATGCTTAGTCATGAATAAACCATTATAAAAACTGTAATTTGTATAGAATAAGTTTGAGTTTGTTAATAAACGCAGCACTGAGCTGTTCTTAGTAAGAAAATTGTTTTTTTTTTATTTGTCGCGGAGCTTCCAACCTTAACTCGCGCGCTTATTATAAAAAAAAATAATTCTTTCTGTGTATATAAATTCTATTGCTTCTAGTAAATGTTTTATTTCAATGTCATTTCTCTTCAATGTGTTCAAATGCAGTTATACAATTAGCTTACCGCTGGTGAGTGAATAATTATATTCTTGCAATTTGGACGTAACAACAATTATTTTGTAATGTGCTCCTTACCTCGGGTGGGGGGTAGCACTTGAATTAAAAAAACACTTGTTGTCTTGAGTTCTTTTATAAAAAAACTGAATCTAATATATTTATTACGTCTCTATTTCTACAAATTAATTACTATTAAAAACTGCCTATTGATACTTAATAAATAACCACGAGCCGCAGCGTAAGAGTTTCGGGTGTCATTGCAGTCGGCTGTCGTCGAACCCAGTTCAGGCCAGATATGCCGCTCGTTTGCTGGTCAGCATTATATTTTTCTTCGTTGCTTATACTGTACATTCTTGTACATTCTGCCGGGTCCTTTGATTGTAAAGGTTGAAGTCCGATAGTGTATACCTTCGTCTGGCTGGACGGTTCCTTTGAAGTTGCACCCCAGGTTGATTTGTTGTCTGTTTGTTGCACTGCTGCCAGAAAATGTAGATGCCGACAATAAGGAACAGTCCTCCAATTAAACTGTAGGTGGTGTTGTGATGAACTGCGTGATTTTCTGTATGGTTCGGTATTTTTCTCGATTACGTTGTTCGGTTATCCATTTCCCGATGATTTTCAGGTCGTCATTTTCAGTGCTGACCATCGCTTGAGGAAGTTATGCTCATGAAATCGTGTTTCAGAATACAGTTTGGTTGAAGAGTTAGTATTCCATCATCTTGAAGCGTGATCTCCAACAATTTTCTGCTACAAATAACATTGAATGTGTATTTCTTATCCAGTACATATATCCAACTATTAATACTGCTAAGCTGGATCCAGACAGGTGACGGAGTAATGCTTATTAGCTTGCAAAATGGTGTAAGTTCCTTAGCATGTGTCATCAAATCCATTTCACATTTGCTAAAATTTGATCTTCTGTTAAAAAGAGGGTGCTGCTGTTGACATAAGTACTTTTCATTGTACTTTACACAATTCGTCAGCTCATCTTTTGCGATTGTATTATATGACTCACGAATTAAATTCACTATTAAGTTATCCAATGATGGCTCGATAAAAATATATTCGAGTTGATGAATCGTTGGCACTGGAATAACTTTGAAAAATTCGTAGTCTTCTGTATTCGCCAATGGAAGTTTAATGTCGAATATAACATTTCTTGATGTTATTCTGCTCCTCAGAGAAAGCAGCCTGTATAACTGCAGCATATTTGTTTCAGTTGTTTCTCCAGCGACTGCCAGGTGTGGTAGTAAATTCTTCCGTATTGTGTATAGTTGTTCTTGAAGTTGATTTGGTGTTATTATAAGGGGCTTAATTTTCCCATGGTGTAGATCAATCAGGACGTCTAAAATTGCATTTTGTGTTTGTTGATAGTTTATCATCGAAATCGTGGCGTAATTCGTCAAAAAATATGAACTTCTGCTCTGCATCACTTCCTTCTGTCTTTGCTCTTACACTCGTTTTTAGAGCTTCTATTTGTCCTCGGAACATTTCAAGCTGATTTGAAATGGAAATTGTGTTTTTTGGAGTACGTTTTTTGTATACTCTGCAATTGATGTTTGGTTTTTTATCAACTTAAGCAAGTAGTCGTCATTTTATTTGAATTTCCAAATCAGAAACATCCAAGTTTCTGGATGTTTGTTTTGTACCGGAACCTTGTTTTACTAGCAAGTCATTGTTATTTTTAATGATCTGTAGCTAATGGTTTATTATGTTGACGGTAGAATTGCAGTGTTCGTACTTATTTCCAAGATTTTCCAGGTGCATGCATACTTCATTGATTCCCATTACAAGTTCCTTGAATCCTTTGTATTCTCTCCAATAATTGGTCATGTCATAGTAAACGATAAGTTTCCAATCGCTCGTAATCAAATTTACATTGCCAATCTTCTCAAAATATATTCCGGGTGGTTTTTAAATGGCTTTATTTTTATTGCTTCGTTTTCTACGTTCGTCGCTTCGATTCCAATGTTGCCCAACGACATAACTACTGTCATTGTTAACAAAATTCTACGTAGTGGATTGGTTTATACCTTCTGTTTGGCTACGTGATCTTCAGTGACTAAATGTCCCGTTATAGGTTTTTGTTCTTCTCGTATAGCCGGCTCTTCTCTTGCTTTCGTTTCATTATTGATTATAGGTAATGGACAATTTTTTGTTGTTGGTCTTTTATACTCTCTGTCGTTTGTTTTGACCGTAACAACTCGAACCAAGTTGTCTGATCCAGGATGAGTTTCAGTAATTTTTCCCATTTTCCATCTTGTTGGTGGAAGTTGTTCATCTTTGATTATCACTATATCTCCAACTTTCAAGTTTTCTTGTCTTTTTGTCCATTTGTGTCGTTGTTGAAGGGTTGTGAGGTATGATGTGCTCCATTTCTTCCAAAAATGTTGTTAAAGACGTTCTAGAAGTTGCCAACGGGTTAGTAATCCTTCGCTGTCGTTCAATCTTTGTCTTTCTGGAGGTGCCAACAAGGATGTTCCAACTAAGAATGTAGATAATCTACCATTGAAAAAGAGCTTTTGGCCATTGTTTGGGCAACGAAATATTTCCGCCCTTACCTGTTTGGTCACAAATTCAAAATTATGACCGATCACAGACCATTGCAATGGATGATGAATTTAAGAGATCCAAATTCTAAACTCGTTAGGTGGCGACTAAAATTAGAAGAGTTCGACTATGAAATCATTTATAAAAAAGGAACATTAAATCTGAACGCTGATGCACTCAGCACAATAAAAATCGAAAATCAGAACGAGAAAATTGAATTAAACATGAACGAGGTTGACCAAACAATCCCTAATTCTAGTGGATCCACAATCCACTCTGCTCTCACATATACATATCTGAACGTCCTTTGAACGAATTCAGCATTCAACTCATACTAAAAAGAAACAAAAAAGACAAACCAACACAATTACAAATGCCATTTAAAAATAAACAGAGGCGAACATTAGAGAAGCTAAATTTTTCAGAGAACGATATTATTTCCATTTTCAAAAACTACGTACCGCCAAATAAATATTGCGCCATTTATACCGACGATGACACATTTCAAATCGTCCAAAGTGCTTACTCGAATTACTTTTCAAACAACAAAGCATTCAAAATAATTCGCCGTACAGAATTATTAAAAGATGTACTCGAGAACGAGGATCAAGATAAACTGATTAACGATTACCACCTGAATAACAACCATAGAGGCATAAATGAAACACTTTTGCATCTAAAGCGTGAATTCTTTTTCCCCTTTATGAAAGGTAAAATCTCCAAAATAATAAATAATTGCGAAGTGTGCCAAACACTTAAGTACGACAGAAAACCCCAAAAAATAGAATTTCGAATCCCAGAAAATCCTGAAAGGCCTTTAGATATTGTACATATTGACATCTATAGTATTAATAATCAAAAAGTTCTCACGGTTATTGACAAATTCTCCAAATTCGCAGCAGCATACACAGTTCTAGCTAGAAATAGTCTAACAATAATAAAATCCCTTCTGCATTTCATGAGCCTACACGGCATTCCAAGCAAAATAATTACAGACCAAGGCGCAGAATTTACTTCTTCCATGTTCAAAGATTTCGTCAGTAAATACAATGTAAATCAACATATAACATCGCTACAACAATCAAGTAGCAATTCTCCCGTCGAAAGACTTCACTCTACACTAACTGAAATATACAGAATTATATTTACGAAACATAAAGACAGAGACCATGACGACATACTCCACGAAACGATGATAACCTATAACAACTCCATTCATTCCGCTACACAATTAACACCCTATGAACCGTTTTATGGTAGAACCTACAAATTCAAGAATATAAAATATAACAACGCCCATGACTACCTTAATAGATTAAACGACTTTCAAGCAGAATTATTTCCATCAATTAAAAATAAAACGAGAAACCAGATAGAGAAAAAATTAACTAAATTAAACCATAATAGGGAAAGGCCATGTAGCATAAAGACAGGATCATTTATTTATAGAAAAGAAAATAGAAGGAATAAATTAACCCCAAGATTCAGTAAACATAAAGTCAAAAACAATAGGGAAATAACGCTCCTTACTACTAATAACCAAAAATTACATAAATCAAAAATTAAAAGAAGACGTAAATTCCAGATTCACAATCCTCACCCTGCTAATAACGATGACGACTGAACAAACAATCGAGGTACATGATTTGACGACCAATCACGGCCTTCTAACTTTGAAACTAGGAACGGGCAGAATAATTAAAACATACAGGAGTCTAATCCACATCATCAGATTAGAAAAATACCAGGAAAACGTGAACGCTATAGGCAACTCTTTGGCAATTTTCAATAAAATAGACGGCTTTTATGACTCCCTGAAAGTAATTAAAATAAAATTCGAACAATTGCAAGACAAACTCTGGATATAAATAAAAAAATCGAAGAGCTATCCAAGAGACAAAATGATATAGAGACACAGGAAGACGACCAGTTTAGACTTAATAAACAAATGATAAAAAGATTCGACAATATAACTAATCACATAAACATACAACAAAATATTATTGAAAAATATTTAATTAATACCGAAAAGTCATTGGGAAACAGGATCAGGTCAGAAGAAAACTCAATTAGATATATTCAATATTTAAATCAAATAAACTTCAATATAGAACTTTTAAACAACCATTTGTCCAACATCGCGGAATCTATTATTCTTGCGAAATTAAATATCATTTCAAAACACATATTAAATCCTGAAGAATTAACATTTATCTACACTTCCTTAAAAATCAGTCCGTAGACATTGAATCAAACGAAAACATATACGAGTTATTGGAGCTTCAGGCTTACTATAACCATTCAGATATAATATTTAATATACAAGTTCCCTCTTTAAAAAATGAATCATTTTCCTTTTTCCATTTAATACCCATCCCAGTAAAAAATAAATTACTCCAAATTAAACCCTTTTGTATCCTTAACCAAAATGAAATTCAATGTTTTGACAAGAAATGTGAACAAATAGAGAAGACGTTCTACTGTAAAGAAAGAACAAGCCAAATTTCTAACGTGGAAACAAGCTGCATTGCCAATTTAATGGAAAACAAACCGGCAAAATGTAAAACCTTAGAAGTAAACCAGGAACAACAAATATACCTACCGGAACCTAACTATATTTTGTTCACAAACATCCCGGAGACAAATATTACATCAACCTGTGGTCCCAAAATCCAAAACCTGAAGGGTATATTCATTATTCACTTCTCGAACTGCAGTGTTAATGTCAACCAAGTGACATATGAAAGCACGAACAGAGTTTATATTGAAGACGTCCACATCTATCCCACTTCAATCAGCCAATCGAATATATCTTCGATCCAAACAATCAACCTCCAATCACTACAAAACTTCCACTTCGAAAATAAAGAAGCAATACGTTATCTGGAAAGACGCACCCACAAACACATAATCCTGAACTATACCATCATCTCGACAATATCAACGTTAATCGGACTCGTCATCATAAAACACCTCATACAACTATATAAAAGGGTTAATAAACCCTCAACATCAGCACTCGGCAACAACAGTCAACATGCCCCAGCATTAAACTTGATGCTAGCTCCGGCAAAAGAAGCATACAGCCTTTTTGACCGTAGCTCTCTCCAGGGGGGAAGAGTTACATACCTCACCTTACACATGCCTCATCGCCGGTCATTGCCACCAACTATCAACATAGCAGCCTTCAGCATTTTCCCACATTTTATTATTAACCATCTAATTTCATGAAAAATAATAACGAAAAATTCTATTAAATAAAACAAATTTTTACTTTTTAATATGATTTTAAGTTAATGTATTTATTATTTAAATTACAACATTTATTTTTAACTATTAATATTAAAGTCGCGACGCGCGTTTCGGACTTGCGTCCATCATCGGGCTAATAAATACTTTTTTTTGGTTGAAGAATTAGTATTCCATCATCTTGAAGCTTGATCTCCAATACTTTTCTGCTACAAATAACATTGAATGTGTATTTCTTATCCAGTACATATATCCAAATATTAATACTGCTAAGCTGGATCCAGACAGGTGACGGAGTAATGCTTATTAGCTTGCAAAATGGTGTAAGTTCCGTAGCATGTGTCATCAAATCCATTTCACATTTGCTAAAATTTGATCTTCTGTTAAAAAGAGGGTGCTGCTGTTGACATAAGTACTTTTCATTGTAATTTACACAATTCGTCAGCTCATCTTTTGCGATTGTATAATATGACTCACGAATTAAATTCACTATTAAGTTATCCAATGATGGCTCGATAAAAATATATTCGAGTTGATGAATCGTTGGCACTGGAATAACTTTGAAAAATTCGTAGTCTTCTGTATTCGCCAATGGAAGTTTAATGTCGAATATAACATTTCTTGATGTTATTCTGCTCCTCAGAGAAAGCAGCCTGTATAACTGCAGCATATTTGTTTCAGTTGTTTCTCCAGCGACTGCCAGGTGTGGTAGTAAATTCTTCCGTATTGTGTATAGTTGTTCTTGAAGTTGATTTGGTGTTATTATAAGGGGCTTAATTTTCCCATGGTGTAGATCAATCAGGACGTCTAAAATTGCATTTTGTGTTTGTTGATAGTTTATCATCGAAATCGTGGCGTAATTCGTCAAAAAATATGAACTTCTGCTCTGCATCACTTCCTTCTGTCGTTGCTCTTACACTCGTTTTTAGAGCTTCTATTTGTCCTCGGAACATTTCAAGCTGATTTGAAATGGAAATTGTGTTTTTTGGAGTACGTTTTTTGTATACTCTGCAATTGATGTTTGGTTTTTTATCAACTTAAGCAAGTAGTCGTCATTTTATTTGAATTTCCAAATCTCTTCTTCATAGTGCTGAGCATATTCTTCGTCTAAAACACCAAACAATTTGTTCGCTACTGTCCCAATAAAATCAAATGGGGACCGTTTGTTTCTGGATGTTTGTTTTGTACCGGAACCTTGTTTTACTAGCAAGTCATTGTTATTTTTAATGATCTGTAGCTAATGGTTTATTATGTTGACGGTAGAATTGCAGTGTTCGTACTTATTTCCAAGATTTTCCAGGTGCATGCATACTTCATTGATTCCCATTACAAGTTCCTTGAATCCTTTGTATTCTCTCCAATAATTGGTCATGTCATAGTAAACGATAAGTTTCCAATCGCTCGTAATCAAATTTACATTGCCAATCTTCTCAAAATATATTCCGGGCGGTTTTTAAATGGCTTTATTTTTATTGCTTCGTTTTCTACGTTCGTCGCTTCGATTCCAATGTTGCCCAACGACATAACTACTGTCATTGTTAACAAAATTCTACGTAGTGGATTGGTTTATACCTTCTGTTTGGCTACGTGATCTTCAGTGACTAAATGTCCCGTTATAGGTTTTTGTTCTTCTCGTATAGCCGGCTCTTCTCTTGCTTTCGTTTCATTATTGATTATAGGTAATGGACAATTTTTTGTTGTTGGTCTTTTATACTCTCTGTCGTTTGTTTTGACCGTAACAACTCGAACCAAGTTGTCTGATCCAGGATGAGTTTCAGTAATTTTTCCCATTTTCCATCTTGTTGGTGGAAGTTGTTCATCTTTGATTATCACTATATCTCCAACTTTCAAGTTTTCTTGTCTTTTTGTCCATTTGTGTCGTTGTTGAAGGGTTGTTAGGTATGATGTGCTCCATTTCTTCCAAAAATGTTGTTAAAGACGTTCTAGAAGTTGCCAACGGGTTAGTAATCCTTCGCTGTCATTCAATCTTTGTCTTTCTGGAGGTGCCAACAAGGATGTTCCAACTAAGAATGTAGATAATCTACCATTGAAAAAGAGCTTTTGGCCATTGTTTGGGCAACGAAATATTTCCGCCCTTACCTGTTTGGTCACAAATTCAAAATTGTGACCGATCCCAGACCATTGCAATGGATGATGAATTTAAGAGATCCAAATTCTAAACTCGTTAGGTGGCGACTAAAATTAGAAGAGTTCGACTATGAAATCATTTATAAAAAAGGAACATTAAATCTGAACGCTGATGCACTCAGCACAATAAAAATCGAAAATCAGAACGAGAAAATTGAATTAAACATGAACGAGGTTGACCAAACAATCCCTAATTCTAGTGGATCCACAATCCACTCTGCTCTTGAAAATATGAATGACCACATATACATATCTGAACGTCCTTTGAACGAATTCAGCATTCAACTCATACTAAAAAGAAACAAAAAAGACAAACCAACACAATTACAAATGCCATTTAAAAATAAACAGAGGCGAACATTAGAGAAGCTAAATTTTTCAGAGAACGATATTATTTCCATTTTCAAAAACTACGTACCGCCAAATAAATATTGCGCCATTTATACCGACGATGACACATTTCAAATCGTCCAAAGTGTTTACTCGAATTACTTTTCAAACAACAAGGCATTCAAAATAATTCGCCGTACAGAATTATTAAAAGATGTACTCGAGAACGAGGATCAAGATAAACTGATTAACGATTACCACCTGAATAACAACCATAGAGGCATAAATGAAACACTTTTGCATCTAAAGCGTGAATTCTTTTTCCCCTTTATGAAAGGTAAAATCTCCAAAATAATAAATAATTGCGAAGTGTGCCAAACACTTAAGTACGACAGAAAACCCCAAAAAATAGAATTTCGAATCCCAGAAAATCCTGAAAGGCCTTTAGATATTGTACATATTGACATCTATAGTATTAATAATCAAAAATTTCTCACGGTTATTGACAAATTCTCCAAATTCGCAGCAGCATACACAGTTCTAGCTAGAAATAGTCTAACAATAATAAAATCCCTTCTGCATTTCATGAGCCTACACGGCATTCCAAGCAAAATAATTACAGACCAAGGCGCAGAATTTACTTCTTCTATGTTCAAAGATTTCGTCATTCAATACAATATAAATCAACATATAACATCGCTACAACAATCAAGTAGCAATTCTCCCGTCGAAAGACTTCACTCTACACTAACTTAAATATACAGAATTATATTTACGAAACATAAAGACAGAGACCACGACGACATACTCCACGAAACGATGATAACCTATAACAACTCCATTCATTCCGCTACACAATTAACACCCTATGAACTGTTTTATGGTAGAACCTACAAATTCAAGAATATAAAATATAATAACGCCCATGACTACCTTAATAGATTAAACGACTTTCAAGCAGAATTATTTCCATCAATTAAAAATAAAACGAGAAACCAGATAGAGAAAAAATTAACTAAATTAAACCATAATAGGGAAAGGCCATGTAGCATAAAGACAGGATCATTTATTTATAGAAAAGAAAATAGAAGGAATAAATTAACCCCAAGATTCAGTAAACATAAAGTCAAAAACAATAGGGAAATAACGCTCCTTACTACTAATAACCAAAAATTACATAAATCAAAAATTAAAAGAAGACGTAAATTCCAGATTCACAATCCTCACCCTGCTAATAACGATGACGACTGAACAAACAATCGAGGTACATGATTTGACGACCAATCACGGCCTTCTAACTTTGAAACTAGGAACGGGCAGAATAATTAAAACATACAGGAGTCTAATCCACATCATCAGATTAGAAAAATACCAGGAAAACGTGAACGCTATAGGCAACTCTTTGGCAATTTTCAATAAAATAGACGGCTTTTATGACTCCCTGAAAGTAATTAAAATAAAATTCGAACAATTGCAAGACAAACTTAAAACACTTACACCTAGCTTCAGAAAAAAAAGAGGAGTTATTAACGGTTTAGGTACAGTCATAAAGAGTATAACAGGAAATTTAGATGCTGACGATGCTCTGGATATAAATAAAAAAATCGAAGAGCTATCCAAGAGACAAAATGATATGGAGACACAGGAAGACGACCAGTTTAGACTTAACAAACAAATGATAAAAAGATTCGACAATATAACTAATCACATAAACATACAACAAAATATTATTGAAAAATATTTAATTAATACCGAAAAGTCATTGGGAAACAGGATCAGGTCAAAAGAAAACTCAATTAGATATATTCAATATTTAAATCAAATAAACTTCAATATAGAACTTTTAAACAACCATTTGTCCAACATCGCGGAATCTATTATTCTTGCGAAATTAAATATCATTTCAAAACACATATTAAATCCTGAAGAATTAACATTTATCTACACTTCCTTAAAAATCAGTCCTAAGACATTGAATCAAACGAAAACATATACGAGTTATTGGAGCTTCAGGCTTACTATAACCATTCAGATATAATATTTAATATACAAATTCCCTCTTTAAAAAATGAATCATTTTCCTTTTTCCATTTAATACCCATCCCAGTAAAAAATAAATTACTCCAAATTAAACCCTTTTGTATCCTTAACCAAAATGAAATTCAATGTTTTGACAAGAAATGTGAACAAATAGAGAAGACGTTCTACTGTAAAGAAAGAACAAGCCAAATTTCTAACGTGGAAACAAACTGCATTGCCAATTTAATGGAAAACAAACCGGCAAAATGTAAAACCTTAGAAGTAAACCAGGAACAACAAATATACCTACCGGAACCTAACTATATTTTGTTCACAAACATCCCGGAGACAAATATTACATCAACCTGTGGTCCCAAAATCCAAAACCTGAAGGGTACATTCATTATTCACTTCTCGAACTGCAGTGTTAATGTCAACCAAGTGACATATGAAAGCACGAACAGAGTTTATATTGAAGACGTCCACATCTATCCCACTTCAATCAGCCAATCGAATATATCTTCGATCCAAACAATCAACCTCCAATCACTACAAAACTTCCACTTCGAAAATAAAGAAGCAATACGTTATCTGGAAAGACGCACCCACAAACACATAACCCTGAACTATACCATCATCTCGACAATATCAACGTTAATCGGACTCGTCATCATAAAACACCTCATACAACTATATAAAAGGGTTAATAAACCCTCAACATCAGCACTCGGCAACAACAGTCAACATGCCCCAGCATTAAACTTGATGCTAGCTCCGGCAAAAGAAGCATACAGCCTTTTTGACCGTAGCTCTCTCCAGGGGGGAAGAGTTACATACCTCACCTTACACATGCCTCATCGCCGGTCATTGCCACCAACTATCAACATAGCAGCCTTCAGCATTTTCCCACATTTTATTATTAACCATCTAATTTCATGAAAAATAATAACGAAAAATTCTATTAAATAAAACAAATTTTTACTTTTTAATATGATTTTAAGTTAATGTATTTATTATTTAAATTACAACATTTATTTTTAACTATTAATATTAAAGTCGCGACGCGCGTTTCGGACTTGCGTCCATCATCGGGCTAATAAGTACTTTTTTTTGGTTGAAGAATTAGTATTCCATCATCTTGAAGCGTGATCTCCAACACTTTTCTGCTACAAATAACATTGAATGTGTATTTCTTATCCAGTACATATATCCAACTATTAATACTGCTAAGCTGGATCCAGACAGGTGACGGAGTAATGCTTATTAGCTTGCAAAATGGTGTAAGTTCCGTAGCATGTGTCATCAAATCCATTTCACATTTGCTAAAATTTGATCTTCTGTTAAAAAGAGGGTGCTGCTGTTGACATAAGTACTTTTCATTGTAATTTACACAATTCGTCAGCTCATCTTTTGCGATTGTATAATATGACTCACGAATTAAATTCACTATTAAGTTATCCAATGATGGCTCGATAAAAATATATTCGAGTTGATGAATCGTTGGCACTGGAATAACTTTGAAAAATTCGTAGTCTTCTGTATTCGCCAATGGAAGTTTAATGTCGAATATAACATTTCTTGATGTTATTCTGCTCCTCAGAGAAAGCAGCCTGTATAACTGCAGCATATTTGTTTCAGTTGTTTCTCCAGCGACTGCCAGGTGTGGTAGTAAATTCTTCCGTATTGTGTATAGTTGTTCTTGAAGTTGATTTGGTGTTATTATAAGGGGCTTAATTTTCCCATGGTGTAGATCAATCAGGACGTCTAAAATTGCATTTTGTGTTTGTTGATAGTTTATCATCGAAATCGTGGCGTAATTCGTCAAAAAATATGAACTTCTGCTCTGCATCACTTCCTTCTGTCTTTGCTCTTACACTCGTTTTTAGAGCTTCTATTTGTCCTCGGAACATTTCAAGCTGATTTGAAATGGAAATTGTGTTTTTTGGAGTACGTTTTTTGTATACTCTGCAATTGATGTTTGGTTTTTTATCAACTTAAGCAAGTAGTCGTCATTTTATTTGAATTTCCAAATCTCTTCTTCATAGTGCTGAGCATATTCTTCGTCTAAAACACCAAACAATTTGTTCGCTACTGTCCCAATAAAATCAAATGGGGACCGTTTGTTTCTGGATGTTTGTTTTGTACCGGAACCTTGTTTTACTAGCAAGTCATTGTTATTTTTAATGATCTGTAGCTAATGGTTTATTATGTTGACGGTAGAATTGCAGTGTTCGTACTTATTTCCAAGATTTTCCAGGTGCATGCATACTTCATTGATTCCCATTACAAGTTCCTTGAATCCTTTGTATTCTCTCCAATAATTGGTCATGTCATAGTAAACGATAAGTTTCCAATCGCTCGTAATCAAATTTACATTGCCAATCTTCTCAAAATATATTCCGGGTGGTTTTTAAATGGCTTTATTTTTATTGCTTCGTTTTCTACGTTCGTCGCTTCGATTCCAATGTTGCCCAACGACATAACTACTGTCATTGTTAACAAAATTCTACGTAGTGGATTGGTTTATACCTTCTGTTTGGCTACGTGATCTTCAGTGACTAAATGTCCCGTTATAGGTTTTTGTTCTTCTCGTATAGCCGGCTCTTCTCTTGCTTTCGTTTCATTATTGATTATAGGTAATGGACAATTTTTTGTTGTTGGTCTTTTATACTCTCTGTCGTTTGTTTTGACCGTAACAACTCGAACCAAGTTGTCTGATCCAGGATGAGTTTCAGTAATTTTTCCCATTTTCCATCTTGTTGGTGGAAGTTGTTCATCTTTGATTATCACTATATCTCCAACTTTCAAGTTTTCTTGTCTTTTTGTCCATTTGTGTCGTTGTTGAAGGGTTGTTAGGTATGATGTGCTCCATTTCTTCCAAAAATGTTGTTAAAGACGTTCTAGAAGTTGCCAACGGGTTAGTAATCCTTCGCTGTCGTTCAATCTTTGTCTTTCTGGAGGTGCCAACAAGGATGTTCCAACTAAGAATGTAGATAATCTACCATTGAAAAAGAGCTTTTGGCCATTGTTTGGGCAACGAAATATTTCCGCCCTTACCTGTTTGGTCACAAATTCAAAATTGTGACCGATCCCAGACCATTGCAATGGATGATGAATTTAAGAGATCCAAATTCTAAACTCGTTAGGTGGCGACTAAAATTAGAAGAGTTCGACTATGAAATCATTTATAAAAAAGGAACATTAAATCTGAACGCTGATGCACTCAGCACAATAAAAATCGAAAATCAGAACGAGAAAATTGAATTAAACATGAACGAGGTTGACCAAACAATCCCTAATTCTAGTGGATCCACAATCCACTCTGCTCTTGAAAATATGAATGACCACATATACATATCTGAACGTCCTTTGAACGAATTCAGCATTCAACTCATACTAAAAAGAAACAAAAAAGACAAACCAACACAATTACAAATGCCATTTAAAAATAAACAGAGGCGAACATTAGAGAAGCTAAATTTTTCAGAGAACGATATTATTTCCATTTTCAAAAACTACGTACCGCCAAATAAATATTGCGCCATTTATACCGACGATGACACATTTCAAATCGTCCAAAGTGTTTACTCGAATTACTTTTCAAACAACAAGGCATTCAAAATAATTCGCCGTACAGAATTATTAAAAGATGTACTCGAGAACGAGGATCAAGATAAACTGATTAACGATTACCACCTGAATAACAACCATAGAGGCATAAATGAAACACTTTTGCATCTAAAGCGTGAATTCTTTTTCCCCTTTATGAAAGGTAAAATCTCCAAAATAATAAATAATTGCGAAGTGTGCCAAACACTTAAGTACGACAGAAAACCCCAAAAAATAGAATTTCGAATCCCAGAAAATCCTGAAAGGCCTTTAGATATTGTACATATTGACATCTATAGTATTAATAATCAAAAAGTTCTCACGGTTATTGACAAATTTGCAGCAGCATACACAGTTCTAGCTAGAAATAGTCTAACAATAATAAAATCCCTTCTGCATTTCATGAGCCTACACGGCATTCCAAGCAAAATAATTACAGACCAAGGCGCAGAATTTACTTCTTCTATGTTCAAAGATTTCGTCATTCAATACAATATAAATCAACATATAACATCGCTACAACAATCAAGTAGCAATTCTCCCGTCGAAAGACTTCACTCTACACTAACTTAAATATACAGAATTATATTTACGAAACATAAAGACAGAGACCACGACGACATACTCCACGAAACGATGATAACCTATAACAACTCCATTCATTCCGCTACACAATTAACACCCTATGAACTGTTTTATGGTAGAACCTACAAATTCAAGAATATATAATATAATAACGCCCATGACTACCTTAATAGATTAAACGACTTTCAAGCAGAATTATTTACATCAATTAAAAATAAAACGAGAAACCAGATAGAGAAAAAATTAACTAAATTAAACCATAATAGGGAAAGGCCATGTAGCATAAAGACAGGATCATTTATTTATAGAAAAGAATATATTAGGAATAAATTAACCCCAAGATTCAGTAAACATAAAGTCAAAAACAATAGGGAAATAACGCTCCTTACTACTAATAACCAAAAATTACATAAATCAAAAATTAAAAGAAGACGTAAATTCCAGATTCACAATCCTCACCCTGCTAATAACGATGACGACTGAACAAACAATCGAGGTACATGATTTGACGACCAATCACGGCCTTCTAACTTTGAAACTAGGAACGGGCAGAATAATTAAAACATACAGGAGTCTAATCCACATCATCAGATTAGAAAAATACCAGGAAAACGTGAACGCTATAGGCA
Source organism: Platycheirus rosarum (assembly GCA_963971375.1). Lineage (NCBI taxonomy): Eukaryota > Metazoa > Arthropoda > Insecta > Diptera > Syrphidae > Platycheirus > Platycheirus rosarum. The sequence continues at coordinate 71,363,362 of OZ020510.1, forward strand.
ACTCTTTGGCAATTTTCAATAAAATAGACGGCTTTTATGACTCCCTGAAAGTAATTAAAATAAAATTCGAACAATTGCAAGACAAACTTAAAACACTTACACCTAGCTTCAGAAAAAAAAGAGGAGTTATTAACGGTTTAGGTACAGTCATAAAGAGTATAACAGGAAATTTAGATGCTGACGATGCTCTGGATATAAATAAAAAAATCGAAGAGCTATCCAAGAGACAAAATGATATGGAGACACAGGAAGACGACCAGTTTAGACTTAATAAACAAATGATAAAAAGATTCGACAATATAACTAATCACATAAACATACAACAAAATATTATTGAAAAATATTTAATTAATACCGAAAAGTCATTGGGAAACAGGATCAGGTCAGAAGAAAACTCAATTAGATATATTCAATATTTAAATCAAATAAACTTCAATATAGAACTTTTAAACAACCATTTGTCCAACATCGCGGAATCTATTATTCTTGCGAAATTAAATATCATTTCAAAACACATATTAAATCCTGAAGAATTAACATTTATCTACACTTCCTTAAAAATCAGTCCGTAGACATTGAATCAAACGAAAACATATACGAGTTATTGGAGCTTCAGGCTTACTATAACCATTCAGATATAATATTTAATATACAAGTTCCCTCTTTAAAAAATGAATCATTTTCCTTTTTCCATTTAATACCCATCCCAGTAAAAAATAAATTACTCCAAATTAAACCCTTTTGTATCCTTAACCAAAATTAAATTCAATGTTTTGACAAGAAATGTGAACAAATAGAGAAGACGTTCTACTGTAAAGAAAGAACAAGCCAAATTTCTAACGTGGAAACAAGCTGCATTGCCAATTTAATGGAAAACAAACCGGCAAAATGTAAAACCTTAGAAGTAAACCAGGAACAACAAATATACCTACCGGAACCTAACTATATTTTGTTCACAAACATCCCGGAGACAAATATTACATCAACCTGTGGTCCCAAAATCCAAAACCTGAAGGGTACATTCATTATTCACTTCTCGAACTGCAGTGTTAATGTCAACCAAGTGACATATGAAAGCACGAACAGAGTTTATATTGAAGACGTCCACATCTATCCCACTTCAATCAGCCAATCGAATATATCTTCGATCCAAACAATCAACCTCCAATCACTACAAAACTTCCACTTCGAAAATAAAGAAGCAATACGTTATCTGGAAAGACGCACCCACAAACACATAATCCTGAACTATACCATCATCTCGACAATATCAACGTTAATCGGACTCGTCATCATAAAACACCTCATACAACTATATAAAAGGGTTAATAAACCCTCAACATCAGCACTCGGCAACAACAGTCAACATGCCCCAGCATTAAACTTGATGCTAGCTCCGGCAAAAGAAGCATACAGCCTTTTTGACCGTAGCTCTCTCCAGGGGGGAAGAGTTACATACCTCACCTTACACATGCCTCATCGCCGGTCATTGCCACCAACTATCAACATAGCAGCCTTCAGCATTTTCCCACATTTTATTATTAACCATCTAATTTCATGAAAAATAATAACGAAAAATTCTATTAAATAAAACAAATTTTTACTTTTTAATATGATTTTAAGTTAATGTATTTATTATTTAAATTACAACATTTATTTTTAACTATTAATATTAAAGTCGCGACGCGCGTTTCGGACTTGCGTCCATCATCGGGCTAATAAATACTTTTTTTTGGTTGAAGAATTAGTATTCCATCATCTTGAAGCGTGATCTCCAACACTTTTCTGCTACAAATAACATTGAATGTGTATTTCTTATCCAGTACATATATCCAACTATTAATACTGCTAAGCTGGATCCAGACAGGTGACGGAGTAATGCTTATTAGCTTGCAAAATGGTGTAAGTTCCGTAGCATGTGTCATCAAATCCATTTCACATTTGCTAAAATTTGATCTTCTGTTAAAAAGAGGGTGCTGCTGTTGACATAAGTACTTTTCATTGTAATTTACACAATTCGTCAGCTCATCTTTTGCGATTGCATAATATGACTCACGAATTAAATTCACTATTAAGTTATCCAATGATGGCTCGATAAAAATATATTCGAGTTGATGAATCGTTGGCACTGGAATAACTTTGAAAAATTCGTAGTCTTCTGTATTCGCCAATGAAAGTTTAATGTCGAATATAACATTTCTTGATGTTATTCTGCTCCTCAGAGAAAGCAGCCTGTATAACTGCAGCATATTTGTTTCAGTTGTTTCTCCAGCGACTGCCAGGTGTGGTAGTAAATTCTTCCGTATTGTGTATAGTTGTTCTTGAAGTTGATTTGGTGTTATTATAAGGGGCTTAATTTTCCCATGGTGTAGATCAATCAGGACGTCTAAAATTGCATTTTGTGTTTGTTGATAGTTTATCATCGAAATCGTGGCGTAATTCGTCAAAAAATATGAACTTCTGCTCTGCATCACTTCCTTCTGTCTTTGCTCTTACACTCGTTTTTAGAGCTTCTATTTGTCCTCAGAACATTTCAAGCTGATTTGAAATGGAAATTGTGTTTTTTGGAGTACGTTTTTTGTATACTCTGCAATTGATGTTTGGTTTTTTATCAACTTAAGCAAGTAGTCGTCATTTTATTTGAATTTCCAAATCTCTTCTTCATAGTGCTGAGCATATTCTTCGTCTAAAACACCAAACAATTTGTTCGCTACTGTCCCAATAAAATCAAATGGGGACCGTTTGTTTCTGGATGTTTGTTTTGTACCGGAACCTTGTTTTACTAGCAAGTCATTGTTATTTTTAATGATCTGTAGCTAATGGTTTATTATGTTGACGGTAGAATTGCAGTGTTCGTACTTATTTCCAAGATTTTCCAGGTGCATGCATACTTCATTGATTCCCATTACAAGTTCCTTGAATCCTTTGTATTCTCTCCAATAATTGGTCATGTCATAGTAAACGATAAGTTTCCAATCGCTCGTAATCAAATTTACATTGCCAATCTTCTCAAAATATATTCCGGGCGGTTTTTAAATGGCTTTATTTTTATTGCTTCGTTTTCTACGTTCGTCGCTTCGATTCCAATGTTGCCCAACGACATAACTACTGTCATTGTTAACAAAATTCTACGTAGTGGATTGGTTTATACCTTCTGTTTGGCTACGTGATCTTCAGTGACTAAATGTCCCGTTATAGGTTTTTGTTCTTCTCGTATAGCCGGCTCTTCTCTTGCTTTCGTTTCATTATTGATTATAGGTAATGGACAATTTTTTGTTGTTTGTCTTTTATACTCTCTGTCGTTTGTTTTGACCGTAACAACTCGAACCAAGTTGTCTGATCCAGGATGAGTTTCAGTAATTTTTCCCATTTTCCATCTTGTTGGTGGAAGTTGTTCATCTTTGATTATCACTATATCTCCAACTTTCAAGTTTTCTTGTCTTTTTGTCCATTTGTGTCGTTGTTGAAGGGTTGTTAGGTATGATGTGCTCCATTTCTTCCAAAAATGTTGTTAAAGACGTTCTAGAAGTTGCCAACGGGTTAGTAATCCTTCGCTGTCGTTCAATCTTTGTCTTTCTGGAGGTGCCAACAAGGATGTTCCAACTAAGAATGTAGATAATCTACCATTGAAAAAGAGCTTTTGGCCATTGTTTGGGCAACGAAATATTTCCGCCCTTACCTGTTTGGTCACAAATTCAAAATTGTGACCGATCCCAGACCATTGCAATGGATGATGAATTTAAGAGATCCAAATTCTAAACTCGTTAGGTGGCGACTAAAATTAGAAGAGTTCGACTATGAAATCATTTATAAAAAAGGAACATTAAATCTGAACGCTGATGCACTCAGCACAATAAAAATCGAAAATCAGAACGAGAAAATTGAATTAAACATGAACGAGGTTGACCAAACAATCCCTAATTCTAGTGGATCCACAATCCACTCTGCTCTTGAAAATATGAATGACCACATATACATATCTGAACGTCCTTTGAACGAATTCAGCATTCAACTCATACTAAAAAGAAACAAAAAAGACAAACCAACACAATTACAAATGCCATTTAAAAATAAACAGAGGCGAACATTAGAGAAGCTAAATTTTTCAGAGAACGATATTATTTCCATTTTCAAAAACTATGTACCGCCAAATAAATATTGCGCCATTTATACCGACGATGACACATTTCAAATCGTCCAAAGTGTTTACTCGAATTACTTTTCAAACAACAAGGCATTCAAAATAATTCGCCGTACAGAATTATTAAAAGATGTACTCGAGAACGAGGATCAAGATAAACTGATTAACGATTACCACCTGAATAACAACCATAGAGGCATAAATGAAACACTTTTGCATCTAAAGCGTGAATTCTTTTTCCCCTTTATGAAAGGTAAAATCTCCAAAATAATAAATAATTGCGAAGTGTGCCAAACACTTAAGTACGACAGAAAACCCCAAAAAATAGAATTTCGAATCCCAGAAAATCCTGAAAGGCCTTTAGATATTGTACATATTGACATCTATAGTATTAATAATCAAAAAGTTCTCACGGTTATTGACAAATTCTCCAAATTCGCAGCAGCATACACAGTTCTAGCTAGAAATAGTCTAACAATAATAAAATCCCTTCTGCATTTCATGAGCCTACACGGCATTCCAAGCAAAATAATTACAGACCAAGGCGCAGAATTTACTTCTTCTATGTTCAAAGATTTCGTCATTCAATACAATATAAATCAACATATAACATCGCTACAACAATCAAGTAGCAATTCTCCCGTCGAAAGACTTCACTCTACACTAACTTAAATATACAGAATTATATTTACGAAACATAAAGACAGAGACCACGACGACATACTCCACGAAACGATGATAACCTATAACAACTCCATTCATTCCGCTACACAATTAACACCCTATGAACTGTTTTATGGTAGAACCTACAAATTCAAGAATATATAATATAATAACGCCCATGACTACCTTAATAGATTAAACGACTTTCAAGCAGAATTATTTACATCAATTAAAAATAAAACGAGAAACCAGATAGAGAAAAAATTAACTAAATTAAACCATAATAGGGAAAGGCCATGTAGCATAAAGACAGGATCATTTATTTATAGAAAAGAAAATAGTAGGAATAAATTAACCCCAAGATTCAGTAAACATAAAGTCAAAAACAATAGGGAAATAACGCTCCTTACTACTAATAACCAAAAATTACATAAATCAAAAATTAAAAGAAGACGTAAATTACAGATTCACAATCCTCACCCTGCTAATAACGATGACGACTGAACAAACAATCGAGGTACATGATTTGACGACCAATCACGGCCTTCTAACTTTGAAACTAGGAACGGGCAGAATAATTAAAACATACAGGAGTCTAATCCACATCATCAGATTAGAAAAATACCAGGAAAACGTGAACGCTATAGGCAACTCTTTGGCAATTTTCAATAAAATAGACGGCTTTTATGACTCCCTGAAAGTAATTAAAATAAAATTCGAACAATTGCAAGACAAACTTAAAACACTTACACCTAGCTTCAGAAAAAAAAGAGGAGTTATTAACGGTTTAGGTACAGTCATAAAGAGTATAACAGGAAATTTAGATGCTGACGATGCTCTGGATATAAATAAAAAAATCGAAGAGCTATCCAAGAGACAAAATGATATGGAGACACAGGAAGACGACCAGTTTAGACTTAATAAACAAATGATAAAAAGATTCGACAATATAACTAATCACATAAACATACAACAAAATATTATTGAAAAATATTTAATTAATACCGAAAAGTCATTGGGAAACAGGATCAGGTCAGAAGAAAACTCAATTAGATATATTCAATATTTAAATCAAATAAACTTCAATATAGAACTTTTAAACAACCATTTGTCCAACATCGCGGAATCTATTATTCTTGCGAAATTAAATATCATTTCAAAACACATATTAAATCCTGAAGAATTAACATTTATCTACACTTCCTTAAAAATCAGTCCGTAGACATTGAATCAAACGAAAACATATACGAGTTATTGGAGCTTCAGGCTTACTATAACCATTCAGATATAATATTTAATATACAAGTTCCCTCTTTAAAAAATGAATCGTTTTCCTTTTTCCATTTAATACCCATCCCAGTAAAAAATAAATTACTCCAAATTAAACCCTTTTGTATCCTTAACCAAAATGAAATTCAATGTTTTGACAAGAAATGTGAACAAATAGAGAAGACGTTCTACTGTAAAGAAAGAACAAGCCAAATTTCTAACGTGGAAACAAGCTGCATTGCCAATTTAATGGAAAACAAACCGGCAAAATGTAAAACCTTAGAAGTAAACCAGGAACAACAAATATACCTACCGGAACCTAACTATATTTTGTTCACAAACATCCCGGAGACAAATATTACATCAACCTGTGGTCCCAAAATCCAAAACCTGAAGGGTACATTCATTATTCACTTCTCGAACTGCAGTGTTAATGTCAACCAAGTGACATATGAAAGCACGAACAGAGTTTATATTGAAGACGTCCACATCTATCCCACTTCAATCAGCCAATCGAATATATCTTCGATCCAAACAATCAACCTCCAATCTCTACAAAACTTCCACTTCGAAAATAAAGAAGCAATACGTTATCTGGAAAGACGCACCCACAAACACATAATCCTGAACTATACCATCATCTCGACAATATCAACGTTAATCGGACTCGTCATCATAAAACACCTCATACAACTATATAAAAGGGTTAATAAACCCTCAACATCAGCACTCGGCAACAACAGTCAACATGCCCCAGCATTAAACTTGATGCTAGCTCCGGCAAAAGAAGCATACAGCCTTTTTGACCGTAGCTCTCTCCAGGGGGGAAGAGTTACATACCTCACCTTACACATGCCTCATCGCCGGTCATTGCCACCAACTATCAACATAGCAGCCTTCAGCATTTTCCCACATTTTATTATTAACCATCTAATTTCATGAAAAATAATAACGAAAAATTCTATTAAATAAAACAAATTTTTACTTTTTAATATGATTTTAAGTTAATGTATTTATTATTTAAATTACAACATTTATTTTTAACTATTAATATTAAAGTCGCGACGCGCGTTTCGGACTTGCGTCCATCATCGGGCTAATAAATACTTTTTTTTGGTTGAAGAATTAGTATTCCATCATCTTGAAGCGTGATCTCCAACACTTTTCTGCTACAAATAACATTGAATGTGTATTTCTTATCCAGTACATATATCCAACTATTAATACTGCTAAGCTGGATCCAGACAGGTGACGGAGTAATGCTTATTAGCTTGCAAAATGGTGTAAGTTCCGTAGCATGTGTCATCAAATCCATTTCACATTTGCTAAAATTTGATCTTCTGTTAAAAAGAGGGTGCTGCTGTTGACATAAGTACTTTTCATTGTAATTTACACAATTCGTCAGCTCATCTTTTGCGATTGCATAATATGACTCACGAATTAAATTCACTATTAAGTTATCCAATGATGGCTCGATAAAAATATATTCGAGTTGATGAATCGTTGGCACTGGAATAACTTTGAAAAATTCGTAGTCTTCTGTATTCGCCAATGAAAGTTTAATGTCGAATATAACATTTCTTGATGTTATTCTGCTCCTCAGAGAAAGCAGCCTGTATAACTGCAGCATATTTGTTTCAGTTGTTTCTCCAGCGACTGCCAGGTGTGGTAGTAAATTCTTCCGTATTGTGTATAGTTGTTCTTGAAGTTGATTTGGTGTTATTATAAGGGGCTTAATTTTCCCATGGTGTAGATCAATCAGGACGTCTAAAATTGCATTTTGTGTTTGTTGATAGTTTATCATCGAAATCGTGGCATAATTCGTCAAAAAATATGAACTTCTGCTCTGCATCACTTCCTTCTGTCGTTGCTCTTACACTCGTTTTTAGAGCTTCTATTTGTCCTCGGAACATTTCAAGCTGATTTGAAATGGAAATTGTGTTTTTTGGAGTACGTTTTTTGTATACTCTGCAATTGATGTTTGGTTTTTTATCAACTTAAGCAAGTAGTCGTCATTTTATTTGAATTTCCAAATCTCTTCTTCATAGTGCTGAGCATATTCTTCGTCTAAAACACCAAACAATTTGTTCGCTACTGTCCCAATAAAATCAAATGGGGACCGTTTGTTTCTGGATGTTTGTTTTGTACCGGAACCTTGTTTTACTAGCAAGTCATTGTTATTTTTAATGATCTGTAGCTAATGGTTTATTATGTTGACGGTAGAATTGCAGTGTTCGTACTTATTTCCAAGATTTTCCAGGTGCATGCATACTTCATTGATTCCCATTACAAGTTCCTTGAATCCTTTGTATTCTCTCCAATAATTGGTCATGTCATAGTAAACGATAAGTTTCCAATCGCTCGTAATCAAATTTACATTGCCAATCTTCTCAAAATATATTCCGGGCGGTTTTTAAATGGCTTTATTTTTATTGCTTCGTTTTCTACGTTCGTCGCTTCGATTCCAATGTTGCAAAACGACATAACTACTGTCATTGTTAACAAAATTCTACGTAGTGGATTGGTTTATACCTTCTGTTTGGCTACGTGATCTTCAGTGACTAAATGTCCCGTTATAGGTTTTTGTTCTTCTCGTATAGCCGGCTCTTCTCTTGCTTTCGTTTCATTATTGATTATAGGTAATGGACAATTTTTTGTTGTTGGTCTTTTATACTCTCTGTCGTTTGTTTTGACCGTAACAACTCGAACCAAGTTGTCTGATCCAGGATGAGTTTCAGTAATTTTTCCCATTTTCCATCTTGTTGGTGGAAGTTGTTCATCTTTGATTATCACTATATCTCCAACTTTCAAGTTTTCTTGTCTTTTTGTCCATTTGTGTCGTTGTTGAAGGGTTGTTAGGTATGATGTGCTCCATTTCTTCCAAAAATGTTGTTAAAGACGTTCTAGAAGTTGCCAACGGGTTAGTAATCCTTCGCTGTCGTTCAATCTTTGTCTTTCTGGAGGTGCCAACAAGGATGTTCCAACTAAGAATGTAGATAATCTACCATTGAAAAAGAGCTTTTGGCCATTGTTTGGGCAACGAAATATTTCCGCCCTTACCTGTTTGGTCACAAATTCAAAATTGTGACCGATCCCAGACCATTGCAATGGATGATGAATTTAAGAGATCCAAATTCTAAACTCGTTAGGTGGCGACTAAAATTAGAAGAGTTCGACTATGAAATCATTTATAAAAAAGGAACATTAAATCTGAACGCTGATGCACTCAGCACAATAAAAATCGAAAATCAGAACGAGAAAATTGAATTAAACATGAACGAGGTTGACCAATCAATCCCTAATTCTAGTGGATCCACAATCCACTCTGCTCTTGAAAATATGAATGACCACATATACATATCTGAACGTCCTTTGAACGAATTCAGCATTCAACTCATACTAAAAAGAAACAAAAAAGACAAACCAACACAATTACAAATGCCATTTAAAAATAAACAGAGGCGAACATTAGAGAAGCTAAATTTTTCAGAGAACGATATTATTTCCATTTTCAAAAACTACGTACCGCCAAATAAATATTGCGCCATTTATACCGACGATGACACATTTCAAATCGTCCAAAGTGTTTACTCGAATTACTTTTCAAACAACAAGGCATTCAAAATAATTCGCCGTACAGAATTATTAAAAGATGTACTCGAGAACGAGGATCAAGATAAACTGATTAACGATTACCACCTGAATAACAACCATAGAGGCTTAAATGAAACACTTTTGCATCTAAAGCGTGAATTCTTTTTCCCCTTTATGAAAGGTAAAATCTCCAAAATAATAAATAATTGCGAAGTGTGCCAAACACTTAAGTACGACAGAAAACCCCAAAATATAGAATTTCGAATCCCAGAAAATCCTGAAACGCCTTTAGATATTGTACATATTGACATCTATAGTATTAATAATCAAAAAGTTCTCACGGTTATTGACAAATTCTCCAAATTCGCAGCAGCATACACAGTTCTAGCTAGAAATAGTCTAACAATAATAAAATCCCTTCTGCATTTCATGAGCCTACACGGCATTCCAAGCAAAATAATTACAGACCAAGGCGCAGAATTTACTTCTTCTATGTTCAAAGATTTCGTCATTCAATACAATATAAATCAACATATAACATCGCTACAACAATCAAGTAGCAATTCTCCCGTCGAAAGACTTCACTCTACACTAACTTAAATATACAGAATTATATTTACGAAACATAAAGACAGAGACCACGACGACATACTCCACGAAACGATGATAACCTATAACAACTCCATTCATTCCGCTACACAATTAACACCCTATGAACTGTTTTATGGTAGAACCTACAAATTCAAGAATATAAAATATAATAACGCCCATGACTACCTTAATAGATTAAACGACTTTCAAGCAGAATTATTTACATCAATTAAAAATAAAACGAGAAACCAGATAGAGAAAAAATTAACTAAATTAAACCATAATAGGGAAAGGCCATGTAGCATAAAGACAGGATCATTTATTTATAGAAAAGAAAATAGAAGGAATAAATTAACCCCAAGATTCAGTAAACATAAAGTCAAAAACAATAGGGAAATAACGCTCCTTACTACTAATAACCAAAAATTACATAAATCAAAAATTAAAAGAAGACGTAAATTCCAGATTCACAATCCTCACCCTGCTAATAACGATGACGACTGAACAAACAATCGAGGTACATGATTTGACGACCAATCACGGCCTTCTAACTTTGAAACTAGGAACGGGCAGAATAATTAAAACATACAGGAGTCTAATCCACATCATCAGATTAGAAAAATACCAGGAAAACGTGAACGCTATAGGCAACTCTTTGGCAATTTTCAATAAAATAGACGGCTTTTATGACTCCCTGAAAGTAATTAAAATAAAATTCGAACAATTGCAAGACAAACTTAAAACACTTACACCTAGCTTCAGAAAAAAAAGAGGAGTTATTAACGGTTTAGGTACAGTTATAAAGAGTATAACAGGAAATTTAGATGCTGACGATGCTCTGGATATAAATAAAAAAATCGAAGAGCTATCCAAGAGACAAAATGATATGGAGACACAGGAAGACGACCAGTTTAGACTTAACAAACAAATGATAAAAAGATTCGACAATATAACTAATCACATAAACATACAACAAAATATTATTGAAAAATATTTAATTAATACCGAAAAGTCATTGGGAAACAGGATCAGGTCAGAAGAAAACTCAATTAGATATATTCAATATTTAAATCAAATAAACTTCAATATAGAACTTTTAAACAACCATTTGTCCAACATCGCGGAATCTATTATTCTTGCGAAATTAAATATCATTTCAAAACACATATTAAATCCTGAAGAATTAACATTTATCTACACTTCCTTAAAAATCAGTCCGTAGACATTGAATCAAACGAAAACATATACGAGTTATTGGAGCTTCAGGCTTACTATAACCATTCAGATATAATATTTAATATACAAGTTCCCTCTTTAAAAAATGAATCATTTTCCTTTTTCCATTTAATACCCATCCCAGTAAAAAATAAATCCAAATTAAACCCTTTTGTATCCTTAACCAAAATGAAATTCAATGTTTTGACAAGAAATGTGAACAAATAGAGAAGACGTTTTACTGTAAAGAAAGAACAAGCCAAATTTCTAACGTGGAAACAAGCTGCATTGCCAATTTAATGGAAAACAAACCGGCAAAATGTAAAACCTTAGAAGTAAACCAGGAACAACAAATATACCTACCGGAACCTAACTATATTTTGTTCACAAACATCCCGGAGACAAATATTACATCAACCTGTGGTCCCAAAATCCAAAACCTGAAGGGTACATTCATTATTCACTTCTCGAACTGCAGTGTTAATGTCAACCAAGTGACATATGAAAGCACGAACAGAGTTTATATTGAAGACGTCCACATCTATCCCACTTCAATCAGCCAATCGAATATATCTTCGATCCAAACAATCAACCTCCAATCACTACAAAACTTCCACTTCGAAAATAAAGAAGCAATACGTTATCTGGAAAGACGCACCCACAAACACATAATCCTGAACTATACCATCATCTCGACAATATCAACGTTAATCGGACTCGTCATCATAAAACACCTCATACAACTATATAAAAGGGTTAATAAACCCTCAACATCAGCACTCGGCAACAACAGTCAACATGCCCCAGCATTAAACTTGATGCTAGCTCCGGCAAAAGAAGCATACAGCCTTTTTGACCGTAGCTCTCTCCAGGGGGGAAGAGTTACATACCTCACCTTACACATGCCTCATCGCCGGTCATTGCCACCAACTATCAACATAGCAGCCTTCAGCATTTTCCCACATTTTATTATTAACCATCTAATTTCATGAAAAATAATAACGAAAAATTCTATTAAATAAAACAAATTTTTACTTTTTAATATGATTTTAAGTTAATGTATTTATTATTTAAATTACAACATTTATTTTTAACTATTAATATTAAAGTCGCGACGCGCGTTTCGGACTTGCGTCCATCATCGGGCTAATAAATACTTTTTTTTGGTTGAAGAATTAGTATTCCATCATCTTGAAGCGTGATCTCCAACACTTTTCTGCTACAAATAACATTGAATGTGTATTTCTTATCCAGTACATATATCCAACTATTAATACTGCTAAGCTGGATCCAGACAGGTGACGGAGTAATGCTTATTAGCTTGCAAAATGGTGTAAGTTCCGTAGCATGTGTCATCAAATCCATTTCACATTTGCTAAAATTTGATCTTCTGTTAAAAAGAGGGTGCTGCTGTTGACATAAGTACTTTTCATTGTAATTTACACAATTCGTCAGCTCATCTTTTGCGATTGCATAATATGACTCACGAATTAAATTCACTATTAAGTTATCCAATGATGGCTCGATAAAAATATATTCGAGTTGATGAATCGTTGGCACTGGAATAACTTTGAAAAATTCGTAGTCTTCTGTATTCGCCAATGAAAGTTTAATGTCGAATATAACATTTCTTGATGTTATTCTGCTCCTCAGAGAAAGCAGCCTGTATAACTGCAGCATATTTGTTTCAGTTGTTTCTCCAGCGACTGCCAGGTGTGGTAGTAAATTCTTCCGTATTGTGTATAGTTGTTCTTGAAGTTGATTTGGTGTTATTATAAGGGGCTTAATTTTCCCATGGTGTAGATCAATCAGGACGTCTAAAATTGCATTTTGTGTTTGTTGATAGTTTATCATCGAAATCGTGGCGTAATTCGTCAAAAAATATGAACTTCTGCTCTGCATCACTTCCTTCTGTCGTTGCTCTTACACTCGTTTTTAGAGCTTCTATTTGTCCTCGGAACATTTCAAGCTGATTTGAAATGGAAATTGTGTTTTTTGGAGTACGTTTTTTGTATACTCTGCAATTGATGTTTGGTTTTTTATCAACTTAAGCAAGTAGTCGTCATTTTATTTGAATTTCCAAATCTCTTCTTCATAGTGCTGAGCATATTCTTCGTCTAAAACACCAAACAATTTGTTCGCTACTGTCCCAATAAAATCAAATGGGGACCGTTTGTTTCTGGATGTTTGTTTTGTACCGGAACCTTGTTTTACTAGCAAGTCATTGTTATTTTTAATGATCTGTAGCTAATGGTTTATTATGTTGACGGTAGAATTGCAGTGTTCGTACTTATTTCCAAGATTTTCCAGGTGCATGCATACTTCATTGATTCCCATTACAAGTTCCTTGAATCCTTTGTATTCTCTCCAATAATTGGTCATGTCATAGTAAACGATAAGTTTCCAATCGCTCGTAATCAAATTTACATTGCCAATCTTCTCAAAATATATTCCGGGCGGTTTTTAAATGGCTTTATTTTTATTGCTTCGTTTTCTACGTTCGTCGCTTCGATTCCAATGTTGCCCAACGACATAACTACTGTCATTGTTAACAAAATTCTACGTAGTGGATTGGTTTATACCTTCTGTTTGGCTACGTGATCTTCAGTGACTAAATGTCCCGTTATAGGTTTTTGTTCTTCTCGTATAGCCGGCTCTTCTCTTGCTTTCGTTTCATTATTGATTATAGGTAATGGACAATTTTTTGTTGTTGGTCTTTTATACTCTCTGTCGTTTGTTTTGACCGTAACAACTCGAACCAAGTTGTCTGATCCAGGATGAGTTTCAGTAATTTTTCCCATTTTCCATCTTGTTGGTGGAAGTTGTTCATCTTTGATTATCACTATATCTCCAACTTTCAAGTTTTCTTGTCTTTTTGTCCATTTGTGTCGTTGTTGAAGGGTTGTTAGGTATGATGTGCTCCATTTCTTCCAAAAATGTTGTTAAAGACGTTCTAGAAGTTGCCAACGGGTTAGTAATCCTTCGCTGTCGTTCAATCTTTGTCTTTCTGGAGGTGCCAACAAGGATGTTCCAACTAAGAATGTAGATAATCTACCATTGAAAAAGAGCTTTTGGCCATTGTTTGGGCAACGAAATATTTCCGCCCTTACCTGTTTGGTCACAAATTCAGAATTGTGACCGATCCCAGACCATTGCAATGGATGATGAATTTAAGAGATCCAAATTCTAAACTCGTTAGGTGGCGACTAAAATTAGAAGAGTTCGACTATGAAATCATTTATAAAAAAGGAACATTAAATCTGAACGCTGATGCACTCAGCACAATAAAAATCGAAAATCAGAACGAGAAAATTGAATTAAACATGAACGAGGTTGACCAATCAATCCCTAATTCTAGTGGATCCACAATCCACTCTGCTCTTGAAAATATGAATGACCACATATACATATCTGAACGTCCTTTGAACGAATTCAGCATTCAACTCATACTAAAAAGAAACAAAAAAGACAAACCAACACAATTACAAATGCCATTTAAAAATAAACAGAGGCGAACATTAGAGAAGCTAAATTTTTCAGAGAACGATATTATTTCCATTTTCAAAAACTACGTACCGCCAAATAAATATTGCGCCATTTATACCGACGATGACACATTTCAAATCGTCCAAAGTGTTTACTCGAATTACTTTTCAAACAACAAGGCATTCAAAATAATTCGCCGTACAGAATTATTAAAAGATCTACTCGAGAACGAGGATCAAGATAAACTGATTAACGATTACCACCTGAATAACAACCATAGAGGCTTAAATGAAACACTTTTGCATCTAAAGCGTGAATTCTTTTTCCCCTTTATGAAAGGTAAAATCTCCAAAATAATAAATAATTGCGAAGTGTGCCAAACACTTAAGTACGACAGAAAACCCCAAAATATAGAATTTCGAATCCCAGAAAATCCTGAAACGCCTTTAGATATTGTACATATTGACATCTATAGTATTAATAATCAAAAAGTTCTCACGGTTATTGACAAATTCTCCAAATTCGCAGCAGCATACACAGTTCTAGCTAGAAATAGTCTAACAATAATAAAATCCCTTCTGCATTTCATGAGCCTACACGGCATTCCAAGCAAAATAATTACAGACCAAGGCGCAGAATTTACTTCTTCTATGTTCAAAGATTTCGTCATTCAATACAATATAAATCAACATATAACATCGCTACAACAATCAAGTAGCAATTCTCCCGTCGAAAGACTTCACTCTACACTAACTTAAATATACAGAATTATATTTACGAAACATAAAGACAGAGACCACGACGACATACTCCACGAAACGATGATAACCTATAAAAACTCCATTCATTCCGCTACACAATTAACACCCTATGAACTGTTTTATGGTAGAACCTACAAATTCAAGAATATAAAATATAATAACGCCCATGACTACCTTAATAGATTAAACGACTTTCAAGCAGAATTATTTACATCAATTAAAAATAAAACGAGAAACCAGATAGAGAAAAAATTAACTAAATTAAACCATAATAGGGAAAGGCCATGTAGCATAAAGACAGGATCATTTATTTATAGAAAAGAAAATAGAAGGAATAAATTAACCCCAAGATTCAGTAAACATAAAGTCAAAAACAATAGGGAAATAACGCTCCTTACTACTAATAACCAAAAATTACATAAATCAAAAATTAAAAGAAGACGTAAATTCCAGATTCACAATCCTCACCCTGCTAATAACGATGACGACTGAACAAACAATCGAGGTACATGATTTGACGACCAATCACGGCCTTCTAACTTTGAAACTAGGAACGGGCAGAATAATTAAAACATACAGGAGTCTAATCCACATCATCAGATTAGAAAAATACCAGGAAAACGTGAACGCTATAGGCAACTCTTTGGCAATTTTCAATAAAATAGACGGCTTTTATGACTCCCTGAAAGTAATTAAAATAAAATTCGAACAATTGCAAGACAAACTTAAAACACTTACACCTAGCTTCAGAAAAAAAAGAGGAGTTATTAACGGTTTAGGTACAGTCATAAAGAGTATAACAGGAAATTTAGATGCTGACGATGCTCTGGATATAAATAAAAAAATCGAAGAGCTATCCAAGAGACAAAATGATATGGAGACACAGGAAGACGACCAGTTTAGACTTAACAAACAAATGATAAAAAGATTCGACAATATAACTAATCACATAAACATACAACAAAATATTATTGAAAAATATTTAATTAATACCGAAAAGTCATTGGGAAACAGGATCAGGTCAGAAGAAAACTCAATTAGATATATTCAATATTTAAATCAAATAAACTTCAATATAGAACTTTTAAACAACCATTTGTCCAACATCGCGGAATCTATTATTCTTGCGAAATTAAATATCATTTCAAAACACATATTAAATCCTGAAGAGTTAACATTTATCTACACTTCCTTAAAAATCAGTCCGTAGACATTGAATCAAACGAAAACATATACGAGTTATTGGAGCTTCAGGCTTACTATAACCATTCAGATATAATATTTAATATACAAATTCCCTCTTTAAAAAATGAATCATTTTCCTTTTTCCATTTAATACCCATCCCAGTAAAAAATAAATTACTCCAAATTAAACCCTTTTGTATCCTTAACCAAAATGAAATTCAATGTTTTGACAAGAAATGTGAACAAATAGAGAAGACGTTCTACTGTAAAGAAAGAACAAGCCAAATTTCTAACGTGGAAACAAACTGCATTGCCAATTTAATGGAAAACAAACCGGCAAAATGTAAAACCTTAGAAGTAAACCAGGAACAACAAATATACCTACCGGAACCTAACTATATTTTGTTCACAAACATCCCGGAGACAAATATTACATCAACCTGTGGTCCCAAAATCCAAAACCTGAAGGGTTCATTCCAAGTGACGTATGAAAGCACGAACAGAGTTTATATTGAAGACGTCCACATCTATCCCACTTCAATCAGCCAATCGAATATATCTTCGATCCAAACAATCAACCTCCAATCACTACAAAACTTCCACTTCGAAAATAAAGAAGCAATACGTTATCTGGAAAGACGCACCCACAAATACATAATCCTGAACTATACCATCATCTCGACAATATCAACGTTAATCGGACTCGTCATCATAAAACACCTCATACAACTATATAAAAGGGTTAATAAACCCTCAACATCAGCACTCGGCAACAACAGTCAACATGCCCCAACATTAAACTTGATGCTAGCTCCGGCAAAAGAAGCATACAGCCTTTTTGACCGTAGCTCTCTCCAGGGGGGGAAGAGTTACATACCTCACCTTATACATGCCTCATCGCCGGTCATTGCCACCAACTATCAACATAGCAGCCTTCAGCGTTTTCCCACATTTTATTATTAACGTTATTTGTATACTCTGCAATTGATGTTTGGTTTTTTATCAACTTAAGCAAGTAGTCGTCATTTTATTTGAATTTCCAAATCTCTTCTTCATAGTGCTGAGCATATTCTTCGTCTAAAACACCAAACAATTTGTTCGCTACTGTCCCAATAAAATCAAATGGGGACCGTTTGTTTCTGGATGTTTGTTTTGTACCGGAACCTTGTTTTACTAGCAAGTCATTGTTATTTTTAATGATCTGTAGCTAATGGTTTATTATGTTGACGGTAGAATTGCAGTGTTCGTACTTATTTCCAAGATTTTCCAGGTGCATGCATACTTCATTGATTCCCATTACAAGTTCCTTGAATCCTTTGTATTCTCTCCAATAATTGGTCATGTCATAGTAAACAATAAGTTTCCAATCCCTCGTAATCAAATTTACATTGCCAATCTTCTCAAAATATATTCCGGGCGGTTTTTAAATGGCTTTATTTTTATTGCTTCGTTTTCTACGTTCGTCGCTTCGATTCCAATGTTGCCCAACGACATAACTACTGTCATTGTTAACAAAAGTCTACGTAGTGGATTGGTTTATACCTTCTGTTTGGCTACGTGATCTTCAGTGACTAAATGTCCCGTTATAGGTTTTTGTTCTTCTCGTATAGCCGGTTCTTCTCTTGCTTTCGTTTCATTATTGATTATAGGTAATGGACAATTTTTTGTTGTTGGTCTTTTATACTCTCTGTCGTTTGTTTTGACCGTAACAACTCGAACCAAGTTGTCTGATCCAGGATGAGTTTCAGTAATTTTTCCCATTTTCCATCTTGTTGGTGGAAGTTGTTCATCTTTGATTATCACTATATCTCCAACTTTCAAGTTTTCTTGTCTTTTTGTCCATTTGTGTCGTTGTTGAAGGGTTGTGAGGTATGATGTGCTCCATTTCTTCCAAAAATGTTGTTAAAGACGTTCTAGAAGTTGCCAACGGGTTAGTAATCCTTCGCTGTCGTTCAATCTTTGTCTTTCTGGAGGTGCCAACAAGGATGTTCCAACTAAGAATGTAGATAATCTACCATTGAAAAAGAGCTTTTGGCCATTGTTTGGGCAACGAAATATTTCCGCCCTTACCTGTTTGGTCACAAATTCAAAATTGTGACCGATCACAGACCATTGCAATGGATGATGAATTTAAGAGATCCAAATTCTAAACTCGTTAGGTGGCGACTAAAATTAGAAGAGTTCGACTATGAAATCATTTATAAAAAAGGAACATTAAATCTGAACGCTGATGCACTCAGCACAATAAAAATCGAAAATCAGAACGAGAAAATTGAATTAAACATGAACGAGGTTGACCAAACAATCCCTAATTCTAGTGGATCCACAATCCACTCTGCTCTTGAAAATATGAATGACCACATATACATATCTGAACGTCCTTTGAACGAATTCAGGATTCAACTCATACTAAAAAGAAACAAAAAAGACAAACCAACACAATTACAAATGCCATTTAAAAATAAACAGAGGCGAACATTAGAGAAGCTAAATTTTTCAGAGAACGATATTATTTCCATTTTCAAAAACTAAGTACCGCCAAATAAATATTGCGCCATTTATACCGACGATGACACATTTCAAATCGTCCAAAGTGTTTACTCGAATTACTTTTCAAACAACAAGGCATTCAAAATAATTCGCCGTACAGAATTATTAAAAGATGTACTCGAGAACGAGGATCAAGATAAACTGATTAACGATTACCACCTGAATAACAACCATAGAGGCATAAATGAAACACTTTTGCATCTAAAGCGTGAATTCTTTTTCCCCTTTATGAAAGGTAAAATCTCCAAAATAATAAATAATTGCGAAGTGTGCCAAACACTTAAGTACGACAGAAAACCCCAAAAAATAGAATTTCGAATCCCAGAAAATCCTGAAAGGCCTTTAGATATTGTACATATTGACATCTATAGTATTAATAATCAAAAAGTTCTCACGGTTATTGACAAATTCTCCAAATTCGCAGCAGCATACACAGTTCTAGCTAGAAATAGTCTAACAATAATAAAATCCCTTCTGCATTTCATGAGCCTACACGGCATTCCAAGCAAAATAATTACAGACCAAGGCGCAGAATTTACTTCTTCTATGTTCAAAGATTTCGTCAGTCAATACAATATAAATCAACATATAACATCGCTACAACAATCAAGTAGCAATTCTCCCGTCGAAAGACTTCACTCTACACTAACTGAAATATACAGAATTATATTTACGAAACATAAAGACAGAGACCACGACGACATACTCCACGAAACGATGATAACCTATAACAACTCCATTCATTCCGCTACACAATTAACACCCTATGAACTGTTTTATGGTAGAACCTACAAATTCAAGAATATAAAATATAATAACGCCCATGACTACCTTAATAGATTAAACGACTTTCAAGCAGAATTATTTCCATCAATTAAAAATAAAACGAGAAACCAGATAGAGAAAAAATTAACTAAATTAAACCATAATAGGGAAAGGCCATGTAGCGTAAAGACAGGATCATTTATTTATAGAAAAGAAAATAGAAGGAATAAATTAACCCCAAGATTCAGTAAACATAAAGTCAAAAACAATAGGGAAATAACGCTCCTTACTACTAATAACCAAAAATTACATAAATCAAAAATTAAAAGAAGACGTAAATTCCAGATTCACAATCCTCACCATGCTAATAACGATGACGACTGAACAAACAATCGAGGTACATGATTTGACGACCAATCACGGCCTTCTAACTTTGAAACTAGGAACGGGCAGAATAATTAAAACATACAGGAGTCTAATCCACATCATCAGATTAGAAAAATACCAGGAAAACGTGAACGCTATAGGCAACTCTTTGGCAATTTTCAATAAAATAGACGGCTTTTATGACTCCCTGAAAGTAATTAAAATAAAATTCGAACAATTGCAAGACAAACTTAAAACACTTACACCTAGCTTCAGAAAAAAGAGGAGTTATTAACGGTTTAGGTACAGTCATAAAGAGTATAACAGGAAATTTAGATGCTGACGATGCTCTGGATATAAATAAAAAAATCGAAGAGCTATCCAAAAGACAAAATGATATGGAGACACAGGAAGACGACCAGTTTAGACTTAACAAACAAATGATAAAAAGATTCGACAATATAACTAATCACATAAACATACAACAAAATATTATTGAAAAATATTTAATTAATACCGAAAAGTCATTGGGAAACAGGATCAGGTCAGAAGAAAACTCAATTAGATATATTCAATATTTAAATCAAATAAACTTCAATATAGAACTTTTAAACAACCATTTGTCCAACATCGCGGAATCTATTATTCTTGCGAAATTAAATATCATTTCAAAACACATATTAAATCCTGAAGAATTAACATTTATCTCAACTTCCTTAAAAATCAGTCCGTAGACATTGAATCAAACGAAAACATATACGAGTTATTGGAGCTTCAGGCTTACTATAACCATTCAGATAAAATATTTAATATACAAGTTCCCTCTTTAAAAAATGAATCATTTTCCTTTTTCCATTTAATACCCATCCCAGTAAAAAATAAATTACTCCAAATTAAACCCTTTTGTATCCTTAACCAAAATGAAATTCAATGTTTTGACAAGAAATGTGAACAAATAGAGAAGACGTTCTACTGTAAAGAAAGAACAAGCCAAATTTCGAACGTGGAAACAAGCTGCATTGCCAATTTAATGGAAAACAAACCGGCAAAATGTAAAACCTTAGAAGTAAACCAGGAACAACAAATATACCTACCGGAACCTAACTATATTTTGTTCACAAACATCCCGGAGACAAATATTACATCAACCTGTGGTCCCAAAATCCAAAACCTGAAGGGTACATTCATTATTCACTTCTCGAACTGCAGTGTTAATGTCAACCAAGTGACATATGAAAGCACGAACAGAGTTTATATTGAAGACGTCCACATCTATCCCACTTCAATCAGCCAATCGAATATATCTTCGATCCAAACAATCAACCTCCAATCACTACAAAACTTCCACTTCGAAAATAAAGAAGCAATACGTTATCTGGAAAGACGCACCCACAAACACATAATCCTGAACTATACCATCATCTTGACAATATCAACGTTAATCGGACTCGTCATCATAAAACACCTCATACAACTATATAAAAGGGTTAATAAACCCTCAACATCAGCACTCGGCAACAACAGTCAACATGCCCCAGCATTAAACTTGATGCTAGCTCCGGCAAAAGAAGCATACAGCCTTTTTGACCGTAGCTCTCTCCAGGGGGGGGGGGGAAGAGTTACATACCTCACCTTACACATGCCTCATCGCCGGTCATTGCCACCAACTATCAACATAGCAGCCTTCAGCATTTTCCCACATTTTATTATTAACGTTTTTTTGTATACTCTGCAATTGATGTTTGGTTTTTTATCAACTTAAGCAAGTAGTCGTCATTTTATTTGAATTTCCAAATCTCTTCTTCATAGTGCTGAGCATATTCTTCGTCTAAAACACCAAACAATTTGTTCGCTACTGTCCCAATAAAATCAAATGGGGACCGTTTGTTTCTGGATGTTTGTTTTGTACCGGAACCTTGTTTTACTAACAAGTCATTGTTATTTTTAATGATCTGTAGCTAATGGTTTATTATGTTGACGGTAGAATTGCAGTGTTCGTACTTATTTCCAAGATTTTCCAGGTGCATGCATACTTCATTGATTCCCATTACAAGTTCCTTGAATCCTTTGTATTCTCTCCAATAATTGGTCATGTCATAGTAAACGATAAGTTTCCAATCGCTCGTAATCAAATTTACATTGCCAATCTTCTCAAAATATATTCCGGGCGGGTTTTAAATGGCTTTATTTTTATTGCTTCGTTTTCTACGTTCGTCGCTTCGATTCCAATGTTGCCCAACGTCATAACTACTGTCATTGTTAACAAAATTCTACGTAGTGGATTGGTTTATACCTTCTGTTTGGCTACGTGATCTTCAGTGACTAAATGTCCCGTTATAGGTTTTTGTTCTTCTCGTATAGCCGGCTCTTCTCTTGCTTTCGTTTCATTATTGATTATAGGTAATGGACAATTTTTTGTTGTTGGTCTTTTATACTCTCTGTCGTTTGTTTTGACCGTAACAACTCGAACCAATTTGTCTGATCCATGATGAGTTTCAGTAATTTTTCCCATTTTCCATCTTGTTGGTGGAAGTTGTTCATCTTTGATTATCACTATATCTCCAACTTTCAAGTTTTCTTGTCTTTTTGTCCATTTGTGTCGTTGTTGAAGGGTTGTGAGGTATGATGTGCTCCATTTCTTCCAAAAATGTTGTTAAAGACGTTCTAGAAGTTGCCAACGGGTTAGTAATCCTTCGCTGTCGTTCAATCTTTGTCTTTCTGGAGGTGCCAACAAGGATGTTCCAACTAAGAATGTAGATAATCTACCATTGAAAAAGAGCTTTTGGCCATTGTTTGGGCAACGAAATATTTCCGCCCTTACCTGTTTGGTCACAAATTCAAAATTGTGACCGATCACAGACCATTGCAATGGATGATGAATTTAAGAGAT
The DNA here is from genome assembly GCA_963971375.1 of Platycheirus rosarum. Taxonomy (NCBI): domain Eukaryota; kingdom Metazoa; phylum Arthropoda; class Insecta; order Diptera; family Syrphidae; genus Platycheirus; species Platycheirus rosarum. The sequence goes on from OZ020510.1 coordinate 71,386,838, forward strand.
CCAAATTCTAAACTCGTTAGGTGGCGACTAAAATTAGAAGAGTTCGACTATGAAATCATTTATAAAAAAGGAACATTAAATCTGAACGCTGATGCACTCAGCACAATAAAAATCGAAAATCAGAACGAGAAAATTGAATTAAACATGAACGAGGTTGACCAAACAATCCCTAATTCTAGTGAACGAGGATCAAGATAAACTGATTAACGATTACCACCTGAATAACAACCATAGAGGCATAAATGAAACACCTTTGCATCTAAAGCGTGAATTCTTTTTCCCCTTTATGAAAGGTAAAATCTCCAAAATAATAAATAATTGCGAAGTGTGCCAAACACTTAAGTACGACAGAAAACCCCAAAAAATAGAATTTCGAATCCCAGAAAATCCTGAAAGGCCTTTAGATATTGTACATATTGACATCTATAGTATTAATAATCAAAAAGTTCTCACGGTTATTGACAAATTCTCCAAATTCGCAGCAGCATACACAGTTCTAGCTAGAAATAGTCTAACAATAATAAAATCCCTTCTGCATTTCATGAGCCTACACGGCATTCCAAGCAAAATAATTACAGATCAAGGCGCAGAATTTACTTCTTCTATGTTCAAAGATTTCGTCAGTCAATACAATATAAATCAACATATAACAGCGGTACAACAATCAAGTAGCAATTCTCCCGTCGAAAGACTTCACTCTACACTAACTGAAATATACAGAATTATATTTACGAAACATAAAGACAGAGACCACGACGACATACTCCACGAAACGATGATAACCTATAACAACTCCATTCATTCCGCTACACAATTAACACCCTATGAACTGTTTTATGGTAGAACCTACAAATTCAAGAATATAAAATATAATAACGCCCATGACTACCTTAATAGATTAAACGACTTTCAAGCAGAATTATTTCCATCAATTAAAAATAAAACGAGAAACCAGATAGAGAAAAAATTAACTAAATTAAACCATAATAGGGAAAGGCCATGTAGCATAAAGACAGGATCATTTATTTATAGAAAAGAAAATAGAAGGAATAAATTAACCCCAAGATTCAGTAAACATAAAGTCAAAAACAATAGGGAAATAACGCTCCTTACTACTAATAACCAAAAATTACATAAATCAAAAATTAAAAGAAGACGTAAATTCCAGATTCACAATCCTCACCCTGCTAATAACGATGACGACTGAACAAACAATCGAGGTACATGATTTGACGACCAATCACGGCCTTCTAACTTTGAAACTAGGAACGGGCAGAATAATTAAAACATACAGGAGTCTAATCCACATCATCAGATTAGAAAAATACCAGGAAAACGTGAACGCTATAGGCAACTCTTTGGCAATTTTCAATAAAATAGACGGCTTTTATGACTCCCTGAAAGTAATTAAAATAAAATTCGAACAATTGCAAGACAAACTTAAAACACTTACACCTAGCTTCAGAAAAAAAGAGGAGTTATTAACGGTTTAGGTACAGTCATAAAGAGTATAACAGGAAATTTAGATGCTGACGATGCTCTGGATATAAATAAAAAAATCGAAGAGCTATCCAGAAGACAAAATGATATGGAGACACAGGAAGACGACCAGTTTAGACTTAACAAACAAATGATAAAAAGATTCGACAATATAACTAATCACATAAACATACAACAAAATATTATTGAAAAATATTTAATTAATACCGAAAAGTCATTGGGAAACAGGATCAGGTCAGAAGAAAACTCAATTAGATATATTCAATATTTAAATCAAATAAACTTTAATATAGAACTTTTAAACAACCATTTGTCCAACATCGCGGAATCTATTATTCTTGCGAAATTAAATATCATTTCAAAACACATATTAAATCCTGAAGAATTAACATTTATCTACACTTCCTTAAAAATCAGTCCGTAGACATTGAATCAAACGAAAACATATACGAGTTATTGGAGCTTCAGGCTTACTATAACCATTCAGATATAATATTTAATATACAAGTTCCCTCTTTAAAAAATGAATCATTTTCCTTTTTCCATTTAATACCCATCCCAGTAAAAAATAAATTACTCCAAATTAAACCCTTTTGTATCCTTAACCAAAATGAAATTCAATGTTTTGACAAGAAATGTGAACAAATAGAGAAGACGTTCTACTGTAAAGAAAGAACAAGCCAAATTTCTAACGTGGAAACAAGCTGCATTGCCAATTTAATGGAAAACAAACCGGCAAAATGTAAAACCTTAGAAGTAAACCAGGAACAACAAATATACCTACCGGAACCTAACTATATTTTGTTCACAAACATCCCGGAGACAAATATTACATCAACCTGTGGTCCCAAAATCCAAAACCTGAAGGGTACATTCATTATTCACTTCTCGAACTGCAGTGTTAATGTCAACCAAGTGACATATGAAAGCACGAACAGAGTTTATATTGAAGACGTCCACATCTATCCCACTTCAATCAGCCAATCGAATATATCTTCGATCCAAACAATCAACCTCCAATCACTACAAAACTTCCACTTCGAAAATAAAGAAGCAATACGTTATCTGGAAAGACGCACCCACAAACACATAATCCTGAACTATACCATCATCTCGACAATATCAACGTTAATCGGACTCGTCATCATAAAACACCTCATACAACTATATAAAAGGGTTAATAAACCCTCAACATCAGCACTCGACAACAACAGTCAACATGCCCCAGCATTAAACTTGATGCTAGCTACGGCAAAAGAAGCATACAGCCTTTTTGACCGTAGCTCTCTCCAGGGGGGGAAGAGTTACATACCTCACCTTACACATGCCTCATCGCCGGTCATTGCCACCAACTATCAACATAGCAGCCTTCAGCATTTTCCCACATTTTATTATTAACGTTTTTTGTATACTCTGCATTGAAGTTTGGTTTTTTATCAACTTAAGCAAGTAGTCGTCATTTTATTTGAATTTCCAAATCTCTTCTTCATAGTGCTGAGCATATTCTTCGTCTAAAACACCAAACAATTTGTTCGCTACTGTCCCAATAAAATCAAATGGGGACCGTTTGTTTCTGGATGTTTGTTTTGTACCGGAACCTTGTTTTACTAGCAAGTCATTGTTATTTTTAATGATCTGTAGCTAATGGTTTATTATGTTGACGGTAGAATTGCAGTGTTCGTACTTATTTCCAAGATTTTCCAGGTGCATGCATACTTCATTGATTCCCATTACAAGTTCCTTGAATCCTTTGTATTCTCTCCAATAATTGGTCATGTCATAGTAAACGATAAGTTTCCAATCGCTCGTAATCAAATTTACATTGCCAATCTTCTCAAAATATATTCCGGGCGGTTTTTAAATGGCTTTATTTTTATTGCTTCGTTTTCTACGTTCGTCGCTTCGATTCCAATGTTGCCCAACGACATAACTAGTGTCATTGTTAACAAAAGTCTACGTAGTGGATTGGTTTATACCTTCTGTTTGGCTACGTGATCTTCAGTGACTAAATGTCCCGTTATAGGTTTTTGTTCTTCTCGTATAGCCGGCTCTTCTCTTGCTTTCGTTTCATTATTGATTATAGGTAATGGACAATTTTTTGTTGTTGGTCTTTTATACTCTCTGTCGTTTGTTTTGACCGTAACAACTCGAACCAAGTTGTCTGATCCAGGATGAGTTTCAGTATTTTTTCCCATTTTCCATCTTGTTGGTGGAAGTTGTTCATCTTTGATTATCACTATATCTCCAACTTTCAAGTTTTCTTGTCTTTTTGTCCATTTGTGTCGTTGTTGAAGGGTTGTGAGGTATGATGTGCTCCATTTCTTCCAAAAATGTTGTTAAAGACGTTCTAGAAGTTGCCAACGGGTTAGTAATCCTTCGCTGTCGTTCAATCTTTGTCTTTCTGGAGGTGCCAACAAGGATGTTCCAACTAAGAATGTAGATAATCTACCATTGAAAAAGAGCTTTTGGCCATTGTTTGGGCAACGAAATATTTCCGCCCTTACCTGTTTGGTCACAAATTCAAAATTGTGACCGATCACAGACCATTGCAATGGATGATGAATTTAAGAGATCCAAATTCTAAACTCGTTAGGTGGCGACTAAAATTAGAAGAGTTCGACTATGAAATCATTTATAAAAAAGGAACATTAAATCTGAACGCTGATGCACTCAGCACAATAAAAATCGAAAATCAGAACGAGAAAATTGAATTAAACATGAACGAGGTTGACCAAACAATCCCCAATTCTAGTGGATCCACAATCCACTCTGCTCTTGAAAATATGAATGACCACATATACATATCTGAACGTCCTTTGAACGAATTCAGCATTCAACTCATACTAAAAAGGAACAAAAAAGACAAACCAACACAATTACAAATGCCATTTAAAAATAAACAGAGGCGAACATTAGAGAAGCTAAATTTTTCAGAGAACGATATTATTTCCATTTTCAAAAACTACGTACCGCCAAATAAATATTGCGCCATTTATACCGACGATGACACATTTCAAATCGTCCAAAGTGTTTACTCGAATTAATTTTCAAACAACAAAGCATTCAAAATAATTCGCCGTACAGAATTATTAAAAGATGTACTCGAGAACGAGGATCAAGATAAACTGATTAACGATTACCACCTGAATAACAACCATAGAGGCATAAATGAAACACTTTTGCATCTAAAGCGTGAATTCTTTTTCCCCTTTATGAAAGGTAAAATCTCCAAAATAATAAATAATTGCGAAGTGTGCCAAACACTTAAGTACGACAGAAAACCCCAAAAAATAGAATTTCGAATCCCAGCAAATCCTGAAAGGCCTTTAGATATTGTACATATTGACATCTATAGTATTAATAATCAAAAAGTTCTCACGGTTATTGACAAATTCTCCAAATTCGCAGCAGCATACACAGTTCTAGCTAGAAATAGTCTAACAATAATAAAATCCCTTCTGCATTTCATGAGCCTACACGGCATTCCAAGCAAAATAATTACAGACCAAGGCGCAGAATTTACTTCTTCTATGTTCAAAGATTTCGTCAGTCAATACAATATAAATCAACATATAACATCGCTACAACAATCAAGTAGCAATTCTCCCGTCGAAAGACTTCACTCTACACTAACTGAAATATACAGAATTATATTTACGAAACATAAAGACAGAGACCACGACGACATACTCCACGAAACGATGATAACCTATAACAACTCCATTCATTCCGCTACACAATTAACACCCTATGAACCGTTTTATGGTAGAACCTACAAATTCAAGAATATAAAATATAATAACGCCCATGACTACCTCAATAGATTAAACGACTTTCAAGCAGAATTATTTCCATCAATTAAAAATAAAACGAGAAACCAGATAGAGAAAAAATTAACTAAATTAAACCATAATAGGGAAAGGCCATGTAGCATAAAGACAGGATCATTTATTTATAGAAAAGAAAATAGAAGGAATAAATTAACCCCAAGATTCAGTAAACATAAAGTCAAAAACAATAGGGAAATAACGCTCCTTACTACTAATAACCAAAAATTACATAAATCAAAAATTAAAAGAAGACGTAAATTCCAGATTCACAATCCTCACCCTGCTAATAACGATGACGACTGAACAAACAATCGAGGTACATGATTTGACGACCAATCACGGCCTTCTAACTTTGAAACTAGGAACGGGCAGAATAATTAAAACATACAGGAGTCTAATCCACATCATCAGATTAGAAAAATACCAGGAAAACGTGAACGCTATAGGCAACTCTTTGGCAATTTTCAATAAAATAGACGGCTTTTATGACTCCCTGAAAGTAATTAAAATAAAATTCGAACAATTGCAAGACAAACTTAAAACACTTACACCTAGCTTCAGAAAAAAAGAGGAGTTATTAACGGTTTAGGTACAGTCATAAAGAGTATAACAGGAAATTTAGATGCTGACGATGCTCTGGATATAAATAAAAATATCGAAGAGCTATCCAAGAGACAAAATGATATGGAGACACAGGAAGACGACCAGTTTAGACTTAACAAACAAATGATAAAAAGATTCGACAATATAACTAATCACATAAACATACAACAAAATATTATTGAAAAATATTTAATTAATACCGAAAAGTCATTGGGAAACAGGATCAGGTCAGAAGAAAACTCAATTAGATATATTCAATATTTAAATCAAATAAACTTCAATATAGAACTTTTAAACAACCATTTGTCCAACATCGCGGAATCTATTATTCTTGCGAAATTAAATATCATTTCAAAACACATATTAAATCCTGAAGAATTAACATTTATCTACACTTCCTTAAAAATCAGTCCGTAGACATTGAATCAAACGAAAACATATACGAGTTATTGGAGCTTCAGGCTTACTATAACCATTCAGATATAATATTTAATATACAAGTTCCCTCTTTAAAAAATGAATCATTTTCCTTTTTCCATTTAATACCCATCCCAGTAAAAAATAAATTACTCCAAATTAAACCCTTTTGTATCCTTAACCAAAATGAAATTCAATGTTTTGACAAGAAATGTGAACAAATAGAGAAGACGTTCTACTGTAAAGAAAGAACAAGCCAAATTTCTAACGTGGAAACAAGCTGCATTGCCAATTTAATGGAAAACAAACCGGCAAAATGTAAAACCTTAGAAGTAAACCAGGAACAACAAATATACCTACCGGAACCTAACTATATTTTGTTCACAAACATCCCGGAGACAAATATTACATCAACCTGTGGTCCCAAAATCCAAAACCTGAAGGGTACATTCATTATTCACTTCTCGAACTGCAGTGTTAATGTCAACCAAGTGACATATGAAAGCACGAACAGAGTTTATATTGAAGACGTCCACATCTATCCCACTTCAATCAGCCAATCGAATATATCTTCGATCCAAACAATCAACCTCCAATCACTACCAAACTTCCACTTCGAAAATAAAGAAGCAATACGTTATCTGGAAAGACGCACCCACAAACACATAATCCTGAACTATACCATCATCTCGACAATATCAACGTTAATCGGACTCGTCATCATAAAACACCTCATACAACTATATAAAAGGGTTAATAAACCCTCAACATCAGCACTCGACAACAACAGTCAACATGCCCCAGCATTAAACTTGATGCTAGCTACGGCAAAAGAAGCATACAGCCTTTTTGACCGTAGCTCTCTCCAGGGGGGGAAGAGTTACATACCTCACCTTACACATGCCTCATCGCCGGTCATTGCCACCAACTATCAACATAGCAGCCTTCAGCATTTTCCCACATTTTATTATTAACGTTTTTTGTATACTCTGCATTGAAGTTTGGTTTTTTATCAACTTAAGCAAGTAGTCGTCATTTTATTTGAATTTCCAAATCTCTTCTTCATAGTGCTGAGCATATTCTTCGTCTAAAACACCAAACAATTTGTTCGCTACTGTCCCAATAAAATCAAATGGGGACCGTTTGTTTCTGGATGTTTGTTTTGTACCGGAACCTTGTTTTACTAGCAAGTCATTGTTATTTTTAATGATCTGTAGCTAATGGTTTATTATGTTGACGGTAGAATTGCAGTGTTCGTACTTATTTCCAAGATTTTCCAGGTGCATGCATACTTCATTGATTCCCATTACAAGTTCCTTGAATCCTTTGTATTCTCTCCAATAATTGGTCATGTCATAGTAAACGATAAGTTTCCAATCGCTCGTAATCAAATTTACATTGCCAATCTTCTCAAAATATATTCCGGGCGGTTTTTAAATGGCTTTATTTTTATTGCTTCGTTTTCTACGTTCGTCGCTTCGATTCCAATGTTGCCCAACGACATAACTAGTGTCATTGTTAACAAAAGTCTACGTAGTGGATTGGTTTATACCTTCTGTTTGGCTACGTGATCTTCAGTGACTAAATGTCCCGTTATAGGTTTTTGTTCTTCTCGTATAGCCGGCTCTTCTCTTGCTTTCGTTTCATTATTGATTATAGGTAATGGACAATTTTTTGTTGTTGGTCTTTTATACTCTCTGTCGTTTGTTTTGACCGTAACAACTCGAACCAAGTTGTCTGATCCAGGATGAGTTTCAGTATTTTTTCCCATTTTCCATCTTGTTGGTGGAAGTTGTTCATCTTTGATTATCACTATATCTCCAACTTTCAAGTTTTCTTGTCTTTTTGTCCATTTGTGTCGTTGTTGAAGGGTTGTGAGGTATGATGTGCTCCATTTCTTCCAAAAATGTTGTTAAAGACGTTCTAGAAGTTGCCAACGGGTTAGTAATCCTTCGCTGTCGTTCAATCTTTGTCTTTCTGGAGGTGCCAACAAGGATGTTCCAACTAAGAATGTAGATAATCTACCATTGAAAAAGAGCTTTTGGCCATTGTTTGGGCAACGAAATATTTCCGCCCTTACCTGTTTGGTCACAAATTCAAAATTGTGACCGATCACAGACCATTGCAATGGATGATGAATTTAAGAGATCCAAATTCTAAACTCGTTAGGTGGCGACTAAAATTAGAAGAGTTCGACTATGAAATCATTTATAAAAAAGGAACATTAAATCTGAACGCTGATGCACTCAGCACAATAAAAATCGAAAATCAGAACGAGAAAATTGAATTAAACATGAACGAGGTTGACCAAACAATCCCCAATTCTAGTGGATCCACAATCCACTCTGCTCTTGAAAATATGAATGACCACATATACATATCTGAACGTCCTTTGAACGAATTCAGCATTCAACTCATACTAAAAAGGAACAAAAAAGACAAACCAACACAATTACAAATGCCATTTAAAAATAAACAGAGGCGAACATTAGAGAAGCTAAATTTTTCAGAGAACGATATTATTTCCATTTTCAAAAACTACGTACCGCCAAATAAATATTGCGCCATTTATACCGACGATGACACATTTCAAATCGTCCAAAGTGTTTACTCGAATTAATTTTCAAACAACAAAGCATTCAAAATAATTCGCCGTACAGAATTATTAAAAGATGTACTCGAGAACGAGGATCAAGATAAACTGATTAACGATTACCACCTGAATAACAACCATAGAGGCATAAATGAAACACTTTTGCATCTAAAGCGTGAATTCTTTTTCCCCTTTATGAAAGGTAAAATCTCCAAAATAATAAATAATTGCGAAGTGTGCCAAACACTTAAGTACGACAGAAAACCCCAAAAAATAGAATTTCGAATCCCAGCAAATCCTGAAAGGCCTTTAGATATTGTACATATTGACATCTATAGTATTAATAATCAAAAAGTTCTCACGGTTATTGACAAATTCTCCAAATTCGCAGCAGCATACACAGTTCTAGCTAGAAATAGTCTAACAATAATAAAATCCCTTCTGCATTTCATGAGCCTACACGGCATTCCAAGCAAAATAATTACAGACCAAGGCGCAGAATTTACTTCTTCTATGTTCAAAGATTTCGTCAGTCAATACAATATAAATCAACATATAACATCGCTACAACAATCAAGTAGCAATTCTCCCGTCGAAAGACTTCACTCTACACTAACTGAAATATACAGAATTATATTTACGAAACATAAAGACAGAGACCACGACGACATACTCCACGAAACGATGATAACCTATAACAACTCCATTCATTCCGCTACACAATTAACACCCTATGAACCGTTTTATGGTAGAACCTACAAATTCAAGAATATAAAATATAATAACGCCCATGACTACCTCAATAGATTAAACGACTTTCAAGCAGAATTATTTCCATCAATTAAAAATAAAACGAGAAACCAGATAGAGAAAAAATTAACTAAATTAAACCATAATAGGGAAAGGCCATGTAGCATAAAGACAGGATCATTTATTTATAGAAAAGAAAATAGAAGGAATAAATTAACCCCAAGATTCAGTAAACATAAAGTCAAAAACAATAGGGAAATAACGCTCCTTACTACTAATAACCAAAAATTACATAAATCAAAAATTAAAAGAAGACGTAAATTCCAGATTCACAATCCTCACCCTGCTAATAACGATGACGACTGAACAAACAATCGAGGTACATGATTTGACGACCAATCACGGCCTTCTAACTTTGAAACTAGGAACGGGCAGAATAATTAAAACATACAGGAGTCTAATCCACATCATCAGATTAGAAAAATACCAGGAAAACGTGAACGCTATAGGCAACTCTTTGGCAATTTTCAATAAAATAGACGGCTTTTATGACTCCCTGAAAGTAATTAAAATAAAATTCGAACAATTGCAAGACAAACTTAAAACACTTACACCTAGCTTCAGAAAAAAAGAGGAGTTATTAACGGTTTAGGTACAGTCATAAAGAGTATAACAGGAAATTTAGATGCTGACGATGCTCTGGATATAAATAAAAATATCGAAGAGCTATCCAAGAGACAAAATGATATGGAGACACAGGAAGACGACCAGTTTAGACTTAACAAACAAATGATAAAAAGATTCGACAATATAACTAATCACATAAACATACAACAAAATATTATTGAAAAATATTTAATTAATACCGAAAAGTCATTGGGAAACAGGATCAGGTCAGAAGAAAACTCAATTAGATATATTCAATATTTAAATCAAATAAACTTCAATATAGAACTTTTAAACAACCATTTGTCCAACATCGCGGAATCTATTATTCTTGCGAAATTAAATATCATTTCAAAACACATATTAAATCCTGAAGAATTAACATTTATCTACACTTCCTTAAAAATCAGTCCTAAGACATTGAATCAAACGAAAACATATACGAGTTATTGGAGCTTCAGGCTTACTATAACCATTCAGATATAATATTTAATATACAAGTTCCCTCTTTAAAAAATGAATCATTTTCCTTTTTCCATTTAATACCCATCCCAGTAAAAAATAAATTACTCCAAATTAAACCCTTTTGTATCCTTAACCAAAATGAAATTCAATGTTTTGACAAGAAATGTGAACAAATAGAGAAGACGTTCTACTGTAAAGAAAGAACAAGCCAAATTTCTAAAGTGGAAACAAGCTGCATTGCCAATTTAATGGAAAACAAACCGGCAAAATGTAAAACCTTAGAAGTAAACCAAGGAACAACAAATATACCTACCGGAACCTAACTATATTTTGTTCACAAACATCCCGGAGACAAATATTACATCAACCTGTGGTCCCAAAATCCAAAACCTGAAGGGTACATTCATTATTCACTTCTCGAACTGCAGTGTTAATGTCAACCAAGTGACATATGAAAGCACGAACAGAGTTTATATTGAAGACGTCCACATCTATCCCACTTCAATCAGCCAATCGAATATATCTTCGATCCAAACAATCAACCTCCAATCACTACAAAACTTCCACTTCGAAAATAAAGAAGCAATACGTTATCTGGAAAGACGCACCCACAAACACATAATCCTGAACTATACCATCATCTCGACAATATCAACGTTAATCGGACTCGTCATCATAAAACACCTCATACAACTATATAAAAGGGTTAATAAACCCTCAACATCAGCACTCGGCAACAACAGTCAACATGCCCCAGCATTAAACTTGATGCTAGCTCCGGCAAAAGAAGCATACAGCCTTTTTGACCGTAGCTCTCTCCAGGGGGGGAAGAGTTACATACCTCACCTTACACATGCCTCATCGCCGGTCATTGCCACCAACTATCAACATAGCAGCCTTCAGCATTTTCCCACATTTTATTATTAACGTTTTTTGTATACTCTGCAATTGATGTTTGGTTTTTTATCAACTTAAGCAAGTAGTCGTCATTTTATTTGAATTTCCAAATCTCTTCTTCATAGTGCTGAGCATATTCTTCGTCTAAAACACCAAACAATTTGTTCGCTACTGTCCCAATAAAATCAAATGGGGACCGTTTGTTTCTGGATGTTTGTTTTGTACCGGAACCTTGTTTTACTAGCAAGTCATTGTTATTTTTAATGATCTGTAGCTAATGGTTTATTATGTTGACGGTAGAATTGCAGTGTTCGTACTTATTTCCAAGATTTTCCAGGTGCATGCATACTTCATTGATTCCCATTACAAGTTCCTTGAATCCTTTGTATTCTCTCCAATAATTGGTCATGTCATAGTAAACGATAAGTTTCCAATCGCTCGTAATCAAATTTACATTGCCAATCTTCTCAAAATATATTCCGGGCGGTTTTTAAATGGCTTTATTTTTATTGCTTCGTTTTCTACGTTCGTCGCTTCGATTCCAATGTTGCCCAACGACATAACTAGTGTCATTGTTAACAAAAGTCTACGTAGTGGATTGGTTTATACCTTCTGTTTGGCTACGTGATCTTCAGTGACTAAATGTCCCGTTATAGGTTTTTGTTCTTCTCGTATAGCCGGCTCTTCTCTTGCTTTCGTTTCATTATTGATTATAGGTAATGGACAATATTTTGTTGTTGGTCTTTTATACTCTCTGTCGTTTGTTTTGACCGTAACAACTCGAACCAAGTTGTCTGATCCAGGATGAGTTTCAGTAATTTTTCCCATTTTCCATCTTGTTGGTGGAAGTTGTTCATCTTTGATTATCACTATATCTCCAACTTTCAAGTTTTCTTGTCTTTTTGTCCATTTGTGTCGTTGTTGAAGAGTTGTGAGGTATGATGTGTTCCATTTCTTCCAAAAATGTTGTTAAAGACGTTCTAGAAGTTGCCAACGGGTTAGTAATCCTTCGCTGTCGTTCAATCTTTGTCTTTCTGGAGGTGCCAACAAGGATGTTCCAACTAAGAATGTAGATAATCTACCATTGAAAAAGAGCTTTTGGCCATTGTTTGGGCAACGAAATATTTCCGCCCTTACCTGTTTGGTCACAAATTCAAAATTGTGACCGATCACAGACCATTGCAATGGATGATGAATTTAAGAGATCCAAATTCTAAACTCGTTAGGTGGCGACTAAAATTAGAAGAGTTCGACTATGAAATCATTTATAAAAAAGGAACATTAAATCTGAACGCTGATGCACTCAGCACAATAAAAATCGAAAATCAGAACGAGAAAATTGAATTAAACATGAACGAGGTTGACCAAACAATCCCCAATTCTAGTGGATCCACAATCCACTCTGCTCTTGAAAATATGAATGACCACATATACATATCTGAACGTCCTTTGAACGAATTCAGCATTCAACTCATACTAAAAAGGAACAAAAAAGACAAACCAACACAATTACAAATGCCATATAAAAATAAACAGAGGCGAACATTAGAGAAGCTAAATTTTTTAGAGAACGATATTATTTCCATTTTCAAAAACTACGTACCGCCAAATAAATATTGCGCCATTTATACCGACGATGACACATTTCAAATCGTCCAAAGTGTTTACTCGAATTAATTTTCAAACAACAAAGCATTCAAAATAATTCGCCGTACAGAATTATTAAAAGATGTACTCGAGAACGAGGATCAAGATAAACTGATTAACGATTACCACCTGAATAACAACCATAGAGGCATAAATGAAACACTTTTGCATCTAAAGCGTGAATTCTTTTTCCCCTTTATGAAAGGTAAAATCTCCAAAATAATAAATAATTGCGAAGTGTGCCAAACACTTAAGTACGACAGAAAACCCCAAAAAATAGAATTTCGAATCCCAGAAAATCCTGAAAGGCCTTTAGATATTGTACATATTGACATCTATAGTATTAATAATCAAAAAGTTCTCACGGTTATTGACAAATTCTCCAAATTCGCAGCAGCATACACAGTTCTAGCTAGAAATAGTCTAACAATAATAAAATCCCTTCTGCATTTCATGAGCCTACACGGCATTCCAAGCAAAATAATTACAGACCAAGGCGCAGAATTTACTTCTTCTATGTTCAAAGATTTCGTCAGTCAATACAATATAAATCAACATATAACATCGCTACAACAATCAAGTAGCAATTCTCCCGTCGAAAGACTTCACTCTACACTAACTGAAATATACAGAATTATATTTACGAAACATAAAGACGGAGACCACGACGACATACTCCACGAAACGATGATAACCTATAACAACTCCATTCATTCCGCTACACAATTAACACCCTATGAACCGTTTTATGGTAGAACCTACAAATTCAAGAATATAAAATATAATAACGCCCATGACTACCTCAATAGATTAAACGACTTTCAAGCAGAATTATTTCCATCAATTAAAAATAAAACGAGAAACCAGATAGAGAAAAAATTAACTAAATTAAACCATAATAGGGAAAGGCCATGTAGCATAAAGACAGGATCATTTATTTATAGAAAAGAAAATAGAAGGAATAAATTAACCCCAAGATTCAGTAAACATAAAGTCAAAAACAATAGGGAAATAACGCTCCTTACTACTAATAACCAAAAATTACATAAATCAAAAATTAAAAGAAGACGTAAATTCCAGATTCACAATCCTCACCCTGCTAATAACGATGACGACTGAACAAACAATCGAGCTACATGATTTGACGACCAATCACGGCCTTCTAACTTTGAAACTAGGAACGGGCAGAATAATTAAAACATACAGGAGTCTAATCCACATCATCAGATTAGAAAAATACCAGGAAAACGTGAACGCTATAGGCAATTTTCAATAAAATAGACGGCTTTTATGACTCCCTGAAAGTAATTAAAATAAAATTCGAACAATTGCAAGACAAACTTAAAACACTTACACCTAGCTTCAGAAAAAAAGAGGAGTTATTAACGGTTTAGGTACAGTCATAAAGAAACAAATGATAAAAAGATTCGACAATATAACTAATCACATAAACATACAACAAAATATTATTGAAAAATATTTAATTAATACCGAAAAGTCATTGGGAAACAGGATCAGGTCAGAAGAAAACTCAATTAGATATATTCAATATTTAAATCAAATAAACTTCAATATAGAACTTTTAAACAACCATTTGTCCAACATCGCGGAATCTATTATTCTTGCGAAATTAAATATCATTTCAAAACACATATTAAATCCTGAAGAATTAACATTTATCTACACTTCCTTAAAAATCAGTCCTAAGACATTGAATCAAACGAAAACATATACGAGTTATTGGAGCTTCAGGCTTACTATAACCATTCAGATATAATATTTAATATACAAGTTCCCTCTTTAAAAAATGAATCATTTTCCTTTTTCCATTTAATACCCATCCCAGTAAAAAATAAATTACTCCAAATTAAACCCTTTTGTATCCTTAACCAAAATGAAATTCAATGTTTTGACAAGAAATGTGAACAAATAGAGAAGACGTTCTACTGTAAAGAAAGAACAAGCCAAATTTCTAACGTGGAAACAAGCTGCATTGCCAATTTAATGGAAAACAAACCGGCAAAATGTAAAACCTTAGAAGTAAACCAAGGAACAACAAATATACCTACCGGAACCTAACTATATTTTGTTCACAAACATCCCGGAGACAAATATTACATCAACCTGTGGTCCCAAAATCCAAAACCTGAAGGGTACATTCATTATTCACTTCTCGAACTGCAGTGTTAATGTCAACCAAGTGACATATGAAAGCACGAACAGAGTTTATATTGAAGACGTCCACATCTATCCCACTTCAATCAGCCAATCGAATATATCTTCGATCCAAACAATCAACCTCCAATCACTACAAAACTTCCACTTCGAAAATAAAGAAGCAATACGTTATCTGGAAAGACGCACCCACAAACACATAATCCTGAACTATACCATCATCTCGACAATATCAACGTTAATCGGACTCGTCATCATAAAACACCTCATACAACTATATAAAAGGGTTAATAAACCCTCAACATCAGCACTCGGCAACAACAGTCAACATGCCCCAGCATTAAACTTGATGCTAGCTCCGGCAAAAGAAGCATACAGCCTTTTTGACCGTAGCTCTCTCCAGGGGGGGAAGAGTTACATACCTCACCTTACACATGCCTCATCGCCGGTCATTGCCACCAACTATCAACATAGCAGCCTTCAGCATTTTCCCACATTTTATTATTAACGTTTTTTGTATACTCTGCAATTGATGTTTGGTTTTTTATCAACTTAAGCAAGTAGTCGTCATTTTATTTGAATTTCCAAATCTCTTCTTCATAGTGCTGAGCATATTCTTCGTCTAAAACACCAAACAATTTGTTCGCTACTGTCCCAATAAAATCAAATGGGGACCGTTTGTTTCTGGATGTTTGTTTTGTACCGGAACCTTGTTTTACTAGCAAGTCATTGTTATTTTTAATGATCTGTAGCTAATGGTTTATTATGTTGACGGTAGAATTGCAGTGTTCGTACTTATTTCCAAGATTTTCCAGGTGCATGCATACTTCATTGATTCCCATTACAAGTTCCTTGAATCCTTTGTATTCTCTCCAATAATTGGTCATGTCATAGTAAACGATAAGTTTCCAATCGCTCGTAATCAAATTTACATTGCCAATCTTCTCAAAATATATTCCGGGCGGTTTTTAAATGGCTTTATTTTTATTGCTTCGTTTTCTACGTTCGTCGCTTCGATTCCAATGTTGCCCAACGACATAACTAGTGTCATTGTTAACAAAAGTCTACGTAGTGGATTGGTTTATACCTTCTGTTTGGCTACGTGATCTTCAGTGACTAAATGTCCCGTTATAGGTTTTTGTTCTTCTCGTATAGCCGGCTCTTCTCTTGCTTTCGTTTCATTATTGATTATAGGTAATGGACAATATTTTGTTGTTGGTCTTTTATACTCTCTGTCGTTTGTTTTGACCGTAACAACTCGAACCAAGTTGTCTGATCCAGGATGAGTTTCAGTAATTTTTCCCATTTTCCATCTTGTTGGTGGAAGTTGTTCATCTTTGATTATCACTATATCTCCAACTTTCAAGTTTTCTTGTCTTTTTGTCCATTTGTGTCGTTGTTGAAGAGTTGTGAGGTATGATGTGTTCCATTTCTTCCAAAAATGTTGTTAAAGACGTTCTAGAAGTTGCCAACGGGTTAGTAATCCTTCGCTGTCGTTCAATCTTTGTCTTTCTGGAGGTGCCAACAAGGATGTTCCAACTAAGAATGTAGATAATCTACCATTGAAAAAGAGCTTTTGGCCATTGTTTGGGCAACGAAATATTTCCGCCCTTACCTGTTTGGTCACAAATTCAAAATTGTGACCGATCACAGACCATTGCAATGGATGATGAATTTAAGAGATCCAAATTCTAAACTCGTTAGGTGGCGACTAAAATTAGAAGAGTTCGACTATGAAATCATTTATAAAAAAGGAACATTAAATCTGAACGCTGATGCACTCAGCACAATAAAAATCGAAAATCAGAACGAGAAAATTGAATTAAACATGAACGAGGTTGACCAAACAATCCCCAATTCTAGTGGATCCACAATCCACTCTGCTCTTGAAAATATGAATGACCACATATACATATCTGAACGTCCTTTGAACGAATTCAGCATTCAACTCATACTAAAAAGGAACAAAAAAGACAAACCAACACAATTACAAATGCCATTTAAAAATAAACAGAGGCGAACATTAGAGAAGCTAAATTTTTCAGAGAACGATATTATTTCCATTTTCAAAAACTACGTACCGCCAAATAAATATTGCGCAATTTATACCGACGATGACACATTTCAAATCGTCCAAAGTGTTTACTCGAATTAATTTTCAAACAACAAAGCATTCAAAATAATTCGCCGTACAGAATTATTAAAAGATGTACTCGAGAACGAGGATCAAGATAAACTGATTAACGATTACCACCTGAATAACAACCATAGAGGCATAAATGAAACACTTTTGCATCTAAAGCGTGAATTCTTTTTCCCCTTTATGAAAGGTAAAATCTCCAAAATAATAAATAATTGCGAAGTGTGCCAAACACTTAAGTACGACAGAAAACCCCAAAAAATAGAATTTCGAATCCCAGAAAATCCTGAAAGGCCTTTAGATATTGTACATATTGACATCTATAGTATTAATAATCAAAAAGTTCTCACGGTTATTGACAAATTCTCCAAATTCGCAGCAGCATACACAGTTCTAGTTAGAAATAGTCTAACAATAATAAAATCCCTTCTGCATTTCATGAGCCTACACGACATTCCAAGCAAAATAATTACAGACCAAGGCGCAGAATTTACTTCTTCTATGTTCAAAGATTTCGTCAGTCAATAATATATAAATCAACATATAACATCGCTACAACAATCAAGTAGCAATTCTCCCGTCGAAAGACTTCACTCTACACTAACTGAAATATACAGAATTATATTTACGAAACATAAAGACAGAGACCACGACGACATACTCCACGAAACGATGATAACCTATAACAACTCCATTCATTCCGCTACACAATTAACACCCTATGAACTGTTTTATGGTAGAACCTACAAATTCAAGAATATAAAATATAATAACGCCCATGCCTACCTCAATAGATTAAACGACTTTCAAGCAGAATTATTTCCATCAATTAAAAATAAAACGAGAAACCAGATAGAGAAAAAATTAACTAAATTAAACCATAATAGGGAAAGGCCATGTAGCATAAAGATAGGATCATTTATTTATAGAAAAGAAAATAGAAGGAATAAATTAACCCCAAGATTCAGTAAACATAAAGTCAAAAACAATAGGGAAATAACGATCCTTACTACTAATAACCAAAAATTACATAAATCAAAAATTAAAAGAAGACGTAAATTCCAGATTCACAATCCTCACCCTGCTAATAACGATGACGACTGAACAAACAATCGAGGTACATGATTTGACGACCAATCACGGCCTTCTAACTTTGAAACTGGGAACGGGCAGAATAATTAAAACATACAGGATTCTAATCCACATCATCAGATTAGAAAAATACCAGGAAAACGTGAACGCTATAGGCAACTCTTTGGCAATTTTCAATAAAATAGACGGCTTTTATGACTCCCTGAAAGTAATTAAAATAAAATTCGAACAATTGCAAGACAAACTTAAAACACTTACACCTAGCTTCAGAAAAAAAAGAGGAGTTATTAACGGTTTATGTACAGTCATAAAGAGTGTAACAGGAAATTTAGATGCTGACGATGCTCTGGATATAAATAAAAAAATCGAAGAGCTATCCAAGAGACAAAATGATATGGAGACACAGGAAGACGACCAGTTTAGACTTAACAAACAAACGATAAAAAGATTCGACAATATAACTAATCACATAAACATACAACAAAATATTATTGAAAAATATTTAATTAATACCGAAAAGTCATTGGGAAACAGGATCAGGTCAGAAGAAAACTCAATTAGATATATTCAATATTTAAATCAAATAAACTTCAATATAGAACTTTTAAACAACCATTTGACCAACATCGCGGAATCTATTATTCTTGCGAAATTAAATATCATTTCAAAACACATATTAAATCCTGAAGAATTAACATTTATCTACACTTCCTTAAAAATCAGTCCGTAGACATTGAATCAAACGAAAACATATACGAGTTATTGGAGCTTCAGGCTTACTATAACCATTCAGATATAATATTTAATATACAAGTTCCCTCTTTAAAAAATGAATCATTTTCCTTTTTTCATTTAATACCCATCCCAGTAAAAAATAAATTACTCCAAATTAAACCCTTTTGTATCCTTAACCAAAATGAAATTCAATGTTTTGACAAGAAATGTGAACAAATAGAGAAGACGTTCTACTGTAAAGAAAGAACAAGCCAAATTTCGAACGTGGAAACAAGCTGCATTGCCAATTTAATGGAAAACAAACCGGCAAAATGTAAAACCTTAGAAGTAAACCAGGAACAACAAATATACCTACCGGAATCTAACTATATTTTGTTCACAAACATCCCGGAGACAAATATTACATCAACCTGTGGTCCAAAAATCCAAAACCTGAAGGGTACATTCATTATTCACTTCTCGAACTGCAGTGTTAATGTCAACCAAGTGACATATGAAAGCACGAACAGAGTTTATATTGAAGACGTCCATCTATCCCACTTCAATCAGCCAATCGAATATATCTTCGATCCAAACAATCAACCTCCAATCACTACAAAACTTCCACTTCGAAAATAAAGAAGCAATACGTTATCTGGAAAGACGCACCCACAAACACATAATCCTGAACTATACCATCATCTCGACAATATCAACGTTAATCGGACTCGTCATCATAAAACACCTCATACAACTATATAAAAGGGTTAATAAACCCTCAACATCAGCACTCGGCAACAACAGTCAACATGCCCCAGCATTAAACTTGATGCTAGCTCCGGCAAAAGAAGCATACAGCCTTTTTGACCGTAGCTCTCTCCAGGGGGGGAAGAGTTACATACCTCACCTTACACATGCCTCATCGCCGGTCATTGCCACCAACTATCAACATAGCAGCCTTCAGCATTTTCCCACATTTTATTATTAACGTTTTTTGTATACTCTGCAATTGAAGTTTGGTTTTTTATCAACTTAAGCAAGTAGTCATCATTTTATTTGAATTTTCAAATCTCTTCTTCATAGTGCTGAGCATATTCTTCGTCTAAAACACCAAACAATTTGTTCGCTACTGTCCCAATAAAATCAAATGGGGACCGTTTGTTTCTGGATGTTTGTTTTGTACCGGAACCTTGTTTTACTAGCAAGTCATTGTTATTTTTAATGATCTGTAGCTAATGGTTTATTATGTTGACGGTAGAATTGCAGTGTTCGTACTTATTTCCAAGATTTTCCAGGTGCATGCATACTTCATTGATTCCCATTACAAGTTCCTTGAATCCTTTGTATTCTCTCCAATAATTGGTCATGTCATAGTAAACGATAAGTTTCCAATCGCTCGTAATCAAATTTACATTGCCAATCTTCTCAAAATATATTCCGGGCGGTTTTTAAATGGCTTTATTTTTATTGCTTCGTTTTCTACGTTCGTCGCTTCGATTCCAATGTTGCCCAACGACATAACTAGTGTCATTGTTAACAAAAGTCTACGTAGTGGATTGGTTTATACCTTCTGTTTGGCTACGTGATCTTCAGTGACTAAATGTCCCGTTATAGGTTTTTGTTCTTCTCGTATAGCCGGCTCTTCTCTTGCTTTCGTTTCATTATTGATTATAGGTAATGGACAATATTTTGTTGTTGGTCTTTTATACTCTCTGTCGTTTGTTTTGACCGTAACAACTCGAACCAAGTTGTCTGATCCAGGATGAGTTTCAGTAATTTTTCCCATTTTCCATCTTGTTGGTGGAAGTTGTTCATCTTTGATTATCACTATATCTCCAACTTTCAAGTTTTCTTGTCTTTTTGTCCATTTGTGTCGTTGTTGAAGAGTTGTGAGGTATGATGTGTTCCATTTCTTCCAAAAATGTTGTTAAAGACGTTCTAGAAGTTGCCAACGGGTTAGTAATCCTTCGCTGTCGTTCAATCTTTGTCTTTCTGGAGGTGCCAACAAGGATGTTCCAACTAAGAATGTAGATAATCTACCATTGAAAAAGAGCTTTTGGCCATTGTTTGGGCAACGAAATATTTCCGCCCTTACCTGTTTGGTCACAAATTCAAAATTGTGACCGATCACAGACCATTGCAATGGATGATGAATTTAAGAGATCCAAATTCTAAACTCGTTAGGTGGCGACTAAAATTAGAAGAGTTCGACTATGAAATCATTTATAAAAAAGGAACATTAAATCTGAACGCTGATGCACTCAGCACAATAAAAATCGAAAATCAGAACGAGAAAATTGAATTAAACATGAACGAGGTTGACCAAACAATCCCCAATTCTAGTGGATCCACAATCCACTCTGCTCTTGAAAATATGAATGACCACATATACATATCTGAACGTCCTTTGAACGAATTCAGCATTCAACTCATACTAAAAAGGAACAAAAAAGACAAACCAACACAATTACAAATGCCATTTAAAAATAAACAGAGGCGAACATTAGAGAAGCTAAATTTTTCAGAGAACGATATTATTTCCATTTTCAAAAACTACGTACCGCCAAATAAATATTGCGCAATTTATACCGACGATGACACATTTCAAATCGTCCAAAGTGTTTACTCGAATTAATTTTCAAACAACAAAGCATTCAAAATAATTCGCCGTACAGAATTATTAAAAGATGTACTCGAGAACGAGGATCAAGATAAACTGATTAACGATTACCACCTGAATAACAACCATAGAGGCATAAATGAAACACTTTTGCATCTAAAGCGTGAATTCTTTTTCCCCTTTATGAAAGGTAAAATCTCCAAAATAATAAATAATTGCGAAGTGTGCCAAACACTTAAGTACGACAGAAAACCCCAAAAAATAGAATTTCGAATCCCAGAAAATCCTGAAAGGCCTTTAGATATTGTACATATTGACATCTATAGTATTAATAATCAAAAAGTTCTCACGGTTATTGACAAATTCTCCAAATTCGCAGCAGCATACACAGTTCTAGTTAGAAATAGTCTAACAATAATAAAATCCCTTCTGCATTTCATGAGCCTACACGACATTCCAAGCAAAATAATTACAGACCAAGGCGCAGAATTTACTTCTTCTATGTTCAAAGATTTCGTCAGTCAATAATATATAAATCAACATATAACATCGCTACAACAATCAAGTAGCAATTCTCCCGTCGAAAGACTTCACTCTACACTAACTGAAATATACAGAATTATATTTACGAAACATAAAGACAGAGACCACGACGACATACTCCACGAAACGATGATAACCTATAACAACTCCATTCATTCCGCTACACAATTAACACCCTATGAACTGTTTTATGGTAGAACCTACAAATTCAAGAATATAAAATATAATAACGCCCATGCCTACCTCAATAGATTAAACGACTTTCAAGCAGAATTATTTCCATCAATTAAAAATAAAACGAGAAACCAGATAGAGAAAAAATTAACTAAATTAAACCATAATAGGGAAAGGCCATGTAGCATAAAGATAGGATCATTTATTTATAGAAAAGAAAATAGAAGGAATAAATTAACCCCAAGATTCAGTAAACATAAAGTCAAAAACAATAGGGAAATAACGATCCTTACTACTAATAACCAAAAATTACATAAATCAAAAATTAAAAGAAGACGTAAATTCCAGATTCACAATCCTCACCCTGCTAATAACGATGACGACTGAACAAACAATCGAGGTACATGATTTGACGACCAATCACGGCCTTCTAACTTTGAAACTGGGAACGGGCAGAATAATTAAAACATACAGGATTCTAATCCACATCATCAGATTAGAAAAATACCAGGAAAACGTGAACGCTATAGGCAACTCTTTGGCAATTTTCAATAAAATAGACGGCTTTTATGACTCCCTGAAAGTAATTAAAATAAAATTCGAACAATTGCAAGACAAACTTAAAACACTTACACCTAGCTTCAGAAAAAAAAGAGGAGTTATTAACGGTTTATGTACAGTCATAAAGAGTGTAACAGGAAATTTAGATGCTGACGATGCTCTGGATATAAATAAAAAAATCGAAGAGCTATCCAAGAGACAAAATGATATGGAGACACAGGAAGACGACCAGTTTAGACTTAACAAACAAACGATAAAAAGATTCGACAATATAACTAATCACATAAACATACAACAAAATATTATTGAAAAATATTTAATTAATACCGAAAAGTCATTGGGAAACAGGATCAGGTCAGAAGAAAACTCAATTAGATATATTCAATATTTAAATCAAATAAACTTCAATATAGAACTTTTAAACAACCATTTGACCAACATCGCGGAATCTATTATTCTTGCGAAATTAAATATCATTTCAAAACACATATTAAATCCTGAAGAATTAACATTTATCTACACTTCCTTAAAAATCAGTCCGTAGACATTGAATCAAACGAAAACATATACGAGTTATTGGAGCTTCAGGCTTACTATAACCATTCAGATATAATATTTAATATACAAGTTCCCTCTTTAAAAAATGAATCATTTTCCTTTTTTCATTTAATACCCATCCCAGTAAAAAATAAATTACTCCAAATTAAACCCTTTTGTATCCTTAACCAAAATGAAATTCAATGTTTTGACAAGAAATGTGAACAAATAGAGAAGACGTTCTACTGTAAAGAAAGAACAAGCCAAATTTCGAACGTGGAAACAAGCTGCATTGCCAATTTAATGGAAAACAAACCGGCAAAATGTAAAACCTTAGAAGTAAACCAGGAACAACAAATATACCTACCGGAATCTAACTATATTTTGTTCACAAACATCCCGGAGACAAATATTACATCAACCTGTGGTCCAAAAATCCAAAACCTGAAGGGTACATTCATTATTCACTTCTCGAACTGCAGTGTTAATGTCAACCAAGTGACATATGAAAGCACGAACAGAGTTTATATTGAAGACGTCCATCTATCCCACTTCAATCAGCCAATCGAATATATCTTCGATCCAAACAATCAACCTCCAATCACTACAAAACTTCCACTTCGAAAATAAAGAAGCAATACGTTATCTGGAAAGACGCACCCACAAACACATAATCCTGAACTATACCATCATCTCGACAATATCAACGTTAATCGGACTCGTCATCATAAAACACCTCATACAACTATATAAAAGGGTTAATAAACCCTCAACATCAGCACTCGGCAACAACAGTCAACATGCCCCAGCATTAAACTTGATGCTAGCTCCGGCAAAAGAAGCATACAGCCTTTTTGACCGTAGCTCTCTCCAGGGGGGGAAGAGTTACATACCTCACCTTACACATGCCTCATCGCCGGTCATTGCCACCAACTATCAACATAGCAGCCTTCAGCATTTTCCCACATTTTATTATTAACGTTTTTTGTATACTCTGCAATTGAAGTTTGGTTTTTTATCAACTTAAGCAAGTAGTCATCATTTTATTTGAATTTTCAAATCTCTTCTTCATAGTGCTGAGCATATTCTTCGTCTAAAACACCAAACAATTTGTTCGCTACTGTCCCAATAAAATCAAATGGGGACCGTTTGTTTCTGGATGTTTGTTTTGTACCGGAACCTTGTTTTACTAGCAAGTCATTGTTATTTTTAATGATCTGTAGCTAATGGTTTATTATGTTGACGGTAGAATTGCAGTGTTCGTACTTATTTCCAAGATTTTCCAGGTGCATGCATACTTCATTGATTCCCAT
Organism: Platycheirus rosarum; assembly: GCA_963971375.1. Lineage (NCBI taxonomy): Eukaryota > Metazoa > Arthropoda > Insecta > Diptera > Syrphidae > Platycheirus > Platycheirus rosarum. The sequence continues at coordinate 71,412,075 of OZ020510.1, forward strand.
TACAAGTTCCTTGAATCCTTTGTATTCTCTCCAATAATTGGTCATGTCATAGTAAACGATAAGTTTCCAATCGCTCGTAATCAAATTTACATTGCCAATCTTCTCAAAATATATTCCGGGCGGTTTTTAAATGGCTTTATTTTTATTGCTTCGTTTTCTACGTTCGTCGCTTCGATTCCAATGTTGCCCAACGACATAACTACTGTCATTGTTAACAAAATTCTACGTAGTGGATTGGTTTATACCTTCTGTTTGGCTACGTGATCTTCAGTGACTAAATGTCCCGTTATAGGTTTTTGTTCTTCTCGTATAGCCGGCTCTTCTCTTGCTTTCGTTTCATTATTGATTATAGGTAATGGACAATTTTTTGTTGTTGGTCTTTTATACTCTCTGTCGTTTGTTTTGACCGTAACAACTCGAACCAAGTTGTCTGATCCAGGATGAGTTTCAGTATTTTTTCCCATTTTCCATCTTGTTGGTGGAAGTTGTTCATCTTTGATTATCACTATATCTCCAATTTTCAAGTTTTCTTGTCTTTTTGTCTATTTGTGTCGTTGTTGAAGGGTTGTGAGGTATGATGTGCTCCATTTCTTCCAAAAATGTTGTTAAAGACGTTCTAGAAGTTGCCAACGGGTTAGTAATCCTTCGCTGTCGTTCAATCTTTGTCTTTCTGGAGGTGCCAACAAGGATGTTCCAACTAAGAATGTAGATAATCTACCATTGAAAAAGAGCTTTTGGCCATTGTTTGGGCAACGAAATATTTCCGCCCTTACCTGTTTGGTCACAAATTCAAAATTGTGACCGATCACAGACCATTGCAATGGATGATGAATTTAAGAGATCCAAATTCTAAACTCGTTAGGTGGCGACTAAAATTAGAAGAGTTCGACTATGAAATCATTTATAAAAAAGGAACATTAAATCTGAACGCTGATGCACTCAGCACAATAAAAATCGAAAATCAGAACGAGAAAATTGAATTAAACATGAACGAGGTTGACCAAACAATCCCCAATTCTAGTGGATCCACAATCCACTCTGCTCTTGAAAATATGAATGACCACATATACATATCTGAACGTCCTTTGAACGAATTCAGCATTCAACTCATACTAAAAAGAAACAAAAAAGACAAAGCAACACAATTACAAATGCCATTTAAAAATAAACAGAGGCGAACATTAGAGAAGCAAAATTTTTCAGAGAACGATATTATTTCCATTTTCAAAAACTACGTACCGCCAAATAAATATTGCGCCATTTATACCGACAATGACACATTTAAAATCGTCCAAAGTGTTTACTCGAATTACTTTTCAAACAACAAAGCATTCAAAATAATTCGCCGTACAGAATTATTAAAAGATGTACTCGAGAACGAGGATCAAGATAAACTGATTAACGATTACCACCTGAATAACAACCATAGAGGCTTAAATGAAACACTTTTGCATCTAAAGCGTGAATTCTTTTTCCCCTTTATGAAAGGTAAAATCTCCAAAATAATAAATAATTGCGAAGTGTGCCACTTAAGTACGACAGAAAACCCCAAAAAATAGAATTTCGAATCCCAGAAAATCCTGAAAGGCCTTTAGATATTGTACATATTGACATCTATAGTATTAATAATCAAAAAGTTCTCACGGTTATTGACAAATTCTCCAAATTCGCAACAGCATACACAGTTCTAGCTAGAAATAGTCTAACAATAATAAAGCAAGCAGAATTATTTCCATCAATTAAAAATAAAACGAGAAACCAGATAGAGAAAAAATTAACTAAATTAAACCATAATAGGGAAAGGCCATGTAGCATAAAGACAGGATCATTTATTTATAGAAAAGAAAATAGAAGGAATAAATTAACCCCAAGATTCAGTAAACATAAAGTCAAAAACAATAGGGAAATAACGCTCCTTACTACTAATAACCAAAAATTACATAAATCAAAAATTAAAAGAAGACGTAAATTCCTGATTCACAATCCTCACCCTGCTGATAACGATGACGACTGAACAAACAATCGAGGTACATGATTTGACGACCAATCACGGCCTTCTAACTTTGAAACTAGGAACGGGCAGAATAATTAAAACATACAGGAGTCTAATCCACATCATCAGATTAGAAAAATACCAGGAAAACGTGAACGCTATAGGCAACTCTTTGGCAATTTCCAATAAAATAGACGGCTTTTATGACTCCCTGAAAGTAATTAAAATAAAATTCGAACAATTGCAAGACAAACTTAAAACACTTACACCTAGCTTCAGAAAAAAAAGAGGAGTTATTAACGGTTTAGGTACAGTCATAAAGAGTATAACAGGAAATTTAGATGCTGACGATGCTCTGGATATAAATAAAAAAATCGAAGAGCTATCCAAGAGACAAAATGATATGGAGACACAGGAAGACGACCAGTTTAGACTTAACAAACAAACGATAAAAAGATTCGACAATATAACTAATCACATAAACATACAACAAAATATTATTGAAAAATATTTAATTAATACCGAAAAGTCATTGGGAAACAGGATCAGGTCAGAAGAAAACTCAATTAGATATATTCAATATTTAAATCAAATAAACTTCAATATAGAACTTTTAAACAACCATTTGTCCAACATCGCGGAATCTATTATTCTTGCGAAATTAAATATCATTTCAAAACACATATTAAATCCTGAAGAATTAACATTTATCTACACTTCCTTAAAAATCAGTCCTAAGACATTGAATCAAACGAAAACATATACGAGTTATTGGAGCTTCAGGCTTACTATAACCATTCAGATATAATATTTAATATACAAGTTCCCTCTTTAAAAAATGAATCATTTTCCTTTTTCCATTTAATACCCATCCCAGTAAAAAATAAATTACTCCAAATTAAACCCTTTTGTATCCTTAACCAAAATGAAATTCAATGTTTTGACAAGAAATGTGAACAAATAGAGAAGACGTTCTACTGTAAAGAAAGAACAAGCCAAATTTCTAAAGTGGAAACAAGCTGCATTGCCAATTTAATGGAAAACAAACCGGCAAAATGTAAAACCTTAGAAGTAAACCAAGGAACAACAAATATACCTACCGGAACCTAACTATATTTTGTTCACAAACATCCCGGAGACAAATATTACATCAACCTGTGGTCCCAAAATCCAAAACCTGAAGGGTACATTCATTATTCACTTCTCGAACTGCAGTGTTAATGTCAACCAAGTGACATATGAAAGCACGAACAGAGTTTATATTGAAGACGTCCACATCTATCCCACTTCAATCAGCCAATCGAATATATCTTCGATCCAAACAATCAACCTCCAATCACTACAAAACTTCCACTTCGAAAATAAAGAAGCAATACGTTATCTGGAAAGACGCACCCACAAACACATAATCCTGAACTATACCATCATCTCGACAATATCAACGTTAATCGGACTCGTCATCATAAAACACCTCATACAACTATATAAAAGGGTTAATAAACCCTCAACATCAGCGCTCGGCAACAACAGTCAACATGCCCCAGCATTAAACTTGATGCTAGCTCCGGCAAAAGAAGCATACAGCCTTTTTGACCGTAGCTCTCTCCAGGGGGGGAAGAGTTACATACCTCACCTTACACATGCCTCATCGCCGGTCATTGCCACCAACTATCAACATAGCAGCCTTCAGCATTTTCCCACATTTTATTATTAACGTTTTTTGTATACTCTGCAATTGATGTTTGGTTTTTTATCAACTTAAGCAAGTAGTCGTCATTTTATTTGAATTTCCAAATCTCTTCTTCATAGTGCTGAGCATATTCTTCGTCTAAAACACCAAACAATTTGTTCGCTACTGTCCCAATAAAATCAAATGGGGACCGTTTGTTTCTGGATGTTTGTTTTGTACCGGAACCTTGTTTTACTAGCAAGTCATTGTTATTTTTAATGATCTGTAGCTAATGGTTTATTATGTTGACGGTAGAATTGCAGTGTTCGTACTTATTTCCAAGATTTTCCAGGTGCATGCATACTTCATTGATTCCCATTACAAGTTCCTTGAATCCTTTGTATTCTCTCCAATAATTGGTCATGTCATAGTAAACGATAAGTTTCCAATCGCTCGTAATCAAATTTACATTGCCAATCTTCTCAAAATATATTCCGGGCGGTTTTTAAATGGCTTTATTTTTATTGCTTCGTTTTCTACGTTCGTCGCTTCGATTCCAATGTTGCCCAACGACATAACTAATGTCATTGTTAACAAAAGTCTACGTAGTGGATTGGTTTATACCTTCTGTTTGGCTACGTGATCTTCAGTGACTAAATGTCCCGTTATAGGTTTTTGTTCTTCTCGTATAGCCGGCTCTTCTCTTGCTTTCGTTTCATTATTGATTATAGGTAATGGACAATATTTTGTTGTTGGTCTTTTATACTCTCTGTCGTTTGTTTTGACCGTAACAACTCGAACCAAGTTGTCTGATCCAGGATGAGTTTCAGTAATTTTTCCCATTTTCCATCTTGTTGGTGGAAGTTGTTCATCTTTGATTATCACTATATCTCCAACTTTCAAGTTTTCTTGTCTTTTTGTCCATTTGTGTCGTTGTTGAAGAGTTGTGAGGTATGATGTGTTCCATTTCTTCCAAAAATGTTGTTAAAGACGTTCTAGAAGTTGCCAACGGGTTAGTAATCCTTCGCTGTCGTTCAATCTTTGTCTTTCTGGAGGTGCCAACAAGGATGTTCCAACTAAGAATGTAGATAATCTACCATTGAAAAAGAGCTTTTGGCCATTGTTTGGGCAACGAAATATTTCCGCCCTTACCTGTTTGGTCACAAATTCAAAATTGTGACCGATCACAGACCATTGCAATGGATGATGAATTTAAGAGATCCAAATTCTAAACTCGTTAGGTGGCGACTAAAATTAGAAGAGTTCGACTATGAAATCATTTATAAAAAAGGAACATTAAATCTGAACGCTGATGCACTCAGCACAATAAAAATCGAAAATCAGAACGAGAAAATTGAATTAAACATGAACGAGGTTGACCAAACAATCCCCAATTCTAGTGGATCCACAATCCACTCTGCTCTTGAAAATATGAATGACCACATATACATATCTGAACGTCCTTTGAACGAATTCAGCATTCAACTCATACTAAAAAGGAACAAAAAAGACAAACCAACACAATTACAAATGCCATATAAAAATAAACAGAGGCGAACATTAGAGAAGCTAAATTTTTTAGAGAACGATATTATTTCCATTTTCAAAAACTACGTACCGCCAAATAAATATTGCGCCATTTATACCGACGATGACACATTTCAAATCGTCCAAAGTGTTTACTCGAATTAATTTTCAAACAACAAAGCATTCAAAATAATTCGCCGTACAGAATTATTAAAAGATGTACTCGAGAACGAGGATCAAGATAAACTGATTAACGATTACCACCTGAATAACAACCATAGAGGCATAAATGAAACACTTTTGCATCTAAAGCGTGAATTCTTTTTCCCCTTTATGAAAGGTAAAATCTCCAAAATAATAAATAATTGCGAAGTGTGCCAAACACTTAAGTACGACAGAAAACCCCAAAAAATAGAATTTCGAATCCCAGAAAATCCTGAAAGGCCTTTAGATATTGTACATATTGACATCTATAGTATTAATAATCAAAAAGTTCTCACGGTTATTGACAAATTCTCCAAATTCGCAGCAGCATACACAGTTCTAGCTAGAAATAGTCTAACAATAATAAAATCCCTTCTGCATTTCATGAGCCTACACGGCATTCCAAGCAAAATAATTACAGACCAAGGCGCAGAATTTACTTCTTCTATGTTCAAAGATTTCGTCAGTCAATACAATATAAATCAACATATAACATCGCTACAACAATCAAGTAGCAATTCTCCCGTCGAAAGACTTCACTCTACACTAACTGAAATATACAGAATTATATTTACGAAACATAAAGACGGAGACCACGACGACATACTCCACGAAACGATGATAACCTATAACAACTCCATTCATTCCGCTACACAATTAACACCCTATGAACCGTTTTATGGTAGAACCTACAAATTCAAGAATATAAAATATAATAACGCCCATGACTACCTCAATAGATTAAACGACTTTCAAGCAGAATTATTTCCATCAATTAAAAATAAAACGAGAAACCAGATAGAGAAAAAATTAACTAAATTAAACCATAATAGGGAAAGGCCATGTAGCATAAAGACAGGATCATTTATTTATAGAAAAGAAAATAGAAGGAATAAATTAACCCCAAGATTCAGTAAACATAAAGTCAAAAACAATAGGGAAATAACGCTCCTTACTACTAATAACCAAAAATTACATAAATCAAAAATTAAAAGAAGACGTAAATTCCAGATTCACAATCCTCACCCTGCTAATAACGATGACGACTGAACAAACAATCGAGCTACATGATTTGACGACCAATCACGGCCTTCTAACTTTGAAACTAGGAACGGGCAGAATAATTAAAACATACAGGAGTCTAATCCACATCATCAGATTAGAAAAATACCAGGAAAACGTGAACGCTATAGGCAATTTTCAATAAAATAGACGGCTTTTATGACTCCCTGAAAGTAATTAAAATAAAATTCGAACAATTGCAAGACAAACTTAAAACACTTACACCTAGCTTCAGAAAAAAAGAGGAGTTATTAACGGTTTAGGTACAGTCATAAAGAAACAAATGATAAAAAGATTCGACAATATAACTAATCACATAAACATACAACAAAATATTATTGAAAAATATTTAATTAATACCGAAAAGTCATTGGGAAACAGGATCAGGTCAGAAGAAAACTCAATTAGATATATTCAATATTTAAATCAAATAAACTTCAATATAGAACTTTTAAACAACCATTTGTCCAACATCGCGGAATCTATTATTCTTGCGAAATTAAATATCATTTCAAAACACATATTAAATCCTGAAGAATTAACATTTATCTACACTTCCTTAAAAATCAGTCCTAAGACATTGAATCAAACGAAAACATATACGAGTTATTGGAGCTTCAGGCTTACTATAACCATTCAGATATAATATTTAATATACAAGTTCCCTCTTTAAAAAATGAATCATTTTCCTTTTTCCATTTAATACCCATCCCAGTAAAAAATAAATTACTCCAAATTAAACCCTTTTGTATCCTTAACCAAAATGAAATTCAATGTTTTGACAAGAAATGTGAACAAATAGAGAAGACGTTCTACTGTAAAGAAAGAACAAGCCAAATTTCTAACGTGGAAACAAGCTGCATTGCCAATTTAATGGAAAACAAACCGGCAAAATGTAAAACCTTAGAAGTAAACCAAGGAACAACAAATATACCTACCGGAACCTAACTATATTTTGTTCACAAACATCCCGGAGACAAATATTACATCAACCTGTGGTCCCAAAATCCAAAACCTGAAGGGTACATTCATTATTCACTTCTCGAACTGCAGTGTTAATGTCAACCAAGTGACATATGAAAGCACGAACAGAGTTTATATTGAAGACGTCCACATCTATCCCACTTCAATCAGCCAATCGAATATATCTTCGATCCAAACAATCAACCTCCAATCACTACAAAACTTCCACTTCGAAAATAAAGAAGCAATACGTTATCTGGAAAGACGCACCCACAAACACATAATCCTGAACTATACCATCATCTCGACAATATCAACGTTAATCGGACTCGTCATCATAAAACACCTCATACAACTATATAAAAGGGTTAATAAACCCTCAACATCAGCACTCGGCAACAACAGTCAACATGCCCCAGCATTAAACTTGATGCTAGCTCCGGCAAAAGAAGCATACAGCCTTTTTGACCGTAGCTCTCTCCAGGGGGGGAAGAGTTACATACCTCACCTTACACATGCCTCATCGCCGGTCATTGCCACCAACTATCAACATAGCAGCCTTCAGCATTTTCCCACATTTTATTATTAACGTTTTTTGTATACTCTGCAATTGATGTTTGGTTTTTTATCAACTTAAGCAAGTAGTCGTCATTTTATTTGAATTTCCAAATCTCTTCTTCATAGTGCTGAGCATATTCTTCGTCTAAAACACCAAACAATTTGTTCGCTACTGTCCCAATAAAATCAAATGGGGACCGTTTGTTTCTGGAAGTTTGTTTTGTACCGGAACCTTGTTTTACTAGCAAGTCATTGTTATTTTTAATGATCTGTAGCTAATGGTTTATTATGTTGACGGTAGAATTGCAGTGTTCGTACTTATTTCCAAGATTTTCCAGGTGCATGCATACTTCATTGATTCCCATTACAAGTTTCTTGAATCCTTTGTATTCTCTCCAATAATTGGTCATGTCATAGTAAACGATAAGTTTCCAATCGCTCGTAATCAAATTTACATTGCCAATCTTCTCAAAATATATTCCGGGCGGTTTTTAAATGGCTTTATTTTTATTGCTTCGTTTTCTACGTTCGTCGCTTCGATTCCAATGTTGCCCAACGATATAACTAGTGTCATTGTTAACAAAAGTCTACGTAGTGGATTGGTTTATACCTTCTGTTTGGCTACGTGATCTTCAGTGACTAAATGTCCCGTTATAGGTTTTTGTTCTTCTCGTATAGCCGGCTCTTCTCTTGCTTTCGTTTCATTATTGATTATAGGTAATGGACAATATTTTGTTGTTGGTCTTTTATACTCTCTGTCGTTTGTTTTGACCGTAACAACTCGAACCAAGTTGTCTGATCCAGGATGAGTTTCAGTAATTTTTCCCATTTTCCATCTTGTTGGTGGAAGTTGTTCATCTTTGATTATCACTATATCTCCAACTTTCAAGTTTTCTTGTCTTTTTGTCCATTTGTGTCGTTGTTGAAGAGTTGTGAGGTATGATGTGTTCCATTTCTTCCAAAAATGTTGTTAAAGACGTTCTAGAAGTTGCCAACGGGTTAGTAATCCTTCGCTGTCGTTCAATCTTTGTCTTTCTGGAGGTGCCAACAAGGATGTTCCAACTAAGAATGTAGATAATCTACCATTGAAAAAGAGCTTTTGGCCATTGTTTGGGCAACGAAATATTTCCGCCCTTACCTGTTTGGTCACAAATTCAAAATTGTGACCGATCACAGACCATTGCAATGGATGATGAATTTAAGAGATCCAAATTCTAAACTCGTTAGGTGGCGACTAAAATTAGAAGAGTTCGACTATGAAATCATTTATAAAAAAGGAACATTAAATCTGAACGCTGATGCACTCAGCACAATAAAAATCAAAAATCAGAACGAGAAAATTGAATTAAACATGAACGAGGTTGACCAAACAATCCCCAATTCTAGTGGATCCACAATCCACTCTGCTCTTGAAAATATGAATGACCACATATACATATCTGAACGTCCTTTGAACGAATTCAGCATTCAACTCATACTAAAAAGGAACAAAAAAGACAAACCAACACAATTACAAATGCCATTTAAAAATAAACAGAGGCGAACATTAGAGAAGCTAAATTTTTCAGAGAACGATATTATTTCCATTTTCAAAAACTACGTACCGCCAAATAAATATTGCGCAATTTATACCGACGATGACACATTTCAAATCGTCCAAAGTGTTTACTCGAATTAATTTTCAAACAACAAAGCATTCAAAATAATTCGCCGTACAGAATTATTAAAAGATGTACTCGAGAACGAGGATCAAGATAAACTGATTAACGATTACCACCTGAATAACAACCATAGAGGCATAAATGAAACACTTTTGCATCTAAAGCGTGAATTCTTTTTCCCCTTTATGAAAGGTAAAATCTCCAAAATAATAAATAATTGCGAAGTGTGCCAAACACTTAAGTACGACAGAAAACCCCAAAAAATAGAATTTCGAATCCCAGAAAATCCTGAAAGGCCTTTAGATATTGTACATATTGACATCTATAGTATTAATAATCAAAAAGTTCTCACGGTTATTGACAAATTCTCCAAATTCGCAGCAGCATACACAGTTCTAGTTAGAAATAGTCTAACAATAATAAAATCCCTTCTGCATTTCATGAGCCTACACGACATTCCAAGCAAAATAATTACAGACCAAGGCGCAGAATTTACTTCTTCTATGTTCAAAGATTTCGTCAGTCAATAATATATAAATCAACATATAACATCGCTACAACAATCAAGTAGCAATTCTCCCGTCGAAAGACTTCACTCTACACTAACTGAAATATACAGAATTATATTTACGAAACATAAAGACAGAGACCACGACGACATACTCCACGAAACGATGATAACCTATAACAACTCCATTCATTCCGCTACACAATTAACACCCTATGAACTGTTTTATGGTAGAACCTACAAATTCAAGAATATAAAATATAATAACGCCCATGCCTACCTCAATAGATTAAACGACTTTCAAGCAGAATTATTTCCATCAATTAAAAATAAAACGAGAAACCAGATAGAGAAAAAATTAACTAAATTAAACCATAATAGGGAAAGGCCATGTAGCATAAAGACAGGATCATTTATTTATAGAAAAGAAAATAGAAGGAATAAATTAACCCCAAGATTCAGTAAACATAAAGTCAAAAACAATAGGGAAATAACGATCCTTACTACTAATAACCAAAAATTACATAAATCAAAAATTAAAAGAAGACGTAAATTCCAGATTCACAATCCTCACCCTGCTAATAACGATGACGACTGAACAAACAATCGAGGTACATGATTTGACGACCAATCACGGCCTTCTAACTTTGAAACTGGGAACGGGCAGAATAATTAAAACATACAGGATTCTAATCCACATCATCAGATTAGAAAAATACCAGGAAAACGTGAACGCTATAGGCAATTTTCAATAAAATAGACGGCTTTTATGACTCCCTGAAAGTAATTAAAATAAAATTCGAACAATTGCAAGACAAACTTAAAACACTTACACCTAGCTTCAGAAAAAAAGAGGAGTTATTAACGGTTTAGGTACAGTCATAAAGAAACAAATGATAAAAAGATTCGACAATATAACTAATCACATAAACATACAACAAAATATTATTGAAAAATATTTAATTAATACCGAAAAGTCATTGGGAAACAGGATCAGGTCAGAAGAAAACTCAATTAGATATATTCAATATTTAAATCAAATAAACTTCAATATAGAACTTTTAAACAACCATTTGTCCAACATCGCGGAATCTATTATTCTTGCGAAATTAAATATCATTTCAAAACACATATTAAATCCTGAAGAATTAACATTTATCTACACTTCCTTAAAAATCAGTCCTAAGACATTGAATCAAACGAAAACATATACGAGTTATTGGAGCTTCAGGCTTACTATAACCATTCAGATATAATATTTAATATACAAGTTCCCTCTTTAAAAAATGAATCATTTTCCTTTTTCCATTTAATACCCATCCCAGTAAAAAATAAATTACTCCAAATTAAACCCTTTTGTATCCTTAACCAAAATGAAATTCAATGTTTTGACAAGAAATGTGAACAAATAGAGAAGACGTTCTACTGTAAAGAAAGAACAAGCCAAATTTCTAACGTGGAAACAAGCTGCATTGCCAATTTAATGGAAAACAAACCGGCAAAATGTAAAACCTTAGAAGTAAACCAAGGAACAACAAATATACCTACCGGAACCTAACTATATTTTGTTCACAAACATCCCGGAGACAAATATTACATCAACCTGTGGTCCCAAAATCCAAAACCTGAAGGGTACATTCATTATTCACTTCTCGAACTGCAGTGTTAATGTCAACCAAGTGACATATGAAAGCACGAACAGAGTTTATATTGAAGACGTCCACATCTATCCCACTTCAATCAGCCAATCGAATATATCTTCGATCCAAACAATCAACCTCCAATCACTACAAAACTTCCACTTCGAAAATAAAGAAGCAATACGTTATCTGGAAAGACGCACCCACAAACACATAATCCTGAACTATACCATCATCTCGACAATATCAACGTTAATCGGACTCGTCATCATAAAACACCTCATACAACTATATAAAAGGGTTAATAAACCCTCAACATCAGCACTCGGCAACAACAGTCAACATGCCCCAGCATTAAACTTGATGCTAGCTCCGGCAAAAGAAGCATACAGCCTTTTTGACCGTAGCTCTCTCCAGGGGGGGAAGAGTTACATACCTCACCTTACACATGCCTCATCGCCGGTCATTGCCACCAACTATCAACATAGCAGCCTTCAGCATTTTCCCACATTTTATTATTAACGTTTTTTGTATACTCTGCAATTGATGTTTGGTTTTTTATCAACTTAAGCAAGTAGTCGTCATTTTATTTGAATTTCCAAATCTCTTCTTCATAGTGCTGAGCATATTCTTCGTCTAAAACACCAAACAATTTGTTCGCTACTGTCCCAATAAAATCAAATGGGGACCGTTTGTTTCTGGAAGTTTGTTTTGTACCGGAACCTTGTTTTACTAGCAAGTCATTGTTATTTTTAATGATCTGTAGCTAATGGTTTATTATGTTGACGGTAGAATTGCAGTGTTCGTACTTATTTCCAAGATTTTCCAGGTGCATGCATACTTCATTGATTCCCATTACAAGTTCCTTGAATCCTTTGTATTCTCTCCAATAATTGGTCATGTCATAGTAAACGATAAGTTTCCAATCGCTTGTAATCAAATTTACATTGCCAATCTTCTCAAAATATATTCCGGGCGGTTTTTAAATGGCTTTATTTTTATTGCTTCGTTTTCTACGTTCGTCGCTTCGATTCCAATGTTGCCCAACGACATAACTACTGTCATTGTTAACAAAAGTCTACGTAGTGGATTGGTTTATACCTTCTGTTTGGCTACGTGATCTTCAGTGACTAAATGTCCCGTTATAGGTTTTTGTTCTTCTCGTATAGCCGGCTCTTCTCTTGCTTTCGTTTCATTATTGATTATAGGTAATGGACAATATTTTGTTGTTGGTCTTTTATACTCTCTGTCGTTTGTTTTGACCGTAACAACTCGAACCAAGTTGTCTGATCCAGGATGAGTTTCAGTAATTTTTCCCATTTTCCATCTTGTTGGTGGAAGTTGTTCATCTTTGATTATCACTATATCTCCAACTTTCAAGTTTTCTTGTCTTTTTGTCCATTTGTGTCGTTGTTGAAGAGTTGTGAGGTATGATGTGTTCCATTTCTTCCAAAAATGTTGTTAAAGACGTTCTAGAAGTTGCCAACGGGTTAGTAATCCTTCGCTGTCGTTCAATCTTTGTCTTTCTGGAGGTGCCAACAAGGATGTTCCAACTAAGAATGTAGATAATCTACCATTGAAAAAGAGCTTTTGGCCATTGTTTGGGCAACGAAATATTTCCGCCCTTACCTGTTTGGTCACAAATTCAAAATTGTGACCGATCACAGACCATTGCAATGGATGATGAATTTAAGAGATCCAAATTCTAAACTCGTTAGGTGGCGACTAAAATTAGAAGAGTTCGACTATGAAATCATTTATAAAAAAGGAACATTAAATCTGAACGCTGATGCACTCAGCACAATAAAAATCGAAAATCAGAACGAGAAAATTGAATTAAACATGAACGAGGTTGACCAAACAATCCCCAATTCTAGTGGATCCACAATCCACTCTGCTCTTGAAAATATGAATGACCACATATACATATCTGAACGTCCTTTGAACGAATTCAGCATTCAACTCATACTAAAAAGGAACAAAAAAGACAAACCAACACAATTACAAATGCCATTTAAAAATAAACAGAGGCGAACATTAGAGAAGCTAAATTTTTCAGAGAACGATATTATTTCCATTTTCAAAAACTACGTACCGCCAAATAAATATTGCGCAATTTATACCGACGATGACACATTTCAAATCGTCCAAAGTGTTTACTCGAATTAATTTTCAAACAACAAAGCATTCAAAATAATTCGCCGTACAGAATTATTAAAAGATGTACTCGAGAACGAGGATCAAGATAAACTGATTAACGATTACCACCTGAATAACAACCATAGAGGCATAAATGAAACACTTTTGCATCTAAAGCGTGAATTCTTTTTCCCCTTTATGAAAGGTAAAATCTCCAAAATAATAAATAATTGCGAAGTGTGCCAAACACTTAAGTACGACAGAAAACCCCAAAAAATAGAATTTCGAATCCCAGAAAATCCTGAAAGGCCTTTAGATATTGTACATATTGACATCTATAGTATTAATAATCAAAAAGTTCTCACGGTTATTGACAAATTCTCCAAATTCGCAGCAGCATACACAGTTCTAGTTAGAAATAGTCTAACAATAATAAAATCCCTTCTGCATTTCATGAGCCTACACGACATTCCAAGCAAAATAATTACAGACCAAGGCGCAGAATTTACTTCTTCTATGTTCAAAGATTTCGTCAGTCAATAATATATAAATCAACATATAACATCGCTACAACAATCAAGTAGCAATTCTCCCGTCGAAAGACTTCACTCTACACTAACTGAAATATACAGAATTATATTTACGAAACATAAAGACAGAGACCACGACGACATACTCCACGAAACGATGATAACCTATAACAACTCCATTCATTCCGCTACACAATTAACACCCTATGAACTGTTTTATGGTAGAACCTACAAATTCAAGAATATAAAATATAATAACGCCCATGCCTACCTCAATAGATTAAACGACTTTCAAGCAGTATTATTTCCATCAATTAAAAATAAAACGAGAAACCAGATAGAGAAAAAATTAACTAAATTAAACCATAATAGGGAAAGGCCATGTAGCATAAAGACAGGATCATTTATTTATAGAAAAGAAAATAGAAGGAATAAATTAACCCCAAGATTCAGTAAACATAAAGTCAAAAACAATAGGGAAATAACGATCCTTACTACTAATAACCAAAAATTACATAAATCAAAAATTAAAAGAAGACGTAAATTCCAGATTCACAATCCTCACCCTGCTAATAACGATGACGACTGAACAAACAATCGAGGTACATGATTTGACGACCAATCACGGCCTTCTAACTTTGAAACTGGGAACGGGCAGAATAATTAAAACATACAGGATTCTAATCCACATCATCAGATTAGAAAAATACCAGGAAAACGTGAACGCTATAGGCAACTCTTTGGCAATTTTCAATAAAATAGACGGCTTTTATGACTCCCTGAAAGTAATTAAAATAAAATTCGAACAATTGCAAGACAAACTTAAAACACTTACACCTAGCTTCAGAAAAAAAAGAGGAGTTATTAACGGTTTATGTACAGTCATAAAGAGTGTAACAGGAAATTTAGATGCTGACGATGCTCTGGATATAAATAAAAAAATCGAAGAGCTATCCAAGAGACAAAATGATATGGAGACACAGGAAGACGACCAGTTTAGACTTAACAAACAAACGATAAAAAGATTCGACAATATAACTAATCACATAAACATACAACAAAATATTATTGAAAAATATTTAATTAATACCGAAAAGTCATTGGGAAACAGGATCAGGTCAGAAGAAAACTCAATTAGATATATTCAATATTTAAATCAAATAAACTTCAATATAGAACTTTTAAACAACCATTTGACCAACATCGCGGAATCTATTATTCTTGCGAAATTAAATATCATTTCAAAACACATATTAAATCCTGAAGAATTAACATTTATCTACACTTCCTTAAAAATCAGTCCGTAGACATTGAATCAAACGAAAACATATACGAGTTATTGGAGCTTCAGGCTTACTATAACCATTCAGATATAATATTTAATATACAAGTTCCCTCTTTAAAAAATGAATCATTTTCCTTTTTTCATTTAATACCCATCCCAGTAAAAAATAAATTACTCCAAATTAAACCCTTTTGTATCCTTAACCAAAATGAAATTCAATGTTTTGACAAGAAATGTGAACAAATAGAGAAGACGTTCTACTGTAAAGAAAGAACAAGCCAAATTTCGAACGTGGAAACAAGCTGCATTGCCAATTTAATGGAAAACAAACCGGCAAAATGTAAAACCTTAGAAGTAAACCAGGAACAACAAATATACCTACCGGAATCTAACTATATTTTGTTCACAAACATCCCGGAGACAAATATTACATCAACCTGTGGTCCCAAAATCCAAAACCTGAAGGGTACATTCATTATTCACTTCTCGAACTGCAGTGTTAATGTCAACCAAGTGACATATGAAAGCACGAACAGAGTTTATATTGAAGACGTCCATCTATCCCACTTCAATCAGCCAATCGAATATATCTTCGATCCAAACAATCAACCTCCAATCACTACAAAACTTCCACTTCGAAAATAAAGAAGCAATACGTTATCTGGAAAGACGCACCCACAAACACATAATCCTGAACTATACCATCATCTCGACAATATCAACGTTAATCGGACTCGTCATCATAAAACACCTCATACAACTATATAAAAGGGTTAATAAACCCTCAACATCAGCACTCGGCAACAACAGTCAACATGCCCCAGCATTAAACTTGATGCTAGCTCCGGCAAAAGAAGCATACAGCCTTTTTGACCGTAGCTCTCTCCAGGGGGGGAAGAGTTACATACCTCACCTTACACATGCCTCATCGCCGGTCATTGCCACCAACTATCAACATAGCAGCCTTCAGCATTTTCCCACATTTTATTATTAACGTTTTTTGTATACTCTGCAATTGAAGTTTGGTTTTTTATCAACTTAAGCAAGTAGTCATCATTTTATTTGAATTTTCAAATCTCTTCTTCATAGTGCTGAGCATATTCTTCGTCTAAAACACCAAACAATTTGTTCGCTACTGTCCCAATAAAATCAAATGGGGACCGTTTGTTTCTGGATGTTTGTTTTGTACCGGAACCTTGTTTTACTAGCAAGTCATTGTTATTTTTAATGATCTGTAGCTAATGGTTTATTATGTTGACGGTAGAATTGCAGTGTTCGTACTTATTTCCAAGATTTTCCAGGTGCATGCATACTTCATTGATTCCCATTACAAGTTCCTTGAATCCTTTGTATTCTCTCCAATAATTGGTCATGTCATAGTAAACGATAAGTTTCCAATCGCTCGTAATCAAATTTACATTGCCAATCTTCTCAAAATATATTCCGGGCGGTTTTTAAATGGCTTTATTTTTATTGCTTCGTTTTCTACGTTCGTCGCTTCGATTCCAATGTTGCCCAACGACATAACTACTGTCATTGTTAACAAAATTCTACGTAGTGGATTGGTTTATACCTTCTGTTTGGCTACGTGATCTTCAGTGACTAAATGTCCCGTTATAGGTTTTTGTTCTTCTCGTATAGCCGGCTCTTCTCTTGCTTTCGTTTCATTATTGATTATAGGTAATGGACAATTTTTTGTTGTTGGTCTTTTATACTCTCTGTCGTTTGTTTTGACCGTAACAACTCGAACCAAGTTGTCTGATCCAGGATGAGTTTCAGTATTTTTTCCCATTTTCCATCTTGTTGGTGGAAGTTGTTCATCTTTGATTATCACTATATCTCCAATTTTCAAGTTTTCTTGTCTTTTTGTCTATTTGTGTCGTTGTTGAAGGGTTGTGAGGTATGATGTGCTCCATTTCTTCCAAAAATGTTGTTAAAGACGTTCTAGAAGTTGCCAACGGGTTAGTAATCCTTCGCTGTCGTTCAATCTTTGTCTTTCTGGAGGTGCCAACAAGGATGTTCCAACTAAGAATGTAGATAATCTACCATTGAAAAAGAGCTTTTGGCCATTGTTTGGGCAACGAAATATTTCCGCCCTTACCTGTTTGGTCACAAATTCAAAATTGTGACCGATCACAGACCATTGCAATGGATGATGAATTTAAGAGATCCAAATTCTAAACTCGTTAGGTGGCGACTAAAATTAGAAGAGTTCGACTATGAAATCATTTATAAAAAAGGAACATTAAATCTGAACGCTGATGCACTCAGCACAATAAAAATCGAAAATCAGAACGAGAAAATTGAATTAAACATGAACGAGGTTGACCAAACAATCCCCAATTCTAGTGGATCCACAATCCACTCTGCTCTTGAAAATATGAATGACCACATATACATATCTGAACGTCCTTTGAACGAATTCAGCATTCAACTCATACTAAAAAGAAACAAAAAAGACAAAGCAACACAATTACAAATGCCATTTAAAAATAAACAGAGGCGAACATTAGAGAAGCAAAATTTTTCAGAGAACGATATTATTTCCATTTTCAAAAACTACGTACCGCCAAATAAATATTGCGCCATTTATACCGACAATGACACATTTAAAATCGTCCAAAGTGTTTACTCGAATTACTTTTCAAACAACAAAGCATTCAAAATAATTCGCCGTACAGAATTATTAAAAGATGTACTCGAGAACGAGGATCAAGATAAACTGATTAACGATTACCACCTGAATAACAACCATAGAGGCTTAAATGAAACACTTTTGCATCTAAAGCGTGAATTCTTTTTCCCCTTTATGAAAGGTAAAATCTCCAAAATAATAAATAATTGCGAAGTGTGCCACTTAAGTACGACAGAAAACCCCAAAAAATAGAATTTCGAATCCCAGAAAATCCTGAAAGGCCTTTAGATATTGTACATATTGACATCTATAGTATTAATAATCAAAAAGTTCTCACGGTTATTGACAAATTCTCCAAATTCGCAACAGCATACACAGTTCTAGCTAGAAATAGTCTAACAATAATAAAGCAAGCAGAATTATTTCCATCAATTAAAAATAAAACGAGAAACCAGATAGAGAAAAAATTAACTAAATTAAACCATAATAGGGAAAGGCCATGTAGCATAAAGACAGGATCATTTATTTATAGAAAAGAAAATAGAAGGAATAAATTAACCCCAAGATTCAGTAAACATAAAGTCAAAAACAATAGGGAAATAACGCTCCTTACTACTAATAACCAAAAATTACATAAATCAAAAATTAAAAGAAGACGTAAATTCCTGATTCACAATCCTCACCCTGCTGATAACGATGACGACTGAACAAACAATCGAGGTACATGATTTGACGACCAATCACGGCCTTCTAACTTTGAAACTAGGAACGGGCAGAATAATTAAAACATACAGGAGTCTAATCCACATCATCAGATTAGAAAAATACCAGGAAAACGTGAACGCTATAGGCAACTCTTTGGCAATTTCCAATAAAATAGACGGCTTTTATGACTCCCTGAAAGTAATTAAAATAAAATTCGAACAATTGCAAGACAAACTTAAAACACTTACACCTAGCTTCAGAAAAAAAAGAGGAGTTATTAACGGTTTAGGTACAGTCATAAAGAGTGTAACAGGAAATTTAGATGCTGACGATGCTCTGGATATAAATAAAAAAATCGAAGAGCTATCCAAGAGACAAAATGATATGGAGACACAGGAAGACGACCAGTTTAGACTTAACAAACAAACGATAAAAAGATTCGACAATATAACTAATCACATAAACATACAACAAAATATTATTGAAAAATATTTAATTAATACCGAAAAGTCATTGGGAAACAGGATCAGGTCAGAAAAAAACTCAATTAGATATATTCAATATTTAAATCAAATAAACTTCAATATAGAACTTTTAAACAACCATTTGACCAACATCGCGGAATCTATTATTCTTGCGAAATTAAATATCATTTCAAAACACATATTAAATCCTGAAGAATTAACATTTATCTACACTTCCTTAAAAATCAGTCCGTAGACATTGAATCAAACGAAAACATATACGAGTTATTGGAGCTTCAGGCTAACTATAACCATTCAGATATAATATTTAATATACAAGTTCCCTCTTTAAAAAATGAATCATTTTCCTTTTTCCATTTAATACCCATCCCAGTAAAAAATAAATTACTCCAAATTAAACCCTTTTGTATCCTTAACCAAAATGAAATGTGAACAAATAGAGAAGACGTTCTACTGTAAAGAAAGAACAAGCCAAATTTCTAACGTGGAAACAAGCTGCATTGCCAATTTAATGGAAAACAAACCGGCAAAATGTAAAACCTTAGAAGTAAACCAGGAACAACAAATATACCTACCGGAATCTAACTATATTTTGTTCACAAACATCCCGGAGACAAATATTACATCAACCTGTGGTCCCAAAATCCAAAACCTGAAGGGTACATTCATTATTCACTTCTCGAACTGCAGTGTTAATGTCAACCAAGTGACATATGAAAGCACGAACAGAGTTTATATTGAAGACGTCCATCTATCCCACTTCAATCAGCCAATCGAATATATCTTCGATCCAAACAATCAACCTCCAATCACTACAAAACTTCCACTTCGAAAATAAAGAAGCAATACGTTATCTGGAAAGACGCACCCACAAACACATAATCCTGAACTATACCATCATCTCGACAATATCAACGTTAATCGGACTCGTCATCATAAAACACCTCATACAACTATATAAAAGGGTTAATAAACCCTCAACATCAGCACTCGGCAACAACAGTCAACATGCCCCAGCATTAAACTTGATGCTAGCTCCGGCAAAAGAAGCATACAGCCTTTTTGACCGTAGCTCTCTCCAGGGGGGGAAGAGTTACATACCTCACCTTACACATGCCTCATCGCCGGTCATTGCCACCAACTATCAACATAGCAGCCTTCAGCATTTTCCCACATTTTATTATTAACGTTTTTTGTATACTCTGCAATTGAAGTTTGGTTTTTTATCAACTTAAGCAAGTAGTCATCATTTTATTTGAATTTTCAAATCTCTTCTTCATAGTGCTGAGCATATTCTTCGTCTAAAACACCAAACAATTTGTTCGCTACTGTCCCAATAAAATCAAATGGGGACCGTTTGTTTCTGGATGTTTGTTTTGTACCGGAACCTTGTTTTACTAGCAAGTCATTGTTATTTTTAATGATCTGTAGCTAATGGTTTATTATGTTGACGGTAGAATTGCAGTGTTCGTACTTATTTCCAAGATTTTCCAGGTGCATGCATACTTCATTGATTCCCATTACAAGTTCCTTGAATCCTTTGTATTCTCTCCAATAATTGGTCATGTCATAGTAAACGATAAGTTTCCAATCGCTCGTAATCAAATTTACATTGCCAATCTTCTCAAAATATATTCCGGGCGGTTTTTAAATGGCTTTATTTTTATTGCTTCGTTTTCTACGTTCGTCGCTTCGATTCCAATGTTGCCCAACGACATAACTACTGTCATTGTTAACAAAATTCTACGTAGTGGATTGGTTTATACCTTCTGTTTGGCTACGTGATCTTCAGTGACTAAATGTCCCGTTATAGGTTTTTGTTCTTCTCGTATAGCCGGCTCTTCTCTTGCTTTCGTTTCATTATTGATTATAGGTAATGGACAATTTTTTGTTGTTGGTCTTTTATACTCTCTGTCGTTTGTTTTGACCGTAACAACTCGAACCAAGTTGTCTGATCCAGGATGAGTTTCAGTATTTTTTCCCATTTTCCATCTTGTTGGTGGAAGTTGTTCATCTTTGATTATCACTATATCTCCAATTTTCAAGTTTTCTTGTCTTTTTGTCTATTTGTGTCGTTGTTGAAGGGTTGTGAGGTATGATGTGCTCCATTTCTTCCAAAAATGTTGTTAAAGACGTTCTAAAAGTTGCCAACGGGTTAGTAATCCTTCGCTGTCGTTCAATCTTTGTCTTTCTGGAGGTGCCAACAAGGATGTTCCAACTAAGAATGTAGATAATCTACCATTGAAAAAGAGCTTTTGGCCATTGTTTGGGCAACGAAATATTTCCGCCCTTACCTGTTTGGTCACAAATTCAAAATTGTGACCGATCACAGACCATTGCAATGGATGATGAATTTAAGAGATCCAAATTCTAAACTCGTTAGGTGGCGACTAAAATTAGAAGAGTTCGACTATGAAATCATTTATAAAAAAGGAACATTAAATCTGAACGCTGATGCACTCAGCACAATAAAAATCGAAAATCAGAACGAGAAAATTGAATTAAACATGAACGAGGTTGACCAAACAATCCCCAATTCTAGTGGATCCACAATCCACTCTGCTCTTGAAAATATGAATGACCACATATACATATCTGAACGTCCTTTGAACGAATTCAGCATTCAACTCATACTAAAAAGAAACAAAAAAGACAAAGCAACACAATTACAAATGCCATTTAAAAATAAACAGAGGCGAACATTAGAGAAGCAAAATTTTTCAGAGAACGATATTATTTCCATTTTCAAAAACTACGTACCGCCAAATAAATATTGCGCCATTTATACCGACAATGACACATTTAAAATCGTCCAAAGTGTTTACTCGAATTACTTTTCAAACAACAAAGCATTCAAAATAATTCGCCGTACAGAATTATTAAAAGATGTACTCGAGAACGAGGATCAAGATAAACTGATTAACGATTACCACCTGAATAACAACCATAGAGGCTTAAATGAAACACTTTTGCATCTAAAGCGTGAATTCTTTTTCCCCTTTATGAAAGGTAAAATCTCCAAAATAATAAATAATTGCGAAGTGTGCCACTTAAGTACGACAGAAAACCCCAAAAAATAGAATTTCGAATCCCAGAAAATCCTGAAAGGCCTTTAGATATTGTACATATTGACATCTATAGTATTAATAATCAAAAAGTTCTCACGGTTATTGACAAATTCTCCAAATTCGCAACAGCATACACAGTTCTAGCTAGAAATAGTCTAACAATAATAAAGCAAGCAGAATTATTTCCATCAATTAAAAATAAAACGAGAAACCAGATAGAGAAAAAATTAACTAAATTAAACCATAATAGGGAAAGGCCATGTAGCATAAAGACAGGATCATTTATTTATAGAAAAGAAAATAGAAGGAATAAATTAACCCCAAGATTCAGTAAACATAAAGTCAAAAACAATAGGGAAATAACGCTCCTTACTACTAATAACCAAAAATTACATAAATCAAAAATTAAAAGAAGACGTAAATTCCAGATTCACAATCCTCACCCTGCTAATAACGATGACGACTGAACAAACAATCGAGGTACATGATTTGACGACCAATCACGGCCTTCTAACTTTGAAACTAGGAACGGGCAGAATAATTAAAACATACAGGAGTCTAATCCACATCATCAGATTAGAAAAATACCAGGAAAACGTGAACGCTATAGGCAACTCTTTGGCAATTTTCAATAAAATAGACGGCTTTTATGACTCCCTGAAAGTAATTAAAATAAAATTCGAACAATTGCAAGACAAACTTAAAACACTTACACCTAGCTTCAGAAAAAAAAGAGGAGTTATTAACGGTTTAGGTACAGTCATAAAGAGTGTAACAGGAAATTTAGATGCTGACGATGCTCTGGATATAAATAAAAAAATCGAAGAGCTATCCAAGAGACAAAATGATATGGAGACACAGGAAGACGACCAGTTTAGACTTAACAAACAAACGATAAAAAGATTCGACAATATAACTAATCACATAAACATACAACAAAATATTATTGAAAAATATTTAATTAATACCGAAAAGTCATTGGGAAACAGGATCAGGTCAGAAGAAAACTCAATTAGATATATTCAATATTTAAATCAAATAAACTTCAATATAGAACTTTTAAACAACCATTTGACCAACATCGCGGAATCTATTATTCTTGCGAAATTAAATATCATTTCTAAACACATATTAAATCCTGAAGAATTAACATTTATCTACACTTCCTTAAAAATCAGTCCGTAGACATTGAATCAAACGAAAACATATACGAGTTATTGGAGCTTCAGGCTAACTATAACCATTCAGATATAATATTTAATATACAAGTTCCCTCTTTAAAAAATGAATCATTTTCCTTTTTCCATTTAATACCCATCCCAGTAAAAAATAAATTACTCCAAATTAAACCCTTTTGTATCCTTAACCAAAATGAAATGTGAACAAATAGAGAAGACGTTCTACTGTAAAGAAAGAACAAGCCAAATTTCTAACGTGGAAACAAGCTGCATTGCCAATTTAATGGAAAACAAACCGGCAAAATGTAAAACCTTAGAAGTAAACCAGGAACAACAAATATACCTACCGGAACCTAACTATATTTTGTTCACAAACATCCCGGAGACAAATATTACATCAACCTGTGGTCCCAAAATCCAAAACCTGAAGGGTACATTCATTATTCACTTCTCGAACTGCAGTGTTAATGTCAACCAAGTGACATATGAAAGCACGAACAGAGTTTATATTGAAGACGTCCACATCTATCCCACTTCAATCAGCCAATCGAATATATCTTCGATCCAAACAATCAACCTCCAATCACTACCAAACTTCCACTTCGAAAATAAAGAAGCAATACGTTATCTGGAAAGACGCACCCACAAACACATAATCCTGAACTATACCATCATCTCGACAATATCAACGTTAATCGGACTCGTCATCATAAAACACCTCATACAACTATATAAAAGGGTTAATAAACCCTCAACATCAGCACTCGGCAACAACAGTCAACATGCCCCAGCATTAAACTTGATGCTAGCTCCGGCAAAAGAAGCATACAGCCTTTTTGACCGTAGCTCTCTCCAGGGGGGGAAGAGTTACATACCTCACCTTACACATGCCTCATCGCCGGTCATTGCCACCAACTATCAACATAGCAGCCTTCAGCATTTTCCCACATTTTATTATTAACGTTTTTTGTATACTCTGCATTGAAGTTTGGTTTTTTATCAACTTAAGCAAGTAGTCGTCATTTTATTTGAATTTCCAAATCTCTTCTTCATAGTGCTGAGCATATTCTTCGTCTAAAACACCAAACAATTTGTTCGCTACTGTCCCAATAAAATCAAATGGGGACCGTTTGTTTCTGGATGTTTGTTTTGTACCGGAACCTTGTTTTACTAGCAAGTCATTGTTATTTTTAATGATCTGTAGCTAATGGTTTATTATGTTGACGGTAGAATTGCAGTGTTCGTACTTATTTCCAAGATTTTCCAGGTGCATGCATACTTCATTGATTCCCATTACAAGTTCCTTGAATCCTTTGTATTCTCTCCAATAATTGGTCATGTCATAGTAAACGATAAGTTTCCAATCGCTCGTAATCAAATTTACATTGCCAATCTTCTCAAAATATATTCCGGGCGGTTTTTAAATGGCTTTATTTTTATTGCTTCGTTTTCTACGTTCGTCGCTTCGATTCCAATGTTGCCCAACGACATAACTACTGTCATTGTTAACAAAATTCTACGTAGTGGATTGGTTTATACCTTCTGTTTGGCTACGTGATCTTCAGTGACTAAATGTCCCGTTATAGGTTTTTGTTCTTCTCGTATAGCCGGCTCTTCTCTTGCTTTCGTTTCATTATTGATTATAGGTAATGGACAATTTTTTGTTGTTGGTCTTTTATACTCTCTGTCGTTTGTTTTGACCGTAACAACTCGAACCAAGTTGTCTGATCCAGGATGAGTTTCAGTATTTTTTTCCATTTTCCATCTTGTTGGTGGAAGTTGTTCATCTTTGATTATCACTATATCTCCAATTTTCAAGTTTTCTTGTCTTTTTGTCTATTTGTGTCGTTGTTGAAGGGTTGTGAGGTATGATGTGCTCCATTTCTTCCAAAAATGTTGTTAAAGACGTTCTAGAAGTTGCCAACGGGTTAGTAATCCTTCGCTGTCGTTCAATCTTTGTCTTTCTGGAGGTGCCAACAAGGATGTTCCAACTAAGAATGTAGATAATCTACCATTGAAAAAGAGCTTTTGGCCATTGTTTGGGCAACGAAATATTTCCGCCCTTACCTGTTTGGTCACAAATTCAAAATTGTGACCGATCACAGACCATTGCAATGGATGATGAATTTAAGAGATCCAAATTCTAAACTCGTTAGGTGGCGACTAAAATTAGAAGAGTTCGACTATGAAATCATTTATAAAAAAGGAACATTAAATCTGAACGCTGATGCACTCAGCACAATAAAAATCGAAAATCAGAACGAGAAAATTGAATTAAACATGAACGAGGTTGACCAAACAATCCCCAATTCTAGTGGATCCACAATCCACTCTGCTCTTGAAAATATGAATGACATATCTGAACGTCCTTTGAACGAATTCAGCATTCAACTCATACTAAAAAGAAACAAAAAAGACAAAGCAACACAATTACAAATGCCATTTAAAAATAAACAGAGGCGAACATTAGAGAAGCAAAATTTTTCAGAGAACGATATTATTTCCATTTTCAAAAACTACGTACCGCCAAATAAATATTGCGCCATTTATACCGACAATGACACATTTAAAATCGTCCAAAGTGTTTACTCGAATTACTTTTCAAACAACAAAGCATTCAAAATAATTCGCCGTACAGAATTATTAAAAGATGTACTCGAGAACGAGGATCAAGATAAACTGATTAACGATTACCACCTGAATAACAACCATAGAGGCTTAAATGAAACACTTTTGCATCTAAAGCGTGAATTCTTTTTCCCCTTTATGAAAGGTAAAATCTCCAAAATAATAAATAATTGCGAAGTGTGCCACTTAAGTACGACAGAAAACCTCAAAAAATAGAATTTCGAATCCCAGAAAATCCTGAAAGGCCTTTAGATATTGTACATATTGACATCTATAGTATTAATAATCAAAAAGTTCTCACGGTTATTGACAAATTCTCCAAATTCGCAACAGCATACACAGTTCTAGCTAGAAATAGTCTAACAATAATAAAGCAAGCAGAATTATTTCCATCAATTAAAAATAAAACGAGAAACCAGATAGAGAAAAAATTAACTAAATTAAACCATAATAGGGAAAGGCCATGTAGCATAAAGACAGGATCATTTATTTATAGAAAAGAAAATAGAAGGAATAAATTAACCCCAAGATTCAGTAAACATAAAGTCAAAAACAATAGGGAAATAACGCTCCTTACTACTAATAACCAAAAATTACATAAATCAAAAATTAAAAGAAGACGTAAATTCCAGATTCACAATCCTCACCCTGCTAATAACGATGACGACTGAACAAACAATCGAGGTACATGATTTGACGACCAATCACGGCCTTCTAACTTTGAAACTAGGAACGGGCAGAATAATTAAAACATACAGGAGTCTAATCCACATCATCAGATTAGAAAAATACCAGGAAAACGTGAACGCTATAGGCAACTCTTTGGCAATTTTCAATAAAATAGACGGCTTTTATGACTCCCTGAAAGTAATTAAAATAAAATTCGAACAATTGCAAGACAAACTTAAAACACTTACACCTAGCTTCAGAAAAAAAGAGGAGTTATTAACGGTTTAGGTACAGTCATAAAGAGTATAACAGGAAATTTAGATGCTGACGATGCTCTGGATATAAATAAAAAAATCGAAGAGCTATCCAAGAGACAAAATGATATGGAGACACAGGAAGACGACCAGTTTAGACTTAACAAACAACTGATAAAAAGATTCGACAATATAACTAATCACATAAACATACAACAAAATATTATTGAAAAATATTTAATTAATACCGAAAAGTCATTGGGAAACAGGATCAGGTCAGAAGAAAACTCAATTAGATATATTCAATATTTAAATCAAATAAACTTCAATATAGAACTTTTAAACAACCATTTGACCAACATCGCGGAATCTATTATTCTTGCGAAATTAAATATCATTTCAAAACACATATTAAATCCTGAAGAATTAACATTTATCTACACTTCCTTAAAAATCAGTCCGTAGACATTGAATCAAACGAAAACATATACGAGTTATTGGAGCTTCAGGCTAACTATAACCATTCAGATATAATATTTAATATACAAGTTCCCTCTTTAAAAAATGAATCATTTTCCTTTTTCCATTTAATACCCATCCCAGTAAAAAATAAATTACTCCAAATTAAACCCTTTTGTATCCTTAACCAAAATGAAATGTGAACAAATAGAGAAGACGTTCTACTGTAAAGAAAGAACAAGCCAAATTTCTAACGTGGAAACAAGCTGCATTGCCAATTTAATGGAAAACAAACCGGCAAAATGTAAAACCTTAGAAGTAAACCAGGAACAACAAATATACCTACCGGAACCTAACTATATTTTGTTCACAAACATCCCGGAGACAAATATTACATCAACCTGTGGTCCCAAAATCCAAAACCTGAAGGGTACATTTATTATTCACTTCTCGAACTGCAGTGTTAATGTCAACCAAGTGACAAATGAAAGCACGAACAGAGTTTATATTGAAGACGTCCACATCTATCCCACTTCAATCAGCCAATCGAATATATCTTCGATCCAAACAATCAACCTCCAATCACTACAAAACTTCCACTTCGAAAATAAAGAAGCAATACGTTATCTGGAAAGACGCACCCACAAACACATAATCCTAAACTATACCATCATCTCGACAATATCAACGTTAATCGGACTCGTCATCATAAAACACCTCATACAACTATATAAAAGGGTTAATAAACCCTCAACATCAGCACTCGGCAACAACAGTCAACATGCCCCAGCATTAAACTTGATGCTAGCTCCGGCAAAAGAAGCATACAGCCTTTTTGACCGTGGCTCTCTCCAGGGGGGGAAGAGTTACATACCTCACCTTACACATGCCTCATCGCCGGTCATTGCCACCAACTATCAACATAGCAGCCTTCAGCATTTTCCCACATTTTATTATTAACCATCTAATTTCATGAAAAATAATAACGAAAAATTCTATTAAATAAAACAAATTTTTACTTTTTAATATGATTTTAAGTTAATGTATTTATTATTTAAATTACAACATTTATTTTTAACTATTAATATTAAAGTCGCGACGCGCGTTTCGGACTTGCGTCCATCATCGGGCTAATAAATACTTTTTTTTTGGTTGAAGAATTAGTATTCCATCATCTTGAAGCGTGATCTCCAACACTTTTCTGCTACAAATAACATTGAATGTGTATTTCTTATCCAGTACATATATCCAACTATTAATACTGCTAAGCTGGATCCAGACAGGTGACGGAGTAATGCTTATGGTGTAAGTTCCGTAGCATGTGCCATCAAATCCATTTCACATTTGCTAAAATTTGATCTTCTGTTAAAAAGAGGGTGCTGCTGTTGACATAAGTACTTTTTATTGTACTTTACACAATTCGTCAGCTCATCTTTTGCGATTGCATAATATGACTCACGAATTAAATTCACTATTAAGTTATCCAATGATGGCCCGATAAAAATATATTCGAGTTGATGAATCGTTGGCACTGGAATAACTTTGAAAAAATCGTAGTCTTCTGTATTCGCCAATGGAAGTTTAATGTCGAATATAACATTTCTTGATGTTATTCTGCTCCTCAGAGAAAGCAGCCTGTATAACTGCAGCATATTTGTTTCAGTTGTTTCTCCAGCGACTGCCAGGTGTGGTAGTAAATTCTTCCGTATTGTGTATAGTTGTTCTTGAAGTTGATTTGGTGTTATTATAAGGGGCTTAATTTTCCCATGGTGTAGATCAATCAGGACGTCTAAAATTGCATTTTGTGTTTGTTGATAGTTTATCATCGAAATCGTGGCGTAATTCGTCAAAAAATATGAACTTCTGCTCTGCATCACTTCCTTCTGTCGTTGCTCTTACACTCGTTTTTAGAGCTTCTATTTGTCCTTGGAACATTTCAAGCTGATTTGAAATGGAAATTGTGTTTTTTGGAGTACGTTTTTTGTATACTCTGCAATTGATGTTTGGTTTTTTATCAACTTAAGCAAGTAGTCGTCATTTTATTTGAATTTCCAAATCTCTTCTTCATAGTGCTGAGCATATTCTTCGTCTAAAACACCAAACAATTTGTTCGCTACTGTCCCAATAAAATCAAATGGGGACCGTTTGTTTCTGGATGTTTGTTTTGTACCGGAACCTTGTTTTACTAGCAAGTCATTGTTATTTTTAATGATCTGTAGCTAATGGTTTATTATGTTGACGGTAGAATTGCAGTGTTCGTACTTATTTCCAAGATTTTCCAGGTGCATGCATACTTCATTGATTCCCATTACAAGTTCCTTGAATCCTTTGTATTCTCTCCAATAATTGGTCATGTCATAGTAAACGATAAGTTTCCAATCGCTCGTAATCAAATTTACATTGCCAATCTTCTCAAAATATATTCCGGGCGGTTTTTAAATGGCTTTATTTTTATTGCTTCGTTTTCTACGTTCGTCGCTTCGATTCCAATGTTGCCCAACGACATAACTACTGTCATTGTTAACAAAAGTCTACGTAGTGGATTGGTTTATACCTTCTGTTTGGCTACGTGATCTTCAGTGACTAAATGTCCCGTTATAGGTTTTTGTTCTTCTCGTATAGCCGGCTCTTCTCTTGCTTTCGTTTCATTATTGATTATAGGTAATGGACAATTTTTTGTTGTTGGTCTTTTATACTCTCTGTCGTTTGTTTTGACCGTAACAACTCGAACCAAGTTGTTTGATCCATGATGAGTTTCAGTAATTTTTCCCATTTTCCATCTTGTTGGTGGAAGTTGTTCATCTTTGATTATCACTATATCTCCAACTTTCAAGTTTTCTTGTCTTTTTGTCCATTTGTGTCGTTGTTGAAGGGTTGTGAGGTATGATGTGCTCCATTTCTTCCAAAAATGTTGTTAAAGACGTTCTAGAAGTTGCCAACGGGTTAGTAATCCTTCGCTGTCGTTCAATCTTTGTCTTTCTGGAGATGCCAACAAGGATGTTCCAACTAAGAATGTAGATAATCTACCATTGAAAAAAAGCTTTTGGCCATTGTTTGGGCAACGAAATATTTCCGCCCCTACCTGTTTGGTCACAAATTCAAAATTGTGACCGATCACAGACCATTGCAATGGATGATGAATTTAAGAGATCCAAATTCTAAACTCGTTAGGTGGCGACTAAAATTAGAAGAGTTCGACTATGAAATCATTTATAAAAAAGGAACATTAAATCTGAACGCTGATGCACTCAGCACAATAAAAATCGAAAATCAGAACGAGAAAATTGAATTAAACATGAACGAGGTTGACCAAACAATCCCCAATTCTAGTGGATCCACAATCCACTCTGCTCTTGAAAATATGAATGACCACATATACATATCTGAACGTCCTTTGAACGAATTCAGCATTCAACTCATACTAAAAAGAAACAAAAAAGACAAACCAACACAATTACAAATGCCATTTAAAAATAAACAGAGGCGAACATTAGAGAAGCTAAATTTTTCAGAGAACGATGTTATTTCCATTTTCAAAAACTACGTACCGCCAAATAAATATTGCGCCATTTATACCGACGATGACACATTTAAAATCGTCCAAAGTGTTTACTCGAATTACTTTTCAAACAACAAAGCATTCAAAATAATTCGCCGTACAGAATTATTAAAAGATGTACTCGAGAACAAGGATCAAGATAAACTGATTAACGATTACCACCTGAATAACAACCATAGAGGCTTAAATGAAACACTTTTGCATCTAAAGCGTGAATTCTTTTTCCCCTTTATGAAAGGTAAAATCTCCAAAATAATAAATAATTGCGAAGTGTGCCAAACACTTAAGTACGACAGAAAACCCCAAAATATAGAATTTCGAATCCCAGAAAATCCTGAAACGCTTTTAGATATTGTACATATTGACATCTATAGTATTAATAATCAAAAAGTTCTCACGGTTATTGACAAATTCTCCAAATTCGCAACAGCATACACAGTTCTAGCTAGAAATAGTCTAACAATAATAAAGCAAGCAGAATTATTTCCATCAATTAAAAATAAAACGAGAAACCAGATAGAGAAAAAATTAACTAAATTAAACCATAATAGGGAAAGGCCATGTAGCATAAAGACAGGATCATTTATTTATAGAAAAGAAAATAGAAGGAATAAATTAACCCCAAGATTCAGTAAACATAAAGTCAAAAACAATAGGGAAATAACGCTCCTTACTACTAATAACCAAAAATTACATAAATCAAAAATTAAAAGAAGACGTAAATTCCAGATTCACAATCCTCACCCTGCTAATAACAATGACGACTGAACAAACAATCGAGGTACATGATTTGACGACCAATCACGGCCTTCTAACTTTGAAACTAGGAACGGGCAGAATAATTAAAACATACAGGAGTCTAATCCACATCATCAGATTAGAAAAATACCAGGAAAACGTGAACGCTATAGGCAACTCTTTGGCAATTTTCAATAAAATAGACGGCTTTTATGACTCCCTGAAAGTAATTAAAATAAAATTCGAACAATTGCAAGACAAACACTTACACCTAGCTTCAGAAAAAAAGAGGAGTTATTAACGGTTTAGGTACAGTCATAAAGAGTATAACAGGAAATTTAGATGCTGACGATGCTCTGGATATAAATAAAAAAATCGAAGAGCTATCCAAGAGACAAAATGATATGGAGACACAGGAAGACGACCAGTTTAGACTTAACAAACAACTGATAAAAAGATTCGACAATATAACTAATCACATAAACATACAACAAAATATTATTGAAAAATATTTAATTAATACCGAAAAGTCATTGGGAAACAGGATCAGGTCAGAAGAAAACTCAATTAGATATATTCAATATTTAAATCAAATAAACTTCAATATAGAACTTTTAAACAACCATTTGTCCAACATCGCGGAATCTATTATTCTTGCGAAATTAAATATCATTTCAAAACACATATTAAATCCTGAAGAATTAACATTTATCTACACTTCCTTAAAAATCAGTCCGTAGACATTGAATCAAACGAAAACATATACGAGTTATTGGAGCTTCAGGCTAACTATAACCATTCAGATATAATATTTAATATACAAGTTCCCTCTTTAAAAAATGAATCATTTTCCTTTTTCCATTTAATACCCATCCCAGTAAAAAATAAATTACTCCAAATTAAACCCTTTTGTATCCTTAACCAAAATGAAATGTGAACAAATAGAGAAGACGTTCTACTGTAAAGAAAGAACAAGCCAAATTTCTAACGTGGAAACAAGCTGCATTGCCAATTTAATGGAAAACAAACCGGCAAAATGTAAAACCTTAGAAGTAAACCAGGAACAACAAATATACCTACCGGAACCTAACTATATTTTGTTCACAAACATCCCGGAGACAAATATT
Source organism: Platycheirus rosarum (assembly GCA_963971375.1). Lineage (NCBI taxonomy): Eukaryota > Metazoa > Arthropoda > Insecta > Diptera > Syrphidae > Platycheirus > Platycheirus rosarum. The sequence continues at coordinate 71,445,319 of OZ020510.1, forward strand.
ACATCAACCTGTGGTCCCAAAATCCAAAACCTGAAGGGTACATTCATTATTCACTTCTCGAACTGCAGTGTTAATGTCAACCAAGTGACATATGAAAGCACGAACAGAGTTTATATTGAAGACGTCCACATCTATCCCACTTCAATCAGCCAATCGAATATATCTTCGATCCAAACAATCAACCTCCAATCACTACAAAACTTCCACTTCGAAAATAAAGAAGCAATACGTTATCTGGAAAGACGCACCCACAAACACATAATCCTGAACTATACCATCATCTCGACAATATCAACGTTAATGGGACTCGTCATCATAAAACACCTCATACAACTATATAAAAGGGTTAATAAACCCTCAACATCAGCACTCGGCAACAACAGTCAACATGCCCCAGCATTAAACTTGATGCTAGCTCCGGCAAAAGAAGCATACAGCCTTTTTGACCGTGGCTCTCTCCAGGGGGGGAAGAGTTACATACCTCACCTTACACATGCCTCATCGCCAGTCATTGCCACCAACTATCAACATAGCAGCCTTCAGCATTTTCCCACATTTTATTATTAACCATCTAATTTCATGAAAAATAATAACGAAAAATTCTATTAAATAAAACAAATTTTTACTTTTTAATATGATTTTAAGTTAATGTATTTATTATTTAAATTACAACATTTATTTTTAACTATTAATATTAAAGTCGCGACGCGCGTTTCGGACTTGCGTCCATCATCGGGCTAATAAATACTTTTTTTTGGTTGAAGAATTAGTATTCCATCATCTTGAAGCGTGATCTCCAACACTTTTCTGCTACAAATAACATTGAATGTGTATTTCTTATCCAGTACATATATCCAACTATTAATACTGCTAAGCTGGATCCAGACAGGTGACGGAGTAATGCTTATTAGCTTGCAAAATGGTGTAAGTTCCGTAGCATGTGCCATCAAATCCATTTCACATTTGCTAAAATTTGATCTTCTGTTAAAAAGAGGGTGCTGCTGTTGACATAAGTACTTTTTATTGTACTTTACACAATTCGTCAGCTCATCTTTTGCGATTGCATAATATGACTCACGAATTAAATTCACTATTAAGTTATCCAATGATGGCTCGATAAAAATATATTCGAGTTGATGAATCGTTGGCACTGGAATAACTTTGAAAAATTCGTAGTCTTCTGTATTCGCCAATGGAAGTTTAATGTCGAATATAACATTTCTTGATCTGCTCCTCAGAGAAAGCAGCCTGTATAACTGCAGCATATTTGTTTCAGTTGTTTCTCCAGCGACTGCCAGGTGTGGTAGTAAATTCTTCCGTATTGTGTATAGTTGTTCTTGAAGTTGATTTGGTGTTATTATAAGGGGCTTAATTTTCCCATGGTGTAGATCAATCAGGACGTCTAAAATTGCATTTTGTGTTTGTTGATAGTTTATCATCGAAATCGTGGCGTAATTCGTCAAAAAATATGAACTTCTGCTCTGCATCACTTCCTTCTGTCGTTGCTCTTACACTCGTTTTTAGAGCTTCTATTTGTCCTTGGAACATTTCAAGCTGATTTGAAATGGAAATTGTGTTTTTTGGAGTACGTTTTTTGTATACTCTGCAATTGATGTTTGGTTTTTTATCAACTTAAGCAAGTAGTCGTCATTTTATTTGAATTTCCAAATCTCTTCTTCATAGTGCTGAGCATATTCTTCGTCTAAAACACCAAACAATTTGTTCGCTACTGTCCCAATAAAATCAAATGGGGACCGTTTGTTTCTGGATGTTTGTTTTGTACCGGAACCTTGTTTTACTAGCAAGTCATTGTTATTTTTAATGATCTGTAGCTAATGGTTTATTATGTTGACGGTAGAATTGCAGTGTTCGTACTTATTTCCAAGATTTTCCAGGTGCATGCATACTTCATTGATTCCCATTACAAGTTCCTTGAATCCTTTGTATTCTCTCCAATAATTGGTCATGTCATAGTAAACGATAAGTTTCCAATCGCTCGTAATCAAATTTACATTGCCAATCTTCTCAAAATATATTCCGGGCGGTTTTTAAATGGCTTTATTTTTATTGCTTCGTTTTCTACGTTCGTCGCTTCGATTCCAATGTTGCCCAACGACATAACTACTGTCATTGTTAACAAAAGTCTACGTAGTGGATTGGTTTATACCTTCTGTTTGGCTACGTGATCTTCAGTGACTAAATGTCCCGTTATAGGTTTTTGTTCTTCTCGTATAGCCGGTTCTTCTCTTGCTTTCGTTTCATTATTGATTATAGGTAATGGACAATTTTTTGTTGTTGGTCTTTTATACTCTCTGTCGTTTGTTTTGACCGTAACAACTCGAACCAAGTTGTCTGATCCATGATGAGTTTCAGTAATTTTTCCCATTTTCCATCTTGTTGGTGGAAGTTGTTCATCTTTGATTATCATAATATCTCCAACTTTCAAGTTTTCTTGTCTTTTTGTCCATTTGTGTCGTTGTTGAAGGGTTGTGAGGTATGATGTGCTCCATTTCTTCCAAAAATGTTGTTAAAGACGTTCTAGAAGTTGCCAACGGGTTAGTAATCCTTCGCTGTCGTTCAATCTTTGTCTTTCTGGAGGTGCCAACAAGGATGTTTCAACTAAGAATGTAGATAATCTACCATTGAAAAAGAGCTTTTGGCCATTGTTTGGGCAACGAAATATTTCCGCCCCTACCTGTTTGGTCACAAATTCAAAATTGTGACCGATCACAGACCATTGCAATGGATGATGAATTTAAGAGATCCAAATTCTAAACTCGTTAGGTGGCGACTAAAATTAGAAGAGTTCGACTATGAAATCATTTATAAAAAAGGAACATTAAATCTGAACGCTGATGCACTCAGCACAATAAAAATCGAAAATCAGAACGAGAAAATTGAATTAAACATGAACGAGGTTGACCAAACAATCCCCAATTCTAGTGGATCCACAATCCACTTTGCTCTTGAAAATATGAATGACCACATATACATATCTGAACGTCCTTTGAACGAATTCAGCATTCAACTCATACTAAAAAGAAACAAAAAAGACAAACCAACACAATTACAAATGCCATTTAAAAATAAACAGAGGCGAACATTAGAGAAGCTAAATTTTTCAGAGAACGATATTATTTCCATTTTCAAAAACTACGTACCGCCAAATAAGTATTGCGCCATTTATACCGACGATGACACATTTAAAATCGTCCAAAGTGTTTACTCGAATTACTTTTCAAACAACAAAGCATTCAAAATAATTCGCCGTACAGAATTATTAAAAGATGTACTCGAGAAGGAGGATCAAGATAAACTGATTAACGATTACCACCTGAATAACAACCATAGAGGCTTAAATGAAACACTTTTGCATCTAAAGCGTGAATTCTTTTTCCCCTTTATGAAAGGTAAAATCTCCAAAATAATAAATAATTGCGAAGTGTGCCAAACACTTAAGTACGACAGAAAACCCCAAAATATAGAATTTCGAATCCCAGAAAATCCTGAAACGCCTTTAGATATTGTACATATTGACATCTATAGTATTAATAATCAAAAAGTTCGCACGGTTATTGACAAATTCTCCAAATTCGCAACAGCATACACAGTTCTAGCTAGAAATAGTCTAACAATAATAAAGCAAGCAGAATTATTTCCATCAATTAAAAATAAAACGAGAAACCAGATAGAGAAAAAATTAACTAAATTAAACCATAATAGGGAAAGGCCATGTAGCATAAAAACAGGATCATTTATTTATAGAAAAGAAAATAGAAGGAATAAATTAACCCCAAGATTCAGTAAACATAAAGTCAAAAACAATAGGGAAATAACGCTCCTTACTACTAATAACCAAAAATTACATAAATCAAAAATTAAAAGAAGACGTAAATTCCAGATTCACAATCCTCACCCTGCTAATAACGATGACGACTGAACAAACAATCGAGGTACATGATTTGACGACCAATCACGGCCTTCTAACTTTGAAACTAGGAACGGGCAGAATAATTAAAACTTACAGGAGTCTAATCCACATCATCAGATTAGAAAAATACCAGGAAAACGTGAACGCTATAGGCAACTCTTTGGCAATTTTCAATAAAATAGACGGCTTTTATGACTCCCTGAAAGTAATTAAAATAAAATTCGAACAATTGCAAGACAAACTTAAAACACTTACACCTAGCTTCAGAAAAAAAGAGGAGTTATAAACGGTTTAGGTACAGTCATAAAGAGTATAACAGGAAATTTAGATGCTGACGATGCTCTGGATATAAATAAAAAAATCGAAGAGCTATCCAAGAGACAAAATGATATGGAGACACAGGAAGACGACCAGTTTACACTAAACAAACAAATGATAACATGATTCGACAATATAACTAATCACATAAACATATAACAAAATATTATTGAAAAATATTTAATTAATACCGAAAAGTCACTGGGAAACAGGATCAGGTCAGAAGAAAACTCAATTAGATATATTCAATATAGAACTTTTAAACAACCATTTGTCCAACATCGCGGAATCTATTATTCTTGCGAAATTAAATAACATTTCAAAACACATATTAAATCCTGAAGAATTAACATTTATCTACACTTCCTTAAAAAATCAGTCCGTAGACATTGAATCAAACGAAAACATATACGAGTTATTGGAGCTTTAGGCTTACTATAACCATTCAGATATAATATTTAATATACAAATTCCCTCTTTAAAAAATGAATCATTTTCCTTTTTCCATTTAATACCCATCCCAGTAAAAAATAAATTACTCCAAATTAAACCCTTTTGTATCCTTAACCAAAATGAAATTCAATGTTTTGACAAGAAATGTGAACAAATAGAGAAGACGTTCTACTGTAAAGAAAGAACAAGCCAAATTTCTAACGTGGAAACAAACTGCATTGCCAATTTAATGGAAAACAAACCGGCAAAATGTAAAACCTTAGAAGTAAACCAGGAACAACAAATATACCTACCGGAACCTAACTATATTTTGTTCACAAACATCCCGGAGACAAATATTACATCAACCTGTGGTCCCAAAATCCAAAACCTGAAGGGTTCATTCCAAGTGACGTATGAAAGCACGAACAGAGTTTATATTGAAGAAGTCCACATCTATCCCACTTCAATCAGCCAATCGAATATATCTTCGATCCAAACAATCAACCTCCAATCACTACAAAACTTCCACTTCGAAAATAAAGAAGCAATACGTTATCTGGAAAGACGCACCCACAAACACATAATCCTGAACTATTACCATCATCTCGACAATATCAATCGGACTCGTCATCATAATACACCTCCTACAACTATATAAAAGGGTTAACAAACCCTCAACATCAGCACTCGGCAACAACAGTCAACATGCCCCAGCAATAAACTTGATGCTAGCTCCGGCAAAAGAAGCATACAGCCTTTTTGACCGTAGCTCTCTCCAGGGGTGGAAGAGTTACATACCATTATAAAAACTGTAATTTTTATAGAATAAGTTTGAGTTTGTTAATAAACGCAGCACTGAGCTGTTCTTAGTAAGAAAATTGTTTTTTTTTTTATTTGTCGCGGAGCTTTCAACCTTAACTCGCGCGCTAATTATAAAAAAAATAATTCTTTCTGTGTATATAAATACTATTACTTCTAGTAAATGTTTTATTTCAATGTCATTTCTTTTCAATGTGTTCAAATGCAGTTATACAATTACCTTACCGCTGGTGGGGGGATAATTATATTCTTGCAATTTGGACGTAACAACAATTATTTTGTAATGTGCTCCTTACCTCGGGTGGGGGGTAGCACTTGAATTAAAAAAAAACACTTGTTGTCTTGAGTTCTTATATAAAAAAACTGAATCTAATATATTTATTACGTCTCTATTTATACAAATTAATTACTATTAAAAACTGCCTATTGATACTTAATAAATAACCACGAGCCGCAGCGTAGGAGTTTCGGGTGTCATTGCAGTCGTCTGTCGTCGAACCCAGTTCAGGCCAGGTATGCCGCTCGTTTGCTGGTCAGCATTATATTTTTCTTCGTTGCTTATACTGTACATTCTTGTACATTCTGCCGGGTCCTTTGATTGTAGAGGTTGAAGTCCGATAGTGTATATCTGGCTGGACGGTTCCTTTGAAGTTGCACCCCAGGCTGATTTGTTGTCTGTTTGTTGCACTGCTGCCAGAAAATGTAGATGCCGACAATAAGGAACAGTCCTCCAATTAAACTGTAGGTGGTGTTGTGATGAACTGCGTGATTTTCTGTATGGTTCGGTATTTTTCTCGATTACGTTGTTCGGTTATCCATTTCCCGATGATTTTCAGGTCGTCATTTTCAGTGCTGACCATCGCTTGAGGAAGTTATGCTCATGAAATCGTGTTTCAGAATACAGTTTGGTTGAAGAGTTAGTATTCCATCATCTTGAAGCGTGATCTCCAACACTTTTCTGCTACAAATAACATTGAATGTGTATTTCTTATCCAGTACATATATCCAACTATTAATACTGCTAAGCTGGATCCAGACAGGTGACGGAGTAATGCTTATTAGCTTGCAAAATGGTGTAAGTTCCGTAGCATGTGTCATCAAATCCATTTCACATTTGCTAAAATTTGATCTTCTGTTAAAAAGAGGGTGCTGCTGTTGACATAAGTACTTTTCATTGTACTTTACACAATTCGTCAGCTCATCTTTTGCGATTGCATAATATGACTCACGAATTAAATTCACTATTAAGTTATCCAATGATGGCTCGATAAAAATATATTCGAGTTGATGAATCGTTGGCACTGGAATAACTTTGAAAAATTCGTAGTCTTCTGTATTCGCCAATGGAAGTTTAATGTCGAATATAACATTTCTTGATGTTATTCTGCTCCTCAGAGAAAGCAGCCTGTATAACTGCAGCATATTTGTTTCAGTTGTTTCTCCAGCGACTGCCAGGTGTGGTAGTAAATTCTTCCGTATTGTGTATAGTTGTTCTTGAAGTTAATTTGGTGTTATTATAAGGGGCTTAATTTTCCCATGGTGTAGATCAATCAGGACGTCTAAAATTGCATTTTGTGTTTGTTGATAGTTTATCATCGAAATCGTGGCGTAATTCGTCAAAAAATATGAACTTCTGCTCTGCATCACTTCCTTCTGTCGTTGCTCTTACACTCGTTTTTAGAGCTTCTATTTGTCCTTGGAACATTTCAAGCTGATTTGAAATGGAAATTGTGTTTTTTGGAGTACGTTTTTTGTATACTCTGCAATTGATGTTTGGTTTTTTATCAACTTAAGCAAGTAGTCGTCATTTTATTTGAATTTCCAAATCTCTTCTTCATAGTGCTGAGCATATTCTTCGTCTAAAACACCAAACAATTTGTTCGCTACTGTCCCAATAAAATCAAATGGGGACCGTTTGTTTCTGGATGTTAGTTTTGTACCGGAACCTTGTTTTACTAGCAAGTCATTGTTATTTTTAATGATCTGTAGCTAATGGTTTATTATGTTGACGGTAGAATTGCAGTGTTCGTACTTATTTCCAAGATTTTCCAGGTGCATGCATACTTCATTGATTCCCATTACAAGTTCCTTGAATCCTTTGTATTCTCTCCAATAATTGGTCATGTCATAGTAAACCATAAGTTTCCAATCGCTCGTAATCAAATTTACATTGCCAATCTTCTCAAAATATATTCCGGGCGGTTTTTAAATGGCTTTATTTTTATTGCTTCGTTTTCTACGTTCGTCGCTTCGATTCCAATGTTGCCCAACGACATAACTACTGTCATTGTTAACAAAAGTCTACGTAGTGGATTGGTTTATACCTTCTGTTTGGCTACGTGATCTTCAGTGACTAAATGTCCCGTTATAGGTTTTTGTTCTTCTCGTATAGCCGGCTCTTCTCTTGCTTTCGTTTCATTATTGATTATAGGTAATGGACAATTTTTTGTTGTTGGTCTTTTATACTCTCTGTCGTTTGTTTTGACCGTAACAACTCGAACCAAGTTGTCTGATCCATGATGAGTTTCAGTAATTTTTCCCATTTTCCATCTTGTTGGTGGAAGTTGTTCATCTTTGATTATCACTATATCTCCAACTTTCAAGTTTTCTTGTCTTTTTGTCCATTTGTGTCGTTGTTGAAGGGTTGTGAGGTATGATGTGTTCCATTTCTTCCAAAAATGTTGTTAAAGACGTTCTAGAAGTTGCCAACGGGTTAGTAATCCTTCGCTGTCGTTCAATCTTTGTCTTTCTGGAGGTGCCAACAAGGATGTTCCAACTAAGAATGTAGATAATCTACCATTGAAAAAGAGCTTTTGGCCATTGTTTGGGCAACGAAATATTTCCGCCCCTACCTGTTTGGTCACAAATTCAAAATTGTGACCGATCACAGACCATTGCAATGGATGATGAATTTAAGAGATCCAAATTCTAAACTCGTTAGGTGGCGACTAAAATTAGAAGAGTTCGACTATGAAATCATTTATAAAAAAGGAACATTAAATCTGAACGCTGATGCACTCAGCACAATAAAAATCGAAAATCAGAACGAGAAAATTGAATTAAACATGAACGAGGTTGACCAAACAATCCCCAATTCTAGTGGATCCACAATCCACTCTGCTCTTGAAAATATGAATGACCACATATACATATCTGAACGTCCTTTGAACGAATTCAGCATTTAACTCATACTAAAAAGAAACAAAAAAGACAAACCAACACAATTACAAATGCCATTTAAAAATAAACAGAGGCGAACATTAGAGAAACTAAATTTTTCAGAGAACGATATTATTTCCATTTTCAAAAACTACGTACCGCCAAATAAATATTGCGCCATTTATACCGACGATGACACATTTAAAATCGTCCAAAGTGTTTACTCGAATTACTTTTCAAACAACAAAGCATTCAAAATAATTCGCCGTACAGAATTATTAAAAGATGTACTCGAGAACGAGGATCAAGATAAACTGATTAACGATTACCACCTGAATAACAACCATAGAGGCTTAAATGAAACACTTTTGCATCTAAAGCGTGAATTCTTTTTCCCCTTTATGAAAGGTAAAATCTCCAAAATAATAAATAATTGCGAAGTGTGCCAAACACTTAAGTACGACAGAAAACCCCAAAAAATAGAATTTCGAATCCCAGAAAATCCTGAAACGCTTTTAGATATTGTACATATTGACATCTATAGTATTAATAATCAAAAAGTTCTCACGGTTATTGACAAATTCTCCAAATTCGCAACAGCATACACAGTTCTAGCTAGAAATAGTCTAACAATAATAAAGCAAGCAGAATTATTTCCATCAATTAAAAATAAAACGAGAAACCAGATAGAGAAAAAATTAACTAAATTAAACCATAATAGGGAAAGGCCATGCAGCATAAAGACAGGATCATTTATTTATAGAAAAGAAAATAGAAGGAATAAATTAACCCCAAGATTCAGTAAACATAAAGTCAAAAACAATAGGGAAATAACGCTCCTTACTACTAATAACCAAAAATTACATAAATCAAAAATTAAAAGAAGAGGTAAATTCCAGATTCACAATCCTCACCCTGCTAATAACGATGACGACTGAACAAACAATCGAGGTACATGATTTGACGACCAATCACGGCCTTCTAACTTTGAAACTAGGAACGGGCAGAATAATTAAAACATACAGGAGTCTAATCCACATCATCAGATTAGAAAAATACCAGGAAAACGTGAACGCTATAGGCAACTCTTTGGCAATTTTCAATAAAATAGACGGCTTTTATGACTCCCTGAAAGTAATTAAAATAAAATTCAAACAATTGTAAGACAAACTTAAAACACTTACACCTAGCTTCAGAAAAAAAGAGGACTTATTAACGGTATAGGTACAGTCATAAAGAGTATAACAGGAAATTTAGATGCTGACGATGCTCTGGATATAAATACAAAAATCGAAGAGCTATCCAAGAGACAAAATGATATGGAGACACAGGAAGACGACCAGTTTAGACTTAACAAACAAATGATAACAAGATTCGACAATATTACTAATCACATAAACATACAACAAAATATTATTGAAAAATATTTAATTAATACCGAAAAGTCACTGAGAAACAGGATCAGGTCAGAAGAAAACTCAATTAGATATATTCAATATTTAAATCAAATAAACTTCAATATAGAACTTTTAAACAACCATTTGTCCAACATCGCGGAATCTATTATTCTTGCGAAATTAAATATCATTTCAAAACACATATTAAATCCTGAAGAATTAACATTTATCTACACTTCCTTAAAAAATCAGTCCGTAGACATTGAATCAAACGAAAACATATACGAGTTATTGGAGCTTTAGGCTTACTATAACCATTCAGATATAATATTTAATATACAAATTCCCTCTTTAAAAAATGAATCATTTTCCTTTTTCCATTTAATACCCATCCCAGTAAAAAATAAATTACTCCAAATTAAACCCTTTTGTATCCTTAACCAAAATGAAATTCAATGTTTTGACAAGAAATGTGAACAAATAGAGAAGACGTTCTACTGTAAAGAAAGAACAAGCCAAATTTCTAACGTGGAAACAAACTGCATTGCCAATTTAATGGAAAACAAACCGGCAAAATGTAAAACCTTAGAAGTAAACCAGGAACAACAAATATACCTACCGGAACCTAACTATATTTTGTTCACAAACATCCCGGAGACAAATATTACATCAACCTGTGGTCCCAAAATCCAAAACCTGAAGGGTACATTTATTATTCACTTCTCGAACTGCAGTGTTAATGTCAACCAAGTGACAAATGAAAGCACGAACAGAGTTTATATTGAAGACGTCCACATCTATCCCACTTCAATCAGCCAATCGAATATATCTTCGATCCAAACAATCAACCTCCAATCACTACAAAACTTCCACTTCGAAAATAAAGAAGCAATACGTTATCTGGAAAGACGCACCCACAAACACATAATCCTAAACTATACCATCATCTCGACAATATCAACGTTAATGGGACTCGTCATCATAAAACACCTCATACAACTATATAAAAGGGTTAATAAACCCTCAACATCAGCACTCGGCAACAACAGTCAACATGCCCCAGCATTAAACTTGATGCTAGCTCCGACAAAAGAAGCATACAGCCTTTTTGACCGTGGCTCTCTCCAGGGGGGGAAGAGTTATATACCTCACCTTACACATGCCTCATCGCCGGTCATTGCCACCAACTATCAACATAGCAGCCTTCAGCATTTTCCCACATTTTATTATTAACCATCTAATTTCATGAAAAATAATAACGAAAAATTCTATTAAATAAAACAAATTTTTACTTTTTAATATGATTTTAAGTTAATGTATTTATTATTTAAATTACAACATTTATTTTTAACTATTAATATTAAAGTCGCGACGCGCGTTTCGGACTTGCGTCCATCATCGGGCTAATAAATACTTTTTTTTGGTTGAAGAATTAGTATTCCATCATCTTGAAGCGTGATCTCCAACACTTTTCTGCTACAAATAACATTGAATGTGTATTTCTTATCCAGTACATATATCCAACTATTAATACTGCTAAGCTGGATCCAGACAGGTGACGGAGTAATGCTTATTAGCTTGCAAAATGGTGTAAGTTCCGTAGCATGTGTCATCAAATCCATTTCACATTTGCTAAAATTTGATCTTCTGTTAAAAAGAGGGTGCTGCTGTTGACATAAGTACTTTTTATTGTACTTTACACAATTCGTCAGCTCATCTTTTGCGATTGCATAATATGACTCACGAATTAAATTCACTATTAAGTTATCCAATGATGGCTCGATAAAAATATATTCGAGTTGATGAATCGTTGGCACTGGAATAACTTTGAAAAATTCGTAGTCTTCTGTATTCGCCAATGGAAGTTTAATGTCGAATATAACATTTCTTGATCTGCTCCTCAGAGAAAGCAGCCTGTATAACTGCAGCATATTTGTTTCAGTTGTTTCTCCAGCGACTGCCAGGTGTGGTAGTAAATTCTTCCGTATTGTGTATAGTTGTTCTTGAAGTTGATTTGGTGTTATTATAAGGGGCTTAATTTTCCCATGGTGTAGATCAATCAGGACGTCTAAAATTGCATTTTGTGTTTGTTGATAGTTTATCATCGAAATCGTGGCGTAATTCGTCAAAAAATATGAACTTCTGCTCTGCATCACTTCCTTCTGTCGTTGCTCTTACACTCGTTTTTAGAGCTTCTATTTGTCCTTGGAACATTTCAAGCTGATTTGAAATGGAAATTGTGTTTTTTGGAGTACGTTTTTTGTATACTCTGCAATTGATGTTTGGTTTTTTATCAACTTAAGCAAGTAGTCGTCATTTTATTTGAATTTCCAAATCTCTTCTTCATAGTGCTGAGCATATTCTTCGTCTAAAACACCAAACAATTTGTTCGCTACTGTCCCAATAAAATCAAATGGGGACCGTTTGTTTCTGGATGTTTGTTTTGTACCGGAACCTTGTTTTACTAGCAAGTCATTGTTATTTTTAATGATCTGTAGCTAATGGTTTATTATGTTGACGGTAGAATTGCAGTGTTCGTACTTATTTCCAAGATTTTCCAGGTGCATGCATACTTCATTGATTCCCATTACAAGTTCCTTGAATCCTTTGTATTCTCTCCAATAATTGGTCATGTCATAGTAAACGATAAGTTTCCAATCGCTCGTAATCAAATTTACATTGCCAATCTTCTCAAAATATATTCCGGGCGGTTTTTAAATGGCTTTATTTTTATTGCTTCGTTTTCTACGTTCGTCGCTTCGATTCCAATGTTGCCCAACGACATAACTACTGTCATTGTTAACAAAAGTCTACGTAGTGGATTGGTTTATACCTTCTGTTTGGCTACGTGATCTTCAGTGACTAAATGTCCCGTTATAGGTTTTTGTTCTTCTCGTATAGCCGGTTCTTCTCTTGCTTTCGTTTCATTATTGATTATAGGTAATGGACAATTTTTTGTTGTTGGTCTTTTATACTCTCTGTCGTTTGTTTTGACCGTAACAACTCGAACCAAGTTGTCTGATCCATGATGAGTTTCAGTAATTTTTCCCATTTTCCATCTTGTTGGTGGAAGTTGTTCATCTTTGATTATCACTATATCTCCAACTTTCAAGTTTTCTTGTCTTTTGTCCATTTGTGTCGTTGTTGAAGGGTTGTGAGGTATGATGTGCTCCATTTCTTCCAAAAATGTTGTTAAAGACGTTCTAGAAGTTGCCAACGGGTTAGTAATCCTTCGCTGTCGTTCAATCTTTGTCTTTCTGGAGGTGCCAACAAGGATGTTCCAACTAAGAATGTAGATAATCTACCATTGAAAAAGAGCTTTTGGCCATTGTTTGGGCAACGAAATATTTCCGCCCCTACCTGTTTGGTCACAAATTCAAAATTGTGACCGATCACAGACCATTGCAATGGATGATGAATTTAAGAGATCCAAATTCTAAACTCGTTAGGTGGCGACTAAAATAAGAAGAGTTCGACTATGAAATCATTTATAAAAAAGGAACATTAAATCTGAACGCTGATGCACTCAGCACAATAAAAATCGAAAATCAGAACGAGAAAATTGAATTAAACATGAACGAGGTTGACCAAACAATCCCCAATTCTAGTGGATCCACAATCCACTTTGCTCTTGAAAATATGAATGACCACATATACATATCTGAACGTCCTTTGAACGAATTCAGCATTCAACTCATACTAAAAAGAAACAAAAAAGACAAACCAACACAATTACAAATGCCATTTAAAAATAAACAGAGGCGAACATTAGAGAAGCTAAATTTTTCAGAGAACGATATTATTTCCATTTTCAAAAACTACGTACCGCCAAATAAGTATTGCGCCATTTATACCGACGATGACACATTTAAAATCGTCCAAAGTGTTTACTCGAATTACTTTTCAAACAACAAAGCATTCAAAATAATTCGCCGTACAGAATTATTAAAAGATGTACTCGAGAACGAGGATCAAGATAAACTGATTAACGATTACCACCTGAATAACAACCATAGAGGCTTAAATGAAACACTTTTGCATCTAAAGCGTGAATTCTTTTTCCCCTTTATGAAAGGTAAAATCTCCAAAATAATAAATAATTGCGAAGTGTGCCAAACACTTAAGTACGACAGAAAACCCCAAAATATAGAATTTCGAATCCCAGAAAATCCTGAAACGCCTTTAGATATTGTACATATTGACATCTATAGTATTAATAATCAAAAAGTTCTCACGGTTATTGACAAATTCTCCAAATTCGCAACAGCATACACAGTTCTAGCTAGAAATAGTCTAACAATAATAAAGCAAGCAGAATTATTTCCATCAATTAAAAATAAAACGAGAAACCAGATAGAGAAAAAATTAACTAAATTAAACCATAATAGGGAAAGGCCATGTAGCATAAAGACAGGATCATTTATTTATAGAAAAGAAAATAGAAGGAATAAATTAACCCCAAGATTCAGTAAACATAAAGTCAAAAACAATAGGGAAATAACGCTCCTTACTACTAATAACCAAAAATTACATAAATCAAAAATTAAAAGAAGACGTAAATTCCAGATTCACAATCCTCACCCTGCTAATAACGATGACGACTGAACAAACAATCGAGGTACATGATTTGACGACCAATCACGGCCTTCTAACTTTGAAACTAGGAACGGGCAGAATAATTAAAACATACAGGAGTCTAATCCACATCATCAGATTAGAAAAATACCAGGAAAACGTGAACGCTATAGGCAACTCTTTGGCAATTTTCAATAAAATAGACGGCTTTTATGACTCCCTGAAAGTAATTAAAATAAAATTCGAACAATTGCAAGACAAACTTAAAACACTTACACCTAGCTTCAGAAAAAAAGAGGAGTTATTAACGGTTTAGGTACAGTCATAAAGAGTATAACAGGAAATTTAGATGCTGACGATGCTCTGGATATAAATAAAAAAATCGAAGAGCTATCCAAGAGACAAAATGATATGGAGACACAGGAAGACGACCAGTTTACACTAAACAAACAAATGATAACAAGATTCGACAATATTACTAATCACATAAACATATAACAAAATATTATTGAAAAATATTTAATTAATACCGAAAAGTCACTGGGAAACAGGATCAGGTCAGAAGAAAACTCAATTAGATATATTCAATATAGAACTTTTAAACAACCATTTGTCCAACATCGCGGAATCTATTATTCTTGCGAAATTAAATATCATTTCAAAACACATATTAAATCCTGAAGAATTAACATTTATCTACACTTCCTTAAAAAATCAGTCCGTAGACATTGAATCAAACGAAAACATATACGAGTTATTGGAGCTTCAGGCTTACTATAACCATTCAGATATAATATTTAATATACAAATTCCCTCTTTAAAAAATGAATCATTTTCCTTTTTCCATTTAATACCCATCCCAGTAAAAAATAAATTACTCCAAATTAAACCCTTTTGTATCCTTAACCAAAATGAAATTCAATGTTTTGACAAGAAATGTGAACAAATAGAGAAGACGTTCTACTGTAAAGAAAGAACAAGCCAAATTTCTAACGTGGAAACAAACTGCATTGCCAATTTAATGGAAAACAAACCGGCAAAATGTAAAACCTTAGAAGTAAACCAGGAACAACAAATATACCTACCGGAACCTAACTATATTTTGTTCACAAACATCCCGGAGACAAATATTACATCAACCTGTGGTCCCAAAATCCAAAACCTGAAGGGTACATTTATTATTCACTTCTCGAACTGCAGTGTTAATGTCAACCAAGTGACAAATGAAAGCACGAACAGAGTTTATA
This sequence comes from Platycheirus rosarum, assembly GCA_963971375.1. Classification (NCBI taxonomy): domain Eukaryota; kingdom Metazoa; phylum Arthropoda; class Insecta; order Diptera; family Syrphidae; genus Platycheirus; species Platycheirus rosarum. The sequence continues at coordinate 71,461,200 of OZ020510.1, forward strand.
TTGAAGACGTCCACATCTATCCCACTTCAATCAGCCAATCGAATATATCTTCGATCCAAACAATCAACCTCCAATCACTACAAAACTTCCACTTCGAAAATAAAGAAGCAATACGTTATCTGGAAAGACGCACCCACAAACACATAATCCTAAACTATACCATCATCTCGACAATATCAACGTTAATGGGACTCGTCATCATAAAACACCTCATACAACTATATAAAAGGGTTAATAAACCCTCAACATCAGCACTCGGCAACAACAGTCAACATGCCCCAGCATTAAACTTGATGCTAGCTCCGACAAAAGAAGCATACAGCCTTTTTGACCGTGGCTCTCTCCAGGGGGGGAAGAGTTATATACCTCACCTTACACATGCCTCATCGCCGGTCATTGCCACCAACTATCAACATAGCAGCCTTCAGCATTTTCCCACATTTTATTATTAACCATCTAATTTCATGAAAAATAATAACGAAAAATTCTATTAAATAAAACAAATTTTTACTTTTTAATATGATTTTAAGTTAATGTATTTATTATTTAAATTACAACATTTATTTTTAACTATTAATATTAAAGTCGCGACGCGCGTTTCGGACTTGCGTCCATCATCGGGCTAATAAATACTTTTTTTTGGTTGAAGAATTAGTATTCCATCATCTTGAAGCGTGATCTCCAACACTTTTCTGCTACAAATAACATTGAATATGTATTTCTTATCCAGTACATATATCCAACTATTAATACTGCTAAGCTGGATCCAGACAGGTGACGGAGTAATGCTTATTAGCTTGCAAAATGGTGTAAGTTCCGTAGCATGTGTCATCAAATCCATTTCACATTTGCTAAAATTTGATCTTCTGTTAAAAAGAGGGTGCTGCTGTTGACATAAGTACTTTACACAATTCGTCAGCTCATCTTTTGCGATTGCATAATATGACTCACGAATTAAATTCACTATTAAGTTATCCAATGATGGCTCAATAAAAATATATTCGAGTTGATGAATCGTTGGCACTGGAATAACTTTGAAAAATTCGTAGTCTTCTGTATTCGCCAATGGAAGTTTAATGTGGAATATAACATTTCTTGATCTGCTCCTCAGAGAAAGCAGCCTGTATAACTGCAGCATATTTGTTTCAGTTGTTTCTCCAGCGACTGCCAGGTGTGGTAGTAAATTCTTCCGTATTGTGTATAGTTGTTCTTGAAGTTGATTTGGTGTTATTATAAGGGGCTTAATTTTCCCATGGTGTAGATCAATCAGGACGTCTAAAATTGCATTTTGTGTTTGTTGATAGTTTATCATCGAAATCGTGGCGTAATTCGTCAAAAAATATGAACTTCTGCTCTGCATCACTTCCTTCTGTCGTTGCTCTTACACTCGTTTTTAGAGCTTCTATTTGTCCTCGGAACATTTCAAGCTGATTTGAAATGGAAATTGTGTTTTTTGGAGTACGTTTTTTGTATACTCTGCAATTGATGTTTGGTTTTTTATCAACTTAAGCAAGTAGTCGTCATTTTATTTGAATTTCCAAATCTCTTCTTCATAGTGCTGAGCATATTCTTCGTCTAAAACACCAAACAATTTGTTCGCTACTGTCCCAATAAAATCAAATGGGGACCGTTTGTTTCTGGATGTTTGTTTTGTACCGGAACCTTGTTTTACTAGCAAGTCATTGTTATTTTTAATGATCTGTAGCTAATGGTTTATTATGTTGACGGTAGAATTGCAGTGTTCGTACTTATTTCCAAGATTTTCCAGGTGCATGCATACTTCATTGATTCCCATTACAAGTTCCTTGAATCCTTTGTATTCTCTCCAATAATTGGTCATGTCATAGTAAACAATAAGTTTCCAATCGCTCGTAATCAAATTTACATTGCCAATCTTCTCAAAATATATTCCGGGCGGTTTTTAAATGGCTTTATTTTTATTGCTTCGTTTTCTACGTTCGTCGCTTCGATTCCAATGTTGCCCAACGACATAACTACTGTCATTGTTAACAAAAGTCTACGTAGTGGATTGGTTTATACCTTCTGTTTGGCTACGTGATCTTCAGTGACTAAATGTCCCGTTATAGGTTTTTGTTCTTCTCGTATAGCCGGTTCTTCTCTTGCTTTCGTTTCATTATTGATTATAGGTAATGGACAATTTTTTGTTGTTGGTCTTTTATACTCTCTGTCGTTTGTTTTGACCGTAACAACTCGAACCAAGTTGTCTGATCCATGATGAGTTTCAGTAATTTTTCCCATTTTCCATCTTGTTGGTGGAAGTTGTTCATCTTTGATTATCACTATATCTCCAACTTTCAAGTTTTTCTTGTCTTTTGTCCATTTGTGTCGTTGTTGAAGGGTTGTGAGGTATGATGTGCTCCATTTCTTCCAAAAATGTTGTTAAAGACGTTCTAGAAGTTGCCAACGGGTTAGTAATCCTTCGCTGTCGTTCAATCTTTGTCTTTCTGGAGGTGCCAACAAGGATGTTCCAACTAAGAATGTAGATAATCTACCATTGAAAAAGAGCTTTTGGCCATTGTTTGGGCAACGAAATATTTCCGCCCCTACCTGTTTGGTCACAAATTCAAAATTGTGACCGATCACAGACCATTGCAATGGATGATGAATTTAAGAGATCCAAATTCTAAACTCGTTAGGTGGCGACTAAAATAAGAAGAGTTCGACTATGAAATCATTTATAAAAAAGGAACATTAAATCTGAACGCTGATGCACTCAGCACAATAAAAATCGAAAATCAGAACGAGAAAATTGAATTAAACATGAACGAGGTTGACCAAACAATCCCCAATTCTAGTGGATCCACAATCCACTTTGCTCTTGAAAATATGAATGACCACATATACATATCTGAACGTCCTTTGAACGAATTCAGCATTCAACTCATACTAAAAAGAAACAAAAAAGACAAACCAACACAATTACAAATGCCATTTAAAAATAAACAGAGGCGAACATTAGAGAAGCTAAATTTTTCAGAGAACGATATTATTTCCATTTTCAAAAACTACGTACCGCCAAATAAGTATTGCGCCATTTATACCGACGATGACACATTTAAAATCGTCCAAAGTGTTTACTCGAATTACTTTTCAAACAACAAAGTATTCAAAATAATTCGCCGTACAGAATTATTAAAAGATGTACTCGAGAACGAGGATCAAGATAAACTGATTAACGATTACCACCTGAATAACAACCATAGAGGCTTAAATGAAACACTTTTGCATCTAAAGCGTGAATTCTTTTTCCCCTTTATGAAAGGTAAAATCTCCAAAATAATAAATAATTGCGAAGTGTGCCAAACACTTAAGTACGACAGAAAACCCCAAAATATAGAATTTCGAATCCCAGAAAATCCTGAAACGCCTTTAGATATTGTACATATTGACATCTATAGTATTAATAATCAAAAAGTTCTCACGGTTATTGACAAATTCTCCAAATTCGCAACAGCATACACAGTTCTAGCTAGAAATAGTCTAACAATAATAAAGCAAGCAGAATTATTTCCATCAATTAAAAATAAAACGAGAAACCAGATAGAGAAAAAATTAACTAAATTAAACCATAATAGGGAAAGGCCATGTAGCATAAAGACAGGATCATTTATTTATAGAAAAGAAAATAGAAGGAATAAATTAACCCCAAGATTCAGTAAACATAAAGTCAAAAACAATAGGGAAATAACGCTCCTTACTACTAATAACCAAAAATTACATAAATCAAAAATTAAAAGAAGACGTAAATTCCAGATTCACAATCCTCACCCTGCTAATAACGATGACGACTGAACAAACAATCGAGGTACATGATTTGACGACCAATCACGGCCTTCTAACTTTGAAACTAGGAACGGGCAGAATAATTAAAACATACAGGAGTCTAATCCACATCATCAGATTAGAAAAATACCAGGAAAACGTGAACGCTATAGGCAACTCTTTGGCAATTTTCAATAAAATAGACGGCTTTTATGACTCCCTGAAAGTAATTAAAATAAAATTCGAACAATTGCAAGACAAACTTAAAACACTTACACCTAGCTTCAGAAAAAAAGAGGAGTTATTAACGGTTTAGGTACAGTCATAAAGAGTATAACAGGAAATTTAGATGCTGACGATGCTCTGGATATAAATAAAAAAATCGAAGAGCTATCCAAGAAAAAAATGATATGGAGACACAGGAAGACGACCAGTTTACACTAAACAAACAAATGATAACAAGATTCGACAATATAACTAATCACATAAACATATAACAAAATATTATTGAAAAATATTTAATTAATACCGAAAAGTCACTGGGAAACAGGATCAGGTCAGAAGAAAACTCAATTAGATATATTCAATATAGAACTTTTAAACAACCATTTGTCCAACATCGCGGAATCTATTATTCTTGCGAAATTAAATATCATTTCAAAACACATATTAAATCCTGAAGAATTAACATTTATCTACACTTCCTTAAAAAATCAGTCCGTAGACATTGAATCAAACGAAAACATATACGAGTTATTGGAGCTTTAGGCTTACTATAACCATTCAGATATAATATTTAATATACAAATTCCCTCTTTAAAAAATGAATCATTTTCCTTTTTCCATTTAATACCCATCCCAGTAAAAAATAAATTACTCCAAATTAAACCCTTTTGTATCCTTAACCAAAATGAAATTCAATGTTTTGACAAGAAATGTGAACAAATAGAGAAGACGTTCTACTGTAAAGAAAGAACAAGCCAAATTTCTAACGTGGAAACAAACTGCATTGCCAATTTAATGGAAAACAAACCGGCAAAATGTAAAACCTTAGAAGTAAACCAGGAACAACAAATATACCTACCGGAACCTAACTATATTTTGTTCACAAACATCCCGGAGACAAATATTACATCAACCTGTGGTCCCAAAATCCAAAACCTGAAGGGTTCATTCCAAGTGACGTATGAAAGCACGAACAGAGTTTATATTGAAGACGTCCACATCTATCCCACTTCAATCAGCCAATCGAATATATCTTCGATCCAAACAATCAACCTCCAATCACTACAAAACTTCCACTTCGAAAATAAAGAAGCAATACGTTATCTGGAAAGACGCACCCACAAACACATAATCCTGAACTATTACCATCATCTCGACAATATCAATCGGACTCGTCATCATAATACACCTCCTACAACTATATAAAAGGGTTAACAAACCCTCAACATCAGCACTCGGCAACAACAGTCAACATGCCCCAGCAATAAACTTGATGCTAGCTCCGGCAAAAGAAGCATACAGCCTTTTTGACCGTAGCTCTCTCCAGGGGTGGAAGAGTTACATACCATTATAAAAACTGTAATTTTTATAGAATAAGTTTGAGTTTGTTAATAAACGCAGCACTGAGCTGTTCTTAGTAAGAAAATTGTTTTTTTTTTTATTTGTCGCGGAGCTTTCAACCTTAACTCGCGCGCTAATTATAAAAAAAATAATTCTTTCTGTGTATATAAATACTATTGCTTCTAGTAAATGTTTTATTTCAATGTCATTTCTTTTCAATGTGTTCAAATGCAGTTATACAATTACCTTACCGCTGGTGGGGGGATAATTATATTCTTGCAATTTGGACGTAACAACAATTATTTTGTAATGTGCTCCTTACCTCGGGTGGGGGGTAGCACTTGAATTAAAAAAAAACACTTGTTGTCTTGAGTTCTTATATAAAAAAACTGAATCTAATATATTTATTACGTCTCTATTTATACAAATTAATTACTATTAAAAACTGCCTATTGATACTTAATAAATAACCACGAGCCGCAGCGTAGGAGTTTCGGGTGTCATTGCAGTCGTCTGTCGTCGAACCCAGTTCAGGCCAGGTATGCCGCTCGTTTGCTGGTCAGCATTATATTTTTCTTCGTTGCTTATACTGTACATTCTTGTACATTCTGCCGGGTCCTTTGATTGTAGAGGTTGAAGTCCGATAGTGTATACCTTCGTCTGGCTGGACGGTTGCTTTGAAGTTGCACCCCAGGCTGATTTGTTGTCTGTTTGTTGCACTGCTGCCAGAAAATGTAGATGCCGACAATAAGGAACAGTCCTCCAATTAAACTGTAGGTGGTGTTGTGATGAACTGCGTGATTTTCTGTATGGTTCGGTATTTTTCTCGATTACGTTGTTCGGTTATCCATTTCCCGATGATTTTCAGGTCGTCATTTTCAGTGCTGACCATCGCTTGAGGAAGTTATGCTCATGAAATCGTGTTTCAGAATACAGTTTGGTTGAAGAGTTAGTATTCCATCATCTTGAAGCGTGATCTCCAACACTTTTCTGCTACAAATAACATTGAATGTGTATTTCTTATCCAGTACATATATCCAACTATTAATACTGCTAAGCTGGATCCAGACAGGTGACGGAATAATGCTTATTAGCTTGCAAAATGGTGTAAGTTCCGTAGCATGTGTCATCAAATCCATTTCACATTTGCTAAAATTTGATCTTCTGTTAAAAAGAGGGTGCTGCTGTTGACATAAGTACTTTTCATTGTACTTTACACAATTCGTCAGCTCATCTTTTGCGATTGCATAATATGACTCACGAATTAAATTCACTATTAAGTTATCCAATGATGGCTCGATAAAAATATATTCGAGTTGATGAATCGTTGGCACTGGAATAACTTTGAAAAATTCGTAGTCTTCTGTATTCGCCAATGGAAGTTTAATGTCGAATATAACATTTCTTGATGTTATTCTGCTCCTCAGAGAAAGCAGCCTGTATAACTGCAGCATATTTGTTTCAGTTGTTTCTCCAGCGACTGCCAGGTGTGGTAGTAAATTCTTCCGTATTGTGTATAGTTGTTCTTGAAGTTAATTTGGTGTTATTATAAGGGGCTTAATTTTCCCATGGTGTAGATCAATCAGGACGTCTAAAATTGCATTTTGTGTTTGTTGATAGTTTATCATCGAAATCGTGGCGTAATTCGTCAAAAAATATGAACTTCTGCTCTGCATCACTTCCTTCTGTCGTTGCTCTTACACTCGTTTTTAGAGCTTCTATTTGTACTTGGAACATTTCAAGCTGATTTGAAATGGAAATTGTGTTTTTTGGAGTACGTTTTTTGTATACTCTGCAATTGATGTTTGGTTTTTTATCAACTTAAGCAAGTAGTCGTCATTTTATTTGAATTTCCAAATCTCTTCTTCATAGTGCTGAGCATATTCTTCGTCTAAAACACCAAACAATTTGTTCGCTACTGTCCCAATAAAATCAAATGGGGACCGTTTGTTTCTGGATGTTTGTTTTGTACCGGAATCTTGTTTTACTAGCAAGTCATTGTTATTTTTAATGATCTGTAGCTAATGGTTTATTATGTTGACGGTAGAATTGCAGTGTTCGTACTTATTTCCAAGATTTTCCAGGTGCATGCATACTTCATTGATTCCCATTACAAGTTCCTTGAATCCTTTGTATTCTCTCCAATAATTGGTCATGTCATAGTAAACGATAAGTTTCCAATCGCTCGTAATCAAATTTACATTGCCAATCTTCTCAAAATATATTCCGGGCGGTTTTTAAATGGCTTTATTTTTATTGCTTCGTTTTCTACGTTCGTCGCTTCGATTCCAATGTTGCCCAACGACATAACTACTGTCATTGTTAACAAAAGTCTACGTAGTGGATTGGTTTATACCTTCTGTTTGGCTACGTGATCTTCAGTGACTAAATGTCCCGTTATAGGTTTTTGTTCTTCTCGTATAGCCGGCTCTTCTCTTGCTTTCGTTTCATTATTGATTATAGGTAATGGACAATTTTTTGTTGTTGGTCTTTTATACTCTCTGTCGTTTGTTTTGACCGTAACAACTCGAACCAAGTTGTCTGATCCATGATGAGTTTCAGTAATTTTTCCCATTTTCCATCTTGTTGGTGGAAGTTGTTCATCTTTGATTATCACTATATCTCCAACTTTCAAGTTTTCTTGTCTTTTTGTCCATTTGTGTCGTTGTTGAAGGGTTGTGAGGTATGATGTGTTCCATTTCTTCCAAAAATGTTGTTAAAGACGTTCTAGAAGTTGCCAACGGGTTAGTAATCCTTCGCTGTCGTTCAATCTTTGTCTTTCTGGAGGTGCCAACAAGGATGTTCCAACTAAGAATGTAGATAATCTACCATTGAAAAAGAGCTTTTGGCCATTGTTTGGGCAACGAAATATTTCCGCCCCTACCTGTTTGGTCACAAATTCAAAATTGTGACCGATCACAGACCATTGCAATGGATGATGAATTTAAGAGATCCAAATTCTAAACTCGTTAGGTGGCGACTAAAATTAGAAGAGTTCGACTATGAAATCATTTATAAAAAAGGAACATTAAATCTGAACGCTGATGCACTCAGCACAATAAAAATCGAAAATCAGAACGATAAAATTGAATTAAACATGAACGAGGTTGACCAAACAATCCCCAATTCTAGTGGATCCACAATCCACTCTGCTCTTGAAAATATGAATGACCACATATACATATCTGAACGTCCTTTGAACGAATTCAGCATTTAACTCATACTAAAAAGTTCACGCTACGGCAGATCCTGGAAACCACCCAAGAATTCCAAATCGATACCCACCACCTCTTTATCGATTTTAAGGCCGCGTACGATAGCATTTATAGAGACGAGCTATACAGAGCCATGTCAGGTTTTGGCATTCCCACAAAACTCGTCCGACTGTGCAGGATGACGATGGAGAACTCTCGCTGCTCCGTCAAGGTTGGTTCTGACCTCACAGAAGCTTTTGACGTCAAAAAAGGATTCCGACAAGGTGATGCGCTATCGTGCGATTTCTTCAACTTAATACTTGAAAAAATTATAAGAAACTCGCAAGTCAATTGTAGTGGGACAATTTTTTTCAAGTCTGTGCAATTGCTAGCATACGCTGACGACATAGACATCATTGGCAGAACTCGGCGAGCTGTCACTGGAACGTTTGCTAGCATTGAAGCTGAAGCGGCTAAGATGGGACTAGCAGTCAATGAGGCCAAAACGAAGTACCTGCTGTCCACAAAAAGGGACACACAACACCGGCGGATTGGACAAAACATCACAATAGACAGGTACAACTTTGAGGTAGTTAGGGACTTTGTGTACCTCGGATCCGCTATAACATCTGACAACAACATCTCGTCAGAAATAAAGCGAAGAATTACTCTTGCCAATCGCTGTTTCTATGGGCTAGGAAGGCAATTGAGTAGCAAAGCCCTCTCACCAACTTGGAGTGCAAAACTGGAGGCAGCTAGCCAAAGACCGAGTTGCCTGGAGAGGCATGTTGGTTGAGGCCCAGGTTCGTCCCGAACTGTAGCGCCACCTAAGTAAGTAAGTAAAAAGAAACAAAAAAGACAAACCAACACAATTACAAATGCCATTTAAAAATAAACAGAGGCGAACATTAGAGAAACTAAATTTTTCAGAGAACGATATTATTTCCATTTTCAAAAACTACGTACCGCCAAATAAATATTGCGCCATTTATACCGACGATGACACATTTAAAATCGTCCAAAGTGTTTACTCGAATTACTTTTCAAACAACAAAGCATTCAAAATAATTCGCCGTACAGATAAGATAAACTGATTAACGATTACCACCTGAATAACAACCATAGAGGCTTAAATGAAACACTTTTGCATCTAAAGCGTGAATTCTTTTTCCCCTTTATGAAAGGTAAAATCTCCAAAATAATAAATAATTGCGAAGTGTGCCAAACACTTAAGTACGACAGAAAACCCCAAAAAATAGAATTTCGAATCCCAGAAAATCCTGAAACGCTTTTAGATATTGTACATATTGACATCTATAGTATTAATAATCAAAAAGTTCTCACGGTTATTGACAAATTCTCCAAATTCGCAACAGCATACACAGTTCTAGCTAGAAATAGTCTAACAATAATAAAGCAAGCAGAATTATTTCCATCAATTAAAAATAAAACGAGAAACCAGATAGAGAAAAAATTAACTAAATTAAACCATAATAGGGAAAGGCCATGCAGCATAAAGACAGGATCATTTATTTATAGAAAAGAAAATAGAAGGAATAAATTAACCCCAAGATTCAGTAAACATAAAGTCAAAAACAATAGGGAAATAACGCTCCTTACTACTAATAACCAAAAATTACATAAATCAAAAATTAAAAGAAGAGGTAAATTCCAGATTCACAATCCTCACCCTGCTAATAACGATGACGACTGAACAAACAATCGAGGTACATGATTTGACGACCAATCACGGCCTTCTAACTTTGAAACTAGGAACGGGCAGAATAATTAAAACATACAGGAGTCTAGTCCACATCATCAGATTAGAAAAATACCAGGAAAACGTGAACGCTATAGGCAACTCTTTGGCAATTTTCAATAAAATAGACGGCTTTTATGACTCCCTGAAAGTAATTAAAATAAAATTCAAACAATTGTAAGACAAACTTAAAACACTTACACCTAGCTTCAGAAAAAAAGAGGACTTATTAACGGTATAGGTACAGTCATAAAGAGTATAACAGGAAATTTAGATGCTGACGATGCTCTGGATATAAATAAAAAAATCGAAGAGCTATCCAAGAGACAAAATGATATGGAGACACAGGAAGACGACCAGTTTAGACTTAACAAACAAATGATAACAAGATTCGACAATATAACTAATCACATAAACATACAACAAAATATTATTGAAAAATATTTAATTAACACCGAAAAGTCACTGGGAAACAGGATCAGGTCAGAAGAAAACTCAATTAGATATATTCAATATTTAAATCAAATAAACTTCAATATAGAACTTTTAAACAACCATTTGTCCAACATCGCGGAATCTATTATTCTTGCGAAATTAAATATCATTTCAAAACACATATTAAATCCTGAAGAATTAACATTTATCTACACTTCCTTAAAAAATCAGTCCGTAGACATTGAATCAAACGAAAACATATACGAGTTATTGGAGCTTCAGGCTTACTATAACCATTCAGATATAATATTTAATATACAAATTCCCTCTTTAAAAAATTAATCATTTTCCTTTTTCCATTTAATACCCATCCCAGTAAAAAATAAATTACTCCAAATTAAACCCTTTTGTATCCTTAACCAAAATGAAATTCAATGTTTTGACAAGAAATGTGAACAAATAGAGAAGACGTTCTACTGTAAAGAAAGAACAAGCCAAATTTCTAACGTGGAAACAAACTGCATTGCCAATTTAATGGAAAACAAACCGGCAAAATGTAAAACCTTAGAAGTAAACCAGGAACAACAAATATACCTACCGGAACCTAACTATATTTTGTTCACAAACATCCCGGAGACAAATATTACATCAACCTGTGGTCCCAAAATCCAAAACCTGAAGGGTACATTTATTATTCACTTCTCGAACTGCAGTGTTAATGTCAACCAAGTGACAAATGAAAGCACGAACAGAGTTTATATTGAAGACGTCCACATCTATCCCACTTCAATCAGCCAATCGAATATATCTTCGATCCAAACAATCAACCTCCAATCACTACAAAACTTCCACTTCGAAAATAAAGAAGCAATACGTTATCTGGAAAGACGCACCCACAAACACATAATCCTAAACTATACCATCATCTCGACAATATCAACGTTAATCGGACTCGTCATCATAAAACACCTCATACAACTATATAAAAGGGTTAATAAACCCTCAACATCAGCACTCGGCAACAACAGTCAACATGCCCCAGCATTAAACTTGATGCTAGCTCCGGCAAAAGAAGCATACAGCCTTTTTGACCGTGGCTCTCTCCAGGGGGGGAAGAGTTACATACCTCACCTTACACATGCCTCATCGCCGGTCATTGCCACCAACTATCAACATAGCAGCCCTCAGCATTTTCCCACATTTTATTATTAACCATCTAATTTCATGAAAAATAATAACGAAAAATTCTATTAAATAAAACAAATTTTTACTTTTTAATATGATTTTAAGTTAATGTATTTATTATTTAAATTACAACATTTATTTTTAACTATTAATATTAAAGTCGCGACGCGCGTTTCGGACTTGCGTCCATCATCGGGCTAATAAATACTTTTTTTTGGTTGAAGAATTAGTATTCCATCATCTTGAAGCGTGATCTCCAACACTTTTCTGCTACAAATAACATTGAATGTGTATTTCTTATCCAGTACATATATCCAACTATTAATACTGCTAAGCTGGATCCAGACAGGTGACGGAGTAATGCTTATTAGCTTGCAAAATGGTGTAAGTTCCGTAGCATGTGCCATCAAATCCATTTCACATTTGCTAAAATTTGATCTTCTGTTAAAAAGAGGGTGCTGCTGTTGACATAAGTACTTTTTATTGTACTTTACACAATTCGTCAGCTCATCTTTTGCGATTGCATAATATGACTCACGAATTAAATTCACTATTAAGTTATCCAATGATGGCTCGATAAAAATATATTCGAGTTGATGAATCGTTGGCACTGGAATAACTTTGAAAAATTCGTAGTCTTCTGTATTCGCCAATGGAAGTTTAATGTCGAATATAACATTTCTTGATGTTATTCTGCTCCTCAGAGAAAGCAGCCTGTATAACTGCAGCATATTTGTTTCAGTTGTTTCTCCAGCGACTGCCAGGTGTGGTAGTAAATTCTTCCGTATTGTGTATAGTTGTTCTTGAAGTTGATTTGGTGTTATTATAAGGGGCTTAATTTTCCCATGGTGTAGATCAATCAGGACGTCTAAAATTGCATTTTGTGTTTGTTGATAGTTTATCATCGAAATCGTGGCGTAATTCGTCAAAAAATATGAACTTCTGCTCTGCATCACTTCCTTCTGGCGTTGCTCTTACACTCGTTTTTAGAGCTTCTATTTGTCCTTGGAACATTTCAAGCTGATTTGAAATGGAAATTGTGTTTTTTGGAGTACGTTTTTTGTATACTCTGCAATTGATGTTTGGTTTTTTATCAACTTAAGCAAGTAGTCGTCATTTTATTTGAATTTCCAAATCTCTTCTTCATAGTGCTGAGCATATTCTTCGTCTAAAACACCAAACAATTTGTTCGCTACTGTCCCAATAAAATCAAATGGGGACCGTTTGTTTCTGGATGTTTGTTTTGTACCGGAACCTTGTTTTACTAGCAAGTCATTGTTATTTTTAATGATCTGTAGCTAATGGTTTATTATGTTGACGGTAGAATTGCAGTGTTCGTACTTATTTCCAAGATTTTGCAGGTGCATGCATACTTCATTGATTCCCATTACAAGTTCCTTGAATCCTTTGTATTCTCTCCAATAATTGGTCATGTCATAGTAAACGATAAGTTTCCAATCGCTCGTAATCAAATTTACATTGCCAATCTTCTCAAAATATATTCCGGGCGGTTTTTAAATGGCTTTATTTTCGCTGTCGTTCAATCTTTGTCTTTCTGGAGGTGCCAACAAGGATGTTCCAACTAAGAAATGTCCGGGAGTAAGTATGTTTAAACACGCTTCGATTTGTGCTAGTAACGTTGACATTTCTTCGAAAGTAAGTTTGTGTTCCCCGATTGTTCTATTTAAATGGTACTTGACTGATTTGACACCAGCTTCCCACAGCCCTCCAAAATGTGGAGATCCTGGTGGAATAAAGTGCCATTCCGTGTTGTAATATGATAAAGTATTTGCAACTTCTTCGTTATATGACTGCATTTGTTGTGCGTTTAATTGCAAGATTTTGTTTGCGGCTATGAAGTTTGTGCCATTATCACTATACATATGTCCTACTTAACCTCGCCTTGCACAAAGTCGTTTATAGGCTGCTATAAATGCTTGTGCAGTGAGGTCACTTACAAGTTCAACGTGAACTGCTTTAGTTGCTAAGCAGATAAATATGGCTATGTATCCCTTGTATGATTTATTTCCTCTTCCTTTAGACATCCTTACATCGATTGGACCCGCGTAGTCAACTCCTGTGTGTAGAAATGGTCTTGTTATCGTTACTCTTGGCTTTGGGAGATTTCCCATTTGCTGCGTCTTTGAATGTGTTTTGTGCCGAAAACATCTTGTGCACTTATATAAGCGTTGTTTAACTGCACTGAATCAATTCACAATCCAATACTTTTCTCGTAGATATGCGTGTGTCAAACTATATCCTCCATGGAGTGTTTGATTATGTGCTTCGTCAATTAGAAGTGTTGTCAGAGGGCCGGAACGTGGAATAATAAGCGGAAATTCAGCTGAAATCTGTGTTTCTTCTGTAGTCAATCGTCCTCCTACTCGCATCATCTTCACTTTATCGATGAATGGGTTGAGGGTCCAAATTTTGCTTTATTTGTGTAGTTCTTTGCCTTTCACCAGTTTGCCGATTTCATCCTTAAATTCTTTGTGTTGCACATGTCTTATGATAATCAGTTTTGCCTTTTGTATTTCTTCCATAGAGAGCGGTCCACTTGCAAATTTTCTGGCCTTCAATCTTAATGAATCGTATGCAATATGCAAGAACTTTTGCCACTCGTGTAAATGAACTATACTTGCATATAATTTTCTCTATCAAATCGTCTTCGTTTTTTTGTGAAACGTGTGATAGTATTTAAACTCTCCTTTCTTCTAAATTAGTTTTATATGACTTAACATCAGTTAAATGTATGACAGCTTCTGATAACCAAGTAGGGCCATTCCACCAAATGGAGTGTTTTTTAATTTGGCTAGGCCAAAGTCCTCTGGACGCACAATCTGATGGGTTCTCTTTTCCTTTGACATGATGCCATCTCTCCTTTATAAGTATTTTAGTTATTTCTGTGACTCGATTTGCAACAAAATTTTTCCATTTGTTTGGTTCGCCGTTAATCCAGCCCAGTGTTATAGTTGAGTCAGTCCATGCATGTATTTCTAGTTCTTCAATCCCCAGCGCCTTTTTCGTTTTCATCGTTAGCTTGACAAGAAGTAATGCTCTGCAAAGTTCAAGTTTTGCTAATGAAATTCTCTTAAGTGGTGCCACTTTCGATTTTGCGCATAATAGTGTAGTTAGAACGCTTCCTGATTCCGTTACTACCCTTGCGTATACTGCTGCTGCATAAGCTTTCTCGGAAGCCTCGCAGAATCCATGTAACTGAACGCGATGTTTGTGTTCGAATTTATTCCATCTTGGTATCTTCAATTCTTCAATAGCTGGCAGTTGTAACCTGAATTTTGCCCATGTTTTGACATTTCATCTGGTAATTTCTCGTCCCATCCCACTCTTAGTTTCCAAAGTTCTTGTTTCAATAACTTTGCCATTATTATTACAGGAGTCAGCCATCCTAGTGGATCGAAAAGCCTGGCTGTTTCGGAAACTATTACTCTTTTGGACAATGTTTTTGGTGTTAATACTGCATTTGTTTTAAACTCAAAGGAATCAGTTTCCGGTCGCCAGTATATGCCCAAAGTTTTGATTGGATCGTAAGAGTTAATTTGAAGTCTTCCTTGTTCCTGATCTTCTTTGCTGACATCTTTTAGAATGGAATTTGAATTTGAGGACCATTTTCGTAGCTTGAATCCTCCTCTCTTCGTTAGCTGCATTATTTGCTGCTGTGCATATTTTACATCTTTCAACGTACCGCCGCCAGATAATAAGTCGTCAACATAAAAATCGGGTTGCGTTATCTCTGCAGCAACCTTCAAACAACCTTCTTCATCAAAACCAATGTTATCCGACACCTCCTATCTCTCCCCTCCCTATCTTCCTAATGCCCGCGCAGTGTGTTACATTAAAAGGGAAACAAGTAGTCCCTTGTGCGCGCGTTAATTATAAAAAAAAAAGAATCCCTATATTCACGGTACGTCCGAAATTGGGCTCCAGGGTGAACTGATGAGCATTCCTTGCGAGACGAGTATTACGGGAGAAACTTTTAAGGGGAGGAATGCAACTGGCTACTTCGAGTGAACATTTTTTGTAAAAGAAACGATAAAATAAGGAAAGACATGAAACATTGCGTCGGTGTTCGAGTGGGGCAATTGTTTCAGCGGCAGTTCTATTTCCTATCAATCTTAACGCTCGATTTTGTATTCTATCAAGCAGGTGAAGCGATGTTTGCGAAGCACCTGCCCAGAGGTGGGAGTTATACTCGAGCTTAGGGCGTATAAACGCTTCATAAATTGTAGCCAGATCAGATGGGGAAAAATACTTCTTACACCGATACAGAAAACCTAAGCACTTTGCAGCATTCTTAGCGATCTCAAATATATGGTCGTTCCAACGGAGGTCGTCGTTGACACACATACCAAGTACTGAGAGCTTTTCGGTTTCTTCGATGTAAGTGCCATTCATGGACAATGGCATTGAGGGAATGTTTAGCTTTAACGACAGAAGACAGCATTGAGTTTTCGAAGCATTAAACTCCACACGATTTCTATTACCCCATTTGACAATGCTGTATAAATCGGAGTTTAATGAGCTTGACATACGGCACCGTTGCAATTGTACGTCCGAAGGCGAAGGACGTGAATTATCGAACGAATATGAAAAGCTGAGGGTGAAGTCGTCAGCAAAACAGTTAAGTGGATTAGAAGTAACAGACAGAAGATCGTTTATAAAAATCAAGAAAAGAGTCGGAGACAGAACAGAGCCCTGGGGCACACCAGCATTTATTTTATGGGAATCAGACTTTAATCCGTCCATTACAACTTGTATTGAACGGTCCAGAAGATAGCTTCTAATTCAACAAACAAGTGTATCATCGATCCCAAAAGCACGCATTTTCGATAAAAGAGCTTCATGCCAAACTCTGTCAAATGCCTTGGAGATATCAAGAGCAATAATCTTACTTTCACCAAAGCGATGTAAAGATTTGTTCCACTGTTCGGTGAGATATGCCATCAGATCACCAGTGGAACGGTTGCTACGGAAGCCGTACTGACGGTCATGGAGAAGCTTTCGATCTTCGAGATATTCCTTAAGCTGACGGTTAATCAGTGTTTCCATGACCTTAGAAAGAAGGGATGTCAGTGCTATGGGTCGGTAGGAGGAGGGGGAGGATGGGTCACCTTTCTTAGGGACAGGCTGGACAAATGCTGTTTTCCATCTTCTAGGAAAGATTCCAGAAGAGTAGGAGCGATGGAAAAGCTTACGCAGTGGCTTTGCCAGTGTGGAAGAACACCTCTTCAGAAGAATCGGGGGTATACCATCCGGGCCAGCGGATTTGTGTATATCGAGATCTTTGAGAACTCTTGCTACTGTACGAGTGCGGAAAAAAATGTGTCCCATGGAAAAATTTACATTCTCAAGTACAGGAGGGGCAACGTTGCTTTGAGGCAGCGTGGAGCTGGCAGCGAAATGGGCGGCGAGCAAGTTTGCCTTCTCTGAAGAGTAAACAATTGGTTTGTTATTGTCGATGAGCGTTGGAACCGAAGATGTCGAGGAGTTTTTTATATTTTTTTGCAAATGACCAAAAATTTTTACTGCCTTTGGGACACTGCAGAATTTTTTGACGTAATTTTTGGTCATGCAAAAATTTGGTTCTTTCAATAACGGAGTTGCATGAGTTCCTTGCTTGTTTGTGCTTTTTCCGATTTTCCTCTGTAGAGCTGGCTTTGTAAGATCGGAAACTTACTTCTTTGAGCCTGATAGCCTCTTTACACTCAGAGTTAAACCAAGACTTTTCTTTAGGTTTGATGCTTTTTACTCTGTTAGGAATAAAAGCACGCATCCCTAGAAGAATCACATTTGTGATCATTTCAGCACTGGCATCAATGTCACTATCGAGGAAGCATACTGACCAGTTAAAGTTTCGGAAAAAGATATTCAGGCCGTCCCAGTTGGCTTTCTCGTATTGCCAAACGGTTCTGGTGGGAAGTTTTTCTTTAACTGGATGGGTGGATGAGAAATTAGCTGAAATGATACAATGGTCTGAAGTGCCAAATGGAGAAGTTACACTAATGGTATATTTATCAGGGTGAGAAGTAAGAAACAAGTCAAGAGTATGGGCGGCTTGCCCAGCAACATCCGGTATACGCGTTGGCACATCGATCAGTTGGGTAAGGTGATGTAACCCGGCAAAGAGCTCGACATACCTTCCTTCGGGTGTTGTCTGACCAGAATAGCGGAGCCAGTTGGAATTGTGTACATTGAAATCGCCCGCAATAACAATTTCAGTGCGAGGACAAAGGGAAACAATTATCGATATGGAATCAGACAGTGCATCAAACTCGTTACAAGTCGAATTACTGTCAAGATTTGGACTCCTATAAATAAAACAATAATGAATGACTTGCTTGCGGACAGTGAATTTGAGCCACAAGAAGTTAAAGTCCGTGTTGGAACATTGCCCATATTGGGGAAGGCTCTGGCAAGCAATATCATTCCTAACATAGACCACGAGACCATGATGGGAAAGGAGTAATGGCACCAAGCTATACCCATGTAGAGCAAATTCTGATAAATCAGTATTTACTCCAACCTGAGTTTCACTTAATGCCAAAACAGCTGGCCTGTGTTGAACGGTGTAGACGTACACGTGAAAGAAATTCTTTCTTAAACCACGAACATTTGAATACACGACACAAAAAGCACTTACCATTTAAAAATACTTACATACAAAAACACAAGTCTGATTAAGTCGAACTGCGCAGTGAAAATCCAAATTAACTTCTGTAATAATCAAACTGTCTTAGGTGTTATGCCCATAAGACAGCATTTACAAAAAATCAATCTAAACATTCAGCACAATAGGACAAATTCAGATGTCCTGATCTATTTACCGCAAGCATTGTATGGTCATACGATGCCTACAGTAGATAAGAAAGAGGCAGTTAAGCACAAAGGTCTTGGGACAGATTAGAGGATAATTTGTTATGCGAATGCGTTTTGTTTATTTTTTTCTTCCTCAGCGCGAGTGGGCATCTTTATCATTCATCCTACGACGCGAGTGAATATTATTATTTTTTTTTACAGCACACGCGAGGGTTTTTTTTCCAATTTCTCTAACGAGTGTGTATTATTATTTTTTTTTAAAGCACTCGCGATAACAACGCGCAATAATTATTTTTTTGACTTTTGTTTAATTATTTGTGCGCACACCTAGACGTCCGTCCTCTACGAGCTTAGGATCGACACTCTTTGAATGGAAGTCGAACAATGTATCTTCCAGTTTCATCTCTCTCGTAGGTCTGCATGTATATTTCTTCACATCTTTTGGTCTTCTTCTGATAGCACTTTTTTGTCTATGATTTCTTCGGTCTCCCATAATAGTTTTATTTGTTCATGAAGTTCGACGTTGAAATACAGCAAATTGTACTTTCGCCATTATTTTTGCTTCCTTGAACGCTCCCTGAAAGGATCCATCCTAGCTTTGTCTTTTGGGCAATAGGAGTACCATGATTGCCTTTAATGACTCCCTCCTCGATTATATCTTGAAAGATGTCAGCTCCGATTAATACATTTACTGTCGATTGTCTGTTGTATGTTGGATCTGTCAACGGAAGGTGCTGAATGTGGTCCCATTTTTCCGCTGTAAACGACTTATCTGGCAGATATTTCGTTAGTTTGTCTAATATCAAGAAGGATCCGTGCGTTACAACTTCTGATGAGTATATCGATTTGATATCCAAATCCACTTTACCACGTGCAGTTCCCGCCTTAGAAGCTCCAACACCAATAATCGATGCGTATGCCGGCTTCTTTGTAACTAAAGACGTTGTACTGCATCTTCAGTAATGTATGAAGACTGCAATCCTTGGTCCACCAATGCCCTTAAGTAATATTCGCATCCCCTCCAGGTCGTTTTTATTTAAGGCAGTTGCTAAGAGTATTTTGTGTTGCAAATTGGTAGCCAAATTGGTTTGAAATTGTTGTCTGTTATATTCGTTCAAGTGTAGGAGAGTGTGGTGACGTTGCTTACAAGTTTGGCACGATTTGTACGAATGACATCTTGAGGTGTAGTGGCTGTCCTTAAAACAATTTCTACACAAGTTTTCTTTTTGCACAAATTCCGTTCGTTGGGGAGCCGCCATTTGTATAAATTTTTGGCACATGTGTGGACCTCTGCACAGTCTGCAACTTGGATTTGTCGTCGAATGGTAACTTCTATAGAATCCTCTTTTGACGATTGGTGTTTTTTCTTCTTTCTTGTGGTCATCTCTGTATCGTCTCTCTGTCAGATTTTCTAAAGCATGGAATTTGTTTTCAATAAATTTCAACAAATCTTCAAGCGGCTGCAATTCTTTTGGATTTGATAAAGATTGCTCGTACGATTTCCTCGTCTCGTTATCCAATTTTTGAGACACAATAAAAACTTTTATTGGATCCCAGCTTTTGGTATCTATATTCAGTCCCCTTAATGAATTAACGCATTCTGATGTTGTATCGTGAAGTCTTCTCAATTGCACCGCAGACTCAGTTTGAGTTTTTGGTTAATCAATGCTTGAATTTGGGCATTCGCCAAAAGAAGTGAGTTTTCGTATCTGTTGAGCAGAGCATCCCTGGCTGCTTGGTAGTTACTATCTGTTATCTGCAGATGCTGTATAATCCTTGCTGCATCGCCGGTCACATTTGTTTTGAGGTAATGCATTTTTTGTGCATTCCCAAGTTTCTCATTCTTATGGATTGTTTGTTCAAACAAATCAATGAAAGATTTCCATTGCTTATAGTCACCATCAAATGTTGGAATTTTAAGCACTGGCAACTTAAGCTCATGGTGTACAACTCCACCTGGTTCTTCTGTCCGTGTTTTTTGGGTTCCTTTCGTTACGTACGAATATTCTTCTAACTTTTCTTGGATTTCAATCATTGCTTCTTCGTATTTTTCTTGTAATTCTTCGTAGCTTTCGTCATATGTGAATTCTTCACTATATTCAATTATCTCCGTTTGCGTAGCCGTTATAAGCGCCCACTGGCTTCGTAGTACTTGTTGTTTGTGGACATAAAAGGCTTTTGTTGACGTCTTTGATTCGTGTATTTTGTCCAACGACCTTAACAGTGCTTTTCTTTGTGCTTCCTGTCTTCTTAAACGTCGCCTTAGCTCATCTCTCACAGAAGAAAATTCTGCACTAGATTTAGCATTCTTTGCTTCGTCTTCTGTTTCTTTTGTCTGCGTAGCTTTTTCGTTTTCTGATCTTCTCATCTTTGTGTTTTTGTTTTCCGCTGCAGTGTTCTTCGTATCGTCTTCTTCACCCTTATGTGCCGTCTTAGATTCTTCTCCTGCTTTTTCTTCGCTCATAATTTCCGATAGCCTTGCTTGAAACTTCTCTCGAGCTAACGTCACTGTTGTTTTTACTTGCTCGTAGTATTTTGCCTCTATATAGGGATGATTTTCTCCCAAGTCTTCGTGTGCCTTTATTACATCATCTTCTTGCTTAAATTCTTGCCAGTAGAACTTAAGGTCGATAAGTCTTTACTGCACAAATACTTCAGTTCTTCGTGCTTTGGCTTCCTTCGTGAATTTGTCAAGCACCTTTTTTATCCGCTCTCCTCTATCTCGCTGTCTTTCAACGCGATCGTCTAAAGATGTCATCTTCGTTTATTTCTTCTGTTATCGTCTTATTATTTTCGTTATCGTTTCGTATCTCCTTCTCGAAGGACCAAATGTTCAAATGCAGTTATACAATCCTTACCGCTGGTGGGGGAATAATTATATTCCTGCAATTTGGACGTAACAACAATTATTTTGTAATGTGCTCCTTACCACGGGTGGAGGGTAGCACTTGAATTAAAAACACTTGTTGTCTTCAGTTCTTTTATAAAAAACTGAATCTAATATATTTATTACGTCTCTATTTATACAAATTAATTACTATTAAAAACTGCCTATTGATACTTAAATAATAACCACGAGCCGCAGCGTAAGAGTTTCGGGTGTTATTGCAGCCGGCAGCATTATATTTTTCTTCATTGCTTATACTGTACATTCTTGTACAGAATGAATCCTCAAATTCTTCTTTGTATTTTTTTAAATAATTATTATTTTTTCACATTTTCGTGCATTTCTCTAATCATAACATTAACAATTTCTATATATCTTATTATATTATTTTTATTGCATTCGTTAGAATTTATGTACAATTGGTCTTAAACTAACTTATAACTAAAATAAATCATGTCGGCTCAACAACAGGGGCCCGACGTACTTCAGCTGACTCTATACAAAGCTATAATTTTTGCTTATATCATATTTTTGTTTCC
Organism: Platycheirus rosarum; assembly: GCA_963971375.1. Classification (NCBI taxonomy): domain Eukaryota; kingdom Metazoa; phylum Arthropoda; class Insecta; order Diptera; family Syrphidae; genus Platycheirus; species Platycheirus rosarum. The sequence goes on from OZ020510.1 coordinate 71,483,382, forward strand.
ATTATCTTTTAATTGAATTTCTTAATTATAATTAACTGTCTCTGGTCTTAAAAAAATTGGGGTTAGGATGTGGTGTTGTTTATCCGTCGGTTTTGTCCGTTGCTGGTTCTCTCGTATAACGGGGCTCCGTCGTTGTTCGTAATATCCTCGAATCGGTCGTCTGTGATGGCTCGAATGTTGAGGTAGCTATGACTGGGCTCTAGCTGTTGTTTAAGTAGTTGCTGGATGTCCAAGTTGGGGTGGTCCTCCAAGTTCCTCAAAATATTTTTGGAAAGCTTTGTCATGAACTGATTTATTGGGATCAGTTTGGTGTCTTCATATAGCCTCTTGTTTGGGACATATTTCCTTGTAATGGGGTTTCGGTGTAGACCTGTACAGCTACGGAGTATCCTTCTTTCGAAAACTTCGATCTTCTTCATATATGTTAGTGATATGGTGAACCAAATAGGACAAGCCTACGTCAGAACGGGACGGATCAGCTGTTTATAGATGAGGAGCTTAGTATTAGTACTTAGTCCGTTTCTTCTCCTGAGGAGCGGGTGGACCAGATATAGGGAGAAGTTGGCTCTCTTAAGCATAAATGAAGCGTGCTTGTTGAATTTGAAACGGTTAGTGAAATTCACTCCAAAGTATTTTGTTGTTGTCTTTGTCCTTATCACTGTGTTGTCTGGTAGCTTGATACTTATATTATCACAGCGTGATGCGGAACGTCTTCGACCTCTTGTTGCTGTTGTTGGGGTTCTGAAGCAGATAAGCTCGCTCTTATCGCTATTTGTGGAACTCCAGTGCTGATGGTCTTTCTTTGTGGATATTCTTTGTTTAAAAAATAAATACATTTATTTGCGCGACAGCTCCTTAAGGAGCCAAGGCCTAGTGATTCTCAACCATTCCTGTGTGTGTGATGTTAATCTGCAAGAATGGAAGGGACCTACAGTTTAACGCCGAGTCCGAACGGCTAGATGAGATGCACTTTTTGGAGACAAATTTTACTCTTGGAGGTTTTGTCAGTTCCTCGCAAGAGGCAGTACCCCAAAAAAAAAAAATTGGCTATGAGCTGGATTTGAACCCAGGCTCATTCGCTTAGCAGTCCGACACACTAACCACTAAGCCAGGGGCACTACTATTCTATTCTTTGTTTACCTGTACATAAAAGGATCTATTTGTTAGAAAATGTTTGATTAATTTTACCAAGTGTTCAGGTAGTTCTATACTTCACAGTTTGAATATTAGTCCTTTTATCCAAACTGAGTCAAAGACCTTTTCGATGTCCAATAAACAGGCGACTGTCGTCTCTTTCTTGTTGAGTGCGTGTGTCACGTCGTATTGCAGTCCAAAGAGCGGATGGATGGTAGAGTGTCGTGCTCGGAAATATATTGAAATTCAGGTATGATTTCCCTTTCCCTGCAGAAATGATGAAGCTTTCTCGGAATAAGTCCCTCCAGGATTTTGCTGACACAGCATAAAAGCAAAATTGGCCGATATCCCTCGACGCTAGTCCTGTTGGTTTTCTTCGGAACGAGCACCATTTTTGCTGTTTTTCATGTTTCGGGGAAGTAGCTGTTATTCAGGCAGTTACTGAAGATGATCGTCAGCAGTAGGATGGCGAGATTTGGTAGCTTTTTAAGCAGAAAGTTAGAAATCCCATCATTTCCTGCTGACTTCTTAGAATTTCCTCCGTGGATTATGTCAGTTACTTCCTCGATGGAAGTAAAAGCATCTCCAGTTGGTTCAAGTGCAAGATTGTCCTCATTAAAGTTGGTGACTGAAGTATTAAAGGCTGCAACTTCTTCAAACTTGTTATCAACTTCTTCGATTAATTCAGGAAGGTGATTGGGCGGGCGATCCTTGAAGGTCTCTTCAAAATGCTTAGCCAGGGCTTCTGCTTTCTCGGTTGGTGTTGTTGCAGAATGTTGCCCGTGCATTATTGTATCTGGCATCGAGATCTTTTTCCCAACGAGCTGGTTAATTTTCTTGAAGGCATCGGGTTCCGGTTTGAATTTGGCAAGTCTTTTCCTGAATTCATCCTCCTGGTGATGTTTCACTGCCTGGTTGAACATGGTGTTGGTGCATTGAAGTTCGGAGTATATGCGTCTATACTCGTCTTTCTCTATATTGAACAACCTGTGGTATATCGAAGCTTTTTGCGGAGCCTCTGTCTGTGAGCATATATGGCCTGTATATGTTCGGGCATATTCGCATATCGGTCTTTGCTGGTTTTTACAGTCTTAAGCTTTTCCAAGGCGTTGTTAACTGTTGTCTCGAATTGGTGTATGGCACTATCAATTTCGCTGTTTGAAAGATTGCTGCTGGTTGGGACTTCCAGGAGATCTCTTGCAAAAATTTTTGCATGACCAAAAATTACGGCAAAAAATTCTGCAGTGTCCCAAAGGCAGTAAAAATTTTTGGTCATTTGTAAAAAATATAAAAAACTCCTCGACATCTTCGGTTCCAACGCTCATCGACAATAACAAACCAATTGTTTACTCTTCAGAGAAGGCAAACTTGCTCGCCGCCCATTTCGCTGCCAGCTCCACGCTGCCTCAAAGCAACGTTGCCCCTCCTGTACTTGAGAATGTAAATTTTTCCATGGGACACATTTTTTTCCGCACTCGTACAGTAGCAAGAGTTCTCAAAGATCTCGATATACACAAATCCGCTGGCCCGGATGGTATACCCCCGATTCTTCTGAAGAGGTGTTCTTCCACACTGGCAAAGTCACTGCGTAAGCTTTTCCATCGCTCCTACTCTTCTGGAATCTTTCCTAGAAGATGGAAAACAGCATTTGTCCAGCCTGTCCCTAAGAAAGGTGACCCATCCTCCCCCTCCTCCTACCGACCCATAGCACTGACATCCCTTCTTTCTAAGGTCATGGAAACACTGATTAACCGTCAGCTTAAGGAATATCTCGAAGATCGTAAGCTTCTCCATGACCGTCAGTATGGCTTCCGCAGCAACCGTTCCACTGGTGATCTGATGGCATATCTCACCGAACAGTGGAACAAATCCTTACATCGCTTTGGTGAAAGTAAGATTATTGCTCTTGATATCTCCAAGGCATTTGATAGAGTTTGGCATGAAGCTCTCTTATCGAAAATGCGTGCTTTTGGGATCGATAATACACTTGTTCGTTGGATTAGAAGCTATCTTCTGGACCGTTCAATACAAGTTGTATTGGACGGATTCAAGTCTGATTCCCATAAAATAAATGCTGGTGTGCCCCAGGGCTCTGTTCTGTCTCCGACTCTTTTCCTCATTTTTATAAATGATCTTCTGTCTGTTAATTCTAATCCACTTAACTGTTTTGCTGACGACTCTACCCTCAGCTTTTCATATTCGTTCGATAATTCACGTCCTTCGCCTTCGGACGTACAATTGCAACGGTGCCGTATTACAAGCTCATTAAACTCCGATTTATACAGCATTGTCAAATGGGGTAATAGAAATCGTGTGGAGTTTAATGATTCGAAAACTCAATGCTGTCTTCTGTCGTTAAAGCTAAACATTCCCCCAATGCCATTGTCCATGAATGGCACTTACATCGAAGAAACCGAAAAGCTCTCAGTACTCGGTATGTGTTTCAACGACGACCTCCGTTGGAACGACCATATATTTGAGATCGCTAAGAATGCTGCAAAGTGCTTAGGTTTTCTGTATCGGTGTAAGAAGTACTTTTCCCCATCTGATCTGGCTACAATTTATAAAGCGTTTATACGCCCTAAACTCGAGTATAACTCTCACCTCTGGGCAGGTGCTTCGCAAACATCGCTTCACCTGCTTGATAGAATACAAAATCGAGCGTTAAGATTGATAGGTAATAGAACTGCCGCTGAAACAATTGCCCCACTCGAACACCGACGCAATGTTTCATGTCTTTCCTTATTTTATCGTTTCTTTTACAAAAAATGTTCACTCGAAGTAGCCAGTTGCATTCCTCCCCTTAAAAGTTTCTCCCGTAATACTCGTCTCGCAAGGAATGCTCATCAGTTCACCCTTGAGCCTAATTTCGGACGTACCGTGAAATATAGGGATTCTTTTTTTAGCCGAACGACACGAATCTGGAATAGTTTACCCGGCGGGATTTTCCCTTGCCATTTTGATCTGCAAACATTCAAAACCAATGTTAATCGGCACCTCCTATCTCTCCCCTCCCTATCTTCGTAATGCCCGCGCAGTGTGTTCTGCATTAAAAGGGAAACACATAATCCCTTGTGCGCCCGTTAATTATAAAAAAAAAAAAAAAAATTCGGTACGGAATGTTCTCCAGTTCACCTTGTTATACCTGATGTGGAGCTCTGGTTCTGGTTGTTCGCAGAATATACTTTGATTAGGTCTTACTCTCACTTCTACTGCCAGATGGTCGGAATCACCATCGAAATCTAAATGAGATGGAGTTCTAGGGAATGTTGGTTTTGGTTGAGACACGACTGCCAAAGAGTGATGCTCGGGATTTCCATGTATCCAGTCAACAATTGCTTTGCCTTGGTGAGATTCCGCGGTATCCATCCATAGAGGGTGCCGACCGTTGAAGTCTCCTCCAATTACACAAGATGTGTATTGATTCGCAATGTTGTTGATGATGTGGAGATCGTGATGTATGTCGCTTCTTGCTGAGTTGTTTTTGATGTTTACTGAGATTAGCAGAAGCGTCTCAGACTCGGTCAGTTTAGTGACGACTGTCGTTGTTTCCATGCATTTAATTTGGGAAGAATTGCTGTTCCTCTGCCGCTCGCTCCTTTGTCCTCTTTGTAGGATGTGTAATAGTCTGATTTAAAGTTGTTCTTCGCTGTTATGTTGGTTTCCTGTAAGAAAATAATGTCTGGTTTTTTTGATTTTAAAAACATAGATTGAGAAATTCGTCAGGCTGTGGAATAAATAGAATTAACGTTATATGTTATAATTGAAAGTTGGGTTTTTATATACATAATTTGAATATAAGTTGACCCAATATATTTGTCTTATCTTTATCATCGAAAGTACCGTAGTTTCTTGAAATTATCTCTTTTGCCTTCTGGAGAAGGGAGAAGAGATCTGCTCCAAACAGTCCTTCGGTATCCTCGAAGATGTTGAATGACGTTGATCCTTTCGGCATCTGATTATTCGTTGTTGATGGTCTTTGATGATAATTTGCTTTTGATGCCGTTGGCTTCTGTAAGGCTTGTGTTGGGAGTTGTGGTGAGGGCTTTTTTCCTGGCTTTTGAGCTGGTTTCGTAGGTATTGGTCCAACGGATTTGGGGTCTGGCCCGACTGCTACTGCTATGTTGGACTGCAAAAGCGTGTTTCTCTTGTTTTTGGGCTGCAGATTTTACCTTCTCGGCAAGTTTCTTCTTTCTCATTGGGCAAACATTGTAGCTTGCTGGGTGTCCAGTCTGCTGGCAGTTTACGCAGTAAGCTTGGTCGTCCGTTATGCTGTTGCTGGTTCTTGTGCATTGGCCTGGTAAATGGTCATCTTTGCATTTGACGCACCTGTACTTCATTCCACAGTGGCTAGCTACATGACCGAACTTTTGGCAATTCTTGCATTGAGAGATGCTGGTACTTTTGAATTTCTCCCAGTAAACCTTTTGGTTCATAACAGAGTTTTACTATATATGGAAGGGATATCCGCTGTCTTGTCCACTTCAACCACAAAGCTGTTGCATTTTTTTATTGACTCTTACTGGCTTACTGTCAAAGCAGGTATTCCTTCCTTTAATAGTTATTCTTTGACTTCACCGGGATCGTGCTGTTTAACGGGGAATTGAAATAAGGCCAAACGATATAAGGCCAAATTGGTTTGATTTCTATGTGCACATGGAAATAATGCCAACAAAATAATGGAAATAACACTAAAAATAAAGATATAACGAAAAGAACTAAAGTAATCACTTAAATGTAAACGAACGCCATATGGTGTATTCAAGTTTACGGTGTATAAATACTGAGGTAGTTATTGGGGCAGAAACTCCTCTTCTTGGGGTCAGTATAGGATTTGTAGTATGTGCCAGGATTGGTATATGCAGAGTTTCTTTATATCCGAAAGATTCCGTAATTATAAAACTAATTTTGCATATAACTTCACACCTACTTCAAATCCTATAGTGACCCACCCTGGCTGAACACAATGACGACGGAACTGGAATACGCATACGGAACTGCAAACATTGAATACACGCGAACTGTATTTTGCGAACACAATGATACGTTCCTGCATACGGAACTGCAATACGCATACGGAAAGGTTGGTTAACTTTTAACTTTTACGTACAGTAAATTTGACATTTTATCTGATGCAGAGAGAAATTATGAAAGAGAGAACAATCTTTCGTACGTCTGTCCCTCCCAAACCCTTTTATTTAGTATACCTGAAATAACACCAGATGATTCCATTCTTCTTAATGATATTTCAATTCGTTGTACAAGAGTTTCTTCTCTTTTTTATCATTTGTTTTTGGTATTCCATCTATTTTTGAATTTAAATGTCAAAGTTACTGTACGTGCATTGTGTTCCGATTGAAACTGGTACGTACGACAAATTTGACAGCTGTTCCGTCTCCGTAATGCAGTTCCGTTTTTGCATTGTGTTCAGCCAGTAAAATTGAAATATTACCTCATTTCGTTTTTGAAAACGGAATAAGACGAAACAGAAAATTTGGCCTCATTTCACGTCATCAAGTTAACTACGAATTATACGTATTTCCTTGAAATATGTATACGACGAAAAATGTTATTTGGTTTTAAGCTGTAAGGCAAGTTTTAAAATTATTACCACAGATAATATAGTCACATAGATATCGCATCCAGGACAAAAAAATAATGACAAGATGGAATTTACTCGTACGTCCCAGTTCGATCAAGCTTTTTGAATACATACTGCAGCATGTTTGTTGATTTAAATTTTATTAGTTCATGAAGCTCGGTGCCGCTTTCTTTTTGTTGTTTTGTTTTGCTTTTTTTCTTCTCTGGCATCGAATATATATTATAATTACATATGAAATAAAAAAAAATATCTTTAGATTGCAACCTGCTTTTTGATATATCGTTTTATGTTGGTGGTTGGATTCTTTGAACAAAACCAACACTTGTTTTATTCATTCTAAATAAGTGTCATTTTTTCTTGCATTGGGTGCGACATATATATAACTCTATTATCTGAGCTATTATGCTATCCAACATTTTTTAGTATTAATTTTCCTAACTAAATTGATGATTGTTTATATTTTTGGCTTGTTCTATTCTTCAGGTTGAGCTCGATGAAAAAGGGAACGTTGTTGAGCTTAAACTAGCAGATTTTGGGTTAGCATGTGAAGTAACAGAAGCTCTTTTTGCTGTATGTGGTACACCGACATATGTTGCCCCGGAAATTCTCATGGAAACTGGATACGGCTTAAAGGTTGGACACAATAATTGTATTTTAAATACTTACAATAAAAACAGTTTTTTGTTTTGTAAAAAAAAAATCGAAGATTGATGTTTGGGCAGCTGGAATTATTCTTTATATTTTACTTTGCGGATTTCCACCGTTTGTGTCACCAGACAATCAACAGGAACCTCTTTTTGATGCAATCATATCTGGTGTATATGAATTCCCAGAACCATATTGGTCTGATGTTAGTAATGGAGTACGTGATTTAATTGCAAACATGCTTCAATCCGATCCTGATATAAGATTCACTAGCGAGGATATACTTGATCATTACTGGACTCTTGGTGAAAGCTTCGAATACAGATGAACGATTCCAAAATTAACTTTATTTTTTTACATAATATTATTGTAAGAGCTTGCTATTAATTTAATTTTATAACATTTTCTCGCTACTTTGTTAATAATTTAAGTGCACATTTTGTATTGAACAAAAAATTGTTGGTTTTAATCACCAATCAACGATTTTTTAGTAATAAAATAAAACATATAAACAAAACAAGCGATCTCGAAAATGTCGTTTGAACATTTCATTCTCTATAGGTGCCAGATGGTATTTAATGAAAGTAAACGAGACTTAAAATCCCGGACATTCTTCGGAAAAATTAAAACACACAAAAGAGAACAAAATTGGGACAAAAACACCATGTTTTTTTAAGGTAATAATTTTGGTAAGGTTGATCGAAAAAAATTAAATATAGTTTCTTAGGTTAATTACATATTTAAACCTAATGTTTGCACCAAACTTAAAACAAAATATAAAAAAATACTAAAAACTTTAAAAAATATGTACTTAAGTACTACAAAAATCTTGCAATCATGCTTGATAAGCATATTTTTCATTAGATCTTATATTCTCAAGAACGTTATTGTTTCTAGAAATCAAGAAATCATGACAAGATTTACAGCTTAATTCTTAAAAAATTCAATTTAGTTGACATTCTTTCTTTTATTGTTTCGGGTACCCCCGAGTAGTGCCCCGTGGCTTAGTGTTTAGTGTGTCGGACTGCTAAGCGAATGAGCCTGGGTTCGAATCCCGCTCGTAGCCACCTTCTTTTCCAGGTTACTGCCTCTCACGAGGAACTGACAAAACCTCCAAGAGTAAAATATGTTTGAAAAGTGCATCTCATGTAGCCGTTCGAACTCGGCGGTACACTGTAGGTCCCTTCCATTCCATTCTTGCAGATTAACAACACACACACAGGAATGGTTGAGAGTATAAGTCACTAGGCCTTGGCTCCTTAAGGAGCTGTCGCGCCAATTAATTTATTTATTTAATTTATTTTGTTTCGGGTACCCACGAAATATTCAGGATCAGGATTCAAAAGCCAAAAATGTAAAACTGTGAACGTGATTCCGTACTACAGACGCTCAACACATTACTGCTGGAACGGAGACGGAAACGCAGACGGAGACGTATCGCATGTCAAAATATTGAATACACACAAATTTAATGTTGCGAACACAATAAGACGGATGCGCAAACGGAGACGGTCGAGTTGGCTAACTTTTAATAAATGCATGAGCATTTTCTGACATTTTGTTACAAACGTGACAAAAGTTTTGTTTATCCTAAATTAACATTGGCCCTAAGCCCAACAATTGTTATTTGCTTATTTATTAATGCTAAATTTATTTGTCATTCGGTTTGTAAAGTATTTTTTATAGTAATTTGTTAAAATATGGCTCGTTAAAACGTGGTTCCAACCAAATAATAGCAATCGCGTTTCAAATATAAGTACCATTTTTATTTTGCGTTATAAATCTTATTGCCTGGCATTTCCAATTTGGAAATAAAAACAATCACCGTTCATACGTTGTTTAATGCGCAATATTTATTCTTTTGTATAGCTTGTGAGCATTTTTTTATTAACAGTTTTATAACGTTTTCAAAATAAATTACTTTAATTTATCTTAAAAACATAATTCCCTTTCAGGGACCTTAAAATATATATATTTCGCCTTCGGCCATCTGGGTTTTTATCCCTTAAAAGCTTTTCCCAGATAACTTCTTTTTCTTAGAACTAAATAAATTCTTCTTCTTTTTTATTTCCCTTTAAAACTAGTGTTTTATTTTCCTAAACATATATATTTTTTCCTCATTTCATTGGTTTGTATATTTCCAAACAACTTTATTCCGTTCAGTTTTAGATTATCTATTCGAATTACTTTAATTGCACTTAAATAATTCAAACCACTGAACCCACCCCCTTGCTAGCTAGCCCATCGCAGCATTCGACATTGCTGCTAAGTTATCAACATCTCTGGTGTTTTTTTTGTTGTGTTTGAAAGTTGTATGTTGGTCAGCTTACCCAGTTCTCATTTCAGTTGTGGTTTATTCTAATAAGATGTGATAACAATTGGCGCCCAACGTGGGCCCGAATAAAAGAAACAAAATAATAATACATAATACTAATAAAATAAGAACCTAGAATTCGTTTCTAGGATAGATAGTGCGTTGTTTTTGTTTTGCTTATTTACCAAAGTGCATTGAATTCTTCGATTTTTTTTGCAGATAAAGTGATTTTTTTGGAATTTAAATTTAAAACTGACTTCTGGAGCGTGCAGTGTGGAGTCTGGTACATATACATATAATTTTTTGTCTTGATTTTACTTTTTTTTGCATTGAAATTGAAAAAATCTTTTCGGAACAAAATAATAAATTTAAGCGCGAATCTTGAAGAAGATGACGTTGATGAGGACGAAGAAGATGTTGAGAAAGATAAAGACAAACGTTTCAAAAATGTATTGAATGGTGAAACTGTAAGGAAACACGTCTCTAGTTTTGCGGTTGATACTAACTCGTCACGAAATAGCGATAATGTAAGAACGCGCGAAGTTGAAGAAAGAATTTTAGCGGATAGGTATGAAAGGATTTCGAAATGGGATGTCAGGTTTACTGGAGCGGAGCTTCCGTAAATGCGTTCCTAGAAAGGGTCGAAGAACTTCGGCAGGCTAGGGGTGTCTCGGAGGCCCATCTTTTTAGATTGGCGGTCGAGTTGTTCGTCGGTAAAGCATTGTTATGGTTTAGGGCAGTTAGGACTTCGTTGAATTCATGGCAAGAATTAGTAAGGGAATTGAAGCTGGAATTTTTACCTCCGAATTATGACGATATGTTGTTGGATGAAATTAGGCGTCGCACTCAGGGAAAAGAGGAGTCTATAGGTGTGTATGTTGCAACAATGCAAAACATGTTCGGCAGGCTCTCTGAAGAGCTATTAGAGAAAAGGAAATTAGCGATTCTTCAGAAAAATCTTTCTCCCTTTTATCAACTTCAGTTAGAATTAGTAGATCCAAGAAGTGTTGCAGATTTAGTAGCTTTAGGTAGAAAATTAGAAGGTGTAAGGGCGAACGTGGATAATTTCAACCCATTCCCCACTCGGGATAAGTACTGTTTAGAACCAGATTTAGCATATTTAGGTGAACCGGAACCAGGTGTGTCAACTGTTTCGCAGTACAGTCAATCTATGGTGAAATGCTTTAATTGTAACAAAGAGGGGCATTATGCTAACAAGTGCAATGCACCCAAACGTTGTTTCCGTTGTGGAAAAGAAGGTGCTACACGCAAAGATTGTAGGTGTTCGGGAAACGCAAGACGCAATCTCGGGTCAGCAGGACGGTATCGGCTTAAGTAAGGATAGGTTGCCTGCTGGCAGCCAGTTGGCTTGTGATAAAGGTCACTTAGGGTTCACACTCGAGCAAAATAGTAGGGATAGGCGTCCGTATTTAAAAGTTCAGGTTTATGGTGTAGAATTGTTAGGTTTATTAGATCCAGGTGCTTCACACACTATTATTTGTAAAGATGCTTGAGAAGTTTTAAAAAGCTTAGGGATGCAATTAGGCGAAGATAAAGTTGGTACAGTAAGATTAGCGGATGGTTCAGGAATTTAAGTGGATGGAAATATTAATTTACCCATTACAGTTAAAGGGAAAGTAGTTTTGTTGGAGTATCTTGTCATTCCTCAACTGCCTCAGCAAATGATATTGGGGGCAGATTTTTGGGCCCTATCGGGTATAGTCCCGGATTTGAACACTCGAAAGTTGAGTTTTTCAAATCATAGCTGCGTTGCTTCGTTAGTTGAGGGAAGAGAACTTTCAGAGTTAGATGAGACAAACAAACAGGAGTTAGAAATTTTTTTGAAAGAAACTTTTGAGAAAATGCCTTATGGGTTAGGATGCACACATATCGTGAAACATAAAATAAAAACGGGTGCGGAACCGATAAAACAAAGGTATTATCCGGTTTCACCAGCAGTTCAGAAATATATTGATGAGGAGTTAGAGAAGATGTTGAAAGATGGTGTTATAGAAAAGTCTAGTAGTTCATGGGCTTAAGAAAGATGGTAGTTATAGATTTTGTGTTGATTACAGGAAACTTAATAAAGTGACATATAGAGATGCTCACCCTCTCCCTTATATTAAAGCTATTTTAGATAAACTGAATAATGCTAGGTTCTTGTCTTGGTTGGATATAAAATCTGCTTACTGGCAGATCACAGTAGAAGAGAGTTCTCGTCCGTATACAGCCTTCACGGTTCCTGGACGAGGGTTGTTTCAGTTTAAAAGAATGCCCTTTTTTTTTATAATTAACGCGCGCACAAGGGATTATATGTTTCTCTTTTAATGTAGAACACACTGCGCGGGCATTACGAAGATAGGGAGGGGAGAGATAGGAGGTGCCGATTAACATTGGTTTTGAATGTTAGCAGATGAAAATGGCAAGGGAAAATCCCGCCGGGTAAACTATTCCAAATTCGTGTTGTTCGGCTAAAAAAAGAATCCCTATATTTCACGGTACGTCCGAAATTGGGCTCAAGCGTGAACTGATGAGCATTCCTTGCGAGACGAGTATTACGGGAGAAACTTTTAAGGGGAGGAATGCAACTGGCTACTTCGAGTGAACATTTTTTGTAAAAGAAACGATAAAATAAGGAAAGACATGAAACATTGCGTCGGTGTTCGAGTGGGGCAATTGTTTCAGCGGCAGTTCTATTTCCTATCAATCTTAACGCTCGATTTTGTATTCTATCAAGCAGGTGAAGCGATGTTTGCGAAGCACCTGCCCAGAGGTGGGAGTTATACTCGAGTTTGGATTGCATAACGCACCTGCACCATAGCAAAGGCTTATAGATGCAGTGTTATGGCCAGAGTTGGAACCATATGTTTTCGTGATCTTGATGTTATATTCATTGTTACTGATACATTTGAGAAACATATGGATATTCTAAGGGACGTTTTTAAAAGATTAATAAATGCAGGACTTAAGGTTAGTGAAAAGAAGTGTAACTTTTGTAGACCTTCTCTTAAGTTTCTAGGTTACGTAGTCGACAAAAATGGGTTGCATTTCGATCCAGAGAAGGTACAAGGGATGGTAGGAATTCCAACTCCCAAGAATGTTTTTTTTTTTTTTTTTTTTTTTTTTTATAATTCACGCGCGCAAAAGGGACTATTTGTTTCCCTTATAATGTAACACACTGCGCGGGCATTAGGAAGATAGGGAGGGGAGAGATAGGAGGTGTCGATTAACATTGGTTTTGAATGTTTGCAAATTGAAATGGCAAGGGAAAATCTCGCCGGGTAAACCATTCCAAAGTCGTGTTGTACGGCTAAAAAAAGAATCCCTATATTTCACGGTACGTCCGAAATTGGGCTCAAGGGTGAACTGATGGGCATTCCTAGCAAGACGAGTATTACGGGCGAAACTTTTAAGGGGAGGAATGCAGCCGGCTACCTCGAGTGAACATTTTTTATAAAAGAAACGATAAAATAAGGAAAGACATGAAACATTGCGTCGGTGTTCGAGTGGGGCAATTGTTTCAGCGGCAGTTCTATTACCTATCAATCTTAACGCTCGATTTTGTATTCTATCAAGCAGGTGAAGCGATGTTTGCGAAGCACCTGCCCAGAGGTGGGAGTTATACTCGAGTTTAGGGCGTATAAACGCTTTATAAATTGTAGCCAGATCAGATGGGGAAAAATACTTCTTACACCGATACAGAAAACCTAAGCACTTAGCAGCATTCTTAGCGATTTCAAATATATGGTCGTTCCAACGGAGGTCGTCGTTGACACACATACCGAGTACTGAGAGCTTTTCGGTTTCTTCGATGTAAGTGCCATTCATGGACAATGGCGTTAGGGGTATGTTAAGCTTTAACGACAGAAGACAGCATTGAGTTTTCGAAGCATTAAACTCCACACGATTTCTATTACCCCATTTGACAATGCTGTATAAATCGGAGTTTAATGAGCTTGACATACGGCACCGTTGCAATTGTACGTCCGAAGGCGAAGGACGTGAATTATCGAACGAATATGAAAAGCTGAGGGTAGAGTCGTCAGCAAAACAGTTAAGTGGATTAGAAGTAACAGACAGAAGATCATTTATAAAAATGAGGAAAAGAGTCGGAGATAGAACAGAGCCCTGGGGCACACCAGCATTTATTTTATGGGAATCAGACTTGAATCCGTCCAATACAACTTGTATTGAACGGTCCAGAAGATAGCTTCTAATCCAACGAACAAGAGTATTATCGATCCCAAAAGCACGCATTTTCGATAAGAGAGCTTCATGCCAAACTCTATCAAATGCCTTGGAGATATCAAGAGCAATAATCTTACTTTCACCAAAGCGATGTAAAGATTTGTTCCACTGTTCGGTGAGATATGCCATCAGATCACCAGTGGAACGGTTGCTGCGGAAGCCATATTGACGGTCATGGAGAAGCTTACGATCTTCGAGATATTCCTTAAGCTGACGGTTAATCAGTGTTTCCATGACCTTAGAAAGAAGGGACGTCAGTGCTATGGGTCGGTAGGAGGAGGGGGAGGATGGGTCACCTTTCTTAGGGACAGGCTGGACAAATGCTGTTTTCCATCTTCTAGGAAAGATTCCAGAAGAGTAGGAGCGATGGAAAAGCTTACGCAGTGGCTTTGCCAGTGTGGAAGAACACCTCTTCAGAAGAATCGGGGGTATACCATCCGGGCCAGCGGATTTGTGTATATCGAGATCTTTGAGAACTCTTGCTACTGTACGAGTGCGGAAAAAAATCTGTCCCATGGAAAAATTTACATTCTCAAGTACAGGAGGGGCAACGTTGCTATGCGGCAGCGTGGAGCTGGCAGCGAAATGGGCGGCGAGCAAGTTTGCCTTCTCTGAAGAGTAAACAATTGGTTTGTTATTGTCGATGAGCGTTGGAACCGAAGATGTTGAGGAGTTTTTAATATTTTTTACAAATGACCAAAAATTTTTACTGCCTTTGGGACACTGCAGAATTTTTTGCCGTAATTTTTGGTCATGCAAAAATTTGGTTCTTTCAATAACGGAGTTGCATGAGTTTCTTGCTTGTTTGTGTTTTTTCCGATTTTCCTCTGAAGGGTTGGCTTTGTAAGAACGGAAACTTACTTCTTTGAGCCTGATAGCTTCTTTACACTCAGAATTAAACCAAGACTTTTCTTTAGGTTTGATGCTTTTTACTCTGTTAGGAATAAAAGCACGCATCCCTAGAAGAATCACATTTGTGATCATTTCAGCACTGGCATCAATGTCACTATCGAGGAAGCATAGTGACCAGTTAAAGTTTCGGAAAAAAATATTCAGGCCGTCCCAGTTGGCTTTCTCGTATTGCCAAACGGTCCTGGTGGGAAGTTTTTCTTTAACTGGATGGGTGGAGGATGAGAAATTAGCTGAAATGACACAATGGTCTGAAGTGCCAAATGGAGAAGTTACACTAATGGTATATTTATCAGGGTGAGAAGTAAGAAACAAGTCAAGAGTATGGGCGGCTTGCCCAGCAACATCCGGTATACGCGTTGGCACATCGATCAGTTGGGTAAGGTGATGTAACCCGGCAAAGAGCTCGACATACCTTCCTTCGGGTGTTGTCTGACCAGAATAGCGGAGCCAATTGGAATTGTGTACATTGAAATCGCCCGTAATAACGATTTCAGTGCGAGGACAAAGGGAAACAATTTTCGAGATGGAATCAGACAGCGCATCAAACTCGTTACAAGTGGAATTGCTGTCGAGATTTGGACTCCTGTAAATAAAACAATAATGAATGACATGCTTGCGGACAGTGAATTTGAGCCACAAGAAGTTAAAGTCCGTGTTGGAACATTGCCCATATTGGGGAAGGCTCTGGCAAGCAATATCATTCCTAACATAGACCACGAGACCATGATGGGAAAAGAGTAATGGCACCAAGCTATACCCATGTAGAGCAAACTCTGATAAATCAGTATTTACTCCAACCTGGGTTTCACTTAATGCCAAAACAGCTGGCCTGTATTGAACAGTGTAGACGTACAGGTGAAAGAAATTCTTTCTTATACCACGAACATTGGAATACACGACACAAAAATCACTTACCATTTCAAAATACTTACACTCAAAACACAATTCTGACTAAGTCGAACCATGCAGTGAAAATCCAAATTAATCTCTGTAATAAACAAACTGTCTTAGGTGTTATGCCCATAAGACAGCTTGCATACAAAAAATCAATTTAAATATTCAGCACAATAAGACAAACTCAGATGCCCTTATCCATTTACCGCAAGCATACGATGCCTACAGTAGATAAGAAAGAGGCAGTTAAGCTAAGCACAAAGGGTTGGGACAGATAAGAGGATAATTAGACTTGTTATGCAAGTGTGTATTATTTTTTTTTTCTTCCACAGCGCGAATGGGCATCTTATCGTCTTCCAACGACGCGAGTGGATATTGTTATTTTCTTTACAGCACACGCGAGGGGTTTTTGACAATTTCTCAAACGAGTGTGTAATATTATTTTTTTATCACTCGCGATAACAACACGCAATAATTTTTTTTTTTTTTTTTTGACTTTTGTGAAATTAATTATGCGCGCACCTCGACCTGACGTCCGGCCTCTATGAGCTTAAGATCGACACTGACCAAAAGAATGTTAAAGAGGTGAGGAGCTTTCTAGGCACAGTTTCGTGGTATAGGAGATTTATTCCTAATTTGTCCGATTTAGTAAAGCCGTTATGTGATTTATTAAAAAAGAACAAGAAATTTTCATGGAGCAAAGAATGTGAGGAAAGTTCGTAAATCAAAGGAGTGCTTAGTAGCAGCTCCCATCCTAACTTGTCCAGATTTTAGTAGGCCGTTTATAGTACAGACTGATGCTTCAGATTTTGGAACTGGTGCTGTACTTAGTCAGAATTTCGATGAGGGCGAAAAAGTTATTTTGTATTTGAGTAGGTCATTAAATAAGTGTGAGCGTAACTACACAACAACAGAGAAGGAATGTCTCGCGGTACTTTGGGCAATAGAAAAGCTTAGATCATATTTAGAAGGAGCAAAGTTTTCGGTAATCACAGATCACTATTCTCTTATTTGGTTGAGTAATATTAGGGATCCAGCAGGCAGGCTGGCACGATGGGCTGTACGTTTACAGCAGTTCGATTTTGATAGTATTCATAGGAAGGTTAAGAAACATGTGGTACCAGATATGCTTTCTAGGAGCGTACCAGTTTTATCTGGGATCTGTTGTGACAGTCCTGATCCTTGGATTGAAGTGATGATTAAAAGAGTAGGAGAAAACCCGCGTGGCGAATAAAAGGAGGTAAATTATACAAATTCGTGAAAGCTAAACACACTATAGTCCATGAGAGCAATGAATGAAAGAGGTTGCCAAGAACGATAGGAAGGAAACTTTAAAACAGTGTCATGATCATCAACTTTCAGGACATATTGGGGTTAGAAAAACTTATGCTAGGATAGAAGAAAAGTTTTATTGGCCAAAAATGCGTTCAGATATAACGAAATATGTTAAGAATTGTAAAATTTGCCAGAGTGTGAAACCAGAACATAGCAAGCCAGCTGGGTTGATGACGGAAAGAAAAGGGGTAACCATTCCGTGGGAGATGATTTTTGTCGATTTAGTAGGCCCACTTCCAAAATCAAGCAGGGGTTTCGTGTATATACTCACGATGGTCGATTATTTGCTAAATTCCCGTTATTGTTTGCTCTTAGGTCTTCAACGTCGAAAGCTATTTGTAAGGAAATGGAAGATAACGTTTTCTTATTGTTCGGAGTTCCTAGGTATATTGTGTGTGATAATGGTCCTCAGTTTAAAAGTAAGGAATTTAAACAGTTGTGTGATAACTACGGTTCGACAATTAGGCTTACAGCTCATTACCATTCTGAGGCCAATCCGGCGGAACGGATTAATCAAATCATAAAAACCACTCTTAGCGCTTATGTTTCTGAAAATCATAGGAATTGGGATATTCAACTAGCGAAAGTAGCGTGTAATATCCGAACTTCGCAACATGAAGTTTTGTTGGCGAAATTCCCTTAAGCACCACTCCGACAGATAGGGGCGGAAATATGGTCGAGGCCCCAAAACAGTTTAGGCGATTGAGAGCGGAAATAAGGGAAAAGTTAAAGGCGGCTTCAAAAAGAGCTGCGAAAACTTATAATTTTAGGAGAAGAGATGTCCAATATCTCCCAAACGAATTGGTTTGGAAAAGAAATTTGATATTATCAGATGCGGTGGACTTTTACGCAGCAAAACTAGCCCCAAAACATGTGGGTCCGTTTTATATCAAAAAACGAGTTTCACCATGGGCTTACGTCCTTATAGATGATGAGAATAAAGAGTGTGGTACTTGGCACGTAAAAGATCTAAAACCATATTATAATGAGAAGGATGACGAGATCAGTCGCACGACAAAGACGGATTGTGCAAAGAGAAACTGAGAGTCTTCGTACTCTGTGATATCTTCTTGTAATTCTCGCAAGGAGCGATCGACGTTTGCGGTAACATTATTTCAATTCTTAATTTTTGTTTTTTGTTTCTAACAACAAATCCATGTTTCCAAGGTTTGTCTTGTACACTTCGGCATTTCTGTCGAATGCCATCTTCACTACCTTGGAAGAAAGGGTGGAGTTTGTTACGTTAAAATAACGTGACAAAAGTTTTGTTTTTTTCCCAAATCACCATTCTCCTTCCCATCCCACTTTCTTTCCACTTTACATGTAAATCTTAACCAGAAAGAAAAAGGCAACAAGTTACTTAAAGCACTGCCGACAGGTGGTCCAGTGCCAACAAAAATGGCCCAAGCCCAACATTTGTTATTTGCTTATTTATTAATGCTAAATTAATTTGTCATTCGGTTTGTAAAGTATTGTTTATAGTAATTTGTTAAAATATGGCTCGTTAAAACGTGGTTCCAACCAAGTAATAGCAATTGCGTTTCAAATTATTTGAGTATCCTTCCCTGTTTTATAGCTCTGCAGATAAAAGTAAGTAGTGCCGCGTGGCTTAGTGGTTAGTGTGTCGGACTGCTAAGCGAATGAGCCTGGGTTCAAATCCAGCTCATAGCCACCTTTTTTCTGGGGTACTGCCTCTTGCGAGGAACTGACAAAACCTCCAAGAGTAAAACTTATCTCGAAAAAGTGCATCTCATCTAGCCGTTCGAACTCGGCGGTAAACTGTAGGTCCCTTAAATTCTTGCAGATTAACAACACACACAGAGGAATGGTTGAGAGTATAAGTCACTAGGCCTTGGCTCCTTAAGGAGCTGTCGCGCCAATAAATTTATTTAGATAAAAGTAAGAAGTATTAAATAGTTTTAAAAATTGATTTGTCCTTCCGAAATCAAGAAAAAAAATGGATTGAGTTAGCCTGAACACGACCCTTGAGTTCTCGAACCAGGAAAATGTCCCATGGTACGGTGAATCCAAGTGTATGAGAGAGTAGTATATGGGTTCGACCTCAGTTGCACACTATAGCAAAGATGGCATAGTGTTGCTAATACACTGAAACTGAATTTCGATGCTAAGTATGGTAGAAATGAATGTGTATATGTATGCGAGTGTGCGTGTATAAGAGAGGGTCTTGCAGGCGAAATGAAAGTTTGGCAAAAGACAGTCTTTGACTAACTTTCAAAAGCAGCAGATAAAAAAAGAGGAGCAGAAAAACTTCTAATTTATTTGGTTTAACATTTTCTCGGAGTGGACCTTAAAAACAAATTTAGAAAAAGCTCAGTCCCATTTTCTTTTTTTTTTATAAATCTAATTTCGTGGCATTTCCAATTTGGAAAAAAAACAATCACCGTTCATACGGGATTGTACATATACCGCTTTGTTTAATGCCCCATATTTATTCTTTTGTATAGCTTGTGAGCATTTTTTATTAACATTTTTATAACGTTTTAAAAAGAAATTACTTTAATTTATCTTAAAAATATAATTCCCCTTCAGGGACCTTAAAATATGTATATTTCGCCTTCGGCCATCTGGATTTTTATCCCTTAAAAGGTTGTCCAAGATACCTTCCTTTTTTAGAACTAAATAAATTCTTCTTCTTTTTTATTTCCCTTTAAAACTAGTGTTTTATTTTCCTAAACATATATATTTTTTCCTTATTTCATTGGTATGTATATTTCCAAACAAATATTGGCGTGATTGGGTTTATGCAAAAGTTCTTTAAATCAAGAAGAATCTTTGCACATACCCAACCTTGCACCTTCTGCAAATCCTATAGTGAGCCGAAGCAGGGGGGTTGCAGGGGGCAGCATGCCCCCCTATACCTACCTCATACTGATTGGGAGATAAAATCTCAAGAAATTTTACCCACACACTCTACCTTAACTCTGCTTTACAGTTACACAAATGAAGCAACGCAAGCAGCAAGAAACTCGAATCTCACTGAACTATCTGTAGTCGCAGGTACTTTGCTCTAAGCTTTCGGGAGCGAAATGTATACTGACTCAGACGATGCTCTGATTCAGTAGACATTGTGCTCTTCATTTTATTGAGCAAAATGTTGTATGTTTCAGCGCTCTCGAAACTGATATACAGTTTGGCACCCACCATCTTCGGTTATTTTGTTTATTATAGTGCTTGAAGTACAAGTAGCACAATTGTAGAAAAGCCATCAAAAAATTTAGGTAATCTCCATCATCATCTATTTTAAATATTATATTATTATATTATTTTATCAAAGGAAACACAGAAAGAATTCAATTAACTTACATAAATGACAAGTAAATGCCAAAAATGCGTACGACACCATTGTGGGCACTTCAACGTACGTACGTACGTTTCCATTTGACATGCGATACGTCTGCGTCTCCATCTACGTTTTTGCATTGTGTTCCTGCAGTCAAAGCGCATTTCCATAACCAGTAAGAATGAACGCATTCCTCATTTGCACGTCATTCCATAGAAAAAAGAAACAAGAACAACAACTGAAAGGATAATTCTTTCTTCGCCTACAAACTGAAAAATATCCCGTCGCGACATATGTGTACCGGTCCCTGTAAATTTCTTATGGGACTACTAATACGTCTGCAGTTTTGAGGAGTAGGAAACGTATGGCTGATTGGCTGCTTCTTACACGTATCTCACACGTATTCACATACACAACAAAAATTTAGAGTTTGCAGGGCATGGTCCGTACGGGTCGCAGTTATCTTTTTTCTTTTTTCTATGCGTCATTCGAGAGAAGCGATATAAGTAGATCTTTTTTCTTTTGTGTTTGTTTCCGCGAACACAAACATTAAATAAAATTAAAATTGTGTGCTGTTTAGTATGGTATACTATTATTTTATCAAAAACTTCGAATTGACTGAATAAACCAAAAAATGAGTCACGCGAACGACTCAATCTATTATGCAGATGAAATGCTAAGTAATAAGGATAAAGTAGCAGGCAGAAACCACAATCCCGGTCAATTAATAAACAACTATCCCGGACGTCCCCCGCATAGGCATAAAAGAGTACTTGTCCGGAAAAACCCGGACGAATGCCAAAGCTAATTCTGTAAAAACTGTGTGTATTTGCTATTGTTAAAACTCATTTTTTTGAAGCATTTACTTAATTTTTTTTAGCGAGCTACGTCTTCAGCAGCTGGGGGAAAGAGAATAACGGAGCAGATCTACTAAAATATAGCATAAAAGAAAACGAAAACGTAACAGACCCTGCTGAATTTCTAAAAAATAACAGACCACACGATTTTTGGGATTAATTATTAAATAATTTGTGGAGAGTGCAGTTATTAACAGCAGGCGGCTTTGAATTTTTTATAATTCCATAGAAAATTAAATAAAAAAATAAATTTTGAGTTTTTTTATATTTTTTTAATGTATGCCATTAATGAATTTACGTTTTGCATTTTTGTTTTAATAATTTGTAAAGATTTCATAATGAAAAAGTAACAAAAATCTATAAAAATAAAGGGAATTCCTAAAGTTTACAAACAAAATTATTGTTTGATGCTCAATTAAAGAACAAATCTGTTTTGTTTTATACAAATAGTAAATAAATAAGTAATTACAATGATAAGTATTGAAATTTATTGCAACACAAATAGTGATATTGATGTAGTTGAAGAAGAAGGAATGCGGAGTTTTCAAACTGCACAATGAATAATAAAAAGGAAGCAGATAAGACAAAACTCAAATCCATTTGACTTGCCTGAAAAAAAGTGAGTTCACATTTTATATTAAATTGTACCTATTAAATCAAATGTGTGTACACTTTAACAGATTCAAGCAGTATTTTAAATTGTCAAATGAATCATTTAAGTATGTGTTGGATGAAACGATTCAGGTGGGTACAAGTTAAAAGTACAAGTTAAAAAACAATTTTGTTCTACACTCCATATTTAAAATGGAACACGAGGTAATTTTTTGAGAGAAACCAGGAGCTTTTTACTGTACAAGTGCAAGGGAATGCCATTTTGTATTTCTTTTGAAAATTGTGACACAAGTCGTACTGCAATTTTTTAATAATTGAATTTAAAATAAACTGAAAAGAAAAATCTTAATCTGGGAAAAGGAATGACAAAAACTAAGGACTTACCGAGGCAGGAATTACACAATAAAGGAATAGGGAAGAAAAGGTATATAAAATACACATTGCAGTCACCGTCTGACTTTCAAGCCGGCAACATCGATACTTAATTTGCTCTGCGCTTACGTCTGTACTTTATCCCGCTACTTCTTAGCATTCCTTTTCATTTTGTTTTTGTTTTTTTTTCTCGTATCGCATATAAAAACATTTTTTTTCCTTTTAAGTGCGTAACCCGTTAAAGCATGGTCCCTGGGCCAAAAATGCCATTGGGCAACAAGTATGGCACCCTTGACATCGAGGTGCTATCTGAGCCCAACAATAAAAAAAGAAAAAAAACAACTATACACAAATGGATATTAACAAACCTTTTCAAATAAATACAACCCTACCTGACCCTAAATTTATAGTGATATCTTCAAGTGATGAGAAAACCCTCCTCTCCTCCATAAGTATATTCCTTCTTAAAAAAGCTATCGATGGCATAAGTACCGGGGATGAAAACATCACTGAACTACGTGAAAGTAGTCTCCTTCTTCTAGCAAAATCTGAGAAAATAGCGAAGTTATTCCTGTTGAAAAAATCAACTCCAATTAGCAACTAAAACGTCAAAAGAAATTCAGATTCAGAAATTCACAGAGCAAATTGGGACCTATTCCGAACTTCTATGACAAATGAGTTATACTTAAGGAATGAATCTCTCAACATCAATAAAGGATCCGCACTAATTCATAAAGCCATACGCACTTCAGCAAATCTAGCCATCCCCCAAACAAGCGGAAAAATACATAAAAAACAGTTCCTTGTTGGAATAAAGAAATAATTTCCCTCCGGAAGCAAAAACAAAATGCTTGGTATGGCTGTAAAAAATCACCCACTGATTCTAATCTTGTCCTTTACCGAAAGCTGAATGCCAAATTCCGCAAAACCATCAAAGCCGAAAAAACGTGTTTCGAAAAATTCACTGCCAATATGAGACCAAACTCCACGTCCCAGAAACTTTGGGCGGATATAACAATTTAACAGGTACATACGCACCTAACGTAATAAAAACAATAAACACCAATACCGAAACCATAACCTGTCCAGTTAAAATAGTCGAACACCTGGGAAGAACTTGCTGATAACTCGAATTTGAGTTCGATATTTATCAATGAGAATTCAAAATCTTAAACCTATCTTTTGAAATTAGTCATTCAGCACTCTCAATTGAATCCCCTGTAAATATGTTAGAGCTGATTTCCTGTTTACATACAGTTAAAGGTAATACACCAGGTTTCGACCGCATTTCATACAAAATGTTGAAAAATGCACCTCCTGTCGCAAAAACTCGATTACTCTCGTTGTACAACAAAATCCTCAACACAGGTATAATTCCACATGCCTGGAAAGTTGCAAGTATCATTCCGTTGTCTGCTAAATAAAGATCTAACCTCCACCTCGTGGTACCGACCAATCTCTCTTCTTCCTTGTACAGGGAAAATTATGGAAAAAGTCATAGTGAAACGTCTGTTTTGGTTCCTAAAAAGTGATAACTTACTAGATAACCGGCAAGTCGCATTTAGAAAAGGCAGATCTACTCTAGACGCTCTCCTCCACCTCGACCATTGCATAAATAAAATAAAACACAGATAGCCTAACACATGCACAAAGTATAAAATAAATCATGCGAATTATATACATAATTAAAACATAAAACAAAGCAATCACGACAATGGAGCACTGGTTCGAAATAAGGATTTTAATCCCACTTTACTTAAGTTAAAATCCATTTGTGAAGCGTTAAGATTAAAAAGTCTGCTCATACGGTTCAGAGCTTCATATTTGCCATAGTTTGTTCTATGAAAGTCAACATGCAGAAGTTCCGATCCACGCAGGTGATAAGATCTTCCACGGTAATTTAACCCAATACAACTAATAAATAAGGAGCATCAATTTCGCCCTTTATAAGTTGATGAAGAAATATTAAATCGTTATTAACACGCCTTTGGTGAAGGGTTTGCATCTGAAGAAGCTGGATTCGATGTTCATAAGGTGGAAGATTAAAAGGATCATTCCAAGGCAGACCCTTCAGAGCAAAACGAATAAAATTATGTTGGATTGCTTCAATTCGGTTCTTATGAATTTTGTAATAAGGAGTCCACACCTGTGAAGCATATTCGAGGTGAGGGCGTACGTAGCAATTGTACAAGGAAAGAGTCACATATGGATCATTATTTATATATATATAATTCCTTTGCCCAGCGTTTTATGAATCCAAGCATAGAGCTAGCTTTATTCACTATAAAATTAACGTGTTGAGTAAATTCTAAGTTGGAGCTAAAATGCACACCCAAATCCTTAAAACTGAAGACGCGGCAGAGTTTGTGCTGCGAAACATGATAATCGAATGCACTTACGATACGTTTTCTAGAGAAGGTAATCGTCTGGCATTTTACAGGGTTAAGGGAAATACCACTTTTTCTGCACCAAATACTAGAGTTATCAATATCTGCCTGCAAAAGAATACGGTCATCGCTAGACTTTATTATCTTGAAAATCTTCATGTCATCAGCAAATATGAGAATGCCACATGACTGAATGCATGATGTAACATAATTTATAGCCAAAATGAATAATAATGGACCAAGGTGGCTTCCTTGAGGTACTCCAGAGTGAGCCACGAAGGGATCTATAAGACAATTTCTAAATTTTACCTGGTAGGATCTATTCAAAAGCACTACGGAACTATTATACTGAGGAACTTAGAAAATGGTACGTTGACTCAAACTCCAAGTACAAGCATTTATGTCGAAAAAAAAAAGCTGAATTTGAAAATATTCAAGCAAAATCTCTAAGTCTGGCCAGTAATTCAAAAGACTTTTGGAACCTAGCTAAAGAAATAAATGGATCCAACTTTGTAATTGGTACAAATATATCCGCAGAACATCTTTCATACCACTTCAAAAACCTGCTCTCCAATAAGTCTGATTTGTCCTTTTCTTATGCAGAACCACTGGTTATAGAGGAAACTTTGGACTCTGAAATAGACGAAAATGAAATAAAAATGGTACTTCAAAAAGCGAAAGATGGAAAAGCACCAGGCGAAGACGGAGTTCCATATGAATACTTCAAAAATGCAACACCAGCTTTCATTAACAAGCTAAAGCAGCTTTTCAACAACATTTTTTCAACCGGTTTCATTCCCTCTTCGTTCAAAAAATCTGTTATTTTCCCTATTCATAAGAAAGGTGATATAAACAACGTCGAGAATTATAGGGGAATATCATTTATGAACGTTATGGCCAAAATATTTTGCGGTGTTCTCGTGAACAGAATAGAAATGTGGGCTGATAACAACAGCATTTTAACAGACTTCCAAGCGGGTTTCAGGAAAAACTATTGTACTGTTGATCAAATATTCGTATTAACGTCAATTGTTAAAGCATTCCAAGCCAGAAATAAGAAGATTTACGCTTTTTTTGTTGATTTTAAGGCAGCTTTCGACCTTGTGAATAGAAATGCACTCATGTATAAACTCTCTCAACTCGGAATCTCTACAAAGCTCTTAAATGTATTAAAGAACATGTATACTGGTACAGAAGCATCGGTATGGGATGGATCTACGTTCTCACAATATTTTGATACTAACGCTGGTGTCAAACAAGGATGCCCTCTGAGTGCTTTGTTGTTTGCGTTGTATATTAACGATATTGGCAAATATCTTCCTGGTGGGATTCGGATAGCTGACACTTCAATCAATGTTCTTCTGTATGCAGACGATCTAGTGATTCTTTCAGAGTCACCAGAAAATTTGCAGCTTATGATAAATCGGTTGGCAACATACTGTATCACATGGGGACTTACAATAA
Organism: Platycheirus rosarum; assembly: GCA_963971375.1. Classification (NCBI taxonomy): domain Eukaryota; kingdom Metazoa; phylum Arthropoda; class Insecta; order Diptera; family Syrphidae; genus Platycheirus; species Platycheirus rosarum. The sequence continues at coordinate 71,509,459 of OZ020510.1, forward strand.
ATACTGAAAAATCTAAAATCATGGTATTCTCAAGATCTTCTCACAGTTTGGTTAGAGAAAGTTGGTTCTTCAATGATCATCGGCTTGAAATCACTAAGGATTACAACTATTTAGGCGTTTAGGCGTTTAGTTGAACAAAATGATGGATTTCAAAAATCATCTATCTGAAAAAGCGAAGTCCTCCCAAAGTTTGATAAATATGACTTGGAGGAATATTTTCTCAAACCAAAATGTATTGTTGTCAGCTAAATGGAAAATTTTTGAATGTGTTGTAAAAACATCTCTTTGCTATGCGGCACAAGTTTGGGGAACGGATGAATTTGATGTTGTAGAAAAGCTCCAAAGAAATTTCATAAAAAAACTTTTTAATTTGCCAAATGGAACACCTAACTACGCAGTTTACTTGGAAACGGGAATTGCGAAACTGTTTACCAACACCCTTAAGCTGCAGGCAGACTACATCCATAAAGTTGCTTCACATTCAGATGCTCGTTTGACCAAGAAAATGCTCCTTTATGAAATGCGGAATAAGGACTGGTGGATCGCAAAGTGGCAAAATATTGGTGATAGCTGTGGGGAAGGTATCCAATTTGATTTGAATAACTTAGTTCAACTAAAGGAGCAGCTTTACAACGTAATTCAAAAACACGAAGACTATGTTCGAGAAAAATTAGTAAGAGAAGCTGAGCAGTCTGAGAGCAGAATAATTTACTCACAACTCAACCATAACCTGTTGGACAATAATTACTTTCAAGACACATTCAGCTATAAAGAAATATCCCTAATTTTCAAATCCAGATGTGAGCTTTTAACCTTAAATGGCAGTCCATACAACGGAAAATTCCAGCAATTCTGTACCCTCTGCAATATTAAAGCAAAAGAAGACTGCTTCCATTTTATAAGCATTTGTCCAGTATTTAAACCTCAAAGACTAAATTTTTTTAAGAAAAACAGCTTTACAATGCAAGAAACAATAGAATTATTAAATGGTGTAAATTGGAAATTATTGTATTGTTTTTTAAACTCAATTTATATGTATCGAAATCTATTAATGTCTGAATTCATTTAAATCAATTCATTTAAATTTTATTTATAAATTAAAAAATTGTTTTATATACTTTGCCAACTGAGCTGACGGCTATGTCAAAGCTTTAAAATTCATTATGTCTACTGAAACTGTATAAAAACATCGATAAATAAATGAATTACTTACTTACTTACTTACTTACTTACTCTATTCTCAAGGTATGATTTGATCCAAGCTAAGATACAGGGAGGAAAACCATAAGCTTTTAGATTAAACAAGATTAGTTCGTGGCTTAGTTGATCAAATGCTTTTGAGAAGTCAGTGTAAATGCAGTCAACTTCATAACCTTTTTCTAATGCATTTGAACAGTTGTGGGAGAACGTAAGAAGGTTTGTAACAGTTGATCTGTGCCTTACGCAACCGTGCTGTTGTTCACAAATAAGATTCTTACCTTAAAATGCCATACTTTCACAGACTACTTGTTAAAAAAGTTTTGGTATGCAAGATAATTTAGAAATGGACCTGTAGTTTGTAATATCAGCCTTATCTCCTTTTTTTGAATATAGGAGTAAGAAAAGATTTTTTCCATATACTTGGAAATTTTCCTGTTTTAAGTGAAAGCTCGAAAATGAACCTGAGCGGCTGCACTAAAAAATTTCTACATTTTTTTAACACTATTGGAGGAATGCCATCGGGGCCAGCTGAACAATCATCATTTAATGAAGAAAGAAGTTCAAGTACTGTACTCTGTTCTACGTGGATATGATTACAGCTTGTTTGCGAAAAGGTATGTAGATTGTGGAAAAAAATGTCATCAACAACCATTGGTTCCACAAATGAATCGTGAAAATTGGCTGCAAAGGCATTAGAAATATCGATGGGATTATCTAACTGAAGGTTATTATATGCGAAGATAGCCGGAAATCAATCTGATTTTTTCTTTAAATTAACAAGCTTCCAAAATTGTTTAGGGTAATTTTTTAAGGAAATACCCATATCATTTATGTAGCTAGTATATAAGGTATTTGAAAGAATATTAAATTCGTCAAAAGTTTTGAGATAACGAGAGTAGTGTGTTGGAGAGATTTTAAATAAACTCTCCATGCTTTATTTCTTTTGTTACGAAGACTGCGCAGCTCCTTAGTGTACCATGGATGACTATGGCTTGAATTGTTTGATTTTTCTAAAGAGAGATTTCTATTTAAGCAGTTGTTAAGGGTTGAATAAAAATTGGTTACTGCTTAGTCAATATTGGAACAAGATAAAATATTTTCAATTCCTGAACTAAATAAATCTTCAGACAACACATGTAAATTTGCTTTTCTGAAGTCATAAGTATAGGAACAGTCAAAATGGTTACTGTTTTCTAAAATTTGATCACTCAAATCAAGAAAGATGTCCAGAGGTGGGTGGTAATTATCTATATTAGTGATTCCAGATCTTGACCCAAGAACGAGTGTACTAATAGGGTCAGAGGAAAATATTAAATCGAGGGTTCGATTTTTTGAATTTTTAATACAGCTTGATGGCAAATTGGACCAAAAATGTTAACCTATATTAAGTTTTTCCTATCAAACAGAAGTTTTCGCATTAAATATCATAACACCTACTCCAAAGTTCATAAACTTAAAAACGGTATTCCCCAGGGATCACCACTATTAGTGGTTTTGTTTTCCATAGCTTTTAATGAAATCAGCAAAATAATAGATAATAATAAATAATAATAATAAAAAATAAATAATAATAATAATTCAAAAAGGTCGAAGTTACAATATACGCCGATGACCTAATCATTTTCTCAAATTGCAAAGACCTACATGAATTGGGAGTTACTTTCTCCCACATTATCGAAGCTATTCTTTGTTAGAGCGAACAGTCAGGATCTATAATTTCATATTCAAAGTCCGAAATATTGCATATTTGTAAGAAACATAACTGTAATAAGACTATAGATGTTAATCTAAACAACAATCATATAAAAAATGTTAACTTAATTAAAATTCTTGGACTTTTCTTTGACTCTAAATATACATTTAAGAATCATTGTTCTTATATTAAAAAAAGCCTTACTGCCAGGGTTAACATAGTTAAATATTTATCTTCAAAAAATAGCTCGTATGTCAATTTTTTTATTTATTTTCAAAAATATTTAAATAACAATGACACGTTAAGATTTAAAATCTTTTAAAGAATCTAAAATTTAAGTTACAATATTTTTGTTTATTAAAATAAATTGTTATGAAAACAAGCTTTATCGGTTAATACCAATTCAAACCTTTTAATTAATTTACGAATTTAAGATAATTATAAAATAATACAAAGGAAAAATATAAAAAAAATAGACAAACCATACAGAAGGTTTATAATTGTTTAGAGAAGTGCAAAAACAGTTTACTCTTAAATGCTGCTGGTTTTTTTTATAATTAACGCGCGCACAAGGGATTATGTGTTTCCCTTTTAATGTAGAACACACTGCGCGGGCATTACGAAGATAGGGAGGGGAGAGATAGGAGGTGCCGATTAACATTGGTTTTGAATGTTTGCAGATCAAAATGGCAAGGGAAAATCCCGCCGGGTAAACTATTCCAAATTCGTGTCGTTCGGCTAAAAAAAGAATGCCTGGTGGTGAGGTAGTTCTTTGCAATTCATTTGGAAGCATGTTCCACAAACGAATTGCAGATACATAAAATGAAGGCTCTGCTATGCTGCGTGAGTAACGTGGTAATATTATTTTTAATCCTCTTTGAGATTGAGCAAAATTGAGTTTTTCTTTAAGATAATTAGGGCATCTATTATGGATGATGTTATGAAGTTTCAGAAGTAACCTTAACCTTAAGTAATTATCAAGGTTTATACCAAGGAGAGTATGTTGTAAATGTGATACACTAGAATACCTCGGAATACAATAAATATATCGAACACAGTCATTTAGAGCAACATTAATTATGCGTTTACATTCACAATCTAGAATTGGATAAACTGAGGAATAAAAAATAAAATAAGGCAAAATTAATGACTTAACTAAGTATTTTTTCATATTTGTGGACAAAAACTCAGATGAAGATCTCAATGTTCGAAGGCCAGAATAAATATGTCGAATCGTGTCTGAAATAGCCATACAGCAGCTAAGATCATTTATTGATCTAACCAAATCTATTGTATTATCGAAAATTTATTATGGCCTACCTATCTACGGGAAATGCTCCAAATCGTCTCGACAACTAAACCGTCCGATCATGTATGAGAGCCCTCCGCTCAACTCCGATCAAAAACATATTAATCGAAGAAGGACTTCCCCAACTAGCTGATAGAATAATCTATCTTCGAACATCATCCAAAAAATCAACTCACCTAATGCAACACCATTCCACATTGATGTCAAGAAAGCCTTGAATCGGAAGAGAAACCTGAGACTTCAGTCAACCAGTCGCAAACGAGTTAAATATTCCAATCTCTATTAAGCTTCATAAAGCCAAAGGGCAATCACCATGGAACATTCCAAGCTACGTGGTGAATACTGATCTTTGCAAGTATGCAAAATCCAAAAGCACTGATGACATCTACAAAGCCTTGTTCCTGAGCACCGCATACAAATACAAATCACTCGGCTGTAACCTTCTCTACTCCGGCGCCTCTAAAACAGATAGCCATACATCATTTGCCATCTTCGACGAAAATGGTTCAGTGCTTTCCAAAGAATTGTTACCAAATTTTTCATCAATTTACACTGCAGAAGCATTTGCCATATCTAATGCAATAAAATACTGTAATAAAAGAAAGACGGTTATATTTTCTGATAGTCTATCTACATTATCTGCTTTGAAAAATATAACAAATTCTACCGAAATCGTCGAAACAATTCGTAAATTGCTCATATCAAACAGTCAAACACTGGAAATCGTATGGGTTCCTGGCCACACCGGTATCAAAGGCAACGAGCAGCTGATACGGCAGCCAAGTCAACGTTAAAAGAACCTTTGCAAATGTTCTATCAACGCAACAAAAAAGATATCAAAAATCTCACTACCGAAAATTGGGAATACAAAAGAAAAAACGCCTGGACAAATTATAACCACACGTACAAAAACTTAAACCCCAACGGCGTTAAAACGATCTACCCCAATAATATATCTCCAAAGAAATTGAAGATATATATCAAATTAAGATTTGGCCACTCGTACTTAACGCACAAACATCTTTTTGAGAAGCAACAACCGGCTTTTTGTCATCTTTGCGAAGAAAATCCAACCCTCAACATGTCACATTTGCTCTCCGTCCAAAAGTTATCTCAACATGCAAACAAATTGCCAACTTCAACCTCAACCTATCAAACGTCACAACTGATCACATAAATCTCATCTAACGGGTGATTTTTTTGAGGTTAGGATTTTCATGCATTAGTATTTGACAGATCACGCGGGATTTCAGACATGGTGTCAAAGAGAAAGATGCTCAGTATGCTTTGACATTTCATCATGAATAGACTTACTAACGAGCAACGCTTGCAAATCATTGAATTTTATTACCAAAATCAGTGTTCGGTTCATTCACCGTAACGTTGCGTCCAACAGCATCTTTGAAAAAATACGGTCCAATGATTCCACCAGCGTACAAACCACACCAAACAGTGTATTTTTCGGGATGCATGGGCAGTTCTTGAACGGCTTCTGGTTGCTCTTCACTCCAAATGCGGCAATTTTGCTTATTTACGTAGCCATTCAACCAGAAATGAGCCTCATCGCTGAACAAAATTTGTCGATAAAAAAGCGGATTTTCTGCCAACTTTTCTAGGGCACTGATTTTGGTAATAAAATTCAATGATTTGCAAGCGTTGCTCGTTAGTAAGTCTATTAGTGATGAAATGTCAAAGCATACTGAGCATCTTTCTCTTTGACACCATGTCTGAAATCCCGCGTGATCTGTCAAATACTAATGCATGAAAATCCTAACCTCAAAAAAATCACCCGTTACAATATTATTTTTTTTTTCTTTTTTTCTTACATTCTATCACAATCTTACTATTCCTTTGTAACCAAACCAGTTGAAAGCCCTGGCAGCTAATTTTCTAGTAGCAACTAGCAACTATTATTTGTAATTTACTTACAATTTAATAAAATTATAATAATAATAATAAAAATACACATTGACATATGTACATACATATATGTATTGGAAAAAAGAGTTTTTTAGAATATACCTAAAAACTGGCCTTTTAATGGTGTAAACCATTTAAAATTTCCGGGATATTTCTACCAAAATATAGGTAGTGCACCTTCACTTACATACGTTTTTTGTAGTAACACAAATTGTTATAGTTATGGTCAAAACAGACGTGTAGTTAATTTCGTGCAGCCAAAATAAATCACATAGGCTCTTATGGGACAGTTTTTGTCGTACACAAGTTGGATAATTTTTACAACCCTTACCAGGAGCTTAGTAAAATTGAAGTAATACACAGGTTAAAAATTATAACCTGTCCACTGAAAACTGAAACCATTGTTAAAAATATTTTAAAAAAAAATATTAACTTTTAAATGTTAAGTTTTCAATTTGTTGTTGGAATTTTTATTCAATAAATTTAATATTCACATAAATTTGATTTTATTTACACTATTTGACATTTTTTCTTCAATTTTTAAAAATGTCTATTGGTAACGCTGCTTTTTGACATGAATACAGCAACATGTCAAAAAGTATGCACAAAGGTCTGTATGTCTGTCTGTATGTCAGTATGTATAACGAGCTGCAGCCTAAGCGGCTTACTGGCTGAACACAATGAGAGCCGCAGAGAGCTGTCGTAATGTGTCGTACGGTTTTTTTAAACCTACCCACAATGGAGCCGTACGCTTTTTTGACATTTGAGATTTTATTAATGTAATCTGACTGAATTGAAGTCTGTGTTCATTTTAAAATTGCAAATTATTATTTTTAACTCAATAAGAGTTAAAATGGAAAACAAAAATGAAAAGATTTTCTGCAGCTTTGTGTTTTATGTTTATATATTTTTTATTAAATACCATAAAACATTTAATTGGTTTAGATGTAACAGACAGAAGATCATTTATAAAAATGAGGAAGAGAGTCGAAGATTGAACAGAACCCTGGGGCACACCAGCATTTATTTTGTGAGAAGCAGACTTGAATCGGTCCAATACAACTTGTATTAAACGGTCCAGAAGTTAGCTTCTAATCCAACGAACAAGAGTATCACCGATCCCAAAAGCACGCATTTTCGATAATGCCAAACTATATCAAATGCCTTAGAGATATCAAGAGCAATAGTCTTACTTTCACCAAAGCGATGTAAAGATTTGTTCCACTGTTCGGTGAGATATGCCATCAGACCACCAGTGGAACGGTTGCTGCGGAAGCCATAATGACGCTCATGGAGAAGCTTTCGATCTTCGAGATATTCCTTAAGCTGACGGTTAATCAGCGTTTCCATGACCTTAGAAAAAAGGGATGTTAGTGCTATGGGTCGGTAGGAGGAGGGGGAAGATGGGTCACCTTTCTTAGGAACAAGCTGGACAAATGCTGTTTTCCATCTTCTAGGAAATATCCCAGAAGATTTAGAGCGATGGAACAGCTTAAGCAGTGGGTTTGCAAGTGTGGAAGAACATCTCTTCAGAAGAATCGGAGTATACCATCCGGACCAGCGGATTTTTGTATATCGAGATCTTTGAGAACTCTTGCTACTGTACGAGTGCGGACAAAAATCTGTCCAATGGAATAATTTACGTTCTCTAATTTACATTGCTGTAAGGCAGCGAAGAGCTGGCAGCGAAATGGGCTGTGAGCAAGTTTGCCTTCTCTGAAGAGTAAACAATTAGTTTGTTGTTGTAGATGAGTGTTCGAACCGAAGATGTTGAGGAGTTTCTGATATGTTTTAAAAAATGACCAAATATTTTTACTGCCTTTAGAACATTGCAGAATATTTTGCCGTAATTTCTGGTCATGCAAAAATTTGGTTCTTTCAATAACGGAGTTGCTGTTTGTGCTTTTTCCGATTTTCCTCTATAGGGTTAGCTTTGTAAGAACGGAAACTTACTTCTTTGAGCCTGATAGCGTCTTTACACTCAGAATTAAAACAAGACTTTTCTTTAGGTTTGATGCTTTTTACTCTGTTAGGAATAAAAGCACGCATCCCTAGAAGAATTCACATTCACATTTGTGATCATTTCAGCACTGGCATCAATGTCACTATCGAGGAAGCATAGTAACCAGTTAAAGTTTCGGCGAAAAATATTTAGGCCGTTCCAGTTGGTTTTCTCGTATTGCCAAACGGTCCTGGTGGGGAGTTTTTCTTTAACTGGGATGGAGGACGATAAATTAGCTTAAATGACACAATGGTCCGAATTGCCAAATGGAGAATTCACGCTAATGGTGTACTTGCAGGGTGAGAAGTCAGAAACAAGTCAAGAGTATGGGCGGCTTGCCCAGCAACATCCGGTAGACGCGTTGGTACATCGATCAGTTTGGGTAAGGTGATCTAACCCGGCAAATAGCTCGACATAACTTCCTTCGGGTGTTGTCTGACCAGAATACCGGAACCAATTGGAATTGTGTGCGAGGATAAAGGGAAACTATTTCCGAGATGGAATCAGCGCTTCAAACTCGTTACAAGTCGAATAACTCGAAATTTGAGCCAAAAGAAGTCAAAGTCCTTGTTGGAACATTGCCCTTGTGGGTGTTATGCCCATAAAACAGCTTGCATACAAAAAATCAATATAAACATTCAGCACAAAAGGACAAAGTCAGATGCTCTTATCTATTTACCGCAAGCATTGGATGGTCATATGATGCCTTCAGTAGATAAGAAAGAGGCAGTTAAGCACAAAGGTCTTAGGACAGATAAGAGGATGGATTTGCGACGCGAGTGTGTGTTATTTTTTCTTCCACAGTGCTAGGGGGTATATTTATCTGTCTCCAAAGACGCGAGTGGGTATTATTTTATTCTTCACAACACACGCGAGTGGTATTTCTTTTCCTCAACGAGTTCGTATTTTTTTTTAACTCAATGCGCAAGATGGTGACTTTTATTTTTAGTTTTTTTGTGCGCGCACTTCAAACGTCCGTCTTTGGCGAGCTTAAGATCGACACTCACTTGACACTTGAGAAAATTCTAAGTTGAGGCTAAAATAGACACCCAAGTCCTTAAAACTGAAGACGCGACAAAGATTGTGCTGTGAAATATGATAATCGAATGCACTTACGATACGTTTTTAGATAAGGTAATCGTATTTCATTTTACATGGTTAAACATTTTCCGCACCAAATACTAAAATTATCAATATCTGCTTGCAGAAGAATGCGGTCATCACTAAACTTTTTTATCTTGAAAATCTTCATGTCATCAGCAAATATGAGAATGTCACTTGTCTGAATGCATCATGTAACATCATTTGTAGCCAAAATTAAAAGTAATGGACCATTTTGGGTTAAAGGACTTATAAGGGCTGATCCTTATAACCTCCCACCTTATGAACAACGTATACAACTACTGCAGATCCAACATTTATCTTAAAGACGGGTTAGCAATGACTAAGTATTTATTCTTATCAATGGCTTTATTGACGCCTGGAATTGCTTTATGATATTGGTCTGAATTACCGCGGTGGTTCTAATCACTTGCCCAATCTTAAATTAATGCATGTTGCTCAGCACAGAACCAACTATGAATTAAATGAACCCCTTCACAACAATGAGTAAGGCTGCCAATACTAATCCCAGTTTATTTTATTTCAATATTAATAAAATAAAATTTAAATCAATTTTACGTACCAGTGCTGGTATAAATGTTTAATATATGTTTGTTATGTTTTATCTAATTTGATAGTAAATTTAAATCGTAAAAGTGCAAAAAAAATAACATGATAAGTACAGAGTTGTTTTATAAATATGATAACGGTTCTGACGAAGACAGAAGGTACATTTTTAAAAGTTAAGTAGATGGAAGCAATACCTTATAACTTCCTAACAACAAAGAAATATTAAGAGTGTAAGAAACAAAATAAAAAATTAAATATTTTTAAAGATTTGCCTGTTCCGAGTGAGCAATGGAGCAAAATTTAAAACAAATGCCAGTACGTCGTTTATGCCAATTACCACCAAAAAATATTAAAATTTAGTTTCAAACACTTTATTATTAATAATATACGAAATTATTTTTTTAATTTAAATTTTATGAACACATAAAGCTGCTATTTTCTAAATGCAAACAATTGCAATGAACAATTGGAAAATTTCAACTATAAGACTATTTTTTATTCTTACCTAATTTTTTATGTTTCATTCATTTCTCAACTTCAAATGTTCTTTCGAAGCAAAAGACAAGTCTTTTGGCTAATTTTTTTTGACGAAAACGGCAATTTTCTTGATTTTGTTAAATTTTGCTTTTTTGCGAGATTTTTGCAAACACTACTATTATTATGACTGGTCCAAAACGGTGTCCAAATGAAAACTTACCAGAAAACTATATTCAGAAAATTGTTATGAAAGTATAATGGTACAATTTTATTTGCTCTTTCGCAAAAATTTGAACTGGTAAAGAATGGAAACGAAAAAAGTATTAAATGACGATAATAAGAAAAAACATATTTAGTAGGTGCAATATTATTTTGACCGCAACTGTACTCGTGTATTTATACATGTAGGAAGGGGCAGTACAAAAACAGACTGGATGCAACTCCATACCTTCGCATCGAATTGTCGGTAGTATAACCTAATTTTTTAAGATAATTTAAGTAAATATGTAAAAAAAATCATACCAATCCAGTTAAAAAAAAACTTCCCACCAGGACCGTTTGGCAACTGGGACGGCCTGAATATCTTTTTCCGAAACTTTAACTGGTCACTATGCTTCCTCGATAGTGACATTGATGCCAGTGCTGAAATGATCACAAATGTGATTCTTCTAGGGATGCGTGCTTTTATTCCTAACAGAGTAAAAAGCATCAAACCTAAAGAAAAGTCTTGGTTTAATTCTGAGTGTAAAGAAGCTATCAGGCTCAAAGAAGTAAGTTTCCGATCTTACAAAGCCAACCCTACAGAGGAAAATCGGAAAAAGCACAAGCAAGCAAGGAACTCATGCAACTCCATTATTGAAAGAACCAAATTTTTGCATGACCAAAAATTACGGGAAAAAATTCTGCAGTGTTCTAAAGGCAGTAACAATTGTTGGTCATTTGTAAAAAATATAAAAAACTCCTCGACATCTTCGGTTCCAACGCTCATCGACAATAACAAACCAATTGTTTACTCTTCAGAGAAGGCAAACTTGCTCGCCGCCCATTTCGCTGCCAGCTCCACGCTTACTCAAAGCAACGTTGCCCCTCCTGTACTTGAGAATGTAAATTTTTCCATGGGACAGATTTTTTTCCGCACTCGCACAGTAGCAAGAGTTCTCAAAGATCTCGATATACACAAATCCGCTGGCCCGGATGGTATACCCCCGATTTTTTTTTTTTTTTTTTATAATTAGCCCGCACTAAAGGGATTTTGACTACCCTTATAATGTTAATTAAACACAGCGAGGGCTTTAGGAAAATAGGGAAGGACGTGAAAGGAGGTAACGATGCACATTTGTTTTAAAGTTCTGCACTTCAAAGTGGGAGGGAAAAACAGAGTCTGGCAAGGCATTCCACATTCGCGTGGTACGACTAAAGAAAGAATCCCTGTACTTGACAGTACGTCCGAAGTTGGGCTCAAGGGTATAATGATGGGCATTCCTTGCAGTGCGAGTATTACGGTTAAGGCGTTTCAGGGGAGGAATGCAACTGGCTATTTCGCTAGAGCATTGTTTATGGAAGTAGCGATAGAATAATGAAAGGCAGGAAACATTACGTCTGTGCTCCAGAGATGTAAATGTTTCTGTTATTGTTCGATCGCCTATCATTTTTAAAGCTCCTTTTTGTATTCTATCTAGAAAACTCAAGTGGGTTACAGGAGCACCTGCCCAAATGTGGGAGTTATACTCAAGTTTAGGGCGAATATATGCTTTATATACTGTAGCCAGATCAGACGGGGTTCGAAGGAAACCTAAACATCTCGCGGCATTTTTGGCAACGTCAAATATGTGGTCATTCCACAGAAGGTGGTCTGTAATGCACATACCGAGAACTGAGAGGTGGTCGGTTTCCTCTATGAAAGTGCCACTCATGGATAGTGGCATTAGGGGTATATTTCGCTTTAACGACAAAAGCCAACATTGTGTTTTCGAAGCATTAAATTCTACGCGGTTTCTTATTCCCCATTGTACAATGCTGTCAAGATCAGAATTTAATGAACTTATTATACGCTGCCGTTGCAGTTCCACATCCGAAGAACGAGGATGTGAATCTGGAAACGAATATGAGAAGCTGAGAGTACTGTCGTCTGCGAAACAATTGATAGGATTAGTTGTTTCAGATAATAAGTCGTTGATAAAAATAAGGAAGAGAGTCGGAGACAAAACAGAGCCCTGGGGCACGCCAGCGTTTATTTTGTAAGAATCAGACTTGAATCCGTCCAATACAACTTGTATTATTGTATATTGTAGGAACCGGTGATGACGAGGAGTTCTTAACGTTTTTAACAAATGACCAAACATTTTTACTGCCTTTGGGACATTGCAGTATTTTTTGCCTGATTTTTTGTTCATGTAAAAATTTGGTCTTGCGAATGTGAACATTACAGGCCTTTATAGCTTGCTGAAACTTTTTCCGGTTTTCCTCGGTTTTGTTGGCTTTATAACATCGGAAACTTACCTCTTTCAACCTGATAATCTCTTTACAGCTCGAATCAAATCATGAGTTATCTTTAAGTTTGATACTTTTTGACCTATTCGGAACAAAATTTCGCATACCTAAGAGGATAACATTTGTTACCATAACTGCGCTGGAGTCTATGTCACTACCGAGGAAGCAGAGCGACCAGTTGAAGATCCTGAAGAAATTATTGAAACCGTCCCAGTTGGCTTTCTCGTATTGCCAAACGGTTCTCCTAGGGGGTTTCTCTTCAACTGAGTTTTGTTGGCACGACAGATTTGCAGAAAAGACACAATGGTCTGATGTGCCTAGAGGCGAAAAAACACGAATTTTGTGTTTATCAGGATCGGAGGTAAGAAACAAGTCTAGTGTGTTGGCGGCTTGGCCTGTAATGTCATGAATTCGCGTTGGCTCATCAACAAGCTGAGTTAGTTGGTTTAACTCAGCAAAGATTTCAACATACTTTCCTTCGGGTGTTGTCTGGCCAGAATAGCGAAGCCAACTTGAATTGTGTACATTGAAATCACCCGTAATAATGATTTCAGTGTGAGGATAATGGGCAACAATACTTTGAATGGAGTCTGACAAAGCATCAAATTCGTTGGAAGTTGACACTGTATCAAAATTAGGGCTTCTATAGATAAAACAAGTATGTATAATGCGCTTATTTACCGTGAATTTTAATCACATGAAGTTAAAATCTGTATTTGAACACAGACCATATTGTGGTAGAAGTTGGTATGCGACATCATTCCTAATATATACGGCGATTCCGTGATAGGCAAAGAATAATGGCACTAAGTTATACCCATTAAGGTTAAATTCCGAGTGATCCTCGATTTTCTCCTACTTGGGTTTCACTTAATGCCAAAACAGTTGGCTTGTTTAATGAAGTATAAACGTATGCAGCACAGAAATTTTTCCTGAGTCCACGAATGTTGGAATAATCAACTCTGAAAATACCCCCCATAAAGAATACAAAACTTAAAAAACAAAGACGGACAATTAACTATAATTAATGCTCCACTAAGTCCCAATTTGAGCTTCACAAAAACAATTATTATTAGTGTTATGCCTTAATAATAATTGAGTTGATCCGCCCCTGGTTACTCAGAGAACATCAATTAATATATCCGATAACGATCTAGCTTAACCATAAGGATTTACCGCAATGATTAAACTAAATCGTCTGTGAGGAAGGAAATATGGAAAAAAGACAAGAGAAGGAGCTTACTCGCTGTGGTGTGTTTTTTTTCTCGTTAGTGGGTATTAATAAAAACTTATTTTTGATTTCAAGCACAATTTATTTGTGTTATTTGCACTGGATTATGAATTATTAAACTGAATAAATTTAATATAGACCGATTCTTCTGAAGAGGTGTTCTTCCACACTGACAAAGCCACTGCGTAAGCTTTTCCATCGCTTCTACTCTTCTGGAATCTTTCCTAGAAGATGGAAAACAGCATTTGTCCAGCCTGTCCCTAAGAAAGGTGACCCATCCTCCCCCTCCTCCTACCGACCCATAGCACTGACATCCCTTCTTTCTAAGGTCATGGAAACACTGATTAACCGTCAGCTTAAGGAATATCTCGAAGATCGAAAGCTTCTCCATGACCGTCAGTACGGCTTCCGCAGCAACCGTTCCACTGGTGATCTGATGGCATATCTCACCGAACAGTGGAACAAATCTTTACATCGCTTTGGTGAGAGTAAGATTATTGCTCTTGATATCTCCAAGGCATTCGACAGAGTTTGGCATGAAGCTCTTTTATCGAAAATGCGTGCTTTTGGGATCGATGATACACTTGTTCGTTGGATTGGAAGCTATCTTCTGGACCGTTCAATGCAAGTTGTATTGGGCGGATTCAAGTCTGATTCGCACAAAATAAATGCTGGTGTGCCCCAGGGCTCTGTTCTGTCTCCGACTCTTTCCTTGATTTTTATAAACGATCTTCTGTCTGTTACTTCTAATCCACTTAACTGTTTTGCTGACGACTCTACCCTCAGATTTTCATATTCGTTCGATAATTCACGTCAGCAGGATCAACAACAGGAGCCACCGCAGGAAAAACAAAAAAAGGTAAGGTGCCGCTAATTAATACCATTAAAATAAATATTAAAGAAACTATAGATGTCTGTAGGGACGCCATAGGCGATAACTTCCTTATAAAGCGGCTTAGTAATGATAGACATGCTATCCAGTGAGTCAGCACAAGAAAGTCAAAAAGATCCTCCAAAAAACGGCCACTGAACTCTACAGTTTCACGCCGAAAGAGGAAAAAATCCAAACGGTTCTCTTAAAGGACCTTGACAGCTCCACTGACACGGTGGCGCTTTTAAACGAACTCCGTCGTGTAGCGACGAACGATCTCGAGTTCGTGAGGGTCAAGCCTTTCACGACTGTCAGAGCCAGACGGGAGCAACGGAAATTACCGTTTTTCCTGGATTCAGTTGTCGCCCAAAAGCAAACTGGATAGTCTACGGAAAATTACCAACCTAGACTACCAGGTTGTAACCTGGGACAAATTAAAGAGACGCGGCAACATGCTTCATTACATGCGCTGCCAAAGGAAGATAAGAATCAACTTAAATGTGTGCTTTGCGGGGGCGAGGGGT
Organism: Platycheirus rosarum; assembly: GCA_963971375.1. Taxonomy (NCBI): domain Eukaryota; kingdom Metazoa; phylum Arthropoda; class Insecta; order Diptera; family Syrphidae; genus Platycheirus; species Platycheirus rosarum. The sequence goes on from OZ020510.1 coordinate 71,524,847, forward strand.
ACCCTGCTAGATATCGGGGCTGTCCTAAGTTCCAGCAGATAAAGCAAACAAAAGCTCCGAAGGTGGTGGAGATACGACCTATTTTTGCTCCTGCACCGACAGGCGTTGTGCCCCAAATCTTTTACGCCCAAATGGCGGCAGGGAGGGCAACAACAACGGTACAGCCAAAACTAAAGGTTGCCAAACAGGCCCCCGTGCCTACGGCACCTGCGGGACAGGCCGATATAATGACTATGTTGCTGGCCATGCAGGCCCAGTTAACCGGCCTACAACAACAGCTCGGAAAGCAGGAGGAAAGCGTAGACCGTGTCTAGGCTTACCTTTCCAGCTTAGGGCAATTTAAACCATAATGGGCGCGCTGTACGAGAACCCCTTTAAAATCCTGGCTGTGAATGTAAATTCACTAATCAGGACCAAACGTAGAGCAAATTTGTTTCAATGGTTGCATGATCAGAGTCCAGATGTCTTTCTGGCAAGCGAAACCAAGCTAAACCAGAAACACAAACTAACTCATAATAATAACAATATCGTAAGAAGGGACCGGTTCAACTCAACTCGTGGGGGCGGGGTCACTATCTTTTTACGAAAAGGTATTGATCATAAGGTCATATATAATAGTGAAGTGCGAAGATTTGAGTTGCTAGAAGCTTGCATCATATGCATTCCTCTCCAACATGGGAAGCGAATGTATGTGATCGCAGTGTACGCACAAGAAGCACCTCAACCTGCAAACTTTATTGCAGAGCTCGAAAAACTTTTCGAGTGGCTTAGTCTGCACTCGGATGAAAATTACTTTATTATCGCTGGGGATTTCAATGCCAAACATGAAGATTGGGGAAATCAAATCCAAAATCCAAGGGGATACCGTCTTTTTGATTAGATGGGTCGACACTAAATTGAGTATAAAATCGACCTTATTGCTACAGATAGAACATCGTTCCCAAGGAGTGGTGCTTTTCTAGATCTACTACTGTTAAACTCAAGATTGACAGTAACTGACTCTGTGAGCCAACAGAAAAGAAACTGTCTACACACGGTAGAATACGACAGTGACCACTGCGGACTTTCCGCCGTCATACAGCTACCAAACGAACTTGTGGTGTTGGATGAGCTTCTGCCTGCGCGTTCTTACAATTTTAGTAAGGCACGCTGGCCACGTTTCTCCAACACCTTGACAAGAGAACTCCTCTCTAACGACATTGTGCCTCCAAACGACAGGAATCTATCGAACGTAAAGATCGACGGATACCTGCTTCAGATGGATGGTGTCATAAAACAAACGATGGACAGAACAATCCCACTATACAAAGAACATAACCCAACTGAAATGTACAAGAACGCGACAAAAGACGCACTACATAGAAAAAAAAGTGGGCTCCTGACAAGATTAAAACTCTTGTACATGCGGTTACCCGAAAGAAACGATCTGGAGATTAGGACACTGAAGTCTTCAATCAAAAATGTCAGCTCGCTCATTAAACAAAACTATAGATTGTTTATTAACTTGTACTGGGATAACAGAATTCGAGCCGTTAATTCTAGCGACCCGCGTATGTTTCCCAAGATTAATAAAATCTTCAGGAAAAACAATCAAAACGATCTTCCGTGTCTTAAGCTCCAAAGAACGACAGGCAACGAAAACATACTCCTGACCGCAGGAATAGATCTGGGGGACGCCGTCTTGGACGACGACTTCTTTGTGATCGAAGATCCATTGGAGAAGGTTGAGACAGTGGGTTCTGCTTTTCAGCAAGTGTATAAGGTGAATGATTCCATTTGCCCGAACCACGACCTGGAGAACAGAGCTCTGCTGAATCACTTCTACCTGCGAAATAGCATGACGCAATAGCGATCTGAAAATCTTGGTTTTACCGGGTTCAATGAAGACAATCTGGCAAATGCCACCATCGCCGAGCGAAATGGGCCAAGTTCCCTGCTAATCTCGAAGGTCGAACTCCAAATGATCTTCGCATCATTAAAGAAAAAGAAGTACTACGACATCTCCCTGAGGAAGCAATAGACATATACACAACACTGTTCAACAACGCGCTGAATAATGCATATTATCCAGTGAGTTGCAAGACAGCTGTTGTTCATCCTCTCCCTAAAAAGGGAAAGGACAATTCCAATCCCGCAAATCCCTGGTCGATAAGTCTTCTTCCGAGTATCAGCAAGGTATTCGAAAAAGTTATCAATAGATCTCTGTCCAAGTGGGCCGAGGACAAAAATATAATCCCAGACAATCAGTTCGGCTTTAAGGCGGGACATGACACAATTCATGCCGCGTCTTAGCTAGTATCTGCAGTCCAATGGAACGATGCTAAGAATCAATGCACGGGTGCTTGTCTGGTTGATTTGGAAAAGGCTTTCGACACCGTATGGAAGATCTTTATGTGAAGCTAATCAGATGGGGCATAAGTAAACCACTGCTATATAAGCTTTACGACATGCTTAATGGTAGAAAGTTTGTTGTCAAGAGTGGCAATGTAACATCTACAACAACGTTTGATATCAAAAACGGTCTGCAACAGGGAGCGGTGTACTCGCCGATTCTCTTTAGTATTTACACCAGCGATCTCATTGGGAGTCTACCTCATGCAATTGCGTATACCGATGATTTAGTTGCGTACAGAACAGGTCCAAAAATTTAGGTCATCAGAATTCTCTTGCAACGTGATTTCGATAAAATTCAAAAGTTCTGTAATGATTGGAAGCTGAAAATCAACTTCCAGAAATGTGAAACTATCCTGTTTAGAACCCCTTTGTCTGGGGCCTCTAGGGATACGAGAAAGAACTGGCGCAAGCTAGTGATCGCTTGGCCACATGGACATCCACTGGCGAGTAAAAATTTAGTAAAGTACCTTGGCATCTGGTTCGATCAGTATCTATATTTCAATCGACATGTAGAGGCTGCTCACGCCAGGGCTAGGGGAGCTTTTGCCCTGACAAGACGGTTGGTTTATAGCAGCCGCCTTGATAGCAGGGTGAAAGTGATTTGCTACATGGCCCTAATCAGGCCGATGATTGCCTATGGATGCCCTGTGTGGTTCAACGTTGCACCATCTCTAATGGAAAAGATTCGGGTGTTAGAGAGACAGTGTCTTCGCACTTGTCTTGGACTTTATAGAACACCAGAGTCAGAGTACAAACATTATTATACCAACGAGGTTTTATAGAACGGGGCCAATACAAACAGGATAGATAATTTTTTAATTAAGCAGTATCGATTAGCATCCCACCCGCTACGCATGTGCAGAAGTCATGGGAAAGTCAAGTGACGGTCTACTCTATACGTTCTGTGTTTTATTTCAATCCCTTTATCTTTAACCACCCTCCAATAACCCAATAATAAATAAATAAATAAAATAAAAAAAAAAAACCTCAATTCACGCGCGGACTATATTAAATTTATTCAGTTTAAAAATTAATAATCCAGTGCAAATAACACAAATAAATTGTGCTTTGAAATTAAAAATAGCCCAAAAATAAGTTTTTATTAATACTCACTAACGAGAAAAAAAACACACCACAGCGAGTAAGCTTCTTCTCTTGTCTTTTTTCCCTATTTCCTTCCTCAAAGACGATTTAGTTTAATCATTGCGGTAAATCCTTATGGTTAAGCTAGATCGTTATCGGATATATTAATTGATGTTTTCTGAGTAACCAGGGGCGGATCAACTCAATTATTATTAAGGCATAACACTAATAATAATTGTTTTTGTGAAGCTCAAATTGGGACTTAGTGGAGCATTAATTATAGTTAATTGTCCGTCTTTGTTTTTTAGTTTTTGTATTCTTTATGGGGGGTATTTTCAGAGTTGATTATTCCAACATTCGTGGGCTCAGGAAAATTTTCTGTGCTGCATACGTTTATACTTCATTAAACAAGCCAGCTGTTTTGGCATTAAGTGAAACCCAAGTAGGAGAAAATTCTGATCACTCGGAATTTAACCTTAATGGGTATAACTTAGTGCCATTATTCTTTGCCTATCACGGTATCGCCGTATATATTAGGAATGATGTTGCATACCAACTTCTACCACAATATGGTCTGTGCTCAAATACAGATTTTAACTTCATGTGGTTAAAATTCACGGTAAATAAGCGCATTATACATACTTATTTTATCTATAGAAGCCCTAATTTGGATAGAGTGTCAACTTCCAACGAATTTGATGCTTTGTCAGACTCCATACAAAGTATTGTTGCCCAATATCCCCACACTGAAATCATTATTACGGATGATTTCAATGTACACAATTCAAGTTGGCTTCGCTATTCCGAAGGAAGGTATGTTGAAATCTTTGCTGAGTTAAACCAACTAACTCAGCTTGCTGATGAGCCAACGCGAATTCATGACATTACAGGCCAAGCCGCCAACACACTAGACTTGTTTCTTACCTCCGATCCTGATAAACACAAAATTCGTGTTTTTTCGCCTCTAGGCACATCAGACCATTGTGTCATTTCTGCAAATCTCTCGTGCCAACAAAACTCAGTTGAAGAGAAACCCCCTAGGAGAACCGTTTGGCAATACGAGAAAGCCAACTGGGACGGTCTCAATAATTTCTTCAGGGTCTTTAACTGGTCGCTCTGCTTCCTCGGTAGTGACATAGACTCCAGCGCAGTTATTGTAACAAATGTTATCCTCTTAGGTATGAGAAATTTTGTCCCGAATAGGTCAAAAAGTATCAAACCTAAAGATAACTCATGGTTTGATTCGAGCTGTAAAGAGATTATCAGGTTGAAAGAGGTAAGTTTCCGATGTTATAAAGCCAACAAAACTGAGGAAAACCGGAAAAAGTTTCAGCAAGCTAGAAAGGCCTGTAATGTTCACATTCGCAAGACCAAATTTTTACATGAACAAAAAATCCGGCAAAAAATAATGCAATGTCCCAAAGGCAGTAAAAATGTTTGGTCATTAGTTAAAAACGTAAGGAACTCCTCGTCATCATCGGTTCCTACGCTTGTGTTCAATGATACTCCTGTTGTCAGTTCTCAAGAAAAAGCAGATCTGCTTGCAGCCCAATTCGCTGCTAACTCAACGCTGCCAGCAGGTGTTTGTACTCCTCCTGTACTCGAGAGCGTAAATGACTTCATGGGACCTATCTTCTTTCGCACTCGTACAGTCGCAAGAGTATTAAAAGATCTTAACATAAACAAATCCGCTGGCCCAGATAAAATCCCCGCTATTGTTCTGAAGAGGTGTTCTTCAACGCTGGCAAAACCATTGCGTAAGCTTTTCCATCTGTCCTATTCCTCTGGTCTCTTTCCGAGTGGATGGAAAACAGCATTTGTCCAGCCAATCCCTAAGAAAGGCGAATCTTCTCCTCAAACTATCGACCAATTGCACTTACGTCCCTTCTTTCCAAGGTCATGGAAACGTTGATTAATTTTCAGCTTAAGAAATATCTTGAGGACCGAAAGCTTCTTAATGACCGGCAGTACGGCTTTCGCAGCAACAGGTCCACTGGTGGTTTGATGGGATATCTCACCGAAAAGTGGAACCAATCTCTCCATCGTTTTGGGGAAAGCAAAATTATCGCACTTGATATTTCTAAGGCATTTGATAGAGTTTGGCATCAAGCTCTTTTATCGAAAATGCGTGCATTTGGACTCGACAAATCTCTTCTTCGTTGGATTAGTAATTAACTTTCGAAACGCTCAATACAAGTTGTATTGGATGGATTCAAGTCTGATTCTCACAAAATAAACGCCGGCGTGCCCCAGGGCTCTGTTTTGTCTCCGACTCTCTTCCTTATTTTTATCAATGACTTATTATCTGAAACAACTAATCCTATCAATTGTTTCGCAGACGACAGTACTCTCAGCTTCTCATATTCGTTTCCAGATTCACATCCTCGTTCTTTGGATGTGGAACTGCAACGGCAGCGTATGATAAGTTCATTAAATTCTGATCTTGACAGCATTGTACAATGGAGAATAAGAAACCGCGTAGAATTTAATGCTTCGAAAACACAATGTTGTCTTTTGTCGTTAAAGCAAAATATACCCCTAATGCCACTATCCATGAGTGGCACTTGCATAGAGGAAACCACCTTTCAGTTCTCGGTATGTGCATTACAGACCACCTTCTGTGGAATGACCACATATTTGACGTTGCCAAAAATGCCGCGAGATGTTTAGGTTTTCTTCGAAGATGCAAGAAGTTCTTCACCCCGTCTGATCTGGCTACAGTATATAAAGCATATATTCGCCTTAAACTTGAGTATAACTCCCAGATTGGGCAGGTGCTCCTGTAACCCACTTGAGTTTTCTAGATAGAATACAAAAAAGAGCTTTAAAAATGATAGGCGATCGAACAATAACAGAAACATTTACATCTCTGGAGCACAGACGTAATGTTTCCTGTCTTTTATTATTCTATCGCTACTTCCATAAACAATGCTCTAGCGAAATAGCTAGTTGCATTTCTCCCCTGAAACGCTTTAACCGTAATACTCGCACTGCAAGGAATGCCCATCATTATACCCTTGACGTACTGTTAAGTACAGGGATTCTTTCTTTAGTCGTACCACGCGAATGTGGAATGCCCAGCCAGACTCTGTTTTTCCCTCCCACTTTGAAGTGCAGAACTTTAAAACAAATGTGCATCGTTACCTCCTTTCACATCCTTCCCTATTTTCCTAAAGCCCTCGCTGTGTTTTAATTAACATTATAAGGGTAGTCAAAATCCCTTTAGTGCGGGCTAATTATAAAAAAAAAAGAAAAAAAAAAGCTCATTCGCGGACACATTGCAAGGGCGATGGCCTCAGCTAATGGACAAATCTTCGGGGCTGAATATTTTGAAAGCACACGCTCGAGTGGTTTTATCCCGCCCGAGGCTTTCCTATACCTTGAAAGTCGAGGGCTGATTCAGGATAGATCGGCGGTTCAGTTGATCTACCACGTCGGCCGCAGAACAGTTGATAGGCGGCTCATCTACGACCGGGACATAGTTGCTGGGAGCGAAGCAGAGCGCCTCCGTTTCAGTAGGGCCGTGCCCGACCGGGATCGGAACATAGATGAAATATCACCTATGGCCGACCTTCATATATCTATAGTATCTAAGTTAGGTAGGGCAGTTGCGGCGGCACAAAAAAAATCCAATAAAAAAATATAAACAATTCAAAAAAGCTTGCTGTGGCTGTTCTATATTTAAGTATTTTAGGTTTATTTTAAGTAATTTTAAGTTTATCTTTAGTTTATTTTAAGTTAGTTTTTTAAGTAGTTTAAGATAGATTAAGAAAGCCATAAAGATTACCTAGTTTTTTATTTTTCTGGGTGAAAAATAAAACCCGTTATAGATAAGATAATTTTAGGTTATTTTTTAGGCCGAAAGGCAATTAAATTAAGTCGGAGATTAATTTAGAGCATTGGGCCAGTAAGTTAATTAAGATGATAGTTTTACCTAGTTTTAAGATTTTTGTCTAGCATTTAAGTAGATAGAAGTAAAAGTTAAAATAAAAATCAATTAAAAGTAAGAAGTAAGTGCGCATCAGTATACAGCCTGGATGCTGTGGCCATCGCCAGCTGATTTCGTCGTTGGATAGAGATACAAGAAAAGGTCAGTTACCTTGTATACTACCTTGTATACAATATGTTGATTAATACGTGTGCTTCAATATATAATTCGATGGGGGAGCATTGCACTATTCGGATTAATATACAAGGTGTTGTGCATATGAATGTTATATTTGCTCAAGTAGAATTATATTTATATACTCGCAAAAAAAATTATAATGTTAATAAATAGATGAAGTTGATAATAAGAAACAAAATGGGTTTTTTAATAAAATTTTAGAGGATAATGGATGGGAATCGATGAAGAGGAAAGGAGTGTAAGGATGTTAGGGTGAGGTTGGGGAAACAGAAGATGGCGGGCAAAAGGGGTATCCAGGCGGATAAAATACCATGGTAGGGTGGGTAGACGGGCAGCTTCACGGACGAAGAACACCATCGTCAAAGTCTGGCATGGTTTTTATTGTGCTCTGACAGGGGTCAAGTTCTACTCCCTCCGACAAGCGTGAGGCCGATCAAGAATGCCAGTAACGACCCCGCCGGCAACAAAGGAGCTCGCAACAAATGAACTTTGGAATTAAAAAAGCGCAATACCTCCAATAAAAAGCGAATTCGAGTTAAAAAAGGTAAGAAATCAAGCAAAATCGTTAAGTACGCGTTACAGACTAAGATGTGCGAAAACCTAACTAGACCAAGAAATGAGGCTGATTTCCAACTCACCGCAAGCACAGCTGATTTTTTTCCAGAGCTTGAGCAAATGTACAGCGATTAAGCACAGCACCATCAGAAAATCGTACATGTCGACCGACGCCGATGTACAATAATTTATATTCTGCGTCGGCTATTCTATCAATACGATGCTCTACGTGCCTTTATAAATATTAAAAACACTTCCAGCATTATGTGGGGCAACCATCACCACATGTTTCACTGCTCCAATACACTTTGGAAATTGCCACAGCTCGCTAAATTTGCTATCAATAGCATCCCAACCTAAGCTTCAGGTGTCTTTGGCGTCTAGAATAAAATACAATATTATGTATCTTGTACGTACCTATACTGGAAAACATATTAAAAAATTACCTGAAAATATTTATATACAATTATTTTGTAGATGGCATCGAAATAATTAATATATGATAATTAATTCTTGAGATCATCGTTGCTAGAATCCGAAAAAGGTATTGAAGGGAACGAAAATTATCCCCGGTAGCAAATTACTTAAGTGTTAAAGAAAGCCTCTCACCGGCTTAAATACTCTTACGTATTGTGATGTGGCAACAAGTTTAGATATTCGGAGAATACATTTTGTAAATTAACGAAATCTGTTGGATTCATTGTGTACAACAAACAACATTCATTGTGTACAACGAACATGCGCCTAAAAGTATGCTACATATTTGCAATATGTTTTAACTGAGTACTAAATCGAACTTGAAGTACTAATTCGAGACTCGAATTAGTACCGAAAGCTCAGACTGTGCCAGAACCAGACAGAAGCTTCCAGAAGCTTGTAAACTTGTATAAATACAAGAGTAGATTGCATTGAGAGTTCAGTTTATTTTCGAAAGTGGAATTATTAACAACTGGAAACGTTAGTAAAAAGTGATTGAATTGAGATTAAATAAAAAGTTTTGAATTATAAAAACGTATTTGAATTGTGAATAAGTGAAATAAGTTAAAATTTGTGTTATTTAAACTGAAAGACGTTGTGTTTTATAAAATAAAGAGATTTGTTTTATTATTTTGGAATTTCGATTGAGTTTTATTTGTCGAACCCGAGGCCAAAACTTCACACTGGTGTCAGAACTTGGATAAAACTCAGTAAAGTGCTAGAAAATTCCATAGTGACATTTTCTAAAACAGTTTCGGTGACTCATTTAATTGTGAAAGTGGAATTTTCCAGAAACTATTGAACTTATGTGCTATAAAAATAAAATATGTGCTATAATAATAAAACTGTGAATAGCGAGTATTTTTGTTAAAAATAGTGTTGGTAAAAGATCTTTCTAGAAGAGACATTAAAATAAAACTGACTGTGTTGCGAAAATAGTGTTTCAGTTACATAAAATGGGTCGCAAATTAGAACAATTGACAATAGCTGAGTTGAAAGAAGAATTAGGAAAACAAAATCTTCAGACTTCGGGGCTGAAAAAGGAACTATTGCTCCGACTTCAGAATGCTATCACTCAGGATGGTGGAGACCCCGATACCATGTTGTTCGATGTTGAAGAACAAGGGAGAGAATGCACAGTAAGTACAGCCGATGAAATGACTGCTTTCATGAAGTTGCTTCTGTCGAAATTCGACGAACAAAAGAATGAGCAGAAGAATTCGTTGGAAATACTCCAGCAACAAGTAAGCGAACAAAGGAACGTTCTCGAAAGTAAATTCGACGAACAAAAGAATTCATTAGAAACTCTCCAGAATCAACTAAGCGAAAGACTTCAAATAGTAGATCAGAAATTTGAAGCCAAAATAGAAAGCTTAGAAGAAAAGTTCGGAAAGCAAGTAGAAAGTGTAGAACAACAGTACGAACACCTGGCTAAGGAGGTTGATTCTTTGAAAAAGCAGAAGGTTCGGGAATATTCGAGTGACGGTCCACGAAGAAAAGAAAAGCAGCCCCCTGTCTTCGATGGTCAAACATCATGGCCAATTTATAAGAGGCAGTTCGAAGCTGCCGCCTTGACGAACAACTGGGACAACAGCTGCCGAATTGCTGCAGACCATTCCTGAAGACAAACATCATGATTATGATGCCATGGTTAAGGCAATCGAGATGAGGTTTGGCGACGACCACATGCAGCAAGTTTACCGAGTCCAGTTGCGCCGAAGGGTCCAGACAAGAGGTGAAACGCTACAACAATTGCAAGTTGACATTGAGCGCTTGGCGAATTTGTTTTATCCTAATGCCAGCAGGGAAATCATAAACGAACTGGCCACCGATGCGTTCACTAATTCCATTGCAGATGGAAAACTACAAATGGCTGTGAGAATGGCAGGTAAGAAAACGCTCGCTGAGGCTTTAGCATTTGCCCTGACAATGGAAGCAGCAGACCAAGCTTCGCAAGGTAGCCATTGCGTCAGGGAAATGGCTACGCTAGAGTGCTCATGTCAACGTGTCGACATTGAAAGACAAAGGCCGAACACTGCTCGAGGTCAAATGAGATGTTGGAATTGCAACAAGCTTGCACCTACAGCGACAATGCAGATCTCCACAGGTAAGCTGCCCACATAGCGCGAGAAAAAGACCTACTGACAGGGATATCGCTTACCCTACCGGGCATGATTTGGGGATACATCAGTGTGGAAAGCGCGTAAGAACCAACTTTGCAGAGCAGAAGTCGGTTGATGAAATGAACGCCCCCATAACCATTATCCAAGTTGCGCAAACGAAACGATGCAACCAGAGTTTGACAGTGGAGACAGTTATCGCCAACAGAAAATGCGTGGCCACTATCGATGCTGGTGCCACGGCCTCCATAATTAGAAGAGGCCTTGTCCAGACGTCCTGGCTACACAACATCAGCTGGAACAGTCTGAAAGCAGCTACGGGAGAAGTAGCTAAAGTATACGGAGAGGTACTTCTGAAGATAGAACTGGCAGGGCTGACCTTCTCACATGCATTCTTGGTAGCTGACATATGCGACGACTGCATACTAGGTGTGGATTTTATGAAGGCACATGAGGTAGTCCTAGACTTTCGAATGCAGATGTTAAGGTATTCAATCGTCGAGATTCCAATGGTGTACGGAAACGAGAATGCTGTACATCTTCGGACGATCATAAGCAGTGATGAAATCCTACGGCCATCTTCAAAAAGAGCGCATCCCAGGTGTTTGAACGTTAAGAAGGACGAAAGTATTTCTGTTCAGAGACTAAGGGCTGAACCTGTAAATAGTTGGACTGCGGAAGAACGTCGTAATGCACACAAGGAAGATCCTGACATCGAGCCGATTCTTGTATGGAAGGAATCTATGGATAAGCCGAATGCAAGAGACATCTCCGACAGAAGTCCTACCTTAAAGGCATACTGGGCGCAGTGGGACTCTCTCCATGTAAAAGATGGTGTTTTGTGGAGAAAATGGGAAATGCCGAATGGAAGATCCTTTAAGATGCAGCTTGTGGTTCCACGGTCGAAAGTGCAGGAGATTTTAAGGAAAATGCACGATGAAGAATCCGGCGGGCACTAAGGAATCAACAAGACACGGAAAAAGGTACGGGTACGCTATTATTGGTTAACTGTAAGAAAAGTTGTTGAGAGATGGTGTCGAAAGTGCACCACGTGCAAAGCTAGTAAAGGACCCAAAATCAAGGCAAGTGCTAAAATGCACCAGAACAAAGTGAGCGCCCCGATTAAAAGGATGAACGACACACACCAAAGAACCCAAAGCAACATTAACATTGCGAGAGACCGCCTGAATTCAATGAGGGAGAAATGGTATGGCTGTACAACCCACATCGCAGAAAAGGAGAATCGCCCAAGCTTCAGCAGGACTGGGAAGGTCCCTACCAAGTAGTTACGCGCATTAATGATGTCGTTTTTCAAATCCAACGAGGACCAAGAGCAAAAATGAAAATTGTCCATGTGGATCGACTGCATCGTTACCACGGAAACAATGATGATGTGCTTGTTCGGGACGAACAAAACTAAGAGGAGGACAATGTGATGTGGCAACAAGTTTAGATATTCGGAGGATACATTTTGTAAATTAACGACATCTGTTGGATTCATTGTGTACAACAACCAACATTCATTGTGTACAACGAACATGCGCCTAAAAGTATGCTACATATTTGCAATATGTTTTAACTGAGTACTAAATCGAACTTGAAGTACTAATTCGATACTCGAATTAGTACCGAAAGCTTAGATTGTGCCAGAACCAGACAGAAGCTAGTAGATTGCATTGAGAGTCGAGTTTATTTTCGAAAGTGGAATTGTTAACAACTGGAAACGTTAGTAAAAAGTGATTGAATTGAGATTAAATAAAAAGTGTTGAATTATAAAAAAACGTATTTGAATTGTGAATAAGTGAAATAAGTTAAAATTTGTGTTAATTAAACTGAAAGACGTTGTGTTTTATAAAATAAAGAGATTTGTTTTATTTGTTTTTATTATTTTGAAATTTCGATTGAGTTTTATTTGTCGAACCCCAGGCCAAAACTTCATAGTATATTCGTATCTTTTCTCTGAATATGAGAAGTTACCAATGCTAAAAGGTAATCGAATTGTTTTGGATCCGTTCGCAAGAAGTTGCGATAAAAGTCCGGTTCCTGAATTCCTTCAGCAATTTAGCGTAGCATCCGTCCTGCGGACGACGGATCACCCAATCCTTTGTCCATACCGTTCGACAGTTTTTTTGCACTTCTTCATCTTCGTTTTCAAATACATATCGCTGGCTGAGTACTTAAAGGTTGCATGTCATAGAAACAACAAAAAATTAGTTTTATACATCAAAATTTTCGTAATTTCAGCGGCTTTCAGATGAAATCAAAATTATAAATTAGAAAAAATCAATGGCAACACTACAGGCAAAAAACACATACAACTTTCATGCATTTGCACCAATATCCAATATCATAAAGTTCTATGTTATTAAAAATTCAACATAGAACTCTTTGCCTAATTTGCCTCATACAAAAAACAAATGCTTTCAAGTTACATGCAACTATTTTGCACTAAATTGCTCAACATGGAACCCTATGGCATTGAACACCGTTTGAATGAAACGAAAAGTTCTACGAATTCTTTGCCTTGATTTAGATATTTTAGTTTAATTAGAGTCTAATTTCAGAGATACAGATTTTTTGCGATTATATGCTTTAGGAAAGAGTTTATTTTAAAAAAATATACTAATCAGTTTTCTTACTGTACAGTATAAAAAATAGAATAAAAAAATATAATTTTTTTTCACGAAAAACGATTTTTTTACTCCATACAACAACCATTTATTCCATATAAGCTCTTAAGTACTATAAGGTTCTATGTTGGACATAGAACCCTTTATCTAATATATAACTGAGATTTTGAGGAAAAGGTTATATATATATTTTTAAATGCCTGTAGAATTGTCTATAGTGATTAAAATATTATTTTTTTATTTGTTTTTGGGTTTTTAGCAGTTCTTTATCAGACTTAATCAATATTTTACTGATATTTAGAAGTTTTATACAAAATCCAGGCTTCTGAAACTTTGACATCGATTTTCTCGAAACTAAGGTATGCTGACATACAACCTTTAAGTATTCAGCCAGCGATATGCAGCTAAAACAGTCGCGATCGTAATGTTATTTTCATATACCATTTTATATATTTATATTTATTATTATAATCCGTACAAAATTATGGTGTTTACTTTCTGGTAGCTGAACTGACGTAGGAACTAGGCAACGCGGCTAAGTGGTTAGTGTGTCGGACTGCCAAGCGAATGAGCCTGGTTTCGAATCCCGCTCATAGACCCGGAGTACAGCCTCTTGTGAGGAAATTATAAAACTTCCAAGAGTAAATTTTTTCTCTAAAAAGTGCATTCTATCTAGTCGTTTGGACTCTGCGGTAAACTGTAAGTCCCTTCCGTTCTATTTTTGCAGATCAACAACACACAAACAGTATAAGTCACTAGGCTTTGGGTGCCAATAAATTTATTTTATTTAATTTATTTATTTATAACTGAACTGGAAATAGTTTGACAAAAGTGACAATTAGCTATACGTTTACACGGTTGGAGAGAAAAAATTTATTGGTAGGTTTTCAGCCAGCCATCTGGCAGTAAATTGTCAGCCAACTTCTGACAGAAAAAGAAAACACTGAAAAAATATTTAAAGAAAATATAAACTCAACTTTAGAAATTAAAAAAAAAAGTTTAATTGTTTGACTTTTTTTATTTATTTATTTTGTTTCGGATTTTTGTAACAGGTTAGTCCAAATCTATTTGAGCTTAGGTGCAAGTTATAGCGATCAGAAAAAATGAATCAGGAACAAAATTCAAATGGATAATTTACTATGTTTTCATTAGATTTGTAACACAGTTGTTATACTAATCGATGGGAAATCACTCAAAGATTTTTTTGCCAAAAAAGTTTTCAATTGAACGAATATTTTTTGTAAAAAAATGTTTTTATTTATTTTCCTGGCGGAATTTAAGATTTCTTGTCAGCTTATTATCATTATTTTTTTTCTGTTCCAAGCATCAGGAAAAAAATTTCTGATGAACTTTGCAATAGGAGAACAAAAAGATAGTCATTAGTTGTATTTTTTGTGAAGCCATTATTTTCACGGATTGCTATAAACGCTTATCAAGAAAAAATCCTTTTTCCATGTTTTAATATATAATATATATACACGCATGGAAAAAGAATTACTTTTGTGGCTCTACAAAAGGAACAAATTGAGTGGTCATGCATAAATTTTTCAGCGTGTATCCATATAATATTTGAGTTGGCACCCCACGACACTTTTCAGTCTTCTGCACTCCATCCTAGTGCTAATACTTGCTTGTATATGACCACTCTCACTATTTAGAAAGAGGCCACATCTCTTTTCAAAACAACGTCTTCCTGTTGTACTTATTCAATGATCACGATGATCTGTGTTATATTTAATTTGCATTTCTATTGAGTCCTTTCCAATAAATGAATAAAACTGCACACCTCACGTTTGTTTAAAATTTTTCTTTTTGTAGGTATTGTTTATTAAATAACTTTTTTAAAAAAAATTAATTTCCACAAACACTTTAAACTATAGTCTTGATATCTATTTTTCAGAACAAATAAACAAGCTAATAGACTATGGCGAACGCCATTTAATTTCCATTTCGACAGAGGCGCATAAGATTGCAAAAATAAAAATTCACATCTTACATATGTGTGTACTGTGATCATTGTATATCTATTCTATAGTACTATCAAGATGGGTGTTTCACCTAGGGTCATCTAGTTTCGCTATCTTGCTATTTCTCATTGTAGACTTTTGGCCAGGGAGATGAATTCAACACATATGCAATGTTAGAAAGAGACAAAAGGAAAGATGTATTTAAAGTGTTAGCAGTCAGAAGAAAAGAAACCATCGACACTTTTTCGTGATATTTTTAAATCATTTGCGTATCGCTGAAAACTGGTATTGAGGGATGACGAAATATTTACACAGGGAATTACTGCAAAATGGTTGACATTGCATAAAGCACCTAAAGGGAAAAGATTTAGATTTTTTTTTTGCCAAGGAAAATCTGAAAAATGCAAACAAAAAGATAAAATTAAATTCTAAAATACCTTCTCAACATTTTGCAAATTTGTAGAAGGCAGTATTTGCAAAATAAACTTTTGAGTTTGTTCATTTTTGGCAATGTACAATTAACTCAACTAAACAACTTATTACGGGCGCCCTATTTTTTGAAAAATAATGCGCTCATGATTTTACTCTGCCTTTAGACAAAAAAGAAATAATGAATGTTTTTTTTCTTATCCAGCTTCGCTATCAATATACATCACATACACTGTATCTATGTATAATGTATGTACGCAACTCGTATTCTGTATCTTTCTTGATTGGTATGGATTTGTTAAAAGATATATATATATATAAATATATGCTTACCATGTTTGATTATTATATCAATCACCTACCTAGTTACTTATTTTAGAAATAAAACACATTTATTGCAGATGTTTGTAGGTACCTATGTTATTGGTTTTGAGTATCTTCAAAAAATAGTTAACATTTTTCGAGCCGTAAAATAGAAACTTGAAAAATAAAAAAAGTATTCTAGTCGTTTTTTAATTTGTTTGAAAAAAATTCACGGAAACATAGATTTTACCAATGAATGATCGTAAGCAGTAAAATGCCGCTTTTACTGTTCTTTCTTTCAATAGAAATGTTAAAAGCAGCCTACCTACATACCTTTAAATACAAAATAAATCAATTCCGTATTACGTTCGAAATTGAACAATATACATTAAAACTGTAAACAGTGAAATCCGAATATGGCAATATTGGTATGTGATTTCGGTATAAGCTACAGAAATAACAAAATTTCTTGAAAAATGCAAAATCCAAAAAATAATTGAAAACGCACAATCTTGGTTTGTTTACGAAAAATCAAAGGGAAATCCAATAATTTTTGTTTCCCTTACTCTACCATACCATATGGTCTAGCGTCACTTTTTGAACCTTTCACTCGTACTTTTTATTTATTATTCCTACAAATGCTTGTAATCATTATAACTCATACGTTTCTGAAAATATAACATATAACCTACTCTTTCATCATTATATTTCATTCTACTCCTCAAAACCTATACAAATGCATAAAAAGAACTACTGCAGCGCTATTCCGGCAGTATATCGCTATACTAGATGCTGCCTGATGGTAGTACTATAGATTTCATATACAATGCTGTGATATCAAAATACAACGAGAGCAAGAGTATCAACGACATCGAAAGCAAGTATCAACAATTTTGGTCTTCAAGAAAATTAATAACAAGGCATAGCAATGTATATTTTTGTTTTTTTTTTTTATTGTGGTGTCATTTATCAATGAAGTTCTTCTGGCTTTGATGTTTGAATGATATAACACTACACTATGTTCATTTTATTTATTATTTAGTATATAAAAAAGGAACAGAACAGAGGTTTTTCAAAATGTTAAACTTTTTTTTAATATTTTATTTATTTTATTCACCACGTCCACCTATTTCTTATCCTAAAGACATTTTAGAAGCGAAAAAACAGCCATACGTCTGTTATCTTAAAATTACGGACAGAATAGTTTGATTGGTTTTTAGTTGCTAAACTTTTTTTTAAATATTTTATTTATTTTATTCATCACGCCCACATATTTCCTGTCCTAAAGGCATTTTAGAAGAAGAAAAAAACAGCCATACGTCCGTCGCCTTAAAATTACTGACAGAATAGTTTGGTTGATTTTCAGTTTTCTGGCGAATGTAGTCATTCTTATTTCTATGTTTGAAAACTTACCTCTGAGGTGAGCATTGTTCGTTCGGAAAGATCAGGTTTTGGAATCCAACTTGCTGAAGTAAAAATGTGAATGTAACCACCTAGTCCTTTATTTCTGCTATTATTTCTGAACTATTATTCATTTATCATTTTCTTTTTTTTGAAAACGTTTTGTTTTCGTAATGGCAAGTGTAAGATTAATTTTACTAGGACAATGCGTCCCATGTATAAAAAAAACTGCTTCCAAAATCCGTATTCGAAAAATGGAATTAGACACGAATCTAAACATGGTAAGGGTTTATTTGAATCCCGGCAAATTAATATCTTGCTCATCCAACAGTACTTCAAAAAAGACGAATTCTTTTTTGCTCACGACCCAAAGAAAATTTGTAGGACTGGTGATGTTGTGCTAATAAAGAAATTACCAAAAAAGATGAGCCATTTAATAACGCACCAAGTAGAAGAAGTCGTTTACCCTATAGGTGACATAACAGATCCCCTGACTGGTAAAAAAGTTGTGGTTGGGAAGTATCGTGATGAGATTGAACATGCCAATGAATTATTTGGAAAATGCCATGAAGGATTTGATTATTGTAAATCGCCTTCCAGGGGTAGCTTGGAAGGGTCAAAAGATTTCACACATGGTGAGACGTTCATAAAGTATCATGATGATGGAAAACACCAACCGTTTGCCGTGTAAGATATCTTCATTATTTCAAAATGAAACACTATCTGATCAAGATCTTTAATAAATTTAGTCTATTTTCAAAATAAGTGTTGAGATATATTATAAAAACTGTACAGGCTCATATCCTGCGGCTTTTCATATTTTTGCGGACAAAAATTGTGTGAACTGCATTTGTAAGTACAAATGAAAAATTAAAAAAAGGTTTTCATCACATCAGAGCCGATACCTGGTTTGCTTTTATGGCCATTTATAAAACTATGTGCCGAATACTAAAATTAAGAGACGAGTCTAAATTGCTATTCACATGAGAACGACCAACGAATAAACGAACATTTGTCCTCTTTGACTTTCCTACTTTGCACATGGCATTTTCTTATTCGTACCTATCAACCAGAAAGGAAACAGACTCAATGGTGGTTTTGAGGTTATTCGCGAACGAACAATTTGTTCGTTGAAGTGTGGATCGTATGTGGAACGCGAATATAGGTTTGGTATTTCGTAGCAATCAGCTTGCAATTCGAGACGAACATTTTGTTTTCTGAAATTTATACACATAAATAAAAATAAAGTGTCTGTTCTTAAAATCAAAATAACAGCTTTTTACTTGATGTATACGAAAGGATACACAGTACCTACTTTATAACAAAAACACCACTCAAAAAAATTTTGTGTCTGTCTGTTTGTTCCGGGTAATCTCGGGAACGGCTGCACCAATTTTGACGGAACTCACTGGCAGGTAGTTGATGTCTTAAAGGAGCAACTTAGGCTATGTAATCACTTACTAGGTGGCGCTGGTGTCTTTTTTTTCGAAAATTCTTATTTATGGAGCGATTTTGACGGACTTACACAGGCAGGGAGCTCATTTTGAAAGGAATAACTAAAGCCATCCGAAGGTGGCGCTGAGTTTGCTTATTTTTCGAAAATTATTATTTTAGGACGATTTGACTCACCATACAATATGTTTATACAATTTTTTTCCAAAAACAGAAGAATAAAATTAAACTAACATGGGTTGATGTTTCTCCATGGCGGAATACAGAATAATTAACTTTTTGTAAACTGCGAATTGAGTAAACAGTTTTTGATAATTTTCATGCGGACAAAGTGGCGGGTAACAGCTAGTTTATCATATTTTAGAAACTAAGGATCTATTATTATTTATTCGACAGAAATATTTGGCGAATGCGAATGTTTATTATTACTGTTTTCGTGGCGAATTGTAAACTCGTTCTATTACCATTAGCGAACATTCGTCTCTATCTGTCAGAATCGGTCGAACTGTAAATCCTGGTAACTAAATATTAAAGCAGTTTATATATATAAGAACAAACATCTTTTCTTTTCTGTAATGATGATGACACTTAGTCGGGGCGATGATTCCAATGTGGGTTTAATCCATATCGAACAATTTCAGGCAGTCCAGATTTCTTAAAGAAATCATTTTTAGCTTGTTGCTTCTCCGAATTGAACAACTTTTGTTTCAAGCACGTCAACAACTTCGCTTAAAACAACAGACACTGCAGGTTGTGAGAGCTCAAGCTCGAAGTCGTTTCCGACAGAACTTTGGTAATCGAGGAACCGCAAAGCTGATGACAGTTTTATGATTGGTGAAATTACTGAACTTTGAATTTTGAAATTGTGAACTCATGGCATTTAAAACTAACTCAAACGCATGTTTGTTAACCCAAAAATATAAAATAAATGAATAATGTAAAAGACAATTACTTGGACAAAGGGGATAAGTAATTTGTTCTTTACAAAGTGTCAGGTAGTGCAAGTGGGTTGATTTTTTCATCCCTCATCTGTTGTTCAAAACAAAACAAAAAACCAAATCAATTTTATTTATTTTTTCAGAAATCTTTTTTAATAAACAAAACATTTTTTCAACACAAATGGAAGTTTTTGACGTTTAACAACAACTTGATTAGCACATTCAATTTTTAATGTTGGTAGCTTTTTCTTATGACAGGTTCGCTTTCGCAATACCACGACAAGAGCAATTCGCATGTTCGACATGAGTCAAACGTTCGACTCGCATTGAGAGTTTGTGAAGAATTCATGTTTATAAGTTGCTTTGGTCGCCCTCATGTGATCCTTTATGATGGCCTTACACCTACGGTTTTCATTCGGTGTTCCATGTTAGTTGTTTGGTCTTTTCAGAACAACAAACACCGAAGACGCGTTTATATTAATAATTTAGTTTAGATTTGTGTGCCAATGGATGTTGGGAGTGGCGTCGTTATTAGTTTTATAAAAAAGGAGGATAAGGAAAGAAGATCCTGTTGTACCAAAAGCTGGTTGCTTAAAAGAAAACAGCTTTCAATGAACTTAACGAAATAAAACTGCGGTACGACGATTCCAGAAATTATTTAAGGGTGTTCGAAAGAAACTTCGTTCGAAATCCTCGCATTGGTTTAACCATTAAAAGGAAAATCAGACACGATTAAAAATATACTGCCAAAATTATTTAGATACTTAAATTTGCATTTTAGTTTCTAAAATATAATAAATTTGATAGCGAAAACAAAAGTGAACGAAACTTATCAGTCATTTCGGGTTGGGTATACAAATCACATGTATTCGCTAGGTTTCGTAAGGCAACGTACGTTTTAATTCTTCAATTTTGGTTGGGGCTTAAATCCTCTTCTCTTGGCCCTCCAGAAAAGACCCTCGATGGATGCATTGTATATACATTTCAAAAAAATATTTGCGCATGTGTTGTACTTTACAATTGGTAAAAAAAAAAATTCGGGTAGGGATGCGGGGTCGTTTATTCTCTGTTGTGTCCGTTGTTGGTTCTCTCGTAGAACGGGGCTCCGTCGTTGTTCATAATATCCTCGAATCGGTCGTATGTTGAGGAAGCGATGACTTTGCTCTAGTTGTTGCTGGATTTCCAAGTTGGGGTGGTCCTCCAAGTTCCTCAAAATATTTTTGGAGAGCTGGGGTATGAACTGATTTATTTGGATCAGTTTGGTATCTTCATATAGCTTCTTGTTTGGGACATATTTCCTTGTAATGGGGTTTCGGTATAGATAAGTATTCATAAGTTGTTGATATGGTGAACCAAATAGGACAAACGTACGTCAGAACTGGACGGATCAGCTGCTTATATATGAGGAGCTTAGTATAACTGCTTAGTCCGTTTCTTCTCCTAAGAAGCGGGTGGACCAGATGTAAGGAGGAGTTAGCTCTCTTAAGCATAAATGAAGCATGCTTGTTGAATTTGAATCGGTTAGTGAAATTCTCTCCAAGGTATTTTGTTGTTGTCTTTGTTCTTATCACTGTGTTGTATGTGTTGTACTTTGCATTCATGGAGTTTTATATATGGACGGCTAGTTGCCTACCTCAAGTTGGTTCCGTTTTAGTTTCAGTTATTTTGGGTGACACTAGCCCTCCTAAGTACACTAGGTGGAAAAAATTAAACCTCAATTTTGACGTTCCATCCAGTAATCCCAGACTTTGGCACCAGATTTTCCCATGTTGGTATGTTAAAATTTCCTTTTTTTTCCCCGTGTTATTTAGAATATCCCACAATTAATTAATAAAAAATTCCTTTTTCCTTCTAGTGCTTTTACCTTGCCTTAGGCGCAAAGCAATAAAAAAAGGAAGTTGTCCACGATCTAAAAAAATGAGAGGCAAAATACCAAACACATCGCACCCTTCCATGGATGGAATTCAAAAGTGTCAGTAATGTTTTACGGGTAAATGCGACTTTTTGAATTTTTAAAAACAGATGTCGCGAGCTTCTATGACAACACTTTAAGTAGTTATTTTTTTTCCTGAAGTGGGTTCAGGAGGGCTAGAATCGCATTCTCAACTTTGGCGACATTTTTTTGACAATTGTTGTATGAAGCTGACATTAGACTTTGTATATAAAATCTATAGTACTATCATGAAGACGATTTGTTTAATTTGAACTCAGCTCATGTGAGGGCGCCACAGTAACTTGTGGAATTAAAATGGATTATTGTTGAAATGAGTAGAGAAGCAAGAAATAAATATTGAGTAAGAGAGTGAGCTCTTGGAGTAGGTGGCTTTTTTTGTAGATACATTTGATCATCTGCATGATTGTATATACAATCGCAGTTGCTACACAGTACCTACTTGTTTTGGTTTTATTTTTTTCTTAAGGAAATAAAGTATGTTACAAGGCTTTTTAAATACATAGATAAACAATGTGTGTCTGTTGCTGAATTCTTACAATGCTATGTAGGATCTGAATCCTTTAGTTTGGTTTTAAAAAAAAGAAATCCCAGACAGAAACTTCCATAGCCAGAAACATACACTGGTACATACATATCAGGATACAAGAAAGCAATGCAGAGCCTTCCCACATTTTGACGTCAGTGACCCTTATTGACCCAATTAAATTCGGTTTAAGGTAAAAAGTAGATTCAGTTGATTTTGGTTTTCAGGTCATTTAATTTAGGCCACTATAATGGCGTCAAACTTTGATATGACAAAAACTTGCAGTTTTCAGTGCTGACGTTGATTTAAACAATAAAATTCTCTTATAAGTACCTATTTGACTTTATTCTTGTGTTTTTGCTGCAAGAAAAAAAAATTCAAAGAGTCAGATACATATTTGTTAACCAAACCGTTTCGTGATCGATTTCGCTGAAATTTTCAGGCAATCTTGTTGTTAGCTTCGCAGGTGATCCTGTAAAATTTGGATCCGATAGCCGTAGTTTTTCGAAAATTCGTATTTGTTGACAGATCTTGGTGGGACTTTCACAGGCATATAATTACTATTCTCGGTGTTACTTAGCATACCTATTTTAATTTGATTTAGGTAGATTCGAATTCTTTTCGAGAAAAATAAGCTTTTTCTTAATAGTTATATATCAGGTACAGTGTATTAAGGTAATAAGAAAATAAGAGGCACGACTGGGTCGCACGTACTTGCGAATAGTTTTTTTGTTTGTTAGATGTTTTTTCGTGTTTGTGTTTATCATATGCGTCCTTATTATTTATTCTGTGCTGCTTTAAAATACACAGGTGCACGATGCAGTTTGCTTTTATTTTACTAGTGGCTAGGGCTCAACCGATCAATATAAAACAAAATTTGGCGGAAAACATTAATCAAAGAAATTAATATGAAACCAAAAAACCTTGCTCTTTTCAATTTTATGAATTTTTCATTTCGAAATCCATTTCAAAATTTCTTTGAGTATGTCAATTTGAAGAAATCTATAGTTTGTACTAGGAAAACAAAATTTAAAAAATCTATCGATTCAATTTCAAAATATCCAAAAAACAAAAAAACTCGAAAAACAGTTAGGCTGTAGGAATCGATACAGACAGACAGACAGAATTTTCTAACCCACTTTTTTCGACTTGCCTATTATAGTAATCTCATGTCTGTCCCTATAAACCTATAATTAAAAACGGATTCTTGTAGAGCGACTAAATACAAAAATAGGATAGGGGGTCTATATCCTCCCGTTTAGACAGGACGGGCAATTTTCTAAAATAGCACTTACTTTAGAACAAAATATATTCAAAAATAACGGCATTATAATTATACAATTATATGCTACATCTTTTTTTAAAGCTCAAAGTCTGTTTTATCATACAGTTTATTAAATCTTAAAATAGGTTTGTTCGATGTTCCCCGCCCAGTGCGC
This sequence comes from Platycheirus rosarum, assembly GCA_963971375.1. NCBI lineage: Eukaryota > Metazoa > Arthropoda > Insecta > Diptera > Syrphidae > Platycheirus > Platycheirus rosarum. The sequence goes on from OZ020510.1 coordinate 71,548,638, forward strand.
ACTGGGGAATGTCAGTGCATTTCGTTTAGCTGTCAAAAAACGGGGGTTTGATTTAACATCGAACAGCTCAGTGCAACAGTTTTAATTTTTTGCAATTTCATTCATGTATTAATTTTCTTTACAGTCTACAGTTTTTCCATTTCCATCAGATAGAGTATATCTCGGCATTTTATCTAAAATCACAAAAATAACTTAATAATTGCAAAATAATCTACAAAAATCTTATATTTACCAGATATTGCACTCCAAGTTTGTAAAATAATATTTGTTTTAAACTTCTACCACCAAGCACCAACAGCTGATTTGAATTTTGACAGCACTGATTTCTTACACCGACCAAAAACCTGGGGCGTGAGAGTTTGCACTCAGTGCGTGCTCGGGGTTGACATCAAACACAGTGCAAAAACACTGGGGCGAAAAAAGTGTCACATAAAACACCTCAGTGCGAATCCAGTGTACACCAGTGCGCCCCAGGGCAGACATCGAACAAAGCTAATATCTTTAAAAACTTGTGTAAAAACTTATTTCACACTCAAAATTTCAGAAAAAAATTAAAAATAAATAGTTCATATTGATTTTTTTTCAAAATTGAGATAATGTGTACTAAATTTGCGTTTAATATTAAATGCTCCCATTAATTATTAATTGAACACTGAAAACGAGATGATATTATGTACTCTAGTTTTTGAGAAAGTTGAAATTTAGCAGACCCACTATTTTATAATTTGTTCTTCTTCCCTCTACACATTTCGGGTGGAGTACTATAACTTTGGCGCTGCAAAATAATAAAAGATTCTTGTAGAGGGACTAAATACAAGTATTTTTTGCTATCTTTTTGCGGATCTATAACCCACCTTTTAGGCGGGAGTTACAATTTTATTAAAAATTACTTTTAACTCAAAAACTTATAGTCATAGAATAATCAATAGGAGTAATAAATAATGAAAGAAAATTCAGTATATATTTTCCTAATTTCCTATAAAAAGCTCAATATATAAAGCCTTTAATATTTTTTTCCAAAATGTGGGGTTTCAAATATTTTTGTTTTTTTTTTTAAATTATTGATAATAAGTACTTAATTTACAAATTTCCCCTCTTTCCTAAATGGCGATTGATAGACTTCCCTCCCATAATAAAAACATAATACAATTGATAGAATCTTTCGTTGTTTTCATTGATGGTACTGTGGTGGCTCCCCGTGGCAACGCTGGGGCTATTCCAAGCATTTTGTAAAAAAAGCGTTTTTATTCATTATTATTTATATGAATATTATATATTTATATCAATTTACCTTTTAAAACACTACACACACTTAATTATAAAAAAATAACTTCACAATTGAACTAATAATAACACTTACTACTAAATCAATAAATATATTTCTTTTATTTTCTTTTTTACAATTTTCATATACTTTACAAACGAAGTAATACATTTTTTTGCATTAAAATAATTTTTTTAATTTAATAAAATCTTAATTTTTTTCTTCTTTACAATTTTCTCAAACTTCAGAAACAATATATGTAATCGTTTTTTTACCTTTTCATTTACAATTAAATCAAACAACACTGTGTATTTACATACACTTCACAAACTTTTACATTTTAAGCTTATACTTCACAATTAAACACAATAATCCATGAAACATAATTTAAAAGAACTTAGGTTTAAAAGTGACAAAAATATCTTTACAAGTAAATATTTCTAAAAGCATTTACGGACCTTATTTTACTACTATCATTTAAAAAATTGACAACGTCTTGTTTACTCAAGGTCCCTTTATAATTTCTTTACCTTACACGATACATGTTTCAAGATTGTATTCTTATTATACAATATTCGAAAATACACCTTATCGTACAATACTACCATCATTTCAAAAAGTGGCAACGTGTTATTTTACTCGTCGTCTCGATGATCTACTTACCTTACTCAATACATGTTCAAATAATGTATTAATATACCTATGTATTCAAGCAATATCGGCAAATAATACCATTTTTCCACCCCTACCTTATTTGTCTACCATCACATCAAAACGTGACAGCAAAACATGTTCCAAGGATGAATTCATATAAGTAACCTAAGTAAATTAAACGCCTCCTTCACCCTCTTAATGTGATACTCACTTATAATTTTCTCTTGGTACAACATGCCTCTTCATTCTCTTACATTCCACAAGTCGTGGAAACTAGTTCTGCCTCAGCTCTATAGAGGGACTACACAAAAAATCTCCCCATGATAGTACTATAGATTTTATATACAAAACATTAGACTAGCAGTCCATAAATAATACGTCCATGTTTTCATTAATGACATTTTTTTCTGATTTGCTTCATCTGGCAGAATTTAGGAGTTGGGATTTTGACTCGTGTTTTCAAAGACGAATTTTGTTCACTTTTATAAAATAAATGTTCACTTATTTTTTGGCGATCAGTAGGAAGAGAGGAAAAATATTAAACAAGTAATGCGGCTTTATTTATTTTTTATTAGACAAAAATTAAATTAATGTATTAATACGAGTATTATCATTTTCACCACCAAGTACGGCGATATGCTCTTCCAAAAAATACAGGATATTGATATTGCAAGAGGTTTTACACAATAGAGCAAAAAAAAAATAGTTTTTTTGGAAGCAAACAAATTTGGAATTAAATAGCGCAGGACCTCCAATCAAAAGCGAGGTCGAGTGAGAGAAGGTAAGAACTTAACCAAAATCGTTACGTACGCATTACAGAATAAGATGTGCGAAAACCTAGTCGGACCAAGAAATTCTCCGCTCTTCTGAAGAGGCTGTTTTCCAACTCGTTGTAATGAAGAAGTTCGTTGAGAGTGTGGTAGTGACGAGATGGATGTCACAGATGTCCCACATTGCTGCCTGTAAGGAAAAAGAAAAAAATATTAATTTAAGTAGATTAAAAACAAACAAAATAAAATCATAATGGGGCGACTTTCCTTTAAGGGAGCACGCGTATAATTTTGAAATTGTTTTTACAGTTAAGAAGGGGTCACAATAGAACAGGATTAAAATATTAGAGTTAGGAAACACCGTTTTTTTTTGCAAGATATGAAAAAGGTATGGGGGGCATGCAAAGTATCAACGCGAAAATAATTGTTTATGAATAATTAATTTATAATTTTCAAATTCTTAAGAGTAATTACAAAATTTTGAAATCAATTTTAATACTCTTTATGAGTTTTTTATAATTCAAAAAACCTTAATGTATTAGCTAATCTTTATTATTTATATGTTAAAATTTTCTCAAAGTATCAAATCAATGAAATTATTTTATTTAAATAATTTTCAACATTTATAAATCTTGTGAATGAGCTCGTTAGAAGTTTTCAGATTTTGAAAACCTTAATAAATTAGTTATTAAATGTTGAATATTTTCAAGAAACAATGCAGATAAAAATTAAATTATCAAAAACTTTAAACATAAACTTTTCCAAATAGTAAAAATGAATTTACAAATTTTAAAATTAATCAAATAAACTCCTCCTAAATTTTCAGGATTTGGAAAACCTTAATTAATTAGTTATAAACAAATGTTTAAAATTTTAAGAATTACCCATACGAAAAATTCTCAAAAATATCTTTGTTAAACAAATGTTCATAACTTTTTAAATATGCTTTTCCAAATTCTAAAACAGGTTTTCCAAATTTAAGAATTATTTCAATAAACTCCTTATAAATTTTCAGAATTTGGAAAAGCTTAATTAATTAGTTATAAGCAATTTTTTTATTTGTTGAAAATTATCTAAACGAAAAATTTTCAAAAATATCTCTGTGAAAAAAATGTAAATAACTTTTTAAATATGATTTTCTAAATTCTGAAAAAGGTTTTCCAAATTTGATAATTATTTCAAAAAAATCCTATTAAATTTTCAGAATTTGGGAAATCTTAATTAGTTATAAAAAAATGTTTAAAATTTTAAGAATTACCCATACGAAAAATTCTCAAAAATATCTCTGTGAAACAAATGTCCATAACTTTTTTAAATATGCTTTTCCAAATTCTGAAAAAAAGTTTTCCAAATTTAAGAATTATTTCAATAAACTACAAATTTTCAGAATTTGGAAAACCTTCATTAATTAGTTATAAACAATTGTTTAGGATTCTAAGAATTACCCATACGAAAAAAGCTCAAAAATATCTCTGTGAAACAAATGTCCATAACTTTTTTAAATATGCTTTTCCAAATTCTGAAAAAAGTTTTCCAAATTTAAGAATTATTTCAATAAACTCCTTACAAATTTTCAGAATTTGGAAAACCTTAATTAATTAGTTATAAACAATTTTTTATTTGTTGAGAATTACCCATACGAAATATTCTCAAAACTATCTCTGTTAAACAAATGTCCATAACTTTTTAAATATGCTTTTCCAATTTTCTTATTCGTACCTATCAACCACAAATGAAACAAACTCAATGGTGGTTTTGAGGTTATTCGCGAACGAACAATTTGTTCGTTGAAGTGTGGATCGTATGTGGAACGCGAATATAGGCTTGGTAGTTCGTAGCAATCAGATTGTAATTCGAGACGAACTTTTGTTTTCTCAAATCTATACACATAAATAAAAATTAAGTGTCTGTTCTTAAAATCAAAATAACAGCTTTTTACTTGATGTATACGAAAGGACATACAGTACCTACTTATAACAAAAACACCGCTTAAAAATTTTTGTCTGTCTTTCTGTCTGTTTGTTCCAGGTAATCTCGCGAACGGCTGCACCAATTTTGACGGGACTTTCACTGGCAGGTAGTTGATATTCTAAGGAATAACTAAGGCTATGTTAATTACTTACTTGGTGGCGCTGGTGTGGTTTTTTCGAAAATTCTTATTTATGGACCGATTTTGACGGATTTTCACAGGCAGGGAGCTCATTTTCAAAGGAATAACTAAAGCCATCGGAAGGTGGCGCTGAGTTTGCTTATTTTTCGAAAATTATTATTTTAGAACGATTTGACTCACCATACAATATTTTTATACATTTTTTTCGAAAAACAGAAGAATAAACTTAAACTAACATGGGTTGGTATTTCTCTATGGCGGAATACAGAATTATTAACTTTTTGTAAACTGCGAATTGAGTAAACAGTTTTTGATAAATTTCATGCGGATGAAGTGGCGGGTAACAGCTAGTTTATCATATTTTAGAGACTAAGGCCCCTATTATTATTTATTCGACAGAAATATTTGGCGAATGCGAATGTTTATTATTACTGTTTTCCAATCGCATAATTATTTTCGCCTCATATGTCAAAAAATGTGGCGAATTGAAAACTCGTTCTATTACCATTAGCGAACATTCGTCTCTATCTGTCAGAATCGGTCGAACTCTAAATCCTGGTAACTAAATATTAAAGCAGTTTATATATATAAGAACAAACATCTTTTCTTTTCTGTTTAAGTAATGATGATGACACTTAGTCGGGGCGATGATTCCAATGTGGGTTTAATCCATATCCAACAATTTCAGGCAGTCCAGATTTCTTAAAGAAATCATTTTTAGCTTGTTGCTTCTCCGAATTGAACAACTTTTGTTTCAAGCACGTGAACAACTTCGCTTAAAACAACAGACACTGCAGGTTGTGAGAGCTCGAGCTCGAAGTCGTTTCCGAAAGAACTTTGGTAATCGAGGAACCGCAAAGCTGATGACAGTTTTATGATTGGTGAAATTACTGAACTTTGAATATTGAAATTGTGAACTCATGATACTTAAAACTAACTCAAACGCATGTTTGTTAACCCAAAAATATAAAAGAAATGAATAATGTAAAAGACAAATATTTGGACAAAGGGGATAAGTAATTTGTTCCTTACAAAGTGTCAGGTAGTGCAAGTGGGTTGTTTTTTTCATCCCTCATCTGTTAGTCAAAACAAAACAAAAAGCCAAGGCGTTTAACAACAACTTGATTAGCATTCAATTTTAATGTTGGTAACTTTATTCTTCGCTATTAGTTTTATAAAAAAAGGAGGATAAGGAAAGAAGATCCTGTTGTACCAAAAGCTGGTTGCTTAAAAGAAAACAGGTGTCAATGAACTTAACGAACTAAAACTGCGGTACGACGATTCCAGAAATTATTTAAGGGTTTTCGAAAGAAACTTCGTTCGAAATCCTCGCATTGGTTTAACCATTAAAAGGAAAATCAGACACGATTAAAAATATAGTGCCAAAATTATTTAGATACTTAAATTTGCATTTTAGTTTCTAAAATATAATAAACTTGAGAGCGAAAACAAAAGTGAACGAAACTTATCAGTCATTTCGGGTTAGGTATACAAATCACATGTATTCGCACTGTTTCGTAAGGCAACGTACGTTTTAATTGTTCAATTATGGTTGGGTCTTAAATTCTCTTCTCTTGGCCCTCCAGGAAAGACCCTCGATGGATGCATTGTATATACATTTCAAAAAAATATTCGCGCTTGTGTTGTACTTTACAATTGGCCTTAAACTAACTTATAACTAAAATAAATCATGTCGGCTCAACAACAGAGGCCCGACGTACTTCAGCTGGCTCAATACAATGCTATATTTTTACTTTTATCATATTTTTGTTTACATAATTTTTAATTGAAATTCTTTATTATAATAACTGTCTGGTAAAAAAAAAAATTCGGGTTGGGATGCGGGGTCGTTTATTCTCTGTTGTGTCCGTTGTTGGTTCTCTCGTAGAACGGGATGTTGACATTCCATCCAGTAATCCCAGACTTTGGAACCATATTTTCCCACGTTGGTATGTTAAAATTTTCTTTTTTCTCCCAGTGTTATTTAGAATATCCCACAATTAATTAATAAAAAATCCCTTTTTCCTTACTATTTTTTTCCTGAAGTGGGTTCAGGAGAGCTACCATCGCATTTTCATTTTTGGCGACATTTTTTTGACAATTGTTGTATGAAGCTGACATTAGACTAGCAGTCGAGCAGACGAGAGGAAAAACATAAACAAGTAATGCGGCTTTATTTATTATTTATTAAGCAAAAATTAAATTAATGTATTAATACGAGTATTATCATTTTCACCACCAAAAACCTTAACTCCAAGTAAGGCGATATGCTCTTCCAAAAAATACAGGAAAACCCTGATATTGCAAGAGGTTTTACACAATAGAGCAAAGAAAAAAATAGTTTTTTTTGGAAACAAACAACTTTGGAATTAAATAGCGCAGGACCTCCAATCAAAAGCGAGTTCGAGTAAAAGAAGGTAAGAACTTAACCAAAATCGTTACGTACGCGTTACAGAATAAGATGTGCGAAAACCTAGTCGGGCCAAGAAATTCTCGGCTCTTCTGAAGAGGCTATTTTCCAACTCTTTGTAATGAAGAAATCCGTTGAGAGTGTAGTAGCAGCACTATGTCGGGAATTTTGATTTTTTTGGTGCCCTGAATTTGGAAAACATTTGGAAAAAATTTGGAAAATCATTTTTAGAATTTGGAAAACTATAGTTTAAAAGTTATTGACAATTAAAGGTTTGGCGTATAGTTAGCAGCACATAGAAAAAAAATTAGATTTTTTTGGTGTCAATCGATGAGGAACAGTTGGACAAATTTGGAAAACCATTTTTAGAATTTGGAAAAGTGTAATTTAATAATAAACAACAAAAATGTAAAAGTATTGACAGAATCTATAAAAAAATACTCGTAACGTAACGCATAAGGACACGTTGGGACATAAAAACGGGCTAACATCTGCCAGTAATAACGAGTTTTGTTTTTTATTAGTTCGTAAGGTATTCGCTTAAAAAATATCAACGCGAAAATAATTGTTTATGAATAATTAATTTATAATTTTCAAATTCTTAAGAGTAATTACAAAATTTTGAAATCAATTTTAATACTCTTTATGAGTTTTTATAATTCAAAAAACCTTAATATATTAGCTAATCTTCATTATTTATGTGTTGCAAATTTTCTCAAAGAATCAAATTAATGAAATTATTTCATTTTAATAATTTTCAACATTTATAAATCTTGTGAATGAGCTCGTTAGAAGTTTTCAGATTTTGAAAACCTTAATAAATTAGTTATTAACGTATACTTAAATGTTGAACATTTTCAAGAAACAATGCTGATAAAAATTAAATTATCAAAAACTTTAAACATAAACTTTTCCAAATAGTAAAAAATGAATTTCCAAATTTTAAAATTAATTTAATAAACTACTCCCAAATTAACAGAATTTGTAAAACCTTAATTAATTAGTTATAAACAAATGTTTAAAATTTTAAGAATTACCCATACGAAAAACTCTCAAAAATATCTCTGTTAAACAAATGTTCATAACTTTTTAAATATGCTTTTCCAAATTCTGAAAAAAGTTTTCCAAATTCAAGAATTATTTCAGTAAACTCCTTACAAATTTTCAGAATTTGGAAAATCTCAATTAATTAGTTATCAACAATTTCTTATTTGTTGAGAATTACCCATACGAAAAATTCTCAAAAATATCTCTGCTAAACAAATGTCCATAACTTTTTAAATATGCTTTCCAAATTCTGAAAAAAGTTTTCCAAATTTGGAAATCATTTCAGTAAATTTGCTTGAAATTTTCAGAATTTGGAAAACCTTAATTCGTTATAAGCAATTTTTTATTTGTTGAGAATTACCCATACGAAAAATTCTCAAAAATATCTCTATGAAACAAATGTCCATAACTTTCTAAAAATGCTTTTCCAAATACTGAAAAAGTTTTTTTTAAATTTGAGAATCATTTCAATGAACTCCTTACAAATTTTCAGATTTTGGAAAACCTTAATTAATTAGTTATAAACAATTTTTTATTTGTTGAGCATTACCCATACGAAAAATTCTCAAAAATATCTCTGTTAAACAAATGTCCATAACTTTTTAAATATGATTTTTCCAATTCTGAAAAAGTTTTACAAATTTAAGAATTATTTCAATAAACTCCTTACAATTTTTTAGAATTTGGAAAACCTCAACTAATTAGTTATAAACAATTTTTATTTGTTGAGAATTACCCATACGAAAAATTCTCAAAAATATCTCTATGAAACGAATGTCCATAACTTTCTAAATATGCTTTTCCAAAAGCATAAAAATCAGTCGTTCAGATACTGTGAAGGTAACAACACACCTGACGACTTTCGCAGTGGAGAAGTATTTTTACAAGTGATTAATTTTAGTTTAAAGTAATTCTAGTAAAAACTTATTTTATTTTTTGCCAAAAGGCAAATAATTTCATTAATTTGTGTTATTTTTGCTTTTAATAAAGCCAAAATTCATCGCAAAGTAATTTGGATATAAAAAAAAGCTTTTTTAAAAGCTAAACATTTGTAGATCTTTGGGCAAGTCAGTCCAAAGCTAAATCTACCTGAAAAAACCATTGTTTAATATATAAGCAAATAGCTCAGTGGTAGAGTGGCCGATCGCGGGGCAGAAGAACCCAGGTTCGAATCCGGCCTGGGTGACTTCACCAACACTTTTTGGGAAAAAGTGGATGACGGGCTGCCAATAACATTGGCTGATTTACCAATGACATCAGCCAAGAGGAGGAAAAAACAAGTTAAGCCTAATCTTGTGAAAAGGCAAACCAGTTCAGCTCCGGCCATAGTGCAAACCGTAGAGGAGTTGGGGAAAGAGCGGCCAGCCAAGTCCAGTGCCGCAGAAAAGATACGTCAGCAGCTGGAAATTGCTGGCGTGACGTCGGACATATCTGTGTCGTATGTGTCCGACGAAGGAGAGGGGCACTACACAAGCACCCCTGACGACACAACAGTTGCCGATGACAACAACAATAACAACACTCATACAAAATAAATGCCTTCCTCATCAGAATCAGATGATGAGGAAGAAGAAATTAGCGAGTTCGAGCGCAAGATCCTGGCGGTCAGGGCCAAACAAGAAAAAAGAAGGAGGGATGAAAGGCTCGCCAAAGAGCAAAAGGAGGCAGCCAAGCTCAAGGCCCTCCAGACGGCTGAGCAGAAGAAGCAGCAACTACAACAACAACAGCAGCAAGCACAGCTGCAGAAACAACAACCACAGCAGAAGCAATACAACAGTCTGCTAAACAACAACAGCAACAACAGCAAAAAGAACAGCAAATAAAGATGGATCAACCATCCACGTCTAAAAAGGCACAACAGCAGCAGCAGAACCAACAGCAGCAGCAGAACCAACAGCAGCAGCAGCAAAACCAACAGCAGCAGAGACAACAGCAGCTGAGACAACAGCAGCAGAGTCAACAGCGGATGCAGCAGCAACAGCCATCGCAGCCAACACAAAAAAAGGTAAGGTGCCGCCCATAAATACATACAAATTAAATATTAAAGATATAATAGATATATGTAGGGACGCCATAGGTGATAACTTTTTAATCAAACGGCTGAGTAATGATAGACATGCTATCCACTGCTTCTCAGTGGATCAGCATAAAATAGTAAAAGAGATTCTCAAAAAAACGGCCACTGAACATTACAGTTTCATGCCGAAAGAGGAAAAAATTCAAACGGTCCTCTTAAAGGGCGTTGACAGCTCCACTGATACGGTGGCGCTTCTAAATGAACTCCGTCGTGTAGCGACGAACGATCTTGAGTTCGTGGGGGTCAAGCCTTTCACGACTGTCAGAGCCAGACGCGAGCAACGGAAATTACCGTTCTTCCTGGTTCAGCTCTCGCCCAAAAGCAAACTGGATAGTCTACGGAAAATTACCAACGTAGACTACCAGGTAGTAACCTGGGACAAATTAAAGAGACGCGGTGACATGCTTCAGTGCATGCGCTGCCAAAGGTTCGGGCATGCCGCGGCGAACTGCGGTATGCAGTCTCGCTGCGTAAAATGTAGTGAGAACCACAATTTAGGTGAGTGTAAACTCTGACGGGAAAGGGTCGAAGATAAGACTCTACTTAAATGTGTGCTTTGCGGAGGCGAGGGGCACCCTGCTAGTTATCGGGGCTGTCCTAAGTTTCAGCAGATAAAGCAAACAAAAGCTCCGAAGGTGGTGGAGAGGCGACCGACAGTCGTTGTTCCCCAAATCTCTTACGCCCAAATGGCGGCAGGGAGGGCAACAACAACGGTACAGCCACAACCAAAGGTTGCCAAACAGGCCCCCGTGCCTACGGCACCTGCGGGACAGGCCGATATAATGACTGTGTTGCTGGCCATGCAGGCCCAGTTAACCAGCCTACAACAACAGCTCGGAAAGCAGGAGGAAAGACTAGACCGTGTTTACGCTTACCTTCCCAGCTTAGGGCAATTTAAACCATAATGGGCGCGCTGTACGCTAGCGAAACCAAGCTAAACCAGAAACACAACCTGACTCATAATAATTACAATATCGTAAGAAGAGACCAGCCCAACTCCACTCGTGGGGCGGGGTCGCTATCTTTTTACTAAAAAGGTATTGATCATAAGGTCATATAAGTATAATAGTGAAGTGCGAAGATTCGAGTTGTTAGAAGCTCGCATCATATGCATTCCTCTCCAACATGGGAAGCTAATGTATGTGATTGCAGTGTACGCACAAGAAGCACCTCAACCTGCAAACTTTATTGCAGAGCTCGAAAAACTTTTTGAGTGCCTTAGTCTGCACTCGGATGAAAATTACTTTATTATCGCTGGGGATTTCAATGCCAAACATGAAGATTGGGGAAATCAAATCCAAAATCCAAGGGGATACCATCTTTTTGATTGGATGGGTCGACACCATATTGAGTATAAAATCGACCTTCTTGCTACAGATAGACCATCGTTCCCAAGGAGCGGTGCTTTTCTAGATCTACTACTGTTAGACTCAAGACTGACAGTAACTGACCCTGTGGGCCAACAGAAAAGAAACTGTTTACACACGGTAGAATACGACAGTGACCACTGCGGACTTTCCGCCGTCATACAGTTACCAAATGAGCTTGTGGTGTTGGATGAATTTGTGCCTGCGCGCTCTTACAATTTTAGTAAGGCACGCTGGCCACGTTTTTCCAACACCCTGACAAGAGAACTCCTCTCTAACGACATTGTGCCTCCAAACGACAGGAATCTATCGAACGTAGAGATCGATGAATACCTGCTTCAGATGGATGGTGCCATAAAACAAACGATGGACAGAACAATCCCACGATACAAAGAACATAACGCAACTGAAATGTACAAGAACGCGACAATAGACGCACTACATAGACAAAAAAGTGGCCTCCTGACAAGATTAAAACTCTTGTACAGGCGGTTTACTGACAGAAACGATCTGGAGATTAGGACACTGAAGTCTTCAATTAAAAATGTCAACTCGCTCATTAAACAAAACTATAGATTGTCTATTAACTCTTACTGGGATAACAGAATTCGAGCCGTTAATTCTAGCGACCCGAGTATGTTTCCCGAGATTAATAAAATCTTTAGAAAGAACACTCAAAATGATCTTCCGTGTCTTAAGCTCCAAAGAACGACAGACAACGAAAACATACTCCTGACCGCAGGAGTAGATCTGGGGGACGCCGTCTTGGACGACGACTTCTTTGTGATCGAAGATCCATTGGAGAAGGTTGAGACAGTGGGTTCTGCTTTTCAGCAAGTGTATAAGGTGAATGAGTCCATTCTCTTCTGGAGAACAGAGCTCTGCTGAATCACTTCTACCTGCGAAATAGCATCACGCAATGGCGATCTGAGAATCTTGGTTTTACCGGGTTCAATGAAGACAATCTGGCAAACGCCACCATCGCCGATCGAAATGGGCCAAGTTCCCTGCTCATCTCGAAGGTCGAACTACAAATCATCTTCGCATCATTTAAGAAAGGAGGAGTCGATGGTATACCCAATGTTGTACTACGAAATCTCCCTGAGGAAGCAATAAACATATACACAACACTGTTGAACAATGCGCTGAATAATGCATATTATCCAGTGAGTTGGAAGACAACAGTTGTACATCCTCTCCCCAAAAAGGGAAAGGACAATTCCAATCCGGCAAATCTCCGGTCGATAAGTCTTCTTCCGAGTATCAGTAAGGTATTCGAAAAGGTTATCAATAGAGCTCTGTCCAAGTGGGCCGAGGACAAAAATATAATTCCAGACACCCAGTTCGGCTTTAAGGCGGGACATGACACAATTCATGCCGCGTCTAAGTTAGTATCTGCTGTCCAATGGAGCAATGCTAAAAATCAATGCACGGGTGCCTGTCTGGTTGATTTGGAGAAGGCTTTTGACACCGTATGGTTAGAAGGTCTGTATCTTAAGTTAACCAGATGGGGCATAAGTAAACCACTGCTATATATGCTTTACGACATGCTTAATGGTAGAAAGTTTGTTGTCAAGAGTGGCAATGTAACATCTACCACAACGTTTGATATCAAAAACGGTCTGCAACAGGGAGCGGAGAACTCACCGATTCTCTTTAGTATCTACACCAGCGATCTCATTGGGAGTCTACCTCATGCAATTGCGTATGCCGATATTTTAGTTGCGTACAGAACAGGTCCAAAAGTTGAAGTCATCAGAATTCTCTTACAACGTGATTTCGATAAAATTCAAAAGTACTGTAATGATTGGAAGCTGAAAATTAACTTCCAGAAATGTGAAACTATCCTGTTTAGAACCCCTTTGTCTAGGGCCTCTAGGGATACGAGAAAGAACTGGCGCAAGCTAGTGATCGCTGGGCCACATGGAGATCCACTGGCGAGTAAAAGTGTAGTAAAGTACCTTGGCATCTGGTTGGATCAGTATCTATATTTCAATCGACATGTAGAGGCTGCTATGACCAGGGCTAGGGGAGCTTTTGCCCTGACAAGACGGTTGTTTTATAGCAGCCGCCTTGATAGCAGGGTGAAAGTGATTTGCTACATGGCCCTAATCAGGCCGATGATTGCCTATGGATGCCCTGTGTGGTTCAACGTTGCACCATCTCTAATGGAAAAGATTCGGGTGTTCGAGAGACAGTGCCTTCGCACTTGTCTCGGTCTTTATAGAACACCAGAGTCGGAGTACAAACACTATTATTCCAACGAGGTCCTATATGACGGGGCCAATACAAACAGGATAGATAACTTTTTAATTAAGCTCGTTCGCGGACACATTGCAAGGGCGATGACCTCAACTAATGGACAAATCTTCGGGGCTTACTACCCCCAAGATGAATATTTTGAAAGCACACGTTCGAGTGGTTTTATCCCGCCCGAGGCTTTCCTAAACCTTGATAGTCGAGGGCTGATTCAGGATAGATCGACGATTCCGTTGATCTACCACGTCGGCCGCAGAATAGTCGATAGGCGGCTCCTCTACGACCGAGACATAGTCGCTGGGAGCGAAGCAGAGTGCCTCCGTTTCAGTAGGGCCGTGCCCGACCAGGATCGGTAGGAAGCCCGTGATCAGGTCCACCAATTCTGGTGGCTCAGTTAAAAACCGATATTTCAGTCGGCAGACGAAATATCGCCTATGGCCGACTACATATATCTATTCTATCTTTAAGTTAGGTAGGGCAAATGCGGCGGCACCAAAAAAAAAAAGAAAAAAAAATTATATATAAATTCAAAAAAGCTTTTAAGTATTTTGGGTTTATTTTAAGTAATTTTAAGGGTATTTTAGTTTATTTTAAGTTAGTTTTAAGTAGTTAAAGTCACTACTACCCGATAAGATAATCCAGTTTTTCTATTTTATTTTCTGGGTGAAAAATAAAAACCCATTATATTAGATAAATTTAAGTTATTTTTAGGCCGAAAGGCAATTAAATTAAGTTAAAGATTAATTTAGAGCGCCCGCATAGAGCCAGTAAGTTAATTAAGATGATATTTTTAGCTAGTTTTAAGATTTTTGTCTAGCATTTAAGTAGATATAAGTAAAAGTTAAAATAAAAATCAATTAAAAGTAAAGTAAAAGTAAATGCTTTTCCAAATTCTGAAAAAGCTTTTCCAAATTTGAAAACTATTTCAATAAACTCTTTACAAATTTTCAGAATTTGGAAAACCTTAATTAGTTATAAACAATTGTTTAAAATTTTAAGAATTACCCATACGAAAAATTCTCAAAAATATCTCTGTGAAACAAATGTCCATAACTTTTTAAATATGCTTTTCCAAATACTGAAATTTTTTTTCCAAATTTAAGAATTATTTCAATAAACTCCTTACAAATTTCAGAATTTGGAAAACCTTAATTAATTAGTTATAAACAACTTTTTATTTGTTGAGAATTACCCATACGAAAAATTCTCAAAAATATCTCTGTTAAACAAATGTCCATATCTTTTTAAATATGCTTTTCCAAATTCTGAAAAAGGTTTTCCAAATTTTGAAATTATTTCAAGAAATTCCTTACAATTTTTCAGAATTTGGAAAACATTAATTAATTAGTTATATACAATTTTTATTTGTTGAGAATTACACATACGAAAAATTTTCAAAAATATCTCTGTGTAACAAATGTCCATAAATTTGTAAATATGATTTTCCAAATTCTGAATAAGGTTTTCCAAATTTGATTATTATTTCAAAAAACTCCCATTAAATTTTTAGAATTCGGAAAACCTTAATTAATTAGTTATAAACAAATGTTTAAAATTTTAAGAATTACCCATACGAAAAATTCTCAAAAATATCTCTGTGAAACAAATGTCCATAACTTTTTAAACATGCTTTCCATACTCTGAAAAAAGTTTTTCAAATTTAAGAATTATTTCAATAAACTTCTTACAAATTTTCAGAATTTGAAAAACCTTAATTAATTAGTTATAAACAATTTTGTTGTTTGTTCAGAATTACCCATACGAACAATTCTCAAAAATATTTCTGTTAAATAAATGTCCATAACTTTTTAAATATGCTTTTCCAAATTCTGAAAAAGGTTTTCAAAATTTGGAAATTATTTCAATAAATTCTGTACAAAGTTTCAGAACTTGGAAAACCTTAATTAATTAGTTATAAACAATTTTTTATTTGTTGAGAATTACCCATGCAAAAATTCTCATGAGAACCACCAACGAATAAACGAACATTTGTCCCCTTTGACTTTCCTTTCACATGGCATTTTCTTATTCGTACCTATTAACCTCAAAGGAAACAGACTCAATGGTGGTTTTGAGGTTATTCGCGAACGAACAATTTGTTCTTTGAAGTGTGGATCGTATGTGGAACGCGAATATAGGCTTGGTAGTTCGTAGCAAATCAGATTGCAATTCGCGACGAACATTTTGTTTTCTGAAATCGATACACATCCATAAATAAAAATAAGTGTCTGTTCTTAAAATCAAGATAACAGCTTTTTACTTGATGTATACGAAAGAATATACAGTACCTACTTATAACAAAAACACCACTTAAAAAATTTTGTCTGTCTTTCTGTCTGTTTGTTCCGGGTAATCTCGGGAACGGCTGCACCAATTTTGACGGGACTTTCACTGGCAAGTAGTCAATGTCCTAAGGAATAACTAGGACATTAGGACTAGTATTTTTTACTAGGTGGCGCTGGTGTCGTTTTTTTTTCGAAAATTCTTATTTATGGACCGATTTTGACGGACTTTCACAGAACTCATTTTGAAAGGAATAACTAAAGCCATCCGAAGGTGGCGCTGAGTTTGCTTATTTTTTCCAAAAATTATTATTTTAGAACGATTTGACTCACCATACAATATTTTTGTACTTTTTTTTTTTTCGAAAAACAGAAGAATAAAATTAAACTAACATGGGTTGGTATTTCTTTATGGCGGAATACAGAATTATTAACTTTTTGTAAACTGCGAATTGAGTAAACAGTTTTTGATAAATTTCATGCGGACGAAGTGGCGGGTAACAGCTAGTTTATCATATTTTAGAGACTTAGGGCCCTATTATTATTTATTCGATAGAAATATTTGGCGAATGCGAATGTTTATTATTACTGTTTTCCAATCGCATAATTATTTTCGCCTCATATGTCAAAAACTGTGGCGAATTGAAAACTCGTTCTATCACCATTAGCGAACATTCGTCTCTATCTGTCAGAATCGGTCGAACTGTAAATCCTGGTGACTAAATATTAAAGCAATTTATATTGAAAAGCGTGTTTTTTATAAGAACAAAAAAGTAATGATGATGACACTTAGTCGGGGCGATGATTCCAATGTGGGTTCAATCCATATCCAACAATTTCAGGCAGTCCAGATTTCATAAAGAAATCATTTTTAGCTTGTTGCTTCTCCGAATTGAACAACTTTTTGTTTCAAGCACGTCAACAACTTCGCTTAAAACAACAGACACTGCAGGTTGTGAGAGCTCAAGCTCGAAGTCGTTTCCGACAGAACTTTGGTAATCGAGGAACCGCAAAGCTGATGACAGTTTTATGATTGGTGAAATTACTGAACTTTGAATTTTGAAATTGTGAACTCATGGCATTTAAAACTAACTCAAACGCATGTTTGTTAACCCAAAAATATAAAATAAATGAATAATGTAAAAGACAATTACTTGGACAAAGGGGATAAGTAATTTGTTCTTTACAAAGTGTCAGGTAGTGAAAAAACCCAATGTAATTTTATTTATTTTTTCAGAAATCTTTTTTCATAAACAAAACCATACATTATTTTCAACACAAATGACGTTCAACAACAACTTGATTAGCACATTATATTTTTAATGTTGGTAGCTTTATTTTTATGACAGGCGAACATCGTAGTTCGCTTTTCGCAATACCACGACAAGAGCAATTCGCATGTCCGACATGAGTCAAACGTTCGACTCGCATTGAGAGTTTGTGAAGAATTCAGGTTATAAGTGGCTTTGGTCGCCCTCATGTGATAGTCCTTAATGCTGGCCTTACACCTACGGTGTTCCATGTTAGTTGTTTGGCCTTTTCAGAACAACAAACAACGAAGACGCGTTTATATTAATAATTTAGATTTAGTTGTGTCGCTATTAGTTTTATAAAAAAGGAGGATAAGGAAAGAAGATCCTGTTGTACCAAAAGCTGGTTGCTTAAAAGAAAACAGGTGTCAATGAACTTAACGAACTAAAACTGCGGTACGACGATTCCAGAAATTATTTAAGGGTTTTCGAAAGAAACTTTGTTCGAAATCCTCGCATTGGTTTAACCATTAAAATATATACTTAAATTTGCATTTTAGTTTCTAAAATATAATAAACTTGAGAGCGAAAACAAAAGTGAAAGAAACTTATCAGTCATTTCGGATTCGGTATACAAATCGCATGTATTCGCACTGTTTCGTTAGGCAACGTACTTTTTAATTCTTCAATTATGGTTGGGTCTTAAATTCTCTTTTCTTGGCCCTCCAGAAAAGACCCTCGATGGATGCATTGTATATACATTTCAAAAAAATATTTGCGCATGTGCTGTACTTTACAATTGGCCTTAAACTAACTTATAACTAAAATAAATCATGTCGGCCCAACAACAGGGGCCCGGCGTACTTCAGCAGGCTCTATACAATGCTATATTTTTACTTATATCATATTTTTGTTTGCATAATCTTTTAATTGAAATTCTTAATTATAATAACTGTCTTTGGTTAAAAAAAAAATTGGGGTTGGGATGCGGGGTCGTTTATCCTCTGTTGTGTCCGTTGTTGGTTCTCTCGTTGAACGGGGCTCCGTCGTTGTTCATAATATCCTCGAATCGGTCATATGTTGAGGTAGCGATGACTTTGCTCTATTTGTTGCTGGATTTCCAAGTTGTGGTGGTCCTCCAAGTTCCTCAAAATATATTTTGTTGTATGAACTGATTTATTGGGATAAGTTTGGTATCTTCATATAGTTTCTTGTTTGGGACATATTTCATTGTAATGGGGTTTCGGTATAGACCTGTACAGCTACAGAGTATCTTTCTTTCGAAAACTTCGATCTTCTTCATATAAGTTGGTGATATGGTGAACCAAGTAGGACAAACGTACGTCAGAACTGGACGGATCAGCTGTTTATAGATGAGGAGCTTAGTATTAGTGCTTAGTCCGTTTCTTCTCCTAAGAAGCGGGTGGACCAGATGTAGGAAGAAGTTGGCTCTCTTAAGCATAAATGAAGCATGCTTGTTGAATTTGAAGCGGTTATCGAAATTCACTCCAAGGTATTTTGTTGTTGTCTTTGTCCTTATCACTGTGTTGTACGTGTTGTACTTTGCATTCATGGACGTATTATATATGGACTGCTAGTTGCCTACCTCAAGTTGGTTCCATTTTAGTTGCAGTTATTTTGGGTGACACTAGCCCTCCTGAGTACACAAGGCGGAAAAAATTAAACCTCAATTTTGACATTTCATCCAGTAATCCCAGACTTTGGCACCATATTTTACAAAGTTGGTATGTTAAAATTTTCTTTTTTCTCCCCGTGTTATTTAGAATATCCCACAATTAATTAATAAAAATCCCTTTTCCTTCTAGTGCTTTTAGCTTGTCTTAGGCGCAAAGCAATAAAAAAGGAAGTTGTCCACGATCAAAAAAAATCGAGAGGCAACATACCAAGGACGTCGCACCCTTCAATGGATGGAATTCAAAAGTGTCAGTAATGTTTTACCGGTAAATGCGACTTTTTGAATTTTTAAAAACAGATGTCGCGAGCTTCTATGTCAACATTTTAGGTAGTTATTTTTTTTCTGAAGTGGGTTCAGGAGAGCTAGAATCGCATTCTCAATTTTGGCGACATTTTTTTGACAATTGTTGTATGAAGCTGACATTAGACAAGCAGTCCATATATAATACGTCCATGTTTGCATTAAGGAAATTTTTTTCTGATTTGCATCATCTGTCAGAATTTAGGAGTCTGGATTTTGACTCGTGTTTTTAAGGACGAATTTTGTTCACTTTTATAAATTATTTGTTGGCGATGAGTAGGACGAGAGGAAAAATATAAACAAGTAATGCGGCTTTATTTATTATTTATTAAACAAAAATTAAATTATCATTTTCACCACCGAAAACCTTAACTCCAAGTAAGGCGATATGCTCTTCCAAAAAATACAGGAAAGCCCTGATATTGCAAGAGGTTTTACACAATAGAGCAAAGAGAAAATTTGTTTTTTTTTTGGAAACAAACAACTTTGGAATTAAATAGCGCAGGACCTCAAATCAAAAGCGAGTTCGATTGAAAGAAGGTAAGAATTTAACCAAAATGGTTACGTACGCGTTACAGAATAAGATGTGCGAAAACCTAGTCGGACCAAGAAATTCTCGGCCCTTCTGAAGAGGCTATTTTCCAACTCGTTGTAATGGAGAAATCCGTTGAGAGTGTAGTAGTGACGAGATGGATGTCACAGATGTCCCACATTGTTACGGCTGCCTGTAAGAAGAAAGAAAAAAATATTAATTTAAGTAAAATAAACAAAATAAAATCAAAATGGGACGACTTTCCTTTAAGGGAGCACGCGTATAATTTTGATTTTTTTTTATAGTTTGGTAGGGGTCTCAATAGAACAGGATTAAAATATTAGATTTAGGAAACACCGTTTTTTTACAAGGTACGAAGAAGGTATGCTTGGCTCACTATAGGATTTGGAGAAGGTGCAAGATTGACCCCCGTATAGTTAGCAGCATTTTGTCGGGAATTTTGATTTTTTTGGTGCCCCGAATTTGGAAAACATTTGGAAAAAATTTGGAAAATCATTCTTAGAATTTGGAAAACTATAGTTTAAAAGTTATTAACAATTAAAGGTTTAGCGTATAGTTAGCAGCACATAGAAACAAAATCAGACTTTTTTGGTGTCAATCGATGGGGAACAGCTTGGACAAATTTGGAAAACCTTTTTTAGAATTTAAGAAAGTATAATTTAATAATAAACAACAAAAATGTAAAAGTATTAACAGAATCTATAAAAAAATACTCGTAAAGTAATGCATTTGGACACGTTGGGACATAAAAACGGGCTTACATCTGCCAGTAAAAACGAGTTTTGGTTTTTTTATTAGTCTGTAAGGTATTCGCTTAAAAAATATCAATGAATAATTAATTTATAATATTCAAATTCTTAAGATGAATTACTAAATTTTGAAATCAATTTAATACACTTTATGAGTTTTTATAATTCAAAAAACCTTAATATATTAGCTAATCCTCATTATTTATATGTTAAAAAATTTCTCAAAATATCAAATTAATGAAATTATTTCATTTAAATAATTTTCAACATTTATAAATCTTGTGAATGAGCTCGTTAGAAGTTTTCAGATCTTGAAAACCTTAATAAATTAGTTATTAACGTATACTTAAATGTTGAACATTTTCAAGAAAAAATGCAGATAAAAATTATATTATCAAAAACTTTAAACATAAACTTTCCAAATAGCAAAAATGAATTTCCAAATTTTAAAATTAATTAAATAAACCTCTCCCAAATTTTCAGAATTTAGAAAACCTTAATTAATTAGTTATAAGCAAATGTTTAAAATTTTAAGATTACCCATACGAAAAACTCTCAAAAATATATCTGTTAAACAAATGTTCATAACTTTTTAAATATGCTTTTCCAAATCCTGAAAAAAGTTTTCCAAATTTAAGAATTATTTCAGTAAACTCCTTACTAATTTTCAGAATTTGGAAAATCTTAATTAATTAGTTATAAACAATTTTTTTATTTTTTGGGAATTACCCATACGAAAAATTTTCAAAAATATCTCTGTTAAACAAATGTCCATAAACGTTTAAATATGATTTTCCAAATTCTGAACAAATTTTTCCGAATTTGATAATTATTTCAAAAAACTCCCATTAAATTTTTAGAATTTGGAAAACCTTAATTAATTAGTTATAAACAAATGTTTAAAATTTTAAGAATTACTCATACGAAAAATTCTCAAAAATATCTCTGTGAAACAAATGTCCATAACTTTTTAAATATGCTTTTTCAAATTCTGAAAAAGCTTTTCCAAATTTGAGAATTATTTCAATAAACTCTTTAAAAAGTTTCAGAATTTGGAAAACCTTAATTAGTTATAAACAATTGTTTAGAATTTTAAGAATTACCCATACCAAAAATTCTCAAAAATATCTCTGTGAAACAAATGTCCATAACTTTTTAAATATGCTTTTTCAATTTCTGAAAAAGCTTTTCCAAATTTGATAATTATTTCAAAAAAACTCCCATTAAATTTTTGGAATTTGGAAAACCTTAATTAATTAGTTATAAAAAACTTTTTATTTGTTGAGAATTACCCATACGAAAAATTCTCAAAAATATCTCTGTTAAACAAATGTCCATAACTTTTAAAATATGCTTTTCCAAATTCTGAAAAAGAATTTCCAAATTTTGAAATTATTTCAATAAATTCCTTACAAATTTTCAGAATATGGAAAACATTAATTAATTAGTTATAAACAATTTTTTTATTTGTTGAGAATTACCCATACGAACAATTTTCAAAAATATCTCTGTGAAACAAATGTCCATAAATTTTTAAATATGATTTTCCAAATTCTGAATAAGGTTTTCCAAATTTGATTATTATTTCAAAAAACTCCCATTAAATTTTCAGAATTTGGAAAACCTTAATTAATTAGTTATAAACAAATGTTTAAAATTTTAAGAATTACCCATACGAAAAATTCTCAAAAATATCTCTGTGAAACAAATGTCCATAACTTTTTAAATATGCTTTTCCAAATTCTGAAAAAGCTTTTTCAAATTTGGAAATTATTTCAGTAAATTTCCTTCAAATTTCCAAAATTTGGAAAACCTTAATTAATTAGTTATAAACAATTGTTTAGAATTTTAAGAATTACCCATACGAAAAATTCTCAAAAATATCTCTGCGAATACAAATACAAATACTGAAAAAAAGTTTTCCAAATTTAAGAATTATTTCAATAAACTCCTTATAAATTTTCAGAATTTGAAAAACCCTAATTAATTAGTTATAAACAACTTTTTATTTGTTGAGAATTACCCATACGAAAAATTCTCATTCTCAATTTCTTTGTTAAACAAATGTCCATAACTTTTTAAATATGCTTTTCCAAATTCTGAAAAAGATTTTCCAAATTTGGAAATTATTTCAATAAATTCCTTACAAATTTTCAGAATTTGGAAAACATTAATTAATTAGTTATAAACAATTTCTTATTTAATGAGAATTACCCATACGAAAAATTCTCAAAAATATCTCTGTTAAACAAATGTCCATAACTTTTTAAATATGCTTTTCCAAATTTGATAATTATTTAAAAAAAACTCCTATTAAATTTTCAGAATTTGGAAAACCTTAATAAATTAGTTATTTACATTTGTTTAATAATCGTACATTTATTCAAGTTAACAGTTCATCAAAGGCAAAACGGATTTATATCAAACTATCTATATGCTATCGATCTAAAAAATTAATGCGAGTATATTGGGACTTCCTGTCCCAAATTGAATGATCACGATTTTGAAAATTCTTATGTCAGTTTCAGTTTTTATTTTTATTTTCTTTTCATTTCGGAAATCGGAAAATAAAATACCTTATGTCGAATTCGTTTTTAATTTTCAGATTTTTTTTGTAAAAACGAACATAAAACGAGATTGATTTTTTTGTAGTTCTGTGAGCGCTTTTTGACAACTTTCTGTCGTGTCTTTTGCCAGTCTAAATAGAATTGTAAGCAAACAGATAACAAGTTATAGGTACAAGCTACAGCTACAGAGTATCTTTCTTTCGAAATCTTCGATCTTCTTCATATAAGTTGGTGATATGGTGAACCAAATAGGACAAACGTACGTCAGAACTGGACGGATTAGTTGTTTATAGATGAGGAACTTAGTAGTGGACCAGATGTAGGGAGAAGTTGGCTCTCTTAAGCATAAATGAAGCATGCTTGTTGAATTTGAAGCGGTTAGTGAAATTCACTCCAAGGTATTTTGTTGTTGTCTTTGTCCTTATCACTGTGTTGTACGTGTTGTACTTTGCATTCATGGACGTATTATATATGGACTGCTAGTTGCCTACCTCAAGTTGGTTCCATTTTAGTTGCAGTTATTTTGGGTGACACTAGCCCTCCTGAGTACACAAGGTGGAAAAAAATTAAACCTCAATTTTGACATTCCATCCAGTAATCCCAGACTTTGGCACCATATTTTACAAAGTTGGTATGTTAAAATTTTCTTTTTTCTCCCCGTGTTATTTAGAATATTCCACAATTAATTAATAAAAATCCCTTTTCCTTCTAGTGCTTTTAGCTTGTCTAAGGCGCAAAGCAATAAAAAAAGGAAGTTGTCCACGATCAAAAAAAACGAGAGGCAACATACCAAGGACGTCGCACCCTTCAATGGATGGAATTCAAAAGTGTCAGTAGTGTTTTACCGGTAAATGCGACTTTTTGAATTTTTAAAAACAGATATCGCGAGCTTCTATGTCAACGTTTTAGGTAGTTATTTTTTTTTTCTGAAGTGGGTTCAGGAGAGCTAGAATCGCATTCTCAATTTTGGCGACATTTTTTTGACAATTGTTGTATGAAGCTGACATTAGACAAGCAGTCCATATATAATACGTCCATGTTTGCTTTAAGCAAATTTTTTTCCGATTTGCATCATCTGTCAGAATTTAGGAGTCTGGATTTTGACTCGTGTTTTTAAGGACGAATTTTGTTCACTTTTATAAAATAAATGTTCACTTATTTGTTGGCGATGAGTAGGACGAGAGGAAAAATATAAACAAGTAATGCGGCTTTATTTATTATTTCTTAAACAAAAATTAAATTAATGTATTAATACGAGTATTACCATTTTCACCACCAAAAACCTTAACTCCAAGTAAGGCGATATACTCTTCCAAAAAATACAGGAAAGCCCTGATATTGCAAGAGGTTTTACACAATAGAGCAAAGAAAAAATTAGTTTTTTTTGGAAACAAACAACTTTGGAATTAAATAGCGCAGGACCTCAAATCAAAAGCGAGTTCGAGTGAAAGAAGGTAAGAATTTAACCAAAATCGTTACGTACGCGTTACAGAATAAGATGTGCGAAAACCTAGTCGGACCAAGAAATGCCCGTATAGTTAGCAGCACTTTGTCGGGAATTTTGATTTTTTTGGTGCCCCGAATTTGAAAAACATTTGGAAAAAATTTGGAAAATCATTTTTAGAATTTGGAAAACTATAGTTTAAAAGTTATTAACAATTAAAGGTTTAGCGTATAGTTAACAGCACATATAAACAAAATCAGACTTTTTTGGTGTCAATCGATGGGGAACATTTTGGACAAATTTGGAAAACCTTTTTTAGAATTTAAGAAAGTGTAATTTAATAATAAACAACAAAAATGTAAAAGTATTAACAGAATCTATAAAAAAATACTCGTAACGTAATGCATTAGGACACGTTGGGACATAAAAACGGGCTTACATCTGCCAGTAAAAACGAGTTTTGGTTTTTTTATTAGTCTGTAAGGTATTTGCTTAAAAAATATCAATGAATAATTAATTTATAATATTCAAATTCTTAAGAGTAATTACTAAATTTTGAAATCAATTTAATAAACTTTATGAGTTTTTATAATTCAAAAAACCTTAATATATTAGCTAATCTTCATTATTTATATGTTAAAAAATTTCTCAAAGTATCAAATTAATGAAATTATTTCATTTAAATAATTTTCAACATTTATAAATCTTGTGAATGAGCTCGTTAGAAGTTTTCAGATCTTGAAAACCTTAATAAATTAGTTATTAACGTATACTTAAATGTTGAACATTTTCAAGAAACAATGCAGATAAAAATTAAATTATCAAAAACTTTAAACATAAACTATTCCAAATAGTAAAAATGAATTTCCAAATTTTAAAATAAATTAAATAAACTCCTCCTAAATTTTCAAAATTTGGAAAACCTTAATTAATTAGTTATAAGCAAATGTTTAAAATTTTAAGAATTACCCATACGAAAAACTCTCAAAAATATCTCTGTTAAACAAATGTTCATAGCTTTTTAAATATGCTTTTCCATATGCTGAGAAAAGTTTTCCAAATTTAGGAATTATTTCATTAAACTCCTTACAAATTTTCAGTATTTGGAAAACCTTAATTAATTAGTTATAAACAATTTTTTTATTTGTTGAGAATTACCCATACGAAAAATTTTCAAAAATATCTCTGTGAAACAAATGTCCATAACTTTTTAAATATGCTTTTCCAAATTCTGAAAAAGATTTCCCAAATTTGGAAATTATTTCAATAAATTCCTTACATATTTTCAGAATTTGGAAAACATTAATTAATTAGTTATAAACAATTGTTTAGAATTTTAAGAATAACCCATACGAAAAATTCTCAAAAATATCTTTGTGAAACAAATGTCCATAACTTTTTAAATATGCTTTTCCAAATTCTGAAAAAGCTTTTTCGAATTTGGAAATTATTTCAGTAAATTTCCGTCAAATTTTCAAAATTTGGAAAACAATAATTAATTAGTTATAAACAATTGTTTAGAATTTTAAGAATTACCCATTCGAAAAATTCTCAAAAATATCTCTGTGAAACAAATGTCCATAACTTTTTAAATATGCTTTTCCAAATTCTGAAAAAGCTTTTTCGAATTTGGAAATTATTCAGTTAATTTCCTTCAAATTTTCAAAATTTGGAAAACCTTAATTAATTAGTCATAAACAATTGTTTATAATTTTAAGAATTACCCATACAAAAAATTCTCAAAAATATCTCTGTGAAACAAATGTCCAAAACTTTTTAAATATGCTCTTCCAAATACTGAAAAAAAGTTTTCCAAATTTAAGAATTATTTCAATAAACTCCTTATAAATGTTCAGAATTTGAAAAACCCTTATTAATTAGTTATAAACAACTTTTTATTTGTTGAGAATTACCCATACGAAAAATTCTCAAAAATATCTCTGTTAAACAAATGTCCATAACTTTTTAAATATGCTTTTTCAAATTCTGAAAAAGATTTTCCAAATTTGGAAATTATTTCAATAAATTCCTTACAAATTTTCAGAATTTGGAAAACATTAATTAATTAGTTATAAACAATTTTTTATTTGTTGAGAATTACCAAGCTAAAAAAGGAATCTCTATATTTCACGGTACGTCCGAAATTGGGCTCAAGGCTGAACTGATGGGCATTCCTAGCAAGACGAGTATTACGGGCGAAACTTTTAAGAGGAGGAATGTAGCTGGCTACCTCGAGTGAACATTTTTTATAAAAGAAACGATAAAATAAGGAAAGACATGAAGCATTGCGTCGTTGTTCGAGAGGGTCAATTGTTTCAGCGGCAGTTCAAAGCGATGTTTGTGAAGCACCTGCCTAGAGGTAGGAGTTATACTCGAGTTAAGGGCGTATAAACGCTTATTAAATTTTAGCCAGATCCGATGGGGAAAAGTACTTCTTACCCCGATACAGAAAACCTATCGATCTCAAATATATGGTCGTTCCAACGGAGATCGTCGTTGACACACATACCGAGTACTGAGAGCTTTTCGGTTTTTTCGATGTAAGTGCTATTCATGGACAATGGCATTGGGGGTATGTTTAGCTTTAACGATAGAAGACAGCATTGAGTTTTCGCAGCATTAAACTCCACACGATTCCTATTACCCCATTTGACAATGCTGTTTAAATCGGAGTTTAATGAGCTTGACATACAATACCGTTGCAATTTTACGTCCGAAGGCGAAGGACGTGAATCATCAAACGAATATAAAAAGCTGATGGTAGAGTCATCAGCAAAACAGTTAAGTGGACTAGAATTAACAGACAGAAGATCATTTATAAAAATGAGGAAAAGAGTCGGAGACAGAACAGAGCCCTGGGGCACACCAGCATTTATTTTGTGGGAATCAGACTTGAATCCGTTGAATACAACTTGTATTGAACGGTCCAGAAAATAGCTTCTAATCCAAAGAACAAGAGTATCATCGATCCCAAAAGCACGCATTTTTGATAAGAGAGCTTCATTCCAAACTCTATCAAATGCCTTGGAGATATCAAGAGCAATAATCTTACTTTCACCAAAGCAATGTTAAGATTTGTTCCACTGTTTGGTGAGATATGCCATCAGATCACCAGTCAAACGGTTGCCATACTGACGGTCATGGAGCAGCTTTCAATCTTCGAGATATACCTTAAGCTGACGGTTAATCAGCGTTTCCATGACCTTAGAAAGAAGGGATGTTAGTGCTATGGGTCTTTATTTCTTAGGGATAGGCTGACAAATAGCTAGATCTTTGAGAACTCTTGCTACTGAACGAGTTCAGAAAAAATTCAGGCACATGGAAAAATTTCCATTTTCAAATACAGGATGGGTAACGTTGCTGTGAGGCAGCGTGGAGCTGGCAGCGAAATGGGCGGCGAGAAAGTTTGCCTTCTCTGAAGAGTAAACAATTGGTTTGTTATTGTCGATGAGCGTTGAAACCGAAGATGTTGAGGAGTTTTTAAATTTTTTTACAAACGACCAAAAATTTTTACTGGGGAGACTGCAGAATTTTTTGTCGTAATTTTTGGTCATGCAAAAATTTGGTTCTTTCAATAACAGAGTTGCATGAGTTCCTTGCTTGTTTGTGCTTTTTCCGAATTTCCTCTGTAGGGTTGGCTTTGCAAGATCGGAAACTTACCTACTTCTTTGAGCCTGATAGCTTCTTTACACTCAGAGTTAAACCAGGATTTAGGTAAGCTCTATTAACAATACCCCAGTAGAAAAGTTTAGAAAATCAGCATTAAATCAAAAGTTTTGTCTTGACACTGATGAGTCCAAGTGGGCAACTAGTCCGTTCTTAAGAGGTTTTGGCTACCCTTATAGCGTTAATTAAACACAGCAAGAGCAATAGAAACTTGGTTTAGTAATTTAAGCCCATCATCTCAAAATAGGATTGAAAAACAGAGTTCGGTAAGGCTTAGAACATTCCTGTTGTACGGCAAAAGAAGTTTTTGACTGTACGTCCGAATTTGGGCTCAAGGGTACATTGTAGATTAATAATTATGAGGTGTTCAGGACACTTTCGATTCTAGAGATGCGAAACACTTGATAGGGGGCCAATAGTGGGAATGTTTACTCAAGGAGAAACCGAATATAGGAAATATAAAGGCAATTGGTTACAAATGGGTTCAAAAACTCTTTGGACCACCTTTTTAATGAATACAAGGGCGGAGTTTGCTATGATGTAGCATCGTCGATATGAGAGCGAATATTTAATTCGCAGTCGCAGAGGACTCATAAAACGCGGATAAGCTGCACATTTGCGAATGGTTAATGGGAGCGTTCTGAAGAAGATGATAAGATCTAAGGAGAGGCTTTTCACTTTTGTGAGAAAACTTTAAAACTTCACATTGGGCTATTTTAAGTTTGAGAAAATTCAAAGGAAAGCCTAAAAAATTAAACCATGAGAAATTGTGTAAAAAGCCATGTTGAAGTCTTGCTCTTATGTGCTTAATTATGTTGGAAGAAAAGATCTTTGATCGAAACAAGTAACATTTACGTACAAGAATAACACGTTCTGAACTTATAAATAATGTCAAAACCACAACCCTTAACGATTGTTAGTATAAATAGAGTATGTCATCACACGTCTTGCATAATATAACGAATTTATGAAAAAGTATTTCGAAAAACCTGTTTTTTATTTATAGTTTTTTGTTTTTTTTTTTTTAATTTTGGTATGCAGTTTATTAGAGTTTATTAACATGTGTTTATAAAATTTAAAATAATTTTTTTATTAGTTTTAAAAATATTGATTTTTCAAAAAAAAAAATAAAAATTAAATTTTAATCGGAAAAAATGTATTCAAATTTTTGATGCGTAGACTTAATTCGGCTACCTAGATCTTCTCAAATATAATTACACAGAAATCCAAAAAACCGTTACCGAGAAAGCCAAACACTAAAAAACCGTTATATGAAAAGTACCGTTAATATACTTTTCCCGTTAATTTGGTTCTGATCAAATGATAGCCAATACCTACTAACAAAAAAGTCTCAAAAAAATTCATCAAAATCGTTGGAGCCGTTTTCGAGGTAAATAAGCTTTTCCTAAACGGTCATATGGCAGAAACCGTTATTTTTAGGTATACAAATAAAATTTCAATTTCCCATCTGGGGAATGCCAAAAGAATCACACTCACCAAATTCGAAGATAATCGTTTAAGCCGTTTACGCTGCAGCTCGTTATACATACTGACAGACAGACCTTTTTTAGACTTCTCTATGATAGTAATGTCATGTTTGATTGTTATCTCAATTTTTTTATATTCTTAAACTTGTCTTATAGTCCCTAAAATCGCAATATTTAAATTTGAACGATTATCCAAATATTAGTACTAACAAATATACAAATACGACAAACACCTACCCTCTCATGTACTCAAAAGCTTCAAAACCGAAAGCACTATGATAAGAAACCAAGAAAAAGCTCTTTTTAGTATTGTTTTCAATTGGCATAGGTATCTAACTGTTGGTGTATGGACCCTACAGCGAAGGGTAGGTATAGGTAGAAGTGAGAAAACGATCATTATTCCATCTTCCATCAACGTGGATGGAGATCGGTCATGGCGGTCATGGAACTGAATTACATACGTTTTTTTATAAGTGACCAACATTTTTGTACTGCCTTTGGGATATTGCAGTTTTATGGCCGAATTTAGTTGTTAATTTAAAAAGAAATTTTCTACGAATATAAGTAGACAGGTAGGTAAGGTAGTTCTGTTTTGCTTGCTGGAAACTGGATGGAGTTGACTTTACAACAACGAAAACCACCATTCCTTATCCAAATAACCTTATATCAAACCATGATTTAGACTTATTCAGGACAACATTTTACATTCCTACATGGGAAATATATGTTAACATATGTGCTGAATTATAGAGCATTATCGAATAAAGCATAATGAACAAAAAGTGCTAAAAAACTTATCGAAACCTTTCCTATTATTTAAACTTATCGTCTAAAAAAACGTGTACCTTAAGTTATTTTCGATGAACAATAAAAAAAAATTAATAGTTAAAACTAAAAAATAAATTAAATGAATTTTGTTGATATTTCTTTTGAATTATTGATTAATTATATTTTTGTTTATTGATTATTTTATTTATTAATTATATTTTTTTTATTATATCTTTAAACGTAGTTCTTTCATATGTTAAAGTTCGCTTTCCTATTTTTTAATGTTTAAAAAAGTCGTTTTTTTAAATCGCATCAATAATTCTGAAATAAAAATCAAAATTTTGGCAGAAAACATTGTACTTAATATTTTCAAATAATCAAAATTAAAAACTTAAAAAAAAGTTAAACTTATTTCTCTTCTTTTTATGCAACGATCAATGTGAATTTTTAGAGAGCAAGTATGTGTGATCCAATCGTTAAATTTATGTTTAAGCATTTTCCAAATTTTTACTTTTAAAAACTAATTTTTGTTAATACAAAACTGGGTTCAGATTTTATTTTATTAAGTTTAAGGAGTATAGAAGCTATTAATGTTGCTTAGATTTGCATCATTCTCGTTCTTCCTTAAGATGACTGGAAAAGCTGTTGAAAGAAATAAAAAAAAAAGTAAATCCCTTTATCGCTTTTACACTATTATGATACATTTCGTAGAGTAGGTTATTAAAAACTTAAACAAACCACCCCACTCCCACCACCCACTTTCGAAAAACTCATTTTTGTTACCCTAGTGACAGAAGTAAACAAAATTCGTTCTCGTAGTACAAGTTTCGAGTTCCGTTAACATTGGAATTAAAGCATCTTCTGTTAATTAAATATTTGTATTAACCAGGTTAATTTAATTTAAAAACCAAAATCGCAACAGCATTTTTTACATTTTCAATTTTCTTTATTGAACAGACAGAAGATCATTTATAATAAAAGGCACGACTGGGTCGCACGTACTTGCTCCTATATGCTAATCCTTTTTAAGTGCAGGCGACTTTTTGACAAAGATTTAATTTTAATGTTTTTTTTGACGTGCAACTTCCTTACAATCGTTGTGGGTTGAAGCTTGAACGAATATGCGTCACGACTAAAGGATAAACACATAAATACAGAGGATTGTTAGCTTTTGCAGATTTTTAGTGTATTATCTTTCACTTGTTGTTTACTGTTTATAATATAATTTGCTAATGGAAAGATTTAAAGGACTTTTTTCAGTTTAATTTTCATTTTGGTATGGAAAAATTTGATCAACTGGCATACAGATTCGTGAGTCAGCAGTATGGCAATAATGCTAGGTATAGGGACCTATGTACAAATATAGGTCCCAATAACAATAATTTACTTTTTGAAATCAAATCAATTAAAATAGCTTAATTATGTTTGATGGATTGATAAACGTATGGTGTGGGTATGTATTAATGGAATTTATTAAGGATATTAGGTACCTAAAATAAGGTTGGAGGGAAGGTAGGTACTAAAATAAAATTAAGATACATATTCCAACTACTTTTAATAGAGACAATATCAAAAGTTAACACAGTGGTTTTGTTTATTTACAGGCAGGTGTAAATTTTTGTTTTCTCGATTGAAATTTTTGCATTCAGTAGTAATCGAATAGTTTTTTTATTTGTTAGTTGTTTTTGTGTGTTTATCATAGGCTTCCTTATTTATTCTGTGTGCTTTTATGATGATGAATTGCTTTAAAATACGTAGGTATTTTTTATTTGACTAATGGCTAGGGCTTAGCCAAGCAATATGAAATAAAATTTTGGGGAAAATATTAAACAAATAAAATTTTTATGAAATCAACAAAACATTATTCATAACGTTTTTTTGGAAAAAAATGTTGTAAGCCATCTTATTTCTTTTGCTGTTTTCTATTTTATGAATTTTTCATTTCAAAATCGTTCGAGCAGTTTTTTCAAAAAAATGTTTTTTTTTAAATTTTTCGAAAATATTTAAATTTTTTTTTGAGTATGTCAATTTCAAGAAATCTTTAGTTTATACTAGGAAAAAAAAATAAAAAAAAATTTATGGATCCATTTTCAAAATATTTAAAAAACAAAATAAATTAAAAAAAAAAAAAATATTAAAAATTAAAAAAAAATGTTTTCGAAAATTTTAATAAGCAATATTTTTAAAATCATAAAACACTAAATATTTTGAAAATTTCATCAAAATCCGCCAATTAGTTAACGAAAAAGTCTGATTTAAAAAAAACCGGTCATATGGGAGGTACCGTTATAAAACTTTTTCTGAAAAATCCATTAAAACTTTAAGTTAGATTTTGCAGTCGGTTAGAGTACTCTAAAAATTATATATACCAAGTTTGAATCAAATCGGCCCAACCGTTTAGGCTGTAGGTATCGATCAGACAGACAGACAGACAGACAGAGAGACAGAGAGACGGACAGAATTTCCGGACCGACTTTTTTTGACTTCTCTATCATCGTAATGTCATGTTTGATTGTTAGAATTTTTTTTAACGAATGCATAACTTGCCTTATAGTCCCTATAAATCGCAAGTAAAAATTAGTCAGAAAACAAAAACTGACTACAAACAGGTTATGCGAGAATACGAAGGCCATATTATAAAGGTAATCGAACAACACTCAAGAATGGGAAAATACTATCTTCCACACCATGCAGTTATGAAAAATACAAGCTTAAAGCTAACATTAGACGTTCCTTGTAATTGG
The DNA here is from genome assembly GCA_963971375.1 of Platycheirus rosarum. NCBI lineage: Eukaryota > Metazoa > Arthropoda > Insecta > Diptera > Syrphidae > Platycheirus > Platycheirus rosarum. The sequence goes on from OZ020510.1 coordinate 71,582,102, forward strand.
TCACTGCAGGGAAACTGTGACGTCACAACAAAATAGGTCCTACCACCGTCACTGCCGCGACAGTGACTATCACAAGAATGACCCATGTCTGTTCTTGTTGTCCCAAAATACAATGAACGTCAAAGTGTGTCCCTGTTGTTCCTGTATCTCGGTGTCACTGCAAGGACATGCAAAACGTGACCATCACACGACGTGACAGCTGATCGTTGGCGGTGAGCCTAAACTGCTTTGACATTTATCATTTTCAGCCGTGACGATCACACGGCGTCAATCAAATGAGTCCCTGTGTCTTGGTTGTTTTGGTTAAATATAGACGTGAGTTTCTTAATTAATTTAATTAAAAAAAAGAATAAATAATACATTTCCAATTACAATGATTAAAGGCAAAAGTCAAAAGTCAAATAAAGTATGTCCACACGAAATATGGTAGAGGTGGCGATTCTTGCGGCCTACATATTGGAAAGCAGCAGTGACGATGACTCCGACAACAACCAAAGGCCACCGCACAGAATTCGTTCATTGTGGTCCAAAAGTTGGTTGTTGCAACGTGAGAATGAAGGTTTCTACTCAAAACTAATGCGAGAATTATGAGCTGAGGAGCTCTATCGTCTCGTCAAACAGCCGCGTTTTGAAGCCGCGTTTTAGCGCCAAGTTTCAACGCTGCGTTGTAATATACCGCAATATATATCCCCGTAGTGCCCCGTGGCTTAGTGGTTACTGTGTCGGACTGCTAAGCAAATGAGCGTGGGTTCGAATCCAACTCATAGTCACCTTTTTTTTCGGGGTACTGCCTCTTGCGAGGAACTGACAAAACCTCCAAGAGCAAAATTTGTCTCCAAAAAGTGCATCTCATGTAGCCGTTCGGACTCGGCGGTAAACTGTAGGTCCCTTCCATTCTTGCAGATTAACAACACACACACAAGAATGGTTGAGAGTATAAGTCACTAGGCCTTGGCTCCTTAAGGAACTGTCGCGCCAATAAATTTATTTATTTTTACATATCCCATGTCACAAAGGGCGCGTTATCAACGTCGCGTCGAGTTCAACGCGGCGTTAATACACAGGGTCAAGAAGCAGCGTTGAAATAAATAACAAATAATTTTTTTTCGACGCCATTTTAGAAAAGATTATTTTTTTGAGGACATATATATATATATATATATATTATCTATAAATATGTATGGGCGTATTGTACATGGACTGCTACTCTAATGTCACCTTCATACAACAATTGTCAAAAAAATGTAGCCGAAATTAGAGAATGCGAAATTAGCTATCCTGAACCCACTTCAGGAAAAAAAATAACTACTTAAAATGTTGACATAGAAGCTCACATCTAATTTTAAAAATTCAAAAAGTCGCATTTACCGGTAAAGTATAACTGACACTTTTGTATTCCATCCATAGAAGTGTGCGACATCTTTGGTATTTTGCCTCTTGTTTTTTAAGATCGTGGACAGCTTCCTTTTTTATTGGTTTGTGCCTAAGACAAGCTAAAGGCACTAGAAGGAAAAAATGATTTTTTTATTAATTAATTGTGGGATATTCTAAATAACACGGGGAAATTTTAACATGCCAACGTGGGAAAACCTGCTGGTAAAGTCTGGGAGTAGTGGATGAAATGCAAAATTAAGGGTTATATTTTTCCGGTAGTGTACTCAGGAGGGATAGTGTCGCCCAAAATAACTGAAACTAAAATGGAATAAACTTGATGTAGGCAACTAGCATTCCATATATAATACTTCCAAGGTTAACAGCATTTCTTGGTGCATTTAATTTTATAGTTTTTATTTTTTTGTGATTGTTAATGACAAGATGTTTTTGTTTTTATTTGGATAAATAGAAATACAGTGACTTAAACGGGGTAAGTTTTGAAGAAGCTTATTCTTATCGGGAAAACTTGCAAACTGGTGAGCTTTGAAAACACATGATATTTTTTTTGTAAAACAGCTTATCAAAGTCTATAATTTAGATATAATCATAATTTTGTCGATCCTCAACTGAAGTGGTGTTTTTTTTTTTTTTTTTTTTTTTATAATTAACGCGCGCACAAGGGACTATTTGTTTCCCTTTTAATGTAACACATTGCGCGGGCATTAGGAAGATAGGGAGAAGAGAGATAGGAGGTGTCGATTAACATTGGTTTTGAATGTTTGCATATTTAAATGGCAAGGAAAAATCTCGCCGGGTAAACCATTCCAAAGTCGTGTTGTACGGCTAAAAAAAGAATCTCTATATTTCACGGTACGTCCGAAATTGGGTTCAAGGGTGAACTGATGGGCATTCCTAGCAAGACGAGTATTACGGGCGAAACTTTTAAGGGGAGGAATGCAGCTGGCTACCTCGAGTGAACATTTTTTATAAAAGAAACGATAAAATAAGGAAAGACATGAAACATTGCGTCGGTGTTCGAGAGGGGCAATTGTTTCAGCGGCAGTTCTATTACCTATCAATCTTAACGCTCTATTTTGTATTCTATCAAGCAAGTGAAGCGATGTTTGTGAAGCACCTGCCCAGAGGTGGGAGTTATACTCGAGTTTAGGGCGTATAAACGCTTTATAAATTGCAGCCAGATCAGGTGGGGAAAAATACTTCTTACACCGATACAGAAAACCTAAGCACTTAGCAGCATTTTTAGCTATTTCAAATATATGGTCGTTCCAACGGAGGTCATCGTTGACACACATACCGAGTACTGAGAGCTTTTTGGTTTCTTCGATTTAAGTGCCATTCATGGACAATGGCATTGGGGGTATGTTTAGCTTTGACGACAGAAGACAGCATTGAGTTTTCGAAGCATTAAACTCCACACGATTCCTATTACCCCATTTAACAATGCTGTATAAATCGGAGTTTAATGAGCTTGACATACGGCATCGTTGCAATTGTACGTCCGAAGGCGAAGGACGTGAATTATCGAACGAATATGAAAAGCTGAGGGTAGAGTCGACAGCAAAACAGTTAAGTGGATTAGAAGTAACAGACAGAAGATCATTTCTAAAAATGAGGAAAAGAGTCGGAGACAGAACAGAGCCATGGGGCACACCAGCATTTATTTTGTGGGAATCAGACTTGAATCCGTTGAATAGAACTTGTATTGAACGGTCCAGGAGATAGCTTCTAATCCAACGAACAAGAGTAAGGAAGCCATACTGACGGTCATGGAGAAGCTTACTATCTTCGAGATATTCCTTAAGCTGACGGTTAATCAGTGTTTCCATGACTTTAGAAAGAAGGGATGTCAGTGCTATGGGTCGGTAGGAGGAGGGGGAGGATGGGTCACCTTTCTTAGGGACAGGCTGGACAAATACTGTTTTCCATCTTCTATGAAAGATTCCAGAAGAGTAGGAGCGATGGAAAAGCTTACGCAGTGGCTTTGCCAGTGTGGAAGAACACCTCTTCAGAATAATCGGGGGTATACCATCCGGGCCAGCGGATTTGTGTATATCGAGATCTTTGAGAACTCTTGCTACTGTACGAGTGCGGAAAAAAATCTGTCCCATGGAAAAATTTACATTCTCAAGTACAGGAGGGGCAACGTTGCTATGCGGCAGCGTGGAGCTGGCAGCGAAATGGGCGGCGAGCAAGTTTGCCTTCTCTGAAGAGTAAACAATTGGTTTGTTACTGACGATGAGCGTTGGAACCGAAGATGTTGAGGAGTTTTTAATATTTTTTACAAATGACCAAAAATTTTTACTGCCTTTGGGACACTGCGGAATTTTTTGCCGCAATTTTTGGTCATGCAAAAATTTGGTTCTTTCAATAACAGAGTTGCATGAGTTTCTTGCTTGTTTGTGCTTTTTCCGATTATCCTCTGTAGGGTTGGTTTTGTAAGAACGGAAACTTACTTTTTTGAGCCTGATAGCTTCTTTACACTCAGAATTAAACCAAGACTTTTCTTTAGGTTTGATGCTTTTTACTCTGTTAGGAATAAAAGCACGCATCCCTAGAAGAATCACATTTGTGATCATTTCAGCACTGGCATCAATGTCACTATAGAGGAAGCATAGTTGGAATTTTTTATTGACTAGTTCGGGAAAATTAGTGCGAGGTCACTGGTTGGGGTGACAGATGCTCCACAGCTCGATCTCCAATAGAGTGCTGAAGCCGAGTTTAAGCAGCACCGTCACGATCAGTGGAGAGAATCCTATAAGGTCCACCTGACAACCAACAAAAGAGAAAAATAACAGTTTTTTTTATTTAAACCAAGAACGAATATTTACTTGTTCAATCCAAGAGAAATTATAAAACAAAAATATAGAAATTAGAGCTTTTATGTGTTTGTGTTCGTTTTATTATAAAATAGTCGTAAAACAGGGCGTTTATCGTTTAACAAAAGAACGATTTTTTTTGCATACATGCATGTGGGTGGCAACGCTGCTGGTCATAATGTGGCGAATTAAACAGCCACAGCATCGAAGGTTTGGCAGAACAAGAAAAAGAGCAGTGAAGAAGCAACCGACATCCCGAACACATTGTTTTCTTTCTTCTTTTAAAATTCTCTCAATCTTTACTTTTTATTTTTCTCAATTTAATTTCCTAATAAAATTTTTATATTTTAATTACATTTGGGCAAAGTGTTTTCTCTTGAGGGAAGAAATAATTAAAATATTATTATATAATTAATTAATTATTATTAATTATTAGTAATGATTTCTCCTTTTTATTACCTTTTTTACCGTTAATTTATTTAAAAATAACGTGTAAGTGATAGGAGAGTTTCCTTGAGGTATTTGCATTCGCGTTTCGTACCTTAAAGATAAAGACTTTACCCCCAGCGAGCTCGATAGGGGTAGTGAACCGGTCCGTCCTAAGAGTTTTTTTGTGTACTCTTTGCGGTCAAAAAGGGGGTTTATTGTTCCGTAAGAGAACATTAGGAAACCGATCCTGATCACCGTGAATGTTTTTTTTTCCTGTTGATTCCGTTAATCCTTATTGTATGTTTTCTGTAATGAAAAATATGTTGTTGTTTCATTTTATAAGTTCAATTAAAAAGTTAAATAAAAAGTGAATTCAAACGCCATATGATTGAAAAGACGAAGAAAAAAAACTTGTATTTACTTTCTTGTTTCGAGCTTTTGAGGTTCAATTTTCAGTGGTGCGGATGGTAGTCGACATTCAGCGATGGTAATGAACTGATTTCCAGTTGGACGAACTTTTATTGGGGAGAATCCATATAAGGATGTCGGATTCTCATGGTTGGGAGGGTAATGGCTACACTGCCACAACATCTGAAGTGTCCTAAGGGGTGGTGAACGTCCGTCCGAGTCACAGTGTTTTTTGTTTGTGTTAACTGGCCTGATTTGTGTTTTTAGCTTCAGGCGAGGTTAAGTTTTGGGCACAAGATCCTCCCCGTCCGACGATCTTACTCCGTGCATCGCAAGCAGTCCACGTCCTCGGAACTTGACATTCCACCTATCTTATCCAAACGTTTCCTTCCTCAATTTCCTACCACTTCCTTTTTCCTATCCTTCTACCTTACTGAGCGGAGGGACAGCTCCTCTTGCGACGCAACACACTCTCGGTGTTCGATTGTGAAAGTGAATGCCTGGAGCCATAGACTCCATCGGCCTAATCGTCCGCTTAAGTTCTTTCGTAACATAAGCCACTTAAGACTTGAGTGGTCGGTAACAATTTTAAAGGGCAACCCATAAATGTATGACCTGAATATTTTCACGGATATTATCGCGGCAGGACACTCTTCTTCCGACACGGTATAATTTCTCTGAGCCTTGTTCAGCTTCTGTGAAATATACGCAATTGGATGTTCATGCTCATTTTCATCTGCTTGGTAAAGAACACCACTAATTCCTGCGGTAGATGCATCGCACTGAACGACGAAAGGCTGAGAGAAATCAGGCTGCGCCAAAACTGGAGCAGTTGTTAACACATCTTTTAATTTTTGGAATGCTACTTTGGCTTTCTCAGATAAACAATATGATTTGGATCTACGCAAGCATTCTGTCAGCGAAGAAGACAGATCTGAAAAGTTTGGTACACATTGTTTGTACCAATCGGTTTTGGGACAACCTTGGCCAACGATATATCCCAAAAACTTTATTTCTCTTTGACAAAATTTGCTCTTCTCGACATTAATGGCCAACTTTGCAGTTCTAAAATTTTTTGCTACCTCAGATAAAAGTTGCAAATGTTCTTCAAAAGTTTGTGTACAAACAAGTAAGTCATCAAAATAAATGAAGACCTTTTCCCTGTATTTAGACGGAATGACCTTGGCCATGAGACGCGTCATCCTCTGTGAAGCGTCCTTGAGACCGAATAGAATCACAACAAATTCTATCAAATGTTTGCCTGAGACAGCAAATGCGGTTTTTTCTGGATTAAAGAGGGATTTGATGAAATGCAGCCTTGAGATCAAGACCAATTATATAAGGTGTATCTTATAATCTGCTTAGCAATCCTGAGATATGTGGAATAGGATACGCGTTATCCTTCGCTACAAGACCAGTTATATAGTGTGTATCTTTTAATACAATACGCGTCATCCTTCGCTACACTATTCAACTTCCGAGAATCTATACAGTCTGTTCTTACCAGCTTTTCTAACTTATACAATTGGGAAACTCCATGGGAGGTACTCTCTTGGATTATTCCTAGTTTGAGCATCCTAACGATCTCAGCATACATTTCGAGGTGGTGAAAGTAGATAGTGTTTTGACTTTATTGGCACAGCATCACCAGTGTCAATCATATGCTCTTCTAAGTCTGTTTTTCCAAGGCAGAGTTTCGAGAAAGATGGAAATAAATCTATCACTTTATTCAAGTCTTCATTTTGCTTAGCCGACAAGTCGTGAATTTTTGGTCTAAGCAACGAATTTCTTCGATGACTTTAAGAGCAATATGAAAACTGCTCCAAAAATTAATGCCGATATTAGCTTCTTGTTGTAAGGTTGGTACTAAATAAAAGTCTATGATTAAAATGGATAGGGAACTTGAATGAGATTAAGATTTCTTGCTTTGTGCCATCTGCGGTACTAATGTTTAAATTGAAAGATTTCACTGGAATGTAGTTACGTTTAAGTAGCTCTAATACACTGACAGATGCACCAGAATTTAAGAGTGCGCAGACCTCTTCATTGCTTTTAATATTAAGATATGTCCTGTCATTCGAATCTTCAAGGATTGTTGATTCTATTGCTTGCCTCTGAACTTTCCGTATGTTCTTCCTACACTTCATTATTTTATCTGGAACAACATGCTTGGATGAAATTCCGAATATTCGGTTTCGGATTTCTTGATATCTTTTCATTATTTCGTGGAAGGATAAAAGATAATGGGAACGGCTAAAACCAAATATTTGCTTTCAAAACCAGGTTTAAAAGGAGTGGATTTTACTACAGAATTTGAACCATCTGGAATTTCTAAGTTGGTATCTTGAGTTCGTCTATGACTTTCTGAAGATAGAATAGTCACGTTTATTGGCTTGGAGTCGTTTGTGGAGCGAGAGCCAATGGCTGTCATCTCGCTCACTTTTCGGTAAAAACCATACCTAGGACAAGATGTTGTTGCAACGTTTTTCTCGACACAACGATAGCAAAATAAGTTTCGCTTTTCACTGAGGCAATCATAGTACGAATGGCCTAGATTTTCGCAGTTCCAACAGGTAAGCTTAGACATATCTAGCGTATTAGAACTAAATTTGCCCTCTTTTGTGTATGCTGCTATTTCTTGGCCTTCAACTGCTTCATCGTCATTCAAATCAGATTCTTTTTGTAACTCCCTAACATTTCTTCTAAAGTTCGAAAATCTCTCAGACGTTTGATGCTTTAGGAATGCTTCACCCTGTCTTGCTACATCTCTCATGGGTTCCAAACTGTAAACCTGATAGGGAAACAACAACGCACCTAAATTTTCTTTAGCATTCTTCTTGATTATATCGATTACTTTCAAGTCCCAGCTGCACTGTGATCATTCTTTCAAGGTTTCAACTTTGAACCAAAAGTCATGGACATCTTTTGAGCCGTCGAAAGAAATCTTCCATTTTTCAACTTTACAGTTTGCGCATTGTATATTGACTGCATATAGTAGTATCATGAGACGTGAAAAAATCATAAACACACATGCCGCTTGGAGAGCTAGTGTAGGGATATTTTATTTATGAGAAAGAGAATAAGAGCATGGTTTTTAGTGTTATGCTTTGTGCTTGGCTTCCTGGCTGATGATAAAACAGACTTTTGGCTTTACAAAAAGGTAAAGCATATTATTTTAAGTGTTGCAGTTATTTTTAAATATATTTTTTCCAATGCTAGTGCTTTTTTAGAAAATTGCCCCTCCTGCCTAACCGAGAGGAGATAGAAAAATAAGCTTTTACGTAACGGTTATATGGCAGGTACCGTTAGTATTTCAGCTAAAAGGGATATAAAAAAAATTCTCTGTCGAATGTCAAAATAAATTTATACCTACCTAGGTATTCCAAATTTAAGGACGATTTGCCAAACGTTTAGTAGACCGACAGAATTTTGCTAGTGACTCAAATATGTTTCTCTATCAACTATCATCGTAATATTATACCTATTTGATTGTTATCTCATTTTTTTTCTGTACGAATGCATAACTTGTACCTACTTAGTACCTACCAATATATAGTCGCAAGTAAAAATGTAAAAAAACCCGGGGTATTTTTAGCAACTCTATAGAAGATTAGTTGAAAGGAATATTTTGGTTAAACTATACATTTCTTTCCCGCGAGCTAAGCTGGGTAGGACAACAAGTACCTATTATATAAACCTCAAACAAAGAAAATATCTTTGTTACTATAATTATCTACAATCACTTTACAAAGAATTTTTGAATGAATTTCTACGCATTGTTCACTTGATAGGTACCTACACATACATATGATATTTTATGTAAGTACCTATCTGAATGGAAAGCAAAATTCAAAACAAAAATCCATTTCTGCAAGGACGTGTGTATACAGCTAAAAATAAGTTTGTGTTTAAACTTCAAATGTGTACCTACATTTTTTGAAGACCTTAATAATAAACAAAAATAAAAAATCCTAAAGAATTCGAATCAAAAGTCAATGATGTATGTATGTATATGTACAAATATGACAAATATGTATATACATAGGTAAGTAGTACCAGTGCTCGTACAAAACTTGAAATTCCTAAAGAATTCGAATGAAAAGCCTGGCCAATGACGTGCGTATGTAAGAACCAGTTCTCGTCCATATAAAAAAATTGTAAACAATGAAAATTTTGGATGGTGTATAAATCCCAACAAAAAATTATTCGCCGCAGCTAAGCCACACCCTTTTTCCAATTATTTCATGTTCGCCTTCTTATTTTTCCTGCACATGCGCAATAAACTAAGCACAAAGCTCTTTATTCATCTCTCAAAACCTACCGAGTTAGAAAACACACATGCCGCTTGGAACGCCACCGTCCACCGGTCGTCATGATAGTACTATAACAGCTTATATACAATGAGTTTGTGTTGAATGTATGATAAATAGAAGAATATTGACTTAAGGGAACTCGATTTTGTGTGGAAAATGAAATATTATTTAAGAATTGTTCAAAATGTAATCGATTTGAATCTTGGATGTTTCCGTTCTAAATTGGTTAGATAAACGGAGTGCTATTAATCTGGTCTAATTTTTGAGTCAAAATATTTTTTATGGCTTTAATTTCAGTTATGACAATTTTATTATTAGCTTTAATTACACGCTCAAAGGCTGATCCTAACGTTTGGATGTAATATTTTTTTGATCTGGTAGGAGTAGATGGCTGATTGTTATTATGGAGAGGGGCATTTTGTGCCGAAGCTTAATGGCTGCCATTAGGGGATTCTTAGTCAACTAAAATCGGGTTTGGTTTAAATTGTGAGGAATCTATGACCTGATGTTCTTGTCACTGTTCCTGGTTTTGATTTTGACCTTGCATGCTTTCTCTCTGATTTGCGTTTTGATCTTGTGTATTTCGAGGTGGTGGAATGTGTGCTACAATATGTCCTCTCGGAGCAGAGATTAACCGCGAAGTGTTAATATTGTTGGTATTATTAGTACTTGAGTTATTTTAATTTGAGGTATGTGGATATTGAGCTCTCGAGTTGTTAAACTCTAGAACGCGTATAACGACCTCTATTTTCAATCATATGTACTTACAAAATGCGAAATTTTGTATATGTATTTGAAATGGACAGACTATGCTAAAGCATATTTTATGAACAAAGCGGGAGCGATTAAAAGTAATAGTGGCAACATATTCTAGCATATATGTATGCTATGAACTGAAAGAGCGAATGGACAGCAATTCTCCGGCTCGCAGGATCTTCGATTCCATCCCAGAGGGTAGACGCAGTCAAGGAAGACCTCGCATAAGGTTGCGCGCTCATGTGGAGGACGACTTCTACCAACTTGGACGCGAAACTTGAGGCAGCTAGCCAAAGACCGAGCTGGCTGGAGAGGCATATTAGTTGAGGCCCAGTTTCATCCCGAACTGTAGTGTCCCCTAAGTAAGTAAATAATATGAACTGAAAAGACAGAAAAGGTTGAATATTATCATTTGAAGTCGCAACGCGGATCGCAATCTGAAGCAAATACCGGAAATTACTTTTAAACAATAAAGTTAGCCTTTACTGCAATGAAGCTTAAAAACAAAAGCCCCACGTTGGGGCCAATTTCTTTATAACAACTAGATGCATCGGTGGGCGAGGGTTTTGATCCGCAAGTGGCCAGACGCTCACAAAGACTTTGTGTATTCATGCCAAGATTTTGATTTAAAGGAAAGCAGACGGACACTTTCATTCACTTACCCGACTTCGTTCAATAGACAAAAGACGTTGTTGACTTGAGTACGTTGTGTTTTTGAAAATCCCACTTTCTGACACTGCGTGTGCAGCTTGGCAGCATGTACCCAAATTCTTCACAAGCTGCCCCTTTATTGCGGTGGTCAGGAAACCTTGACTAGTTCACTGACCTTAGTAATTCCTCCCAACCATACCACAAACAACACCACTAAACAGACACTATAAAAACATGTTTTACAAATCAATTACACTTGCCGTTGCTAAATGCACAACTTTTGGGAAGCTTTTGACACATGCACCTGTATTTATATATTTTTCACATTAACCCTTTTTTCCTGTTTTAATCTTTAACTTAAATTTTTTCTTTTCTTTTCCTTTATTTTTAATGAATTGACCAAAAAATAATTCCAAGGCTTTCGCCTCACAGCTCGTATCTTTGGTTTGCTTTTGGGTTCCTTTTTTTTTTTTTTTATAATTAACGCGCGCACAAGGGATTATGTGTTTCCCTTTTATTGTAGAACACACTGCGCGGGCATTACGAAGATAGGGAGGGGAGAGATAGGAGGTGCCGATTAACATTGGTTTTGAATGTTTGCAGATCAAAATGGCAAGGGAAAATCAAATCCCGCCAGGTAAACTATTCCAAATTCGTGTCGTTCGGCTAAAAAAAGAATCCCTATATTTCACGGTACGTCCGAAATTAGGCTCAAGGGTGAACTGATGAGCATTCCTTGCGAGACGAGTATTACGGGAGAAACTTTTAAGGGGAGGAATGCAACTGGCTACTTCAAGTGAACATTTTTTGTAAAAGAAACGATAAAATAAGAAAAGACATGAAACATTGCGTCGGTGTTCGAGTGGGGCAATTGTTTCAGCGGCAGTTCTATTACCTATCAATCTTAACGCTCGATTTTGTATTCTATCAAGCAGGTGAAGCGATGTTTGCGAAGCACCTGCCCAGAGGTGGGAGTTATACTCGAGTTTAGGGCGTATAAACGCTTCATAAATTGTAGCCAGATCAGATGGGGAAAAATACTTCTTACACCGATACAGAAAACCTAAGCACTTTGCAGCATTCTTAGCGACCTCAAATATATGGTCGTTCCAACGGAGGTCGTCGTTGACACACATACCGAGTACTGAGAGCTTTTCGGTTTCTTCGATGTAAGTGCCATTCATGGACAATGGCATTGGGGGAATGTTTAGCTTTAACGACAGAAGAAAACATTGAGTTTTCGAAGCATTAAACTCCACACGATTTCTATTACCCCATTTGACAATGCTGTATAAATCGGAGTTTAATGAGCTTGACATACGGCACCGTTGCAATTGTACGTCCGAAGGCGAAGGACGTGAATTATCGAACGAATATGAAAAGCTGAGGGTAGAGTCGTCAGCAAAACAGTTAAGTGGATTAGAAGTAACAGACAGAAGATCATTTATAAAAATGAGGAAAAGAGTCGGAGACAGAACAGAGCCCTGGGGCACACCAGCATTTATTTTATGGGAATCAGACTTGAATCCGTCCAATACAACTTGTATTGAACGGTCCAGGAGATATCTTCTAATCCAACGAACAAGAGTATTATCGATCCCAAAAGCACGCATTTTCGATAAGAGAGCTTCATGCCAAACTCTATCAAATGCCTTGGAGATATCAAGAGCAATAATCTTACTTTCACCAAAGCGATGTAAAGATTTGTTCCACTGTTCGGTGAGATATGCCATCAGATCACCAGTGGAACGGTTGCTGCGGAAGCCATACTGACGGTCATGGAGAAGCTTACGATCTTCGAGATATTCCTTAAGCTGACGGTTAATCAGTGTTTCCATGACCTTAGAAAGAAGGGATGTCAGTGCTATGGGTCGGTAGGAGGAGGGGGAGGATGGGTCACCTTTCTTAGGGACAGGCTGGACAAATGCTGTTTTCCATCTTCTAGGAAAGATTCCAGAAGAGTAGGAGCGATGGAAAAGCTTACGCAGTGGCTTTGCCAGTGTGAAAGAACACCTCTTCAGAAGAATCGGGGGTATACCATCCGGGCCAGCGGATTTGTGTATATCGAGATCTTTGAGAACTCTTGCTACTGTACGAGTCCGGAAAAAAATCTGTCCCATGGAAAAATTTACATTCTCAAGTACAGGAGGGGCAACGTTGCTATGCGGCAGCGTGGAGCTAGCAGCGAAATGGGCGGCGAGCAAATTTGCCTTCTCTGAAGAGTAAACAATTGGTTTGTTACTGACGATGAGCGTTGGAACCGAAGATGTTGAAGAGTTTTTTATATTTTTTACAAATGACCAAAAATTTTTACTGCCTTTGGGACACTGCAGAATTTTTTGCCTTAATTTTTGGTCATGCAAAAATTTGGTTCTTTCTATAACGGAGCTGCATGAGTTCCTTGCTTGTTTATGCTTTTCCGATTTTTCTCTGTAGGGTTGGCTTTGTAAGATCGGAAACTTACTTTTTTAAGCCTGATAGCTTCTTTACACTCAGAATTAAACCAAGACTTTTCTTTAGGTTCGATGCTTTTTACTCTGTTAGGAATAAAAGCACGCATCCTTAGAAGAATCACATTTGTGATCATTTCAGCACTGGCATCAATGTCACTATCGAGGAAGCATAATGACCAGTTAAAGCTTCGGAAAAAGAAATTCAGGCCGTCCCAGTTGGCTTTCTCGTATTGCCAAACGGTCCTGGTGGCAAGTTTTTCTTTAACTGGATGGGTGGGGGATGAGAAATTAGCTGAAATGATACAATGGTCTGAAGTGCCAAATGGAGAAGTTACACTAATGGTATATTTATCAGGGTGAGAAGTAAGAAACAAGTCAAGAGTATAGGCGGCTTGCCCAGCAACATCCGGTATACGCGTTGGCACATCGATCAGTTGGGTAAGGTGATGTAACCCGGCAAAGAGCTCGACATACCTTCCTTCGGGTGTTGTCTGACCAGAATAGCGGAGCCAGTTGGAATTGTGTACATTGAAATCGCCCGCAAAAACGATTTCAGTACGAGGACAAAGGGAAACAATTTTCGAGATGGAATCAGACAGTGCATCAAACTCGTTACAAGTCGAATTACTGTCAAGATTTGGACTCCTGTAAATAAAACAATAATGAATGACATGCTTGCGGACAGTGAATTTGAGCCATAAGAAGTTAAAGTCCGTGTTGGAACATTGCCCATATTGGGGAAAGCTCTGGCAAGCAATATCATTCCTAACATAGACCACGAGACCATGATGAGAAAAGAGTAATGGCACCAAGCTATACCCATGTAGAGCAAATTCTGATAAATCAGTATTTACTCCAACCTGAGTTTCACTTAATGCCAAAACAGCTGGCCTGTGTTAAACAGTGTAGACGTACACGTGAAAGAAATTCTTTCTTAAACCACGAACATTTGAATACACGACACAAAAATCACTTACCATTTAAAAATACTTACATACAAAACACAACTCTGATTAAGTCGAACTGCGCAGTGAAAATCCTGGGAGTCTAACTCAACCGCCCTTACTTTCAACACCCGCACGCACTTTCCACTGTAGCCACTGCACGAGGATTACTACGCCAACGCACCGCACTCAATCATGAAACTTACTCGATGTCGAACTAGGGCTAGAAATATGAAGTTTAACGCCTCAAGCTATACTGTCGAGCTGACCTGCTGGTTTGTCGAAATCCAGCGATCGTGGTAAGTTTGGGTTGTTTTGTAATACACCATATCTCTCGTAAAGTTGTGAATTAAGATTCTTCCTCCAATCGCATCGACACTCCTCGTTTTCGTTTAAAAAGTTTGGATCGTGACGTCTTTTAACTTGGTTCCTAGTTTAGGCGGGCTAGTACTCTTATCAGCACTACACTAGGAAATGATGCAAATTTAAATAGCTTAATTTGAAAGCCAGCTATGATAAAATTTTATTATATAGTAATCTGGATTACTTCACAAATAAAAAAAAGGAAATGGGCGGTGGATCCTTGAAAACACAAGATGCAGATCAGAAAAAAAAATTTGTCGTAATGTACTTGGCTTGTAGTGCCACAGAAACAATTAAATATGCTTCTATTTAGAACGAAGATTCACAAAAAGAATGTATGTTAGGTGGATTGAATAAAAAGAATTATAGGTACTATGGACTTTTTGAATTACACGGGGAGGATAAGTATATCCGAACTAGATGGTGGCCAACTAAGTCAGACAACAGACATACTTGCTTTACCACTTCCGGCGAAAAACGTTTTTTTTTTATTTGACGAAACCAGATTGGTTTAATTTTTTAAGAATAATCGAAATCGAATAGAATTCGATTACAGGGTCATCCAAAAATTAAAAATGTGGACTTAGTCACGGAATTCCGCATGACATCCGTAACAAACCTTCTTTGTTTTGACGTACAATGGAAAGAAACAGCATGTAACAACGAGATGTGACTATTATTATCATTGTCGAATATCCTAAGCGTGGTATTTTCCAATAACTTTCCTTTAAGGTCTTCTAACTCGTAAAAACAATTTTCTATTCGTCGTCTAACGCGACACTTTATAAATGTTGGCGAAAATTTTGCATTTTTCGACATTGCAAAGGAGTTTTGTTCAAAATTACGGCGGTAGACTTCCTGTCCTGGCAAGGAAGCGTTCTTGGCTCGCAGATTAGATAGCTCAGCTTTTAAATGAGCAGATTGAAGATTTTGTTTTATACGCTCTCTCATCAGAACATTTTATTTGAAGGTGAAAGAGTTTGAATCTTTGGTTCACTGAGACATTTAAGCTTTCTAAGAAGTTCATACTCAGAACCGTTGGATATCATATACTGGTCAAAAAGCGCATAGAAAGGCGAATTTATAGAAGAATGAAAATCGCCTCTTAAAATGGCACCTATTGTCGATAAATACATATCCCATTCGTCATGTTTGTCTTTCACGAATACTTGGATTTTTGAAATGATTTCCGTGTTCACACGCTCAGAACTATTTGCCTGAGGTGAATATAAACCGGTATTTATGTGTCTAAATTCATTTTAACAAATTCTTTGGAGACGAAATGTCTGCCATTGTCGCTGTGGATCTTTTCAGGGCATCCAAACTGGAAAATATCGTTTTCTAAATAACTGCAAATTGATTTGGCATATGCTTTTTTCAAAGGTTTTAAAAAGACGTATTTTGTAAAATGATCGATGGCTATTAAGATGATTGTATTTCCAGGGACCCCTTTCGGTGTTCGATTGTGAAAGTGAATGCCTGTAGTCGCAGACTTCGTCGGCCTTATCGTCCGCTTAAGTTCTTTCGTGACATAAGTCACTTAAGACTTGAGTGGTCGGTAACAATATTAAAGGGCAACCCATCAATGTATGGCCTGAACTCTTCCACGGATATTATCTACCCTTGCCAACGATAGTAGTAATAGTAGTAGAATGTGATTTTATTTGATAATTTACAAAAGCTTACATATATTTACAAATTCACAAGTATAGCATTGGCTTTTGCCATCAGCCAGAAAAAAAGAGTATTATTCAAACATTATGTATAATAAAGATCAAAGTAAAATTGAAATTGAGAAGATTAGACTCCTTTAAGATGATCACAACAAAAAATTAAAATTACATATTTAGTTTTTCTTACTAAAAAGCTTCATTTAAAATTTGATTTCTGTAGTTAAGGGCTGTTTTAACGTAGCTTGATAACATTATCCAATCTTGACCATTCAAGACATTTGCAGCTTCATCAACAGTTAAATAGTTTTTTCCCAAGTGCTGTCTCCGTATTGCCTGCAGGATCGGACATGTTCCTATAAAATGGAGAACATTTTCTGTCGCACGAAGATTGCATAAACTGCATTCCGTACTTCCATCAGGTCCGTATGTTATGTAGTTCAGTCGTAGTAATTCTCCTCTGGTTTTGAAAATTAAAGATATTGTTTTTATTGCGTATCGGTCGTTGAAGTAATTGTTAGGTCCAAGGTCGTATCTCAGGAGGCTTATACATGTTTCGGGTACAACTCCGTTGGGCTGACTCCTTAAATTTAACAAAGAAAGAATCTTCAATCCTTCCCAAAAATTCTGGAAAGATGTATTTCCAATCACCAGTATTTCTTTCTACCAACTGGATGTCGTGCTGAACTCCAAGCCGTGACCATTTTTCGAAGAACTGTGATTTTCGTGATAGCAGATATTTTGCAATAATATTTGGCAGACGGTGATTTGGAAGAGCCATAACCTTTGTAGAACAAATGCAACTTGAGCGAAAAGACGTAGAGCGGAGACACCCCGGTCTTCAAATGTAGCATATATGTAGGTGTGTTTTCGGGGAGCCAAAAGATCTTTTTCAAAAAATACCACAGTAATTTTTCTACTTCCCCACACTTGACCAGCATAGCAAATCACTGACCTCATAACTGCTTCGAAAAGTTTATATTTAGCACTCGGGGTTATCTGTTTTTTCCCAAGGACCCCCCTCCAGTTGCAGTTGATGGCTTTTTTTGCTTCTATAAGCTTTTCCTGCAGATGCTTTTTGAACGACATCTGAGACGTAATGATGACTCCAAAATATTAATGTTCCCTCACTAACTCAAGCTCTACATTTTCCCACATCCATTTCCCCTCCCTTGCATATCGCCCTGTGCCATTTCGAAATATCATTACTTTGGATTTGTTAACGTTAACTGTAAGACCCCAATTACGGCAGTACAATTGCAATTTATTAATCATTATTTGCATCATATTTGGAGTCTCCGCAAAAATGACAATGTCGTCCGCATACATCAAAGTTTTTGTTACTGTACCAGCAAAACTAATACCTCCAGGCAAAAACGATGTAAGGTCATCCAAGAAAAGCGAAAACAGAAGTGGACTCAAAAGACAGCCCTGTTTGACCCCGGAAGAAGTATGAAACCAGGAAGATCCTTCATTTCCATCCCATACTGCTGTGAGGTTTTGCTGATATAGCCCTCGTAATGTTTTAAGTATTTTCGACGATAAGCCTAGACAACAAAGTTTGTAGAAAAGAGCAAGTTAGTGAAAATATGTTATCGACTGTTGAATATTCTTTACTGAAGACGGCTTGAAACTCACTAAGAAGATTATTTTGTTGTATCCAGTTTAACAGTCTGTCTTGAATGACACCAGTAAAAATTTTCTCTATAATTGTTAGGGTCGTTTACATCGCCTTTTTTAAACAGTGGGACGATAATATTCCTCCTAAAGCTTTCTGGAATTTCACCAGAATTGAAAATATAATTTTAACTTTCAGTAAGCTTAATCAAAAAAGTTTCTGTAGCGTATTTGTAAAATTCGTACGGAACACGGTCATCCCCTGGAGCCTTGTTAAGATTGCATATGTGTAGGACTCTCATTACTTCTTGAACTGAGAATGCACGGTCGAGATCTTCATTTTCTACTAAAGGACTAGCATATAATATTTGACTTGGTCTTGGTGGTGCACCTAGAAGCTGTTCGAAATGGTGAGCAAGTATACTCGTTTTTATTATTGTTTACCTTGCAAAAGGTGTACCGTTGAGTGTACGTGCCAGCTTCCAAAAGAATCGACTGTCTCTTACTTCCGACAATCTTTGCATGAGGTATCGGGAGTATTGCTTTTGTTTTTCTTTGCAAACATATTTGAAAGCTTTATTCGCCTCTTGATACATCCTTTTTGCGAAATTTGATTTTGTTGCCCTGAGAATTCTCAAAAAACCAAACGACTTTTTTCTTGCTCTCTCACAATCTGCATCGAACAATGGATCTTTCCAGCTTTGCAAATGGACTATTTGAAATGATTGTGCGGCCTCATGTCTCAATACTATGGACCGATTCAATTTGCTCATTACTTACAGAATCAAGAAATTGGTTAAGATTTATTTGATAGTTCCAAAAAAGAATTCTTCCATTGAAGTTTTGGTAACAGCTTCATGTTTTCGTTGGTGTAACCCGGTTCTTCAACAAATCGACAATTGACATTCAGTGGTAAATGGTCAGAATAAACCAGCTCATCTACTTTTAAATCATCTACGTACTCGAACCATTTTCCACGTATGAGACAATAATCTATTGTGGAATAAGATGTTCCTCTTATAAATGTAAAATACCTTCTCGATCACTTTCAGTTCTCCCGTTCAACATGGTCAGACCAACCGATTCACACATTTCTATAAATAAGAGCAGATCTCATTATACTAATTGACGCTGGTGTAAAGTCTGGTTCCATCTGTAACATCGGAGAACTTCCTACCCTAGCGTTGCAGTCTCCGATCAGCATAATATTTTCTTTGCCTAGTTCCATTAGGAAATCGTACAATCCAGCTAAGTCATCCATCCATTTATTACAGTTAATATAAACCGGAAATTTCGCTTTCTCTTATTTTATCGAAAAAATTCTTAAAACCTAGTTTACTACCTTAACCTGATATATGTTATGAAATAATTTTACAAGGAATACTAATATTTTTGTATTTAATTTAAAAGACTATGATTGTGAACCAGGCTGACGGCAATTATGTTAAAAATGATTTGGCAGCATTTCTTGTCTTGCTTTTCGAGAAGCTCTGGTATGATTTTCGTTTATTGACATCTCATCTAACAGCTGCTCCAGAAACGTCATTCCTCCGTCTTCGTCTCATTGCAAGACATTGTTTTGGTTATAATAAAATATTTTACCCTCAATTTGTAGTGTTTCTCCTCGAATAAATGTTTTTATATTTCTATTTTTAGATGTACCTCTCAGTTTTCTTGCTGATCTTAGAATACGTCCCACATTTTCTCTGTTTTGTAATTCCACAATTACGTTTTCAATTTTAGCATTTCTTGAGCGAATAAGACGTGTCTCTGAAATTACTCCTTGGTTTTGTGTTTCGAGCAAATCCATACACAGTGCTTTCGCTTTTTCCACTGGCTGAACACCCATTTGAGCCGGAAAATGTAAAATTATATTTTTATATTTTTTTCATTTAAAATTATATTTTTTTCATTTACTCTCTTTGGCAGATCCTCTACTTGTCGCTCAAGAGAGAGGCATCTGGTCTCCATTTTGTCAAGCTGAGCTTGAAGCAAAAGATTATCTTGTTTCAGAGATTTTATTTCTGTTCCAAGCATGCCCATATCAGATTTGATAGATAGATCTTTCAATTTCTCATCCAGAAGCGAAGCCATATCGTGTCTTTCACCAGGTTTAAAAGATCCGGGATTTGCATATTGCCAACAGATATATTAGTTTTATCTCTGTCAGTGGTTATTTTCTGCGGGGGAAATATTCTCTCTTACTAGAGCAAGGCTGTGCTGTGTTGTTGTCCTGTTCGGTAACCTTTGGTGGTGTACTAACCGTACATTTTTTTGCATATAATATATGTGTCTGATAGCCGATAGTGAGAATTATGCAAATATTTTAAACCTTTTTTCAGCTTAAACTTCCTTTTCTTAAGATCAGATTTTTAAAAGACTCACCCACAAGTGTTAACAGCGGTAATTAAAAGTGCTCTTGAGCTTATATTTCGTTTAAAAACCACAAAATTTAATACTTTTTTCAGGAGCCTTTAATAATACAACTTGCTTTACTCACACCTTTCTCTCTTATATCAACGATATAGCCCAAAAACTTTATTTCTCTTTAACAAAATTTGTTCTTCTCGACATTAATGGTCAACTTTGCAGCTCTAAGATGTTTTGCTACCTCAGATAAAAGTTTCTAATGTTTTTTAAAAGTTTCTGTACAAACAAGTAAGTCATCAATATAAATAAAGACCCTTTTCCCTATATTAAGACGGAATGACCTTGGCCATTAGATGAGTCATCCTCTGTGAAGCGTCTTTGAGGCCTAATGGAAACACAACAAATTCCATCAAAGGTGTGCCTGGGACAGCAAATGCGTTTTTTTTATGATCCCGAAAGTGGGATTTGATAAAATGCATCTGAACGGTCCGAATCGTAACCGTCAACCTGGGATCTCTTATGATTCCTTATATGCAAAGGAAAATAATGATCCTGGTTCCTGTGTTAACCCTTGTTATGTTTGCGAAAGTTTAAAAGAAGGTTTTCTTATTTAAACCAAATCACCAGATATCGAACGACGAATAGACGACCCATAATTTTGGGATTAAAACGACCAGAGTCGTGCTACAAAATATGTATACATAATTCTTGCCTTGCATTTTATGCCTGTTATTTTGTTTTGTTTAATTTCTTAATTAATAATCGCCATAAAAAATTTCAATGGTGTGGTGAGTTTCGTTGTGAATATTCTTTTGAGAATCCAACAAATGTTATCGAGCCACAACAATCCTCACAAGGAATAGTCACAAAAGCTTATCAGCCCGATTTTACCCCTTGTCGCGAATCACAAGTCACAAGCTCTTGTAGGGATTGTGACTTGATAATAATTATCGGATTCTCTGATAATCCTCAAAATGAAAGTCTCAACAAAACTTAGCATACCATGGTTAAGTTTTGTTGTAACTATTGTGAACAGCAGAGGACAAAAAAAACTAAATTGGCAGCCATAAATTGCAAGGAAAAATATTTATATTTTGCAGAAAGAAAATATATGTAAACAACATATTTTTTGTGAATAATTCTGCCCTATTGAATTTATTTAACTATCCATATTTAGATGCAAGTCTTGCAATAAGATGCAAGTCTTGCAATAACATGCACAACAATCAAATTCATTTTCATTTTTTATAAGCTTGCAAATTGCAATTTACTAAAATGTACAATCTGCATTCTGCTTTTGTAAAATTCTTACATTTTATTTTCAGATGCAACTTCTACCTATTGAAATGTCAAATCTCAAACAATTTGTAAGTTAGATGTGACGTGCTCATAAGGAGATCAAAACTTCGATCACAAGCAGTGATTTTTGGGACAAAATCAATTTCACGTCTTCTTGTGACTTCTGAGGCATCAGTGATGATGATGGGATTCGGGCTGTATGACTTTTGATACTCACAAGTGTGACAATTGGGCTACAAATCTTTCGTGTTGAGATTTGATCTAGATTTGCTTTTGTCTTGCAAAGAAACTCTCAAAATTAAAAAAATCAAATCTTTTGAGAGAAAGCGCAAATCTTTTGTTGAATGAAACTCTCTATTAAAAAAAATTATTCACAAAAGCACATTATAATATTTAATAAAATTATAATATTGATAGGATCGATGATAGATTTTCGTAAAATGTAAATATGATATTTTTTCGTTATATGCTGTTCACAAGAGTCACATTATAAGTTAACCATGGTGTGCGGAGTTCCAGTGTGACTTTTTTTATGATGATTAGGGGATTAGGCTGTCTGGCGGAATTGACATTTCAGTAAAAAGATAAAGAGCAAATGTAATAAAAATTCATGTTTACAAGTTGTTTTTTAAAGGTTTCTTTAAATACATATAAATTAATATTTTAAACTATTAGATAGGAAAGCGAGAAAGTTAATATTTTGAACAATTTTGATGATTTGCAACATACAAAATTAATTTTCATAATTTAAAACATAAAAAGTAACATTTGCAATGAGTTTGAGCATTAAAAATTTATTTTTTTTACCAATTTCATATCCGTCCACCATTTTCTATCAAGTATACACAAAAAAGCCCGAAGCTTCAGGTAAATTGAAACAAATATTTTACTTAGTCAGAACGTTTTGTCCATGTATATGAACATTTTCATGTTAACAATGGTTTCTATATTTAGTATTAATAAAATGTTAAAAAAAATACAACAATATTTACCAAACAGTAAGCACTTACAATAATTGTAACATTTGTGTGAAATAATCAATTTCTTTGTGTTACAATATAAAGTTTGACCGACAAGTGACATGTCCTACAAATAAACACAAGAAATTATATACAAATAAACGCATAAAGATCATGATGCTAAGCATTTCTTTTTTCTCTTCTCCACCAAGAAGTGTCTGTAATGTGAGCTGACGTCATCCATAGCAGTTCGTCTGTTGATTGTGTTTTCAGCATTTATTACATGTAATAATTCGACTATCATTCTCTTGTTATGGTATTCTTCTCGCTGCGTTATTTTGACGTCATCGTAGTTTATGAAGTGTTTGTAAGCTATGCAATGTGATGCCAGTGCTCTCTTCTGTGATGCGTTACTCTTGGTAGCAGATTTGTGTCCAACCAGTGTAATTTTAAATTTTTGTTTAGTTGTTCCTATGTAGATTTGGTTACATTCTTCGACTGAGTTTCCATTACAAGTAATTTTGTAAATTAAATATGAATATTCCATTTTGGTAAAAAAAAATATTAAATTGTTGCCTTGCATTTGATGGCTGTAAATTTGTTTTTAATTATCTGCTGTTCCAATAGTCACAAAAAAATCGTTTCGTTGTGACTGTTCTTGTGAGGATTATCGAAGAATCTGACAAATGTTATCGAGTCACAACAATACTCGAAAGTCGAGACTTAAGACGTTTTCGATTGGTTTCACTCGGGGATCCACTCATTCTGATTCCAAGGGAACAGAAAAATGCTTCCGCTCAGTTTTGACGTTTTGTTTATGGCTGAGTGTAATTTGTTCATATTCGAACAGTAACTGTAGCGTTGCCGGGCTGCCAAGACAAAAAATATCGACTTAATTATTTGGCTTGATAATTCCATTATATGCCATTATTGCATTTAAAATTTTAAATGAAAGCACGTTCTTGTTCTAAATTTGTAGATATCAACCCAGAACGTTCTTGAATTATCAAAAAAAAGGAGTTTTTAAGATAACATAATTTCAAAAATGGCTCTCATTAAAAAAAAGAAATCTTTTTCGTAATCAAATGGATGAGAAAATTATGAAGGAAGAACATTCGAGTTGGAAAAAATACTTTATATATATATGAACTGCTTTCTAGAAAGACAGGTTCAAGGGAAATAAAAAAGAACACAATTATGATTTTTTTGTACCAACGTACCACGAAAAAATGTTCTAGTCACTACGGCAACGCTACGAGACAGTGGAAAAAGGAAAGAATTGCATTATTTTCTTGTAATTTGTAAACATAAACAAAACATGGCGTTCGTTAAACTTGCTGATTATGAAGTTGTCGCGGAGGAAATTGAAAATTGTAATCTAATTCCGGGAAATGTAATTTTAAGGAACAAATATAGCAAGTAGAAATTTATAATCTAAAAAAAACATGCGTATTAATAACAAAAAATTAATTTTAGATCAACAAATGATTTCACTGCCGTTTGAAGATGTCACAGATTTTTTTAATCTGCAACGGGAAACAGAAGAAAGTCAAACTCTTAATTATTCTGGTAATGTAGAACATAATTATGTAGGTATTTAGAAAGGAATAACACCATAAAATTTCCAATTACAGAAGTCTTCAAATGGATGATCAAACGAACGTCCTTTAAAGCGTTTATGAAGAAAATTTCAAACTTGCCCTATGAAGAAATTAATAATATTTTTTTTAATAATATTTTTAACTAAGTGTCTGTGAGGCACATTGCCTTTTAAAATGCAACATGACGTTGCACGCCACTAGTTAGAATAATTAGAAAGATAGGAAAGAATCTTTTTTTCGGCGCAGTAGATAGAGAATTAGGTGACTATTTTCTCATTTAAAACTCACGGGCGGCTCTAGCTTGCACTAGGAGTTAAAAAAATTTCTTCTTAACCTGAGTATCGAACTGACGATCTCCGGGTCAGAAGCAAACATCTTACTTTTAAGAGATTTTTTTTTATTTTTTTAACTTTTTCTTATATCTACTTAAATGCTAGACAAAAATCTTAAAACTAGAAAAATATCATCTTAATTAACTTACTGGCCCTATGCGGGCGCTCTAAATTAATCTCTAACTTAATTTTAATTGCCTTCGAAGGCCGCTTTAAGACTATAATAAAAAAGACTAAAGCCATATTGAAAAACAACCAGGAAAGTGGAGCGTTCAGGAAGGATGTGCCTTTTAGTGCAATAATGAGCAACATCATTAACAGGATGACTCAATTTTCCCTGTAGGCTTCATAGGGTCGAACAAGATTGTTAGAAAAAGGAACAGTTCTGTGCTTTTTGATAATATTCCTTCAACATCAACTGCTGCAGCTGCACTCTTACAAGAAATGTCACCGCCTCCACAGAGCACTTCCCTATAAATGCAACCATTTTGGACTCTGACGACGGAAATGAATCAAGTTAAAGTCCGGTCCCTAGGCAAAAACAGAAGTGACTGTGGGAGATTAGTTTGACCGGCTAATCGCAAACAAAAATATCCGCCACCAGGAAAACAAAGGTGAAAAAGATCGTAGGCACAGAGAAAAAATGTAGCAAATGGAAAAAATTGGAGAACTTCTGTGTAAAGTGCTTCAAAATAAAAAGTAATTTATTTATATTGCGTCTAATGTTTTTTGTTGTTTTTTTTTTAGTTTATTAGTAAATGAATTAAATGTGTTTGTATGGATATAAGTATTTTTTGTATGTAATTTTTTAAGCAAATAAATAACTATTTAAACTAAAACCTATCCGCAAAGTTATTTCTCTTAACCTGTCCCATTCGTTGCAAAGCAAAATCAGGTTGTATATCTGCGTTTTCTCCTACATTGTCATAAGGATTCATTGCCCCTTCGATGTCTTTAATGTTCCATACATCGCCTCCATCTATACACGTATTATGTAGGACACAACATGCGAGAATGAATTTGCACATTCGCTCCACACTGTGGAAATCTAGCCTCATCATTTGCCGGAACCTTGTCTTAAGGAAACCAAATGCGTTTTCAATTTTAACACTCGTTTGGCTTTGTTTTTTGTTGTATCTACGCTGTCTATTAGATAGGTTTCCGGTATCTTTGTAGGGCGTCATTAAATATTCCCTCAACGGATATGCACCATCACGCAAAATGTGGTATTGTGATCTGCAAATTTGTGGTAAATTCTTACTGATGAAAGAAAGTTGGAAGACCCTTACATCGTGAATCCTGCTGGGCGCACCAACAAACACATTAATGAATCTTGTATCCGCATCACAAATTCCTCGAAGGGTCAATGATAATAAATCGTGTCGATTTATATATGTTGATCGGAATTTGTGCGCTGGTTTCCTGATATATATGTAACATCCATCGATGCATCCCAGTACATTTGGAAATCCTGAAATCTAAAATAAGCAATTTTATATTTTAAATTGGCACTTATAATAATTCTTACCTGTTTGAACTTATTTGAAACCAAGTTTTTCTTCTTCTGCCGATGGGAATTTAATAAAATTTGGTGAAAATAAATTCCAAGACAAATGTTATATTTCTATGAGTGCTAAATATAGATATCAAATGGGTTTGCTATTTTTCTATAGGAATCTTTATTTCCAGCAAACCTAAAGAAATGCAAGTCATTTATTATATTTAGAAGCTATATTCAGTTTGTCATTTGTTACCAAAGAAAAGCATATATTTGTGTTTTTACTGGAATTTTTACGGCCTCCGCCCCCAAACTTTGTTTTGAAGTATTCGGAAGCTTCATAACTGGCTGAACACAATGACAACGGAACTGGAATACGCATACGGAACTGCAAACATTGAATACACGCGAACTATATTTTGCGAACACAATGGTACGTTACTACATATGGAACTGCAATACGCATACGGAAAGGTTGGTTAACTTTTAACTATTACGTACAGTAAATTTGACATTTTATCTGATGCAGAGAGAAATTATGAAAGAGAGAACAATCTTTCGTACGTCTGTCCCTTCCAAACCCTTTTATTTAGTAAAGGTACCTGAAATAACACCAGATGATTCCATTCTTCTTAATGATATTTCAATTCGTTGTATAAGAGTTTCTTCTCTTTTTTATCATTTGTTTTTGTTATTCCATCCATTTTTGAATTTAAATGTCAAAGTTACTGTACGTGCATTGTGTTCCTATTGAAATTGGTACGTACGACAAATTTGACAGCTGTTCCGTACTCCGTCTCCGTAATGCAGTTCCGCTTTTGCATTGTGTTCAGCCAGTTAGCCTCCACCAAGCTCTGTGCAGTTGCCTTTGGGACACGAAATTGTTCGCGGAACTATAGGTAAATTGGTTTAGTTATTTTGTAAGAAGAAAGGTATATAATAAAAAAACAAACATACTTCTTTCTCTGTAAATTGCTCCACAACATCAATATATCCATTTACACGGCTTTTATTTTCTGTTTTCAGTAAATATTCTACAATCATCTTCATCATCATCATCTGAAGATGCTCAAATCGTTTAGAGCAACCAGTAAATCCATTTTAGGTGTATATTTTGTTTACTTTATTTTGCTTCACTTCGCTGCTGTTTAATTTACTGAACAATTTCTATTTAATTATGTAGCTTTAAATATATTATTTCACAAACCAAACAAAACCAACCAAAACACAATAAAAATGTACACTGGTCTATTTTTCAATTCTGTTTATTTATTTTGTAAGATATAGAATAAAAAACACAAAATACTCTTTCTCTGAATATTGCTTAATGCAATCAACATAAATTTATTGATAAATTTCTTTTTAAAACTTTGATAACATTTCACCAAACAAAACAAACCAAAACATAAAATGAAAATATAATTAGTTTATTTTTGCAAGCTGACATTTCGTTTGACATTTGATTTGTCTGTTCTTCTTGAGTGGATTCTTGTTTCAAATCGAGAAGCAAAATTCTCTTCTCAGAAGCGCCCAGAAGGGTTCTTTCGTGCCAATAGAACGGTTTGAGAATGCTTCCGGACGCTCCCAGACTGCCAATCGAAAATGATATTACACGGCGTCTGTTTGCCTTGCATGCTTAAAGTGCGAAAGGGAAAGTGAATGAAATAGAAATAGAAATGCATGGTTAAATGTTCAAAGGGTAGATATATTTGCACCCGCAAATCATCCCTGTCTACAACTCCTACTCACTCACCTCCACGTGGTGAACATCGGGTGCCTAGTACCTCAACTGGAGATTGGGTTCCAACCCCTTTGGAAGGTTGTTGGTGGCAGCAAACGAGAGAGGGGGGGAGGAGTTTTACCACGAAGGCACTACTCCTTGCATCCTGGCGGCAGCGGAAGAATTCTCTAGATGGAATCAACGGTGGCGTCTACAGTTCCAGTCAGGTTGAACTACTTAGTGAACACCTTATATTTGCTACTACGACGTTTGCGGAGCTCAGGCCTATAAGGAGTCGTTTATCCGGCTCTTCGTCCTTGGAGTCACAATAAGGACCTGGTCCTCCAGGTTTGGGGGTTGTGCCGTCGGGGTAACGGCCACACCAAAAACAACTAGTTGCGAAGCATCAACAAGCCTCGGATACGGACGGATTCACTGATGACGAACCCTGCAAACGAAATAAGGACAACGAATTTCGGATATGTACGTGGAATGACCCCCGTATAGTTAGCAGCACTATGTCGGGAATTTTGATTTTTTTGGTGCCCCGAATTTGGAAAACATTTGGAAAAATTTGGAAAACCATTTTTAGAATTTGGAAAACTATAGTTTAAAAGTTATTAACAATTAAAGATTTGGCGTATAGTTAGCAGCACATAGAAAAAAAAGTGGACTTTTTGGTTTCAATCGATGGGGAATTGTTTGGACAAATTTGGAAAACCATTTTTAGAATTTGGAAAACCTTAGTTTATTAATTAATTAACAAATTGTAAATAAACCATTCGTAACGTAACGTGGCTATATTGTTATTAAATTGAAAAACACTTGCACATGTAAACCTAGTTTTCTTGTCCCAAATTCTGTCGCAAGCAATTGACAGCGAAAATCAAAACAAAAAATTCAATTTCATTTTCAAGGTAGATAGATTTTAAAATTCCTTTGTTATTTTATTTTGTAGTAATTTTCCGTAACGCAATATATTTTTTTTCTAGCGCTATTTAATCCAGCGATGACGATGTGCGGATATAAGGAATCTAGTAGTCCGATTCAACCGACCAAAGTTGATGGTCAAATGTCGCTATCTTGCCTGTCTTCTCACAATGGCAAAATGCCACTTCCAACTACAAAAGTCTGGGGATACGGGTAGCCACGCAAGTGGAAATTTAAGATCTATTCAGATTTAGAAGATAAAAAGTGCAACCGAGTTTATCTAGCACAACTGCCGCTATCAATCGGCTGGCATTCTCATCGGATTTGGAGGAAATAATTATGAATTCGCCACCGGATTCCCAACAAACACCAGGTTGCTAAGAGGAAGCAGACGAGAATATAAAAGCAAAAGAGCGGAAGGCTAAGAAAGCACAATCAGTGGTTTCGCCTAAGTCTGCATTTGAAGAACCATCGCTACAAACAGTACCTCCGGAATTGCCACCCGTCGAAAAAAGACTGAACTTATTTGTGGTCGAAATTGTCTGAGATGCGGATGAAGACAATAGTATTCCGGATGAGGTCAAGATGTCAACATCTTCAACATCAAGCAAGTCAAGTTGCATTGTAGCAAACTTATTTGCTACCGCCTATAAGTTTGACGGCAGCGACATCAAATCCATAACGTCGACAGACTCCATTAAACAAAATTACTATCTGGTTCACGATTACGCATATACATCGCAGCCAGCTGTTAAGGCAGATGTTCCGTAACCAGAAGTTTTCAATTCTAGTGCTCCAGCTAAATATGGTCCAGGTCGACCAAGAAAGGGTTTAATTCAGGCACAAAAGAAAAAGGACGAAAAAAGGCCTGTTCTCTTGTTCTGCCCAAGAAATGATTTTACTTTATGAATTTCTGATATTTTCACAAACGCAATCTCCCATGCTTGATGAGATTTTGACCTGTTTGATAAAGTAAATATATTATAAGGAGGAAAATATTTCGTACGTTCCATCCTCCAACACTCTAAACACACATCGGACGACTCTGATTTATCCGATCTAAGTGGACTCTCCGAAGGTCAGGCAATGAATAGAAGCCAGTTGCAGCAACAAAACCCACCAATTGGGTAAAAAAACAAATCCATTCGGGGCGAATCCCTGCGATCCATTATCGCAGATTCTGCTAAAAAGAGGTAAAATAAAAATCTTTTTTTTGTTCAGTCAATTCATTATTTTTTACTAATTCTTATAGATAAAAGCAACATGGCTCCAACGGCTGACGATAGTACATTTCAATTCATTCCAAATTCAGCACATATTTCCGACAGCACATACAATATTTAACCTCTTAACAACAAAATTCAACCACAATTTTCTTCATCTACAATGCGAGAAAATTCAGAAAAAAGATTGAAAAACTAACAACAACAACATGCAATAACAGAGTCCATAAATGGTGTATGTACATATTTAAATATTGGAATTTCAACAACAGAAACCGTGAAACAAAATTATAATTATTACTGAAGAAATGCTTATATGAAAAAACATCATAAGTTTTTCGTTCCATCAAACATAATTAAGCTATTTTAATTTATTTGCTGATTCCTAGGAATCTATGCCAGTTGTTCAAATTTTTCCATACTAAAATACAAACCAAACTGAAAAAACCTTTATATCTTTTTATTTTCAAATATTATATTATTATAAACAGGAAACAAGTGGAAAGGTAATATACTAAACAACTGGAAAAGCTAACAGTCCTATATACATATTTATGTGTTTGTCTCTTTGTCGTGACGAATTTTCGTTTCATTAAGCTTCAATCAGGTTTGCATTCAAAGATTTCTATTTAGAATGCAGTCTCAAAAAAGTGTCTTTTGAAAACCAAATGCAAAGAAGTGAGAAAATTCAAAAATAAGAATAAGGATATCTCCGAACCTAGAAGTCCTAGAAAGAAGATAAATACATTTCCAGAATCAGGTTAGCATCCGGCAAGAAACTGCATTCAAAGATTTCTATTTAGAATTCAGTCTCAAAAAAGTGTCTTTTGAAAACCAAATGCAAAGATAGTGAGAAAATTCAAAAATAAGAATAAGGATATCTCCGAACCTAGAAGTCCTAGAAAGAAGATAAATACATTTCCAGAATCAGGTTTGCATCCGGCAAGAAACTGCATTCAAAGATTTCTATTTAGAATTCAGTCTCAAAAAAGTGTCTTTTGAAAACCAAATGCAAAGATAGTGAGAAATTTAAAAAATAAGAATAAGGATATCTCCAGACCTAGAAGTCTCAGAAAGAAGATAAATACATTTTCAGAATCAGGTTTGCATCCGGCAAGAAACTGCATTCAAAGATTTCTATTTAGAATGCAGTCTAAAATAAGTGTCTTTGGAAAACCAAATGCAAAGATAGTGAGAAAATTCAAAAATAAGAATAAGGATATCTCCGAACCTAGAAGTCCTAGAAAAAAGATAAATACATTTCCAGAATCAGGTTTGCATCCGGCAAGAAACTGCATTCAAAGATTTCTATTTAGAATTCAGTTTCAAAAAAGTGTCTTTTGAAAACCAAATGCAAAGATAGTGAGAAAATTCAAAAATAAGAATAAGGATATCTCCGAACCTAGAAGTCCTAGAAATAAGATAAATACATTTCCAGAATCAGGTTTGCATCCGGCAAGAAACTGCATTCAAAGATTTCTATTTAGAATGCAGTCTTAAAAAAGAGTCTTTTGAAAACCAAATGCAAAGATAGTGAGAAATTTCAAAAATAAGAATAAGGATATCTCCGAACCTAGAAGTCCTAATTATAATTTAGATACAAACATTGAAGAGAATCTTTTAAGGCCAAAAAACCATAAATTCACATGTACATACGTAAACATTCAAGCAGACAGATAACTACCTAATTGTTTACACTGTTATATCATAGTAATGACATGTAACATGTTTGATTGTTATTCCGATTTTTTACATATTCACGATTCCATAACTTGAAAAAATAGCTCTTCAAAATATTACAAACATTGACCTAATATGTATGGACTTTCAGGAGCCAACTTCACGTTGGTTTCTTACAGTGCTTGAATCAAACTGGTTCTCAAAATTTCAATGAAGAACCGTACCTACATCGGAAGGAGGCAGAAGGGCAACTAGTCCCTCTTATCCAAAAAAAGTATATATCAACAATATATTAAATAATAAATGATAACTAAGGTTTACTTGTACCAAATTTTATATAACTATTTAACTATATAACTAACAAGTTATGCATTCGTGCAGATTATACATTTTGAGATAACAATCAAACATGACATTACGATGATAGAGAAACATATTTGAGTTACTGGCAAAATTCTGTCCGTCTGTCTGTATGTCTGTACGGATGTATTTTGGACTGCAGCCTAAACGGTTGGGCCAATCGTCTTCAAATTTTAAACTCAAGGTTCTTTTGACATTCTACAGAGGACTTTTTTCAATTTTTGTTTAGCTTAAAAATTAACGGTACCTATCATATTTATATTTATTTTTTTTTATTTATATTTTTACATATTACTGTTATGTAAAAGCTTAGTTTTCTCGAAAACGGCTCCAAGAATTTATATAAAAAAAATCAGTGTACTACTGTAGGTATGCATTATATTTTGGTGAAAAAAAAATTAATATGGTGGGCTAAAACCGGTACCTCGCAAAGGACCGGTTTTTTTTTCTTCGACTTTTTCGAAAATTGGTGATCCGATTACAATCAAAATTGATATTCAAGAAGATGCAGGCAGCTTGAGTAATTATGCAAACATTTTTTTTCGAAAACTTTTTTTTGTGTTTTTAATAATTTAAAAAAAATTTTTTTTCAAAAATCAATATTTTGAAAACGGGTAAGTGAATTTTTTTTATTTTTTTTAAATGTACGTTATTTTTGTGCTTAAGTTTGTATTTTTGAATTATTTTTTTAATTTTTTTAAAAAAAGTTGTTAAAAAACCGTTTTATTTAAAAACGGCTCTAACGATTTTGAAAAAAAAAATTCACTTTTTCACATTTTTTAAAGAAATAGGCGTTTAAATTTTTCCGCTGAAAACTATTTTACGTACTTTTTTCAAATAATCAAAAGTCAGAAAAATCGAATATAATCTTTGAAGTTCCCTTAATATTTTTCAAATTTTATTCTAAGCTGTGAGCGCACATAAGAGCAAGTACGTGCGATTCAGTCGTGCAATTTATTTTTTATTGCAAAACTTTATACTTTTGCTTATATTATTCAATTTAAAAAGTTAGGAAAAATTCACATCATAATGAACTTCAGTTACACTCCTTGTTCATATTCTAGAGACGCTTATTAAAAATTAATTATTTTCTAGGAAGTAAAAGTTTTAATTGAACAATGTATGTATTTAAAAAAATCGACTCAAAATCCTATTGTGGCTTAGTGTGTTTTTTTTTTTTTTGGTAGTCCGAAATCGGTCTTATATAACATACATAGAATATAGATTTCAAATAAATTTATTTTGAATTCCATTTGTTTGTAATTTTTTTTTTATTTTCAGAACATTTAAATGTAAGAAGGCCAAATGTTGTAGTTTTTAGTATTTGAATTTGAATTCAGGCTGCACTTTTTTTATAAGCTGCGCTTCATTTTCATATTTGAGTAATGTGTTTGTCTTCTTGAGTAGATTCTGACTTCAAGGTGAGAAGCAAAATTCCCTTCTCAGAATCGTCCAGAAGTTTTTGTTGCAGTGGAACGATTGCAGAAAGAGTCAGACGACCAATTGAAAATGCTCTAAAAGAAAGAAGTATTAATATCAAAATCCTCTTCCGATAATGTGTGAACTTATGTCGAATTCGTTTTTAATTTTCATATTTGATCTCAGATTTCAGATTTTTCTTGCAAAAACGAACATGAAACGAGTTTGATTTTCTTTTATTAATTTTGTGAGATTGTGAGTACCAGTTAACAAACTTGCTGTCGTACTTTTTACACTTCACAGTAATTTGCAAGGGCATTGTAAGCAGACATAACACAAGTACAAGGTACAAAAGGATTTGTTTCGATTTAGAATTTAATTAAAATATTAATATGAATTAAACATTGAAAAATTATTTAATAAAATAATGTGAGAACGAATGTGGTTATCACTATTGTAATACGTATATATGGGTATGTTACTCCATCAATATAAAAAGTTCATTTTGTTATTGTAAAAAGGAAAAAAGCTGATTTAACTTTTACAAAATTGCTTCTGAAACTCAAACAAACGACGAAGAGTATATCGTGTCTAATTTGGATCCTTAAACCTTTGGTTGTATAAAAGCGAACATGGAATTTGATTTTAGATAAAAAAAATAATCACAAAAAAAGATCTCTTTTAAAAACGAATTCAACATTACCTTGACGTCGAGTTAATTATATTGCCATGCCACGCTACGTGAAAATACATCCATGTATTCCGGGTGTAAATGGCGCTCGCCAGATCGCTTGTCCTTTAAAAGAATAAACAGAAAACAGTATAGTTTAAAGATACACAAATTTGTTTGATAAAAAGTATTCTCATCAGGCAACATATCTACGTCGTTGTCGTCTCCCGATTGTGATATTAGTTTCTCAAGCAAATTGGTGGAAGCAAAGGAACTCCGTTAATTATTCCATTGAGATGTTGTGTCCTTTCTACAAAATTAAACTGTTTATGTTTATGTGAACTGATTCACATCGTTCTTATTGCCACTACACAATATTCGCTTAACAATTTTCTTCAATGATCATATTGATACATATTTTAATAAAAAATTCTAACGAAAACAATTTTTATTTAACTTATCTGTTTGTTTACAATTCTGTTTAGACTGGCAAAAGACACGACACACGGCAGAAAGTTGTCAAAAAGCGCTCACACAACTCCAAAAAAAATCAACCTCATTTTATGTTCGTTTTTACAAGAAACATCTGAGATCAAATCTGAAAATTAAAAACGAATTCGACATAAGGTATTTTATTTTCCGATTTCTATAATGAAAGCTTCAAAAACAAAAATAAAAATACAAACTGACATAAGATTGTCAAAATCGTCATCGCCCAATTTGGGACAGGAAGTCCCATTATACTCGCGTTCATTTTTTAGATCAATAGCATATAGATAATTTGATATAAATCCGTTTTGCACTTTGATGAACTGTAATCTTGAATATATGTACGATATTTAAACAATTGTTTATAACTAATTAGTTAAGGTTTTCCAAATTCTGGAAATTTGTAAGGAGTTTACTGAAATAATTCTTAAATTTGGAAAACCTTTTTCAGAATTTGGAAAAGCATATTTAAAAAGTTATGGACATTTGTTTCACAGAGATATTTTTGAGAATTTTTTGTATGGGTAATTCTTAAAATTTTTAAAAATTGTTTATAACTAATTAATTAAGGTTTTCCAAATTCTGGAAATTTGTAAGGAGTTTACTGAAATAATTCTTAAATTTGCAAAACCTTTTTCAGAATTTGGAAAAGCATATTTAAAAAGTTAAGGACGTTTGTTTCACAGAGATATTTTTGAGAATTTTTTGTATGGGTAATTCTTAAAATTTTTAAAAATTGTTTATAACTAATTAATTAAGGTTTTCCAAATTCTGGAAATTTGTAAGGAGTTTACTGAAATAATTCTTAAATTTGGAAAACCTTTTTCAGAATTTGGAAAAGCATATTTAAAAAGTTATGGACATTTGTTTCACAGAGATATTTTTGAGAATTTTTTGTATGGGTAATTCTTAAAATTTTAAAAAATTGTTTATAACTAATTAATTAAGGTTTTCCAAATTCTGGAAATTTGTAAGGAGTTTACTGAAATAATTCTTAAATTTGGAAAACCTTTTTCAGAATTTGGAAAAGCATATTTAAAAAGTTATGGACATTTGTTTCACAGAGATATTTTTGAGAATTTTTTGTAGGGGTAATTCTTAAAAATTTAAAAAATTGTTTATAACTAATTAATTAAGGTTTTCCAAATTCTGGAAATTTGTAAGGAGTTTACTGAAATAATTCTTAAATTTGGAAAACCTTTTTCAGAATTTGGAAAAGCATATTTAAAAAGTTATGGACATTTGTTTCACAGAGATATTTTTGAGAATTTTTTGTATGGGTAATTCTTAAAAATTTAAAAAATTGTTTATAACTAATTAATTAAGGTTTTCCAAATTCTGAAAATTTGTAAGGAGTTTACTGAAATAATTCTTAAATTTGGAAAACCTTTTTCAGAATTTGGAAAAGCATATTTAAAAAGTTATGGACATTTGTTTCACAGAGATATTTTTGAGAATTTTTTGTATGGGTAATTCTTAAAAATTTTAAAAATTGTTTATAACTAATTAATTAAGGTTTTCCAAATTCTGAAAATTTGTAAGGAGTTTACTGAAATAATTCTTAAATTTGGAAAACTTTTTTCAGAATTTGGAAAAGCATATTTAAAAAGTTAAGGACATTTGTTTCACAGAGATATTTTTGAGAATTTTTTGTATGGGTAATTCTTAAAATTTAAAAAAAATTGTTTATAACTAATTAATTAAGGTTTTCCAAATTCTGGAAATTTGTAAGGAGTTTACTGAAATAATTCTTAAATTTGGAAAACCTTTTTTTAGAATTTGGAAAAGCATATTTAAAAAGTTAAGGACATTTGTTTCACAGAGATATTTTTGAGAATTTTTTGTATGGGTAATTCTTAAAATTTTTAAAAATTGTTTATAACTAATTAATTAAGGTTTTCCAAATTCTGGAAATTTGTAAGGAGTTTACTGAAATAATTCTTAAATTTGGAAAACCTTTTTCAGAATTTGGAAAAGCATATTTAAAAAGTTATGGACATTTGTTTCACAGAGATATTTTTGAGAATTTTTTGTATGGGTAATTCTTAAAATTTTAAAAAATTGTTTATAACTAATTAATTAAGGTTTTCCAAATTCTGGGAATTTGTAAGGAGTTTACTGAAATAATTCTTAAATTTGGAAAACCTTTTTCAGAATTTGGAAAAGCATATTTAAAAAGTTATGGACATTTGTTTCACAGAGATATTTTTGAGAATTTTTTGTATGGGTAATTCTTAAAAATTTAAAAAATTGTTTATAACTAATTAATTAAGGTTTTCCAAATTCTGGAAATTTGTAAGGAGTTTACTGAAATAATTCTTAAATTTGGAAAACCTTTTTCAGAATTTGGAAAAGCATATTTAAAAAGTTATGGACATTTGTTTCACAGAGATATTTTTGAGAATTTTTTGTATGGGTAATTCTTAAAATTTTAAAAAATTGTTTATAACTAATTAATTAAGGTTTTCCAAATTCTGGAAATTTGTAAGGAGTTTACTGAAATAATTCTTAAATTTGGAAAACCTTTTTCAGAATTTGGAAAAGCATATTTAAAAAGTTAAGGACATTTGTTTCACAGAGATATTTTTGAGAATTTTTTGTATGGGTAATTCTTAAAATTTTAAAAAATTGTTTATAACTAATTAATTAAGGTTTTCCAAATTCTGAAAATTTGTAAGGAGTTTACTGAAATAATTCTTCTGGAGGAGTATGTATATTTATCAAGAAAACTATAAAACATAGTTTACTTAAAATAGAAAAGACTTTTTTGTTTGAAACAATTCCAATTGAAGTTGACTTACGAGAAATTGGAAATGTCAAATTCATTGCCACATATTTTCCAGGTGCCAGGGTAAAAAAAGAAAACATTGCAAAGTACAAATCTGATATTCTAAGATTATTAAGATGTAACGTGAATCAAAACTTTGTCATATGCGGCGACTTAAATAGCAGACATTCCTCATGGGGATGTCCTAGGGACAACAAATGGGGTAAAACGTTATTCGATTTGAAAAATTTTGAAAGTTTTGACATCTCATATACTAAAGATCCAACCTATATTCCATCAAATGGTAGGGGACTTCTATCCACTTTGGATATTATTCTAACAAACCGTCATGATTTATTGTCTTGTCCATATGTAGTTAATGACCTCACCTCAGATCACCTACCGGTGATTTTTGAGATGAATACACAAGGAAATTGTTCTAGTCCGAACAAAAATTTTAACTTTAAAAGAGCCGATTGGAAAAAGTTTAAGAACAGTTTGAGTCTTAATTTTACCACTATTTCTCACGACTCTATAAATAATATAGAGGCGATAGATGAACATATTAGTAAATTTGAACTTGCTATAGATGAATCAGTTAACAACTCAGTTCCACTTGTTTCAAATACAAGCAGATATTATGATCCCATTCTAACTGAGGACCTTAGAAAAACTATTACTTTTAGAAACACCGTGCGGCGTAGGTATCAGAGACAAAGAACAAATTTTCTCAAATTTCAACTCAAGCTTCTCAATGAATTAGTACTTAAAAAACTTCAGATTATAAGGAACAAGCATTGGAACAAGACTTTATCCCAGATAAAGAAACATGACAAGCTTACATGGAAACTTTCAAAAATATTTAAAAGACGAAACGCGCAAATACCCCATTTAACAGTAAATGGCAATAAAATTAACTTAAGTCTGGAGAAAGCAACCGAGATAGGAAAATTTTTCGAAAGCAACCACTCAATAACACATTCCTTTAACAGCAATGTTACTACCGAAAAAGTAAATAAAAGTATTACTAAAATCGATCAGCTTTTTATAGATCCTCAAAACGTTCCTAACATTTCACCTGACTTGGTAAAAAATATTATTAAAAAAGACCTCAAAACAAAGAAAGCTACGGGTTATGATAAGATATCCAACCAAATATTGAAAAATCTCCCTGAAAGTTGTTTGTTGTTTCTAAGTTTTCTTTTCCAAAACTGTTGCCTGCTTGGTTATTTTCCCAAAAGATGGAAAGTAGCAAGGATTGTGCCAATTCCTAAACCTAATAAACCACTCACAGAAATATCTTCTTACCGCCCTATAAGTTTGCTTAGCTGCTTAGGAAAACTATTCGAAAAAATCATCTGTCTAGAAATGACAGAAATCGTTTCATCCAAAAATATTCTACCGCCAGAACAATTTGGCTTTAGAAAAGAATATTCTTCGACACATCAGGTTATGCGATTAACCAAAGACATTAAAAAAGCACTCAAAAGTAAAAAATCTGTCGGAATTGTGTCCTTTGACATTGAAAAGGCGTTTGATTGCGTCTGGCATGACGGAATCGTTCATAAGCTCTTAGTAAATGGTTTTCCAACCTATCTTGTTAAATTAATACAAAGTTTTCTACGTGAAAGAAAGTTTTTTGTTGAAATTTCACATAGCAAATCTCCATATTACTCTATACAGGCCGGTGTTCCTCAAGGATCTACCCTTTCTCCCTTGCTTTATAATATATATGTATCTGACTTTCCCGTTTTCAGCTTCTGTAAAAGATCATTTTTCGCAGACGATACATGCATCTATAGTATCTCAGAAAACTGCCAACAGATTGTATCTAACCTTCAAAAAGCACTCGACGACATTGAACTCTACTTTTATTCCTGGAAAATCAAAATAAACCCTGTGAAGACTCAAGCTTGTTTCTTTACAAAGAAACGAAAGCAATGTAATCTACCTCAAACAAATCTGTTAGTTTGCAATGCTCCAGTTCAATGGGAAAAAACTGTAAAATACTTGGGTATAACTTTAGATAAAACCTTGACCTTTTCTAACCAAGTTTTAGAAAGTATAAAGAAAGCTCAACTTTTAATCAAAATTTTGTATCCACTATTGAACAAAAACTCTCACCTCAGCCTTGAAAATAAATTATTAATATATAAAGTAGTTTTTCTCCCTGCTATGCTTTATGCTTCACCGTGTTGGTATACTTGTGCAGATTGTCACTATAAAAAAATACAAATCTGTCAAAACAAAATACTTAAAACGATTTTAAACCTCCCTTGGCATTTCTCAACGATTGGACTACACGAAATTGCAAATATTCCTACAGTAAAAGACAAATGTTCCATAATAAATTCGAACTTCATTAACAAATGCTTAATCAATGAAAATTCGATATTAAAAAATATTGCCAAATAATTATGTTTAATTGTTTTATGTTAGTTTTAAGATTTTAGTTTAAGTCTAATGAGTTTTTAAAGTAAAGCCTTTCTCAAAACAAATAACATTTTCCCTAATTATTTCTCCTTTTGTTAAATTTATAGTTGCTAAGAATTTATATTGTTCTCATCTCTATGCCTTAAGTATCTTTTAAGTAATGTATCATTATACTGAATAAATAAAGAAAAATCAAAAAAAAAAATTCTTAAATTTGGAAAACCTTTTTCAGAATTTGGAAAAGCATATTTAAAAAGTTATGGACATTTGTTTCACAGAGATATTTTTGAGAATTTTTTGTAGGGGTAATTCTTAAAAATTTAAAAAATTGTTTATAACTAATTAATTAAGGTTTTCCAAATTCTGAAAATTTGTAAGGAGTTTACTGAAATAATTCTTAAATTTGGAAAACCTTTTTCAGAATTTGGAAAAGCATATTTAAAAAGTTAAGGACATTTGTTTCACAGAGATATTTTTGAGAATTTTTTGTATGGGTAATTCTTAAAATTTTAAATATGTTTATAACTAATTTATTAAGGTTTTCCAAATTCTGAAAATTTGGGAGGAGTTTATTGAACTAATTTTAAAATTTGAAAATTCATTTTTATTATTTGGAAAAGTTTATGTTTAAAGTTTTTGATAATTTAATTTTTATCTGCATTGTTTCTTGAAAAGGTTCAACATTTAAATATACGTTAATAACGAATTTATTAAGGTTTTCAAAATCTGAAAACTTCTAACGAGCTCAGTCACAAGATTTATAAATATTGAAAATTATTTAAATGAAATTTTTTTTAACATATAAATAATGAAGATTAGCTATTATGTTAAGGTTTTTTGAATTATAAAAACTCATAAAGAGTGTTAAAATTGATTTCAAAATTTTGCAGTTACTATTAAGAATTTGAAAATTATAAATTAATTATTCATAAACAATTATTTTCGCGTTGATATTTTTTAAGCGAATACCTTACGAATTAATAAAAAAAAAAAAACTCGTTTTTACTGGCAGATGTAAGCCCGTTTTTATGTCCCAAGGTGTCCTAATGCGTTACGTTACGAGTACTTGTTTATAGATTCTGTCAATACTTTTACATTTTTGTTGTTTATTATTAAATTACACTTTTCCAAATTCTAAAAATGGTTTTCCAAATTTGTCCAAACTGTTCCCCATCGATTGACACCAAAAAAGTCTAATTTTGTTTCTATGTGCTGCTAACTATACGCCAAACCTTTAATTGTTAATAACTTTTAAACTATAGTTTTCCAAATTCTAAAAATGGTTTTCC
The DNA here is from genome assembly GCA_963971375.1 of Platycheirus rosarum. Lineage (NCBI taxonomy): Eukaryota > Metazoa > Arthropoda > Insecta > Diptera > Syrphidae > Platycheirus > Platycheirus rosarum. The sequence continues at coordinate 71,622,956 of OZ020510.1, forward strand.
AAATTTTTCCAAATGTTTTCCAAATTCGGGGCACCGAAAAAATCAAAATTCCCGACATAGTGCTGCTAACTATACGGGGGTCGTGGAATGTTAGGTCCATTAACAGACCACATGCAGCCGAACAATTAGCGGAAGCCCTTGACTGCTGTAAGGCAGACAAAACCGCCATTAAAGACATGCGATGGGACGGGCCGGGCAAAAAAAAGATGAAAAACTGCGATATCTACTATGGCAACTGCTATACACAACAAAACCAGCGCTTATTTGGATGTGGATTCATCATTGGAGGCAGGCTCGGGCAAGAGGTTTTGAGTTACAAATGTGTGAACGAGCGCCTCATGACAATCCGCATCTAGGCTAAATTTGCCAATATTAGCCTCATATGCGCGTATGCCCCCAGAGAGGAAAAAGATGATGACACCAAAGAAATGTTTTTTGAGCTCCTGGACAAAACATATGAGCAATGCACTAGCTATGACATTAAAATTGGGAGAAAAGAGGTTTTTGCTGATACAATCGGAAAATACAGCTTGCACGACACCACATCCGATAACGGATTCAGGCTAATTGACTTTGCTGTGGGGCGAAATATTGTAATAGCAAGTACCAAGTTCCCACACCTCAACATTCACAAAGGGACATGGAGATCCCCTGATCAATCCACTGTCAACCAAATTGACCACATTGCGATCGATGCAAGGCATTACTCCAGTATGATGGATGTCCGAACTTTCCGAGGGCCAAACATTGACTCGGACCACTACCTCGTTGTAGCCAAGGTACGACTTAGGATATCACGACCCACGCGAAGAAGAGGTAATACTGTGAGGAAGTTTAACGTAGGACGGCTGCAATCGTAAGAAATCTCCAGATCCTTTTCCGATCGAGTTTCAAATAACCTCCAAAGGAGTTCTTTACCGCCAGCATCAAGTATTGAGAACCAGTGGCAACATTGCCAAAATGCCTTCAGGGAAGCCGCGACTGAAGTGCTGGGTTTTACACGGCCACCAGAACGAAGCCCCTGAGAATATGGAAAAACCATTTCGGCACACTGTATAACGGCGATGACGAAACGAATTCCGCTGTCAGGCAGAATGATCCATTTTATCTGGGCGGAGTAGGCCAACAATTCCGACCACTACATCTGGATGAAATAAAGCTAGCTATATCTAAACTTAAGAGCAACAAAGCCGTCGGAGCCGATGGCATAGCTGCCGAGCTCTTCAAAGCTGCAGGCGATAACTTGGCTATAAGTATGCACCAACTCATAAGCAAGATATGGTTAGAAGAAAGCATGCCCGATGAATGAAATCTCAACATAATTTGCCCGATCTTTAAAAAAGGAGACCCTCTGAGCTGCACCAACTATATGGGTATCAGTCTCCTCAACATCGCCTACAAGATCTTTTCTGCTGTATTGTGTAAACGCCATTCGTCAACAACCTGATAGGTACATATCAGTGCGGTTTTAGGCCAGGAAAGTCCACTATCGATCAAATATTCACATTACGTCAGATCTTGAAAAAAAAACTCAAGAACTTCAAATCGATACCCACCGCCACCGACAGCATTTATAGAGACGAGTTATATAGAGCAATGTGCAGTTTTAACATCCCTGCCAAACTCGTCCGCCTGTGTAAAATGACGATGGAAAACGCACGCTGTTCCGTCAAGGTCGGTAAAGACCTCACCGACACCTTTGAAGTCAAAAAAGGATTTAGACAAGGCGATGCGCTGTCATGCGACTTTCTCAGCATCATACTTGAAAGAATAGTGCAGAACTCTCACACCAACACCAGAGGCACGATCTTTCAAAAGTCCGTCCAATCAGAAGAACGCAGCGTGATGTCAGTAGCGCTTTTATGAGTATTGAGACGGAAGCGGCAAAGATGGGTTTAGCAGTCAATGAGGGCAAAACCAAGTATATGCTGTCATCAAAATGAGACACCCAACATCGACGTCTTGGACAAAACATCACCATAGACAGCTGTAACTTGGAGGTAGTTAGGGACTTTGTCTACCTGGGCTCCGCTATTAACTCAGACAACAACACCAGCGCTGAAATCAAACGAAGAATAACTCTTGCCAATCGCAGCTTCTTCGGGCTTAGAAGGCAATTGAGTAGCAAAGCCCTCTCTCGGGCAAATAAACTGTCCCTTTATAAGACCCTCTTCATCCCAGTCCTGCTCTATGGTGCAGACGCATGGACACTGCCAAAAGCGGATGAGGACACTTTAGGCTGTTTCGAGAGAAAGATTGTCCGGGTGATTTTTGGTCCCATATGCATAAACGGAGAGTGGAGAAGAAGATACAATGAAGAACTTTACCGGCTGTACAGCGACTCAGTTCTAGCCAAAAGAGTAAAAATTCAACGTCTTAGATGGCTGGGTCATATAGAACGGATGGACATCAATGCTCCGGCCCGGAAAGTCTTCGAATCCACCCCAGAGGGACGGCGCAGTAGAGGAAGACCGAGACTCAGGTGGCGCACACAAGTGGAAGACTACCTCAACCGACTCCACGTGCGAAACTGAAGACAGCTAGCTAGGGACAGAGCTGGCTGGAGAAGCTTGTTGGTTGAGGCCCAGGTCCAACCCGAACTGTAGCGCCACCTAAGCAGAAGAAGAATTGTCCCTGCAACTTTGACAATGTTTTGACAATGGCTGAGTTCACAGTTTAATGGATTTGCAATTTCAGATACCAAAAATCCGATTTTTTGTGAGCCAACAAGCCTTACCATCATAGAAATAAAATGCAGGACTGGATCGCACGTATGTACTTGCTATGATAAATTGTATTGAATGAAATAATTTAAACACCATTTTATTTCTTTAAGAAATTATTAAATTTTTATTAAATATACAAAAAGAAAGTTTTCGAAAAAAACATTAATGCGAAATTTGTTGCGAGGCAATAGGAGGATTTAGGAAAGTTGGATGTCAACGAGGTATAGGAAAAAGGATAGGTTAGGATATTGGATAGGAATATGTAAGAAAGGGAAAGAATGCCTAGTACGGGAAACGCGGCCTGCTTGCGATGCTCGACTTAGCTCGCCGGACGGGGAGGGGGGGATCTTGTTCCCGCAACTAGACCTCACCTGCAACAACACATAAATCAGGCCTAGGAGACAACATGAAAAAAAAATAAGAAAAACCGACGGACTGACTTTTCACCACACCTCAGGTGCTACTGATGTTATTGTAGCATGGCCTTATCCCACCCAACCTTGAAATCGACGGCCTCATTTTGATTTCCCCAATTCTGTTTTCGGCTCGGTCACACCATCACCTCCCATGTACTCAGCTTACCTTCCACACCCCTGAAAATGTCAGCTTAAAAAATCATATTTAAAAATGAAATCAGGTAATTTTTTCTAAATTGATAGTACTACAAATTATTTTATTCATCTCATTAATGGATGCATACCAAAAAGAAGGCAATATTAAACTTAAAAGTATGAAGTTTTCAACAAAAAGGATGTTTTCCAATCTAGTTTAATATTATTTTTTTTTTTAATTATAGAAAACGCTTTAAAAAAATATAATCCTACCTACAAAGAGCTCTGTATAGGTATTCTTGCCTCAAAAAAAATATATTCCGTTACTCCCACCGTCAATAGTTCACCTGAAAACCAGATTGGAATACTTACAAATTACTACTTAAATATTTTTTTGTTTTGTATATGAACCTATTAATTTAATTTAGAAAAACAACCTAAAACATTAGACGTTAAATTATGTGCACGAAACAACACTATTACTGTATGAAATAAATAAATAAAAAACAACACTGGTCGACGGATTCACCAGGGGTTGTTCACACTATCCCTCTGGAGATGCGCCGTTAACTGCCCCAGGTAACTACCAGTCCCCCACTGCCTTACTGCCCAATTACGACTATAATTGGCAGAAGCCGGTTCAAGCCACAAACAAATGTTAAATTGTTACCTGGTTATTACCACTGTATATACGAATGTTTGTTTTGAAGTGGGCTCCAGGGTCCTGGTCCATAAAACAATGTGCTTGACTCAGGAGTAAAACCGCGGTTGACTCACAAAACAAAAGTTGTGGTTGTCTCAGGACAAAAAACGTTACCTTTCGCAAAGGATTTCTGGACGCCAAACTTTACAACTTCCTCGCAGAAATCCCTAAACAATATTTTGCTCAATCTTTGTTTTTTTCTTTTTTATTGCAACTCAATTTTTAATTCTAACCTTTACTCACCCCCTTCACAGTTAAAGATTCCGTTTTATTTTTTCACGTGCCGTGTCATATGTGTTTTTTGTTCTAATAGGCGTTTTTTTCCACCTCACTTATAAAGTCATAAATAATATTTTATTTAGTTGTTATTTTAATTTTTCACCAAACAATTAAAAAAAAAAACTTATTACCTGCACTTTTTCCACGATCCAATTAAAATTCTGAAAACCCAAACTTTGGCTACCACTAGATTTTTAAACTGTTCGACACTTAATTTTTTTCACATTAATGGTAGATGTCGATAACATCGAACCATACTACACCTTTTTTTCTTATCTCCCTCCCACATCATTTGCATCATCCGACCTTGACGGATCCGCTAGTTTCAACACCAATACTAACACATAATGGTATTGGAACCAGCGCTACGTGTGCTTTTACATGTTGACTGGCCAGTCATGAAGAACATGATGGCAAAAAAGATAGCAACTTCGAATGTTGAGAACAAATAATATTTTACCCTGTGTGTCGAGGATAACTTGTTCATTGACTGTTTTTGACGTTTTTCTTTTCGCTTCTTATTTTTATCATTGTGTTGCTCCATATGTTTTCGATGTGTGTGACAAACGTTACTATGTCTTAACGTTTGTTTATTTCAGCCCTCTCGTTCTTACTTATAGCAAAACATACATCTGACTACAAACTAAGGAAGATAATAATAAAGCAAGCAATGAAAATAACAAACGAGAATGCGAGAATCGCAACAAATTATCGGTCCCTTCGTGATTGTGATCCCACTACACGTCACGCAGCGGCATATGCCTATCTGTATAAAAGGGGACGTAGCGATTGTGTTTGCAACTCTTCACTGTATGATTTCTTGAATTCCTTTTCATTTCAAGTTTGCAGAGTGAACATTTTCGGCTGCTGTACTGTGCCTACGTGTTACCGCTTAAAAAACCATCACATTACTCGTTCATGGCGAACAAGCAATGAAAGGGATTGACAAAAATGAATGATTTCCCGAATAAGCACATAGAAGAAAGACCGATAATCGCGCGACTCGAGCTACTCGTGCGATTCTGTCTACCTCGGCCAACACATACGTCTCTCTCCTAAAAGCTGAAGCAAAGTAATGAATCGCAAGCAAAATACGCAAGGTTTAAAAACATCATATGAAATCTATAGTAGTATCATGAGGCAGCTTCTAGTTATGCGAGGTAGAGCCGCAACGTCGCTGCTATAGCTTTTTTTGTCAACACGATATACATTTGTGTGGGTTTTGGAGAGTAGAAAGAAATATAATGATGACAGAGTAGGTTGTATGGCTTGTTTGAAAAAAGTCTTTAGTTAGAACGAGTACAAGAATAGGCAGAAATAATGAATAATAAGTACAAGTGAAAGGTTCAAAAAGTGACACTAGACCATATGGTATGGCAGAGTAAGGGAACAAAAATGAATGGATTTCCCTTTGATTTTTCGTAAACAAACCAGTTTTCAATTATTTTTTTGGATTTTGCATTTTTAAAGAAATTTTGTTATTTCTGTATTTATTGTATTTCTTATACTACCAATGTTGCCACATTCGGATTCGACTGTTTAAAGTTTTAATATAAATATTGTTCAATCTCGAACGTTAGTTAAATATAAAACTGGTGCCAAGTGGTACTATGTAGGGTGTACAATAGTATTTTGGTACTAGATTTTTTGTACTTAGTACTAGAATTTAGTACTATCGTAGTTTTGGTACTATATTTAGTATTATATTAATACGTAGTAGTAGATTTAGTACTATATTTAGTCGTTAGTAGTAGATTAAGTACTAAATTTAGTAGTTAGTAGCAGATCAAGTACTAGATATTTGACGTGATAAGTGAAGATACTCTAAAGCAATAACAAAGGTACAAATATTTGCAAACAATGTTTTATTTGTAAAATAAGTAACTAGGTAGGTACTTTAACTAATAAAATTTTTTGCAGAATAATCATACATGGTAACCATTTCAAATTGTACATAAAAAACCAAACCAATAATCAAGTTTCAACAAAAATTGTTGAAACGGTAAATTTCGTATTGTTGCCGTTTGTATAAAAAAAACCACCCAAAAACCGTGTATTTCCAAGGCAGAAATGAAAACTCCTCACATACCTAAATTTCTATCTTTCATTCTCTCATTATCGCTTATTCTAAAGAAAATGGTAATGAAATAACATGAAAAAGTGTTCATGGTTTGTTTCCTTCTGACTGCTATTACTTTATACACATCTTTGTCGTTCTGTCTTTTTCTAACATTGCATATGTGTTGAGTACATTTCCCCGACTAAAAGTCTACGTTCCGTTCTCGACTCAGAGAAAAGCTTTAGGGAGATGTAGACGCACTAGATGGTGCTAGTTTTCGAACAGTGATGGTAGTACTATAGGTTCTTTATATATATATATATATAAAGCTGGAAGTTTGCTTCTTTTCAGGTAAGTTTTATTTAATATATTTTATTTTGGATGTACATATATTTGAACAATATTCTTTTCTTCGCCTTTTTTTAGGAAGACGGAAACCTTTTTTTGTTTGTTTGAAGTAAGAAGTTAGGTAAGTATGGTTGATATGTATATACATCATTGTATATAGAATCTATAGTACTATCAAGATGGGTGTTTCACCTAGCGCCATCTAGTTTCGCTATCTCGCTATTTCTCAGTGTGGACTTTTAGTCGGGGAGATGAATTCAACACATATGCAACGATAGAAATTGACAGAACGGAAAATATGTATATAAAGTGTTAGCAGTCAGAAGGAAGCAAATTATCAAGTCTTTTTCGTGTTATTTCTTTGACAATTTCTGATAATGAGAGAATGGAAGATAGAAATTTAGACAGGGGTGTGAGGAGTTTTCATTTCTGTGTTGAAAATACATTGCTTTTTGGTGGGTTTTTTCATAGATACGGCAACATGATGAAATTTACTAATTAACCGATTTTTTTTCTGGGGTACTGCCTCTTGCGAGGAACTGACAAAACATCCAAGAGTAAAATTTGTCTCGAAAAAGTGCATCTCATCTACCCGTTCCGACTCGGCGGTAAACTGTAGGTCCCTTCCATTCTTGCAGATTAACAACACACACACAGGAATGGTTGAGAGTATAAGTCACTAGGCCCTAGCTCCTTAAGGAGCTGTCGCGCCAATAAATTTATTTATTTTTAAATATACTACTAACTACTAAATATAGTACTAAATCTACTACTAACTAAAAAATATAGTACTAAAACTACGATAGTACGAAAACTACGATAGTACTAAATTCTAGTACTAAGTATTAAAAATCTAGTACCAAAAATACTATTGTACCAACAACATAGCACCAATCGGCATTAGTTTTATATTTAACTAGCGTCTGAAATCGAACATTAGGTATACATTAAAACTCTAAACAGTACAATCCGAATCTGGCAACATTGGTAATTGAATTCGGTATAAGAAATACAGAAAATACAGAAATAACAAAATTTCTTGAAAAATACAAAATCCAAAAAATAATTGAAGACAATCTTTGTTTGTTTACGAAAAATCAAAGAGAAATCCATTAATTTTTGTTTCCCTTACTCTGCCGTACTATATGGTTTAGTGTCACCTTTCACTCGTACTATTATTCTTTATTCCTGCAAATGCTTGTAATCATTCTAACTCATACGTTTCTGAAAATATAACATACAACCTAGTATTTCATAACTATATTTCTTTCTACTCTCCAAAAGCCATACAAATACATATCAAGAACTACTGCAGCGCTATTACGGCAGTATCTCGCTAAACTAGATGCTGTCTGATGGTAGTACTATAGATTCTATATACAATGTATACATATGAAATAGTTCTGATTTGTTTTCCTTTTCAGGCAGCTGTAACAAAGTACTAATTACTAATTTTATTTTGTGTATGTGAATATGTGTGAGATTCATGTGAGAAGCAGGCGCACGTTTCGTGCCCTCAAACGTATTAGTAGTCCCATAGGAAATGTACAGGGACCGGTACACATATGTCGCTGAACGGCACATTTTTCAGTTTGTAGGCGAAAAGAGAATTATCCTCTCAGTGGTCGAGTTGAGAGGTAACCCTATCAGAAAGAAATGGGAGAAAATTAAGGGACACACTCCCATCGAAAAGTCCAAATTTCTTGAAATACTAAGACTGCATAATTGACAACAATTATTTGGTTTAAGGCAACAAAACCTACCAGCAAAGAAATGGTATGCCGATGGGAAATCCAGCTTTACCCATAATAGCAGATATCATCCTCGAAGAGCTACTCAGCACCTGCCTTGAAAATTACCCAATAAACCCAAGGTCTTGACAAAATATGTGAATGACGTTTTTGCCATAGTAAAAGCGAAAGACATAGAACACACTCTAAACATCCTTAACAGTTTCCATATAAAAATGCAATTTATAGTAGAGATTGAAACAAACAACAAATTAGTCTACTTGGACACAGTTGTCATTCGCGAAGAAGAACAACTTAAAATGGAATGATTCCAAAAATCTATTTCATCCTGTAGATTGATAAACTTCTATTCCCAGCATCAAGGACAAACAATTTTCAACACAGCTTAAAACTTGATACATATAGTACTTTCAATCAGTGATACGGAATACCACATTTATATCAAAATAAAAATAAAAGAAATATTACCAAAAACGCCTTCCCACTACAATATAAACATCGAACAATCAACCCACCAAAAGAGAAATAAAATAAAACTTACAAACCATTTACGTACAGTAAATAAATAGCGGATCGGTTTAAAAATGCAAGATTTATGATATAGAAAAATATAATAAAGTGATGAAATGGACAAATACAACTTCACAACTCTACAATAACCTCAAACAAAATAGACAAAATGGGACATTCAGATTTAATTTACAAACTTAATGAAAACTCAGTCGAAGAATGTAACCAAATCTACATAGAAACAACTACACACAAATTTAAAAGTAGACTGGGTGGACACAAATTTGATATCAAGAGTAACGCACCACTGAAGACAGCACTGGCATCACATTGCATAGCTTCCAAACACTCCCCAAACTACGATGACGTCAAAATAACGCAGCGAGAAGAACACCATTACAAGAGAATGATCGAAACATTACATATAATAAATGCTGAAAACACAATGAACAGACGAACTGATATGGATGACGTCAGCCCACATTACAGGCACTTGGTGGAGAAGAGAAAAAACAAATGCTCAGCATCGTGATCTTTATGTGTTTATTTATTTTGCCAAAAATATATATTATGCCAAAAATAAAAAAAAAAAACGTTATATGATCTGTACCGTTCAAAGACTTTTTCGGTAAATTTGGTTCTGATTATATAAGAGCCAACATATAATATAATAAAACAATATAATACCAACAAAAAATCCTCAAAAATTTTCATCAAAATGATTGGAGCCGTTTTCGAGAAAAATAAGCTTTCCTTAACGGCCATATAGAAGGTACCGTTATTTTAAGGCCTAAAATTTTATATTCACGAATCCTAAACTTGCTTATAGTCCTATGATCGCAAGTAAAAATTGGAGAATTTTATAATTTATTGGTTAATCCTACTTCAGACCGGAGACAGACCCCAGCATAGGGGGTTGTAAGGGGAAGAATAGCCTTCATAAAAACGGGACTTGTCCAAGATAAACCTAATTATAGTAATTTACAGGTAGGTAAGGTTGGGTTTATACCACCTAACAAAAAAATTGGTACAAGTTTTTTTATACAGGGTGTCCCTAATTTGTTTTCAGGATTTTAGGGAATGATTCTTGGATATATTCTTGGAAAAAATTTGTTCCTCAGTAAGGGCTTTTCTCCAAATTTTATATCATTTATCGGGAATTTAAGAAAAGTCTTCCTTTGGTGTACCTTAACCCATGTTAATGATAATTGCCCTATTATTACTAACGATAGAAACTTCATGTAGGAAATTATTTCTTAAAAAATACTAGCCTTTGTAAAAAGGCCCATTCGAATCTGTTTTATTTTTGGGAGCTTCCCACTAGCTTTCAAGCCATTTTTCAATTTAAAAATTGGACCGTTTTTATGGGTAATTTTTCATTGGAGCCAAATTTAACGTATCTACGTATATGTTGCATACTACTTCTATATGTCAAAGATCTTTGATCTAGGATTCATATGTGTACATATGTAAATGTATACCTACATACATATATATATCGTACTTAACACCAGAAAAATTATTTTATTTCCAAACTCCAAACCAAAATATTTTTTTTTTGCATAGAAAACGAAAGGAAAAAAAATATCAGAACCAGCCAGGGTAGAGACCAGAGAGTAAAAAGCAGAACACATGTAATAACAACAACAAAAAATAGAAGAGAAAAAAGTAAAAGAGCAGAACAGCACCAAATTCTGCTGCGGAAATCGGTCGAACTACAAATTGATTTGTGTGCGTTAGCAATGAACTTTCTATGGAAAAAAACACAAATTAGACCATTTTTAAAAAATAATATAAAAAAAACTATTATCGTTACATATATTTTCTAAGTCGATGTAAAAAGATAAAATGTTGAAAAAAATAAAAAAAAAAATAAACCAAAATTATTACAACGATACTTTTTTTATAAAATCAATCGATATCTTAGCTTTTTTAATCAGTGATTAGAGTGTTAAAAAACAATATTTTTTTTCAAAACTATAGTTTTACTCCCGAGCTTAATAACTCAGCTTACAGATTAAATTAATAATAAAATTGAACCTCGAAAAGCATAGAAAACATTCACAAAGATTTAAAAAATAACAACAAAAATCAATTTTTAAAGTTTTTTTGTGTTTAAAACTGAAAAAAATTAAAAATATATTTTTTATAATAATTTTTATTGTAAATATTTGAGTTGGTCTTTTTATTTCTTTTTGTTTCGATGAATTATATTGAAAATTAAAGAAGTGACACCTGTTCAAACACGGTAAAATCGAGAAAAATGCGTCTGATTCGATGAATTTTTTTGTCATAAGAAATTAAGTTTAATTTAAAAAAAAAATAGTTTTACTCCCGGTATTGACTCAATTTAATTTTAAAACAAGAATAACAAAAATAAAAAAAAATAAAATTACTAAGAAAAAAACCCCAAGATTTAAGATTAGAGAAAAAGAACGATAAATTTATAACTTTTTATGATCTCTAACTTACAATTTTGGAAAATAAGAAATTATTATATTGAACATTATGAGTCTTGTATGTTAACTAAATATTAAAATTTATTTCATTAAAATATCTTTTTAAATAAAAAAGTTATCCGCCAATTTGTTAACAAACATCCTTTTTTTTGAGGTACACCCAGCCTTAAGAAGAGTATCTACATTTGTATAGACGGAAGTGTTTGTCCCTCCGTATTACTGTGCTTCTTCAGTCCATGAACTTGCACCTTATCAAATCTGTAGTGGATGCTGTAGTTGTTCCCTAATATCAATAACCAATTACTTCTTTTATTCTTTTGGAAGGACATCTACCCTTGTGATTTTGGCTGCTGTATTGTATATGTTTCATTCGCGAAGGAAAACTAAGAACTTTTGTATTGCATAACTTGCATCGAATTAAAAAAAGTAATTTTTTTATAATAATACAGAATGATTAACAAAAATATGTTGTTTAGATTACTTCTTTGCTACAAAAGATATATACGTAATTCTTGCCTTGCATTGTATGACTGTAAATTTTTGTATTGCCTTAGTTATCTGCTGTTCCAATAATCAAAATAAAAGTTTACAATGGTGTGGCGAGTTTCGTTGTGGATATTCTTTTAAGGATTACCGCAGAGTCCAACAAATGTTATCGAGCCACAACAATCCTCATAAGGAATAGTCATAAAAGCTTATCAGCCCAATTCTCCCCCTTGTTGAGACTCTGTGTGGCATGAAATTTAAATTCAATAATTCGACTCTAGCTCCAAAAATGGTGCTTATAACTTCTGACGGATATTTGTTATTGAAATAGCTTTCTTGGGTTAGTATTTGATAGGTTAAATTTCGGTAGTATAATCTGGAAGCTGAAGAGGAAGCTCTAGTTAAATGCTTGTCGTAGATTTTGTGATCAACCTTAGCTATGATAGTTGCAGAAATGGCCTTCAAATAGAGATAAATTGATATCTTGGAATAGAGCCAGTTGATTCCATTCGCTAAAAGGAGATGAAATGATTTGCAGGAATCTTACTAATATGACTCTATAAAGACTGTTAGCGCTTGTCTTCATTACTTTTGTTAAATAGTCTGTGTGAGCTTATAGACTTTTCAAATATATGTGTTGCAAACCAGACTCCACATGGATAGCATAGGTCGCAGATGCGTTTGGTAATCTAAATAATCGCTTGAAGAAATATCTTTGAGCAGACTCGAATTCTTAAAGGGCTAACCCCAAAGCCCTGCACTCCGTAGCACAAATAAGTGTTTACCGTACCGTTAAATACTTGATATTAACATTGATCTTATGGTTAGCAAAGAATTTTGGCCACATCAAATTAAGTGCAAGTTTTGCTTCCCTACTTTTTTCCTTCGCATGTTTTTCAAAGTTCAAATTACTTGATTACAACACAGAAAGCTACTTGAACTCACGAACTACATATATCGTGTTGTTAATAAGTAGCCAAGTCTCTGCACGTAGTCTGTTTCTTTGTCAGTTTTCAAAAGTCATTACTTAAGTTTTCAAGACGTTAATATGCAGATCCCATGTTGCACAGTACGACAAAAGTTTATTTAAGTGTAGTTAAAGCGAAAAAGGACACGTCATCAGCGTAGAGGAGTACCTTTATGTATCTTCCCGTGAAGCTTATGCCACTAGGAAGGAACTCAGTTATGGAATCAATGAACAAGACGAAGAGTATAGGGTTTAAAATACAACCCTTTGGAATATTGGCAGACGTATCAAACCATTTAAACACCTTAGATCCAAATCACACAGCCACACTTGATGCCACTAAAAATGTTGCATATACCAGTAAGAACTTTCTTTAAACTCCAAGCAAAGCCAGTTTATAAATTAATGATTGCCTGTGACTGTATCAAAAACTGCTTTGAATTCTTCAAAGCAAACGTAAAGCTTTTTGTTTGTTTCAATATCTGGCAAAACTAATTAATGCAAAAATGTGTTCTATGATTTAGAATCCTAAACAAAAACCTGCATGACATTTATTGAGGCGATTGTTGTTTTCTATCCATAGGCAAACTATAACATATAAAATTCTAGCGAATTCCTTTGGTAAAACCATTACTAAATATAAAATTTAAGTAATCCACAATATTCAATTTTAGTTCCTCCGTTCCATATTTATAAAATTCGATTAGAATGCCGAAGCTTTATTGTTTTTCATAGCTACCAACGATGGTTCAAGGTCGTTTAAAAAATCGGATAGTCTAGTTGAGATACAATTACGTTCTTTAAGGCATAGCTAAAAGTATGGAGATTTTCAACTGCTATTCTCATCCCAACGTGGCGAACATCGGGTGCCTAGAACCTCAACTGGATATTGGGTTCCAACCCCTTTGAAAGGTTGTTGGTGGCAGCAAACGATAGTGGGGGAAGAAGTGTTACCACTAAGGCACTACTCCTTGCATCCAGGGCAGCGGAAGAAATCTCTAGATGGAATCAATTGTGGCGTCTACAATTCCAGTCTGGCTGAACTACTTAGTGAACACGTTATATCGGCAAAAACGACGTTTTCAGAGCTCAAGCCTATAAGGAGTGCTTCATCCGGCTCTTTGTCCTTGGAGCCACAATAAGGACCTGGGGTAACTTTCTTCCATGTCAAAAACAACTTGTTGCAAAGCAACCACAAGCCTCGGATACGGGCAGATTCACTGATGACGAACACTGCAAACAAAATCAGGACAATGAATTACAGATATTTACGTGGAATGTTATGTCCTTAACAGACCACGTGCAGCCGAACAACTATCGAAGGCCCTTGAATGCTGTAAGGCAGACATAACCGCCATTAAGAAATGTGATGGGACGGGCCGGCCAAGAGAAGAATAAAAAAACTGCGATATTTACAATGGAAACAGCTATACACAACAAAAACCGCGATTATTTGGATGTATTTGTATTTCGCTATTCTGGTCAGACAACACCCGAAGGAAGGTATGTCGAGCTCTTTGCCGGGTTACATCACCTTACCCAACTGATCGATGTGCCAACGCGTATACCGGATGTTGCTGGGCAAGCCGCCCATACTCTTGACTTGTTTCTTACTTCTCACCCTGATAAATATACCATTAGTGTAACTTCTCCATTTGAAACTTCAGACCATTGTGTCATTTCAGCTAATTTCTCATCCTCCACCCATCCAGTTAAAGAAAAACTTCCCACCAGGACCGTTTGGCAATACGAGAAAGCCAACTGGGACGGCCTGAATATTTTTTTCCGAAACTTTAACTGGTCACTATGCTTCCTCGATAGTGACATTGATGCCAGTGCTGAAATGATCACAAATGTGATTCTTCTAGGGATGCGTGCTTTTATTCCTAACAGAGTAAAAAGCATTAAACCTAAAGAAAAGTCTTGGTTTAATTCTGAGTGTAAAGAAGCTATCAGGCTCAAAGAAGTAAGTTTCCGTTCTTACAAAGCCAACCCTACAGAGGAAAATCGGAAAAAGCACAAACAAGCAAGAAACTCATGCAACTCCGTTATTGAAAGAACCAAATTTTTGCATGACCAAAAATTACGGCAACAAATTCTGCAGTGTCCCAAAGGCAGTAAAAATTTTTGGTCATTTGTAAAAAATATTAAAAACTCCTCAACATCTTCGGTTCCAACGCTCATCGACAATAACAAACCAATTGTTTACTCTTCAGAGAAGGCAAACTTGCTCGCCGCCCATTTCGCTGCCAGCTCCACGCTGCCGCATAGCAATGTTGCCCCTCCTGTACTTGAGAATGTAAATTTTTCCATGGGACAGATTTTTTTCCGCACTCGTACAGTAGCAAGAGTTCTCAAAGATTTCGATATACACAAATCCGCTGGCCCGGATGGTATACCCCCGATTCTTCTGAAGAGGTGTTCTTCCACACTGGCAAAGCCACTGCGTAAGCTTTTCCATCGCTCCTACTCTTCTGGAATCTTTCCTAGAAGATGGAAAACAGCATTTGTCCAGCCTGTCCCTAAGAAAGGTGACCCATCCTCTCCCTCCTCCTACCGACCCATAGCACTGACATCCCTTCTTTCTAAGGTCATGGAAACACTGATTAACCGTCAGCTTAAGGAATATCTCGAAGATCGTAAGCTTCTCCATGACCGCCAGTATGGCTTTCGCAGCAACCGTTCCACTGGTGATCTGATGGCATATCTCACCGAACAGTGGAACAAATCTTTACATCGCTTTGGTGAAAGTAAGATTATTGCTCTTGATATCTCCAAGGCATTTGATAGAGTTTGGCATGAAGCTCTCTTATCGAAAATGCGTGCTTTTGGGATCGATAATACTATTGTTCGTTGGATTAGAAGCTATCTTCTGGACCGTTCAATACAAGTTGTATTGGACGGATTCAAGTCTGATTCCCATAAAATAAATGCTGGTGTGCCCCAGGGCTCTGTTCTGTCTCCGACTCTTTTCCTCATTTTTATAAATGATCTTCTGTCTGTTATTTCTAATCCACTTAACTGTTTTGCTGACGACTCTACCCTCAGCTTTTCATATTCGTTCGATAATTCACGTCCTTCGCCTTCGGACGTACAATTGCAACGGTGCCGTATGTCAAGCTCGTTAAACTCCGATTTATACAGCATTGTCAAATGGGGTAATAGGAATCGTGTGGAGTTTAATGCTTCGAAAACTCAATGCTGTCTTCTGTCGTTAAAGCTTAACATACCCCTAACGCCATTGTCCATGAATGGCACTTACATCGAAGAAACCGAAAAGCTCTCAGTATTCGGTATGTGTGTCAACGATGACCTCCGTTGGAACGACCATATATTTGAAATCGCTAAGAATGCTGCTAAGTGCTTAGGTTTTCTGTATCGGTGTAAGAAGTATTTTTCCCCATCTGATCTGGCTACAATTTATAAAGCGTTTATACACCCTAAACTCGAGTATAACTCCCACCTGTGGGCAGGTGCTTCACAAAGATCGCTTCACCTGCTTGATAGAATACAAAATCGAGCGTTAAGATTGATAGGAAATAGAACTGCCGCTGAAAGAATTGCTCCTCTCGAACACCGACGCAATGTTTCATGTCTTTCCTTATTTTATCGTTTCTTTTATAAAAAATGTTCACTCGAGGTAGCCAGCTGCATTCCTCCCTTTAAAAGTTTCACCCGTAATACTCGTCTTGCTAGGAATGCCCATCAGTTCACCCTTGAGCCCAATTTCGGACGTACCGTGAAATATAGGGATTCTTTTTTTAGCCGTACAACACGACTTTGGAATGGTTTACCCGGCGAGATTTTCCCTTGCCATTTCAATTTGCAAACATTTAAAACCAATGTTAATCGACACCTCCTATCTCTCCCCTCCCTATCTTCCTAATGCCCGCGCAGTTTGTTACATTAAAAGGGAAACAAATAGTCCCTTGTGCGCGCGTTAATTATAAAAAAAAAAAAAAAAAAAAATGTAGATTCGGCGTTGGAGACAGGTTCAGGCAAGAAGTTTTCCTCTACAAATGTGTAAACGAGGCTAAATTCGCCAATTTATAAATCTTATATGCACGCATGGCTTCACAGGGGAAAAAGATAATGACACCAAAGAAATGTTTTTTGAGCTCCTGGACAAAACATATGAGCAGTGCCCTAGATATGACATTAAAATTATCCTAGTCGGCTTTAACGCCAAGCTTGGGACAGAAGATGTCTTTGGTGGTACAATCGGAAAACACAGCTTGCACGATACCCTCTTCAATAACGGATTCAGGCTAATTAAATTTGCTGCGGGGCGAA
Organism: Platycheirus rosarum; assembly: GCA_963971375.1. NCBI lineage: Eukaryota > Metazoa > Arthropoda > Insecta > Diptera > Syrphidae > Platycheirus > Platycheirus rosarum. The sequence continues at coordinate 71,640,088 of OZ020510.1, forward strand.
ATATTATAAAAGCTAGTACCAAGTTCCCACACCTCAACATTCACAAAAAGACATGGAGAACCCCTGATCTGTCAATCAGATTGACCACATTGCAAACTTTCCGAGGGCCAAACATTGACTCGAACCACTACCTCGTTGTAGCCAAGGTACGACTGGACGTCGGACGGCTGCAATCGCAGAGATCTCCAAATCCTTTTCCAACGTGTCTCAAAGTACCTCCAAGGGAATCAAGTATTGAGAACTAGTGGCAGCATTGCCAAAAGGCCATCAGGGAAGCCGCCAATGAAGTGCTGGGTTTCACAAGGCCACCACAACGAAACCCCTGGTTTGATGATGAGTGTCGGAAAGCACACGCAGCTAAACAAGAAGCATACAAGGCGGCACTGCAGAGAAGGACCAGAACTGCCCATGCGCTCTACGACCAGAAGAGGAAAGAACACCGGCTTCTCAGAAAGAAAATAAATTGCAGGACTGGAACGCACATACTTGCTCATATGTGCGGTCACATTGTAGAATAAAGTTTAAGAAAATTAAAGTGAACATCATGTGACTTTTGATTGTTCGAATAAACTACGTTAAATTATATTGAGTGAAATAATTTAAAAGCCATTTTATTTCTTTAAGAAATGTTAAAAAGTGTGTTTTTTTTATATCCTAGGAGCGGTTTTTAAATGAAACTGTTTTTTTATTCTTGAATATCAATTTTGATAGTGATCGAATCACCAGTTTTCGAGAACATCGATAAAAAAAACCGGTCCTTTGGGAGGTTCCGTTTTTAGCTCACTATATTAATTTTTTTCACCAAAATGTAATACTTACCTACAGTAGAACACTGATTTCTTTTCATTAAAATTCTTGGAGCCGTTTTCGAGAAAAATAAGTTTTTACATAACGGTTATATGACAGGTAGCGTTAATTTTTTGAGGTAAAAAACAAATTGAAAAAACTCCTCTGCAGAATGTCAAAATAACCTTAAGTTCTAAATTTGAAGACGATTGGCTCAAACCTTTAGGCTACAGTCCAAAATACATCCGTAAAGACAGACAGAGAGATAGATAGACAAACATACAGATGGACAGAATTTTGTCAGTAACTCAAATATGTTTCTCTATCATCGTAATGACATGTTTGTTTGTTATCTCAAATTTTTTTTTGCACAAATGCATAACTTGCATTAGGTTACCTACACTCGCAAGTGAAAAGGGATTATGAGAAGCGCGCGATCGAGGAAATGCAGAGCTGTTATTAAAGGAATAAGGTTCGAAAGTTTTACCAAAAGTTAAAAAGAAACTTTCAATGATACAGAACTCGAACTGAAGCTTGCAAAGACGATCAAGGGAATATCGTAGTGGAATCAGAGTCAATGCGGAGAATATAGAAAAACCATTTCTGCAGACTGAAGTAGACCAACAATTCCGCCCACCACATCTGGATGAAGTTAAACTAGCTACATCTAAGATATAACCCCTCAGTGACACTCAGTGTCGATCTTAAGCTCGCCAAGGCCGCACGTATGAGGTGCGTGCACAAATAAACGAAAATAAAAAAGTCAAAGAAGTCTGTGCTTAACTGCCTTTCTTATCTACTGTAGGCATTGATTTTTTTGTATGCAAGCTGGCTTATGGGCATAACACCTAAGACAGTTTGTTTATTATCAGAATAAATATCTGAATTTGCTCTACATGGGTATAGCTTGGTGACATTACTCTTTTCCCATCATGGTCTCGTGGTCTACGCTAGGAATGGTATTGCTTGCCAGAGCTCTCCGCAATACGGGCAATGTTCCAACACGGACTTTAACTTCTTGTGGCTCGAATTTACTGTCCGCAAGCATGTCATTATTGTTTTATTTAAAGGAGTCCAAATCTCGACAGTAGTTCGACTTGTAACGAGTTTAATGCGCTGTCTGATTTCATCTCAAAAATTGTTTCCCTTTGTCCTCGCACTGAAATCGTTATTGCAGGCGATTTCAATGTACACAATTCCAATTGGCTCCGCTATTCTGGTCAGAAAACAGCCGAAGGAAGGTATGTCTAGCTCTTTACTGGGTTACATCACCTTACCCAACTGATCAATATGCCAACGCGTATACTGGATGTTGCTTGGCAGGCTTCCCATACTCTTGACTTACTTCTCACTCTGATAAATAAACCATCAGTGTAACTTCTCATCCACTCATCCAGTTAAGGAAAAACTTCTCACCACGACCGTTTGGCAATACGAGAAAACCAACTGGAACGGTTTGAATATTTTTTTCGCAACAATATCTGGTCACTATGCTTCCTCGATAATGACATCGATGCCAGTGCTGAAATGATCACAAATGTGATTCTTCTAATGATGCTAACCTCTGAGCAGGTGCTTCGCAAACATCGGTTCTCCTGCTTGATAGAATACAAAATCGAGCGTTAAGATTGATAGGAAAAAGAACTGCCGCTGAAACAATTGCCCCTCTCGAACACCGACGCAATGTTTCATGTCTTTCCTTATTTTATCGTTTCTTTTATAAAAAATGTTCACTCAAAATAACCAGCTGCATTCCTCCTCTTAAAAGCTTCTCCCGTAATACTCGTCTCACAAAGAATGCTCATTAGTTCACCCTTGAGCCAAATTTCGGACGTACCGTGAAATATAGGGATTCTTTTTTTAGCCGAACAACACGAATTTGGAATAATTTACCCGGCGTTTTAGTTTTCCCTTGCCATTTTGATCTACAAACATTCAAAGCCAATGTTAATCGACACCTCCTCTCTCCTCCCTATCTTCCTTATGCCCGCGCAGTGTGTTCTACATTAAAAGGGAAACAAATAGTCCCTTATATAAAAAAAGAAAAAAAACAAAACTTTTATAATTTGCAGACGTTGCTAACTCGTGTACTTTACCATGATCAAAATGTTGAGATTACTGAATAAATTGACAATGACAGTTCAATGATTAGTGAAAGGGTGTGTTCACAAATTAAATTCAAGGTTGTCAAGTTGCTAGTGGAAAACCCTTTACTTGAAAGAAAGTTTCCGAAGAATGCCACAGTCTTTATTAAATCATGTACACTTGGGTGTGAGTGTATAATTACACTTACTGACGCGTAAATTCCACTTGTAATGCTTTCCTCAACATGTTCAACATCGCTTACCGACTGAAGTGGAAGAAGGCTGCCGCAGTGATTCAAAAGGCCTTGACCGCTAATAAAAGTAAGCTCACCACAGTTGTCACCAAGCCAAAATCCTCAAACATTTCCGTTAAAAGCCTGCCACTTCTATTGAGTGTTAAATCTTTCGAGTTTCTATTCGCATTGAAAAGCGTTAGATCATTTCAAAAATGAGCAGAAGAGTTCTCATACTCACCAATGCGGGCGTTTAGGTTATATTTTCCAAGCAAGCATTGTTTACGAATCCACGTACATTTTCAAAAACATTCATCCAATTATTGCAATTTAGGTACACCGGAACAATACATTTTTTTAAATTATTTTGTTAAAATTTTAACAGCAAGTTTATTTTTAATAAATAACCATTGAACGAAGTGAAAGTGGTTTTGATGCCATATAAGATACCTCCGCTCGCTCTCCCATGTATCTTAGATCTAACTGCTGGAACAAAAGTTAATTTATAATCTATAAAATATTTATAAAATTCATTTTCATTTTTACTTTTTAAAAAGGTTCTATAAGTATTATAATATCAAAATCTAAAATATATTTAAGAAATCAGGTTGCAAAAGTTTGCTTTTAAGGCAAATATATATATATATATATATTACAGTAGTTATGTGCGGATCCGCACATTGCCTTTGTTACAATTAAGCATTCCCACACTTTGTGAGCATTGAAAAATAAATTCCATTCCCAGAGTTTGTGGATATTCAAATTTCAATAATATTCAAATTTCAATAAAATTCATATTAAATAAAGCAAAGCCATTATTTGTCTTTCCACACTTAGTGGGATTTAAATTTCATAAAAAACTGTACGTGCAGGTATGTTGCTGCACCAGCAATATTTAATAAGAAATTAATGTTTGATTCAACTTTGTAATTTAGATTTAATTTCAGTTCAGCTTCAGCCGTGTAAGAATAAAGTTCTATTTTTATTTAAATCAGAAATTGTGTTTTTTACTCTATCCCGGTTCAAAATTCATAAGTATATTATATGCTATAATTGATAAATTGTTATATTTTGGCAGACGGCACTAGGTTTCTATTTCTTTCTTGCTATATGAGTGTGCAAAAATGCACTCATTGGTGGCGCTGTTGTTGAATGAGAGCCAGTTGATGTTTAATGAATTTCAAACGGGCCTAACTTCGCTCCCTCGCTACAGTCAAAATATTCATAAAAACTGTCACCAAACATCTTGTTAATTTGCAATTAGACACTTTGATTAATAATAATAATAATAATAATATTTTTAACTAAGTGTCTGTACGGCACATTGCCTCTTAGAATGCAACATGACGTTGGACGACACTAGTTAGAAGAATTAGAAAGATAGGAAAGAATTTTTTTTCGGCGCAGTAGATCGAAAATTAGGTGACTATTTTCTCACTTGAAACTCACGGACGGCTCTAGCTTGCACTAGGAGTTAGAAAAATGTCTTCCTAACCTGAGTATCGAACTTACGACCTCCTTGTCAGAAGCAAACATCTTATCTACTGCACCAATGCCGCCCGCATATAGTTTTTCCTTTTGAATTAATTTGCGTAGGTTTATATTTGATATCTTATAGTGTCTGTCTCTTTTGCCGATGCGTTAACGTCTGTTCGCGATAGATAATAATTTTACTTCCTTTGAGTTGATTAGCGACGGGCACTATTTCGTGTACAACATCTGATGAGTATAGTTCTTAGAAAACAATTCCCTTTTGCGCGGTTGTGTTGTGAATTGCACTTGCTTTTTTCAGAGCTTCCGGGTGAGTTGTTTGCCAAATTGTAATGCCTGTTTTTTGACGTTTTTCTTCCTCTTGTTTGCTGTCTTAAAAAATCCTTTTATTTTACATTACATTACATTACATATTGATCTACTCCGTAGATAAATCTATGAAGTGGCTCAGACAATTACAAGACAACACACAAGACCACACTAATACAGGACAGATCAGAAGAAAGGGAGAGAACGGGAAAACAAAAAACACATAACACATGTCAACAGCACGCAGTTGGTTTTTGGACGGTCTCCAATTTTTTTCACTAACCACGCGCAACGATCCCTGATTTCGCTGATCTCGCGGGAAGCGAATCTCTTGATTTTTTTTTTGTTCATAGAAACTACATGAATATCTGTATAAGCGGGCTTACACTTAGATGTTTTTGCAAGGACACAAATAAGTGCAAAAGAGAGAGCAAGTTAAATAGAAATATTTTAAATATTTTCAGCTAGGCGAGTTGTTGGCTGTTCATCAGAGAGAGAAAAGTATCCAACAAATTGTAGGATACCTCTGGATTTTCTCTCACTTTCCATATGTTCTTAAATCAACTCCAAATCACCTTTTTTAACCATGCTAATTACAAAGGTAACTTATCCGAAGGTTATATACGTGAACATACCCTTTCGGAGGCTTTACATGCATCTGCATCTGTAAATTTGGAGGAAAGTAGACCAGGACCAATATAAATCACTAACATATAAGATAGAAAGAGTATACACTAAAGGCTTCCCATAATTTACTATAACTTTTTGACATTGTTTTTGGGTACCTTCTAGTGCTCCCATTTAATACCTACCTAGAGAACATTAGACAAAAACCAAAAGCTACCAATTACTATTAAAATATAAAATAACCAAAATAAAAAAAAAAACAAATATACTGTGCCATTGGCTAGAAAATAAAGATTATTTATGTAAATCCACATTCTGATGCAATGAATTTGAGCAATTCTATGTCACTTTTTCGCACAAAGAATTATGTATACTCAATAAAATGCATGTGACGACCACACACATATAATTTGATTAATGGGTCATATTCAAAGCACGTTATACGATTCTGACAAATTGTCAGCCTACTGGAGCTGTGTCAATCGTTCATTTTCAAAGATTCGGTCATTTCAATCAATCATTTTACCAAGAAGTCCCATGTCTACTCTCTTTCACTCGTTTCAATTTATACCCATACCGACCACATAAATAATGTGTTTGTGTTGTGACTTGTGAATGTTATTATGAATAAAACATTTTGCATGGTTTCCATATTATGTGATATGTATTCTATATACAAAGTATGTACCTCTTCATTTAGATCTATCCGGCACCGACATCGACATCCGTCTTCTGTTAGTATATCATTAGGTTGAATTTATGTATTTGTGTATGTCTCTCTCTCTAGTCTCACTCCCTATGTAAAAAAATATTAAAATTTCAGTTCAGTTTCACTTTAGTTTCGTTCATTTATTTCAATAATTCTTTATCTCTGGTTTGTTTCTTTATGTATTTTGTATTCTGTATTGTAATTAATCCCATTGCCTAGAGTAACTATACTATAAAGAGGGAAATCTACTGCCTTCTTTTGACAAGGCCTACAAGCTGGTCAAATAAGTATTGGTGTAGAACTGTCAAAAAATTGACGCCAATTGAGAATGTAGCAGTGCTGAACTGTCAAAAAATTGACGCCAATTGAGAGTGTAGTAGTGCTGAACTGTCAAAAAATTGACGCTAATTGAGAGTGTAGTAGTGCTGAACTGTCAGAAAATTGACGCCCATTAAGAGTGTAGTAGTCAAATAATTGACCTTTTCTTTTCAGTTCCCTTTTCTTTTTCACCACGAAATTGGGCGTGTTGGTAGACACTTGATAATAAAAAGCGCCATCCCGAAATTGACGTCATCAGTGACTCAAAATGACTAAATTAAATTACCATTTTTCGAAAGAATCCGAAGTGTTAGTGGAATTGAAATGTATATTAAATCAATCAATGTATATTTAATCAATCATTGGACCAAGCTTGCATCAATTAAAACTTACTTTTCCGTTTTTTTTCTAAAACGGAAATAAATTTATTCAACAAGGGTCACTAATGACGTAAAATACGAAAGTCGCTATCTTGTTATCTTGTACCATGAGGAGCCACTAGCAAGTTACTCGAATGCCAGTTGTTATACTTTATTATTTTTTACCTGCCTTTTACATATTGTGTGCTTGAAAACTCTATATAAAGGTTTAAAACTGGTTAAACAATATCCAAGAGTTTCAAACATTTTACCTGATACTGATGATAGTGTATTGATTGTTCTAGGAATGAATTTAAACATGCATTCGGTCAGAAGAACACCTGCTTTGTATATTTGCAGGATTGTATTATACAAAGTAGCAATAAAAGTGTACTTTTTTAAAGTTAAATTATCTTTCTTCAGCCTAATCAAACAGTAAAACAAACATATCCCAAGTCACATAGAGCGCATTTTCAACGCCGCGTCAAGTTCCACACGGCGTCAAAACGTCGCGTTGTGATAAGTTACAAGTTTGTTTATTTTTAAGTCTTCGTTAAACAAAACGCATTTTTAACGCGGCGTAGAGATTATTTTACGCTGCATTGAGATAACTTTGACGCGGCGTTCCAAAAAAAAATTTGTTTTCAATATTTTGTGTTTGGTAATTAAGTCATTCTGAATTTGTTGTAGAAATTTATTTTATTAAATTATTTTGTTGACTTATTTTGTGTCATTTAATATTGTATTGTTTAAATGGAAAAAATAACCTAATTAGCATTTAGTGAGAAAATGAAAATCAAGATTCAAATATTAAACGCGCTGCGGATAGCTCTCTGCCTGACGTTCTCTAACGCCGTGTTTAGAAATCCGTGTTAAAATAATCTCAACACAATGATCTCAACAAATTAATAATCCTACAAACTTAAAAAGAAGAACACTGCATTATATTGGTTTATATTAGAAAATTGTAGACATTATATTTTTCCGTACTAATTAGACCTTGTGTACATGATTCCTTTTTTCGGTTGTTTCTTCATTCTTCTTTTGGACAGGCACGTACGTTGGTGTGTACACTCAACACTGATTTGGATTACCCCGAATATATCCAATGCTTTCCTATAAACTATACTGTTTTATTCTAAAGAAATTTGCAAAAGTAAAAAAAAAAACAATTAAAACCATCCATTACCACTAAAAACCATAATTGGGAATTGTTTTCAATTTCAAAAGTTCTTATTTTTAGTCCGTGCATAGCATTTTCTTTCTCAAACGAGAAACTTCAAAGCTCAATCACAAAAAATCTTAAAATTTTCATTCTTCCATTCGTTAGTTCATTCCCCCTACTTTGTACACCCCTTACCAAATTGCAAAAAGAACGAATGAAGAAACATCCGAAAAAAGGAATCATGTAAGCAAGCTCTAAGACCTAAGAAAATCACCTTAACCCTTAAGGAATACATTTCGAACACATCCTTCTCGATATTTAGGATTATGGTGGAGGTGAATTTCTAAGACGTCAACAACAAATTGTTTAGTGAATATTGTGTAGTGTAGTGATAGTGATAATTAGAACTGTGCTTATTATCATCAATAAAACGAATAAGCAGTTAAATTTTGTTAAAGAGACACAATAATTCACGGAGTTCCTTTACTTCGAACAATTTGTGAGAATTTCATAAAATACCGCCATCGAAAGACGACGACGACGTGCCTGATGAGAATTGTATCTTGTATCAAGTACTTTCATCAGGCACGTCGTCGTCGTTGATTTAAACACCATTTTATTTCTTTAAGAAATTATTAAATTTTTATTAAATATACAAAAAGAAAGTTTTCGAAAAAAAACATTAATGCGAAATTTGTTGCGAGGCAATAGGAGGATTTAGGAAAGTTGGATGTCAACGAGGTATAGGAAAAAGGATAGGTTAGGATATTGGATAGGAATATGTAAGAAAGGGAAAGAATGCCTAGTACGGGAAACGCGGCCTGCTTGCGATGCTCGACTTAGCTCGCCGGAATGGGGGGGGGGGGGGGGTCTTGTTCCCGCAACTAGACCTCAACTGCAACAACACATAAATCAGGCCTAGGAGACAACATGAAAAAAAAAATAAGAAAATCCGACGGACTGACTTTTCACCACACCTCAGGTGCTACTGATGTTATTGTAGCATGGCCTTATCCCACCCAACCTTGAAATCGACGGCCTCATTTTGATTTCCCCAATTCTGTTTTCGGCTCGGTCACACCATCACCTCCCATGTACTCAGCTTACCTTCCACACCCCTGAAAATGTCAGCTTAAAAAATCATATTTAAAAATGAAATCAGGTAATTTTTTCTAAATTGATAGTACTACAAATTATTTTATTCATCTCATTAATGGATGCATACCAAAAAGAAGGCAATATTAAAGCTTAAAAGTATGAAGTTTTCAACAAAAAGGATGTTTTCCAATCTAGTTTAATATTATTTTTTTTTTTAATTATAGAAAACGCTTTAAAAAAATATAATTCTACCTAGAAAGAGCTCTGTATAGGTATTCTTGCCTCAAAAAAAAATATATTCCGTTACTCCCACCGTCAATAGTTCACCTGAAAACCAGATTGGAATACTTACAAATTACTACTTAAATATTTTTTTGTTTTGTATATGAATCTATTAATTTAATTTAGAAAAACAACCTAAAACATTAGACGTTAAATTATGTGCACGAAACAACACTATTGCTGCATGAAATAAATAAATAAAAAACAACACTGGTCGACGGATTCACCAGGGGTTGTTCACACTATCCCTCTGGAGATGCGCCGTTAACTGCCCCAGGTAACTACCAGTCCCCCACTGCCTTACTGCCCAATTACGACTATAATTGGCAGAAGCCGGTTCAAGCCACAAACAAATGTTAAATTGTTACCTGGTTATTACCACTGTATATACGAATGTTTGTTTTGAAGTGGGCTCCAGGGTCCTGGTCCATAAAACAATGTGCTTGACTCAGGAGTAAAACCGCGGTTGACTCACAAAACAAAAGTTGTGGTTGTCTCAGGACAAAAAACGTTACCTTTCGCAAAGGATTTCTGGCCGCCAAACTTTACAACTTCCTCGCAGAAATCCCTAAACAATATTTTGCTCAATCTTTGTTTTTTTCTTTTTTATTGCAACTCAATTTTTAATTCTAACCTTTACTCACCCCCTTCACAGTTAAAGATTCCGTTTTATTTTTTCACGTGCCGTGTCATATGTGTTTTTTGTTCTAATAGGCGTTTTTTTCCACCTCACTTATAAAGTCATAAATAATATTTTATTTAGTTGTTATTTTAATTTTTCACCAAACAATTAAAAAAAAAAACTTATTACCTGCACTTTTTCCACGATCCAATTAAAATTCTGAAAACCCAAACTTTGGCTACCACTAGATTTTTAAACTGTTCGACACTTAATTTTTTTCACATTAATGGTAGATGTCGATAACATCGAACCATACTACACCTTTTTTTCTTATCTCCCTCCCACATCATTTGCATCATCCGACCTTGACGGATCCGCTAGTTTCAACACCAATACTAACACATAATGGTATTGGAACCAGCGCTACGTGTGCTTTTACATGTTGACTGGCCAGTCATGAAGAACATGATGGCAAAAAAGATAGCAACTTCGAATGTTGAGAACAAATAATATTTTACCCTGTGTGTCGAGGATAACTTGTTCATTGACTGTTTTTGACGTTTTTCTTTTCGCTTCTTATTTTTATCATTGTGTTGCTCCATATGTTTTCGATGTGTGTGACAAACGTTACTATGTCTTAACGTTTGTTTATTTCAGCCCTCTCGTTCTTACTTATAGCAAAACATACATCTGACTACAAACTAAGGAAGATAATAATAAAGCAAGCAATGAAAATAACAAACGAGAATGCGAGAATCGCAACAAATTATCGGTCCCTTCGTGATTGTGATCCCACTACACGTCACGCAGCGGCATATGCCTATCTGTATAAAAGGGGACGTAGCGATTGTGTTTGCAACTCTTCACTGTATGATTTCTTGAATTCCTTTTCATTTCAAGTTTGCAGAGTGAACATTTTCGGCTGCTGTACTGTGCCTACGTGTTACCGCTTAAAAAACCATCACATTACTCGTTCATGGCGAACAAGCAATGAAAGGGATTGACAAAAATGAATGATTTCCCGAATAAGCACATAGAAGAAAGACCGATAATCGCGCGACTCGAGCTACTCGTGCGATTCTGTCTACCTCGGCCACCACATACGTCTCTCTCCTAAAAGCTGAAGCAAAGTAATGAATCGCAAGCAAAATACGCAAGGTTTAAAAACATCATATGAAATCTATAGTAGTATCATGAGGCAGCTTCTAGTTATGCGAGGTAGAGCCGCAACGTCGCTGCTATAGCTTTTTTTGTCAACACGATATACATTTGTGTGGGTTTTGGAGAGTAGAAAGAAATATAATGATGACAGAGTAGGTTGTATGGCTTGTTTGAAAAAAGTCTTTAGTTAGAACGAGTACAAGAATAGGCAGAAATAATGAATAATAAGTACAAGTGAAAGGTTCAAAAAGTGACACTAGACCATATGGTATGGCAGAGTAAGGGAAACAAAAATGAATGGATTTCCCTTTGATTTTTCGTAAACAAACCAGGATTATGCGTCTTCAATTATTTTTTTGGATTTTGCATTTTTAAAGAAATTTTGTTATTTCTGTATTTATTGTATTTCTTATACTACCAATGTTGCCACATTCGGATTCGACTGTTTAAAGTTTTAATATAAATATTGTTCAATCTCGAACGTTAGTTAAATATAAAACTGGTGCCAAGTGGTACTATGTAGGGTGTACAATAGTATTTTGGTACTAGATTTTTTGTACTTAGTACTAGAATTTAGTACTATCGTAGTTTTGGTACTATATTTAGTATTATATTAATACGTAGTAGTAGATTTAGTACTATATTTAGTCGTTAGTAGTAGATTAAGTACTAAATTTAGTAGTTAGTAGCAGATCAAGTACTAGATATTTGACGTGATAAGTGAAGATACTCTAAAGCAATAACAAAGGTACAAATAATTGCAAACAATGTTTTATTTGTAAAATAAGTAACTAAATAGGTACTTCAACTAATAAAATTTTTTGCAGAATAATCATACATGGTAACCATTCCAAATTGTACATAAAAAACCAAACCAATAATCAAGTTTCAACAAAAATCGTTGAAACGGTAAATTTCGTATTGTTGCCGTTTGTATAAAAAAAACCACCCAAAAACCGTGTATTTCCAAGGCAGAAATGAAAACTCCTCACATACCTAAATTTCTATCTTTCATTCTCTCATTATCGCTTATTCTAAAGAAAATGGTAATGAAATAACATGAAAAAGTGTTCATGGTTTGTTTCCTTCTGACTGCTATTACTTTATACACATCTTTGTCGTTCTGTCTTTTTCTAACATTGCATATGTGTTGAGTACATTTCCCCGACTAAAAGTCTACGTTCCGTTCTCGACTCAGAGAAAAGCTTTAGGGAGATGTAGACGCACTAGATGGTGCTAGTTTTCGAACACTGATGGTAGTACTATAGGTTCTTTATATATATATATATAAAGCTGGAAGTTTGCTTCTTTTCAGGTAAGTTTTATTTAATATATTTTATTTTGGATGTACATATATTTGAACAATATTCTTTTCTTTGCCTTTTTTTAGGAAGACGGAAACCTTTTTTTGTTTGTTTGTAGTAAGAAGTGAGGTAAGTATGGTTGATATGTATATACATCATTGTATATAGAATCTATAGTACTATCAAGATGGGTGTTTCACCTAGCGCCATCTAGTTTCGCTATCTCGCTATTTCTCAGTGTGGACTTTTAGTCGGGGAGATGAATTCAACACATATGCAACGATAGAAATTGACAGAACGGAAAATATGTATATAAAGTGTTAGCAGTCAGAGGAAAGCAAATTATCAAGTCTTTTTCGTGTTATTTCTTTGACAATTTCTGATAATGAGAGAATGGAAGATAGAAATTTAGACACGGGTGTGAGGAGTTTTCATTTCTGTGTTGAAAATACATTGCTTTTTGGTGGGTTTCTTCATAGATACGGCAACATGATGAAATTTACTAATTAACCGATTTTTCTGAAATTTAATTAGTGTTTTTTTTTTTGAATAATTTTGATTATTATATCAATTTTTTTAAGTCTGCAAAAATTTAATTTGAGTGGAAGTACCTACCTAGTTACTTATTTTACAAATAAAACACACTGTTTGCATATGTTTGTAACTATGTTATTTCTTTAGAGTATATTCACTTATCACGTTAAAAATCTAGTACTAAATATACTACTAGTGCCCCGTGGCTTAGTGGTTAGTTTGTTGGACTGCTAAGCGAAGGAGCCTGGGTTCAAATCCAGCTCTTAGCCACCTTTTTTTCTGGGGTACTGCCTCTTGCGAGGAACTGACAAAACATCCAAGAGTAAAATTTGTCTCGAAAAAGTGCATCTCATCTACCCGTTCCGACTCGGCGGTAAACTGTAGGTCCCTGCCATTCTTGCAGATTAACAACACACACACAGGAATGGTTGAGAGTATAAGTCACTAGGCCCTAGCTCCTTAAGGAGCTGTCGCGCCAATAAATTTATTTATTTTTAAATATACTACTAACTACTAAATATAGTACTAAATCTACTACTAACTAAAAAATATAGTACTAAAACTACGATAGTACGAAAACTACGATAGTACTAAATTCTAGTTCTAAGTATTAAAAATCTAGTACCAAAAATACTATTGTACCAACAACATAGCACCAATCGGCATTAGTTTTATATTTAACTAGCGTCCGAAATCGAACATTAGGTATACATTATAACTCTAAACAGTACAATCCGAATCTGGCAACATTGGTAATTGAATTCGGTATAAGAAATACAGAAAATACAGAAATAACAAAATTTCTTGAAAAATGCAAAATCCAAAAAATAATTGAAGACAATCTTTGTTTGTTTACGAAAAATCAAATAGAAATCCATTAATTTTTGTTTCCCTTACTCTGCCGTACTATATGGTCTAGTGTCACCTTTCACTCGTACTATTATTCTTTATTCCTGCAAATGCTTGTAATCATTCTAACTCATACGTTTCTGAAAATATAACATACAACCTAGTATTTCATAACTATATTTCTTTCTACTCTCCAAAAGCCATACAAATACATATCAAGAACTACTGCAGCGCTATTACGGCAGTATCTCGTTAAACTAGATGCTGTCTGATGGTAGTACTATAGATTCTATATACAATGTATACATATGAAATAGTTCTGATTTGTTTTCCTTTTCAGGCAGCTGTAACAAAGTACTAATTACTAATTTTATTTTGTGTATGTGAATATGTGTGAGATTCATGTGAGAAGCAGGCGCACGTTTCGTGCCCTCAAACGTATTAGTAGTCCCATAGGAAATGTACAGGGACCGGTACACATATGTCGCTGAACGGCACATTTTTCAGTTTGTAGGCGAAAAGAGAATTATCCTCTCAGTGGTCGAGTTGAGAGGTAACCCTATCAGAAAGAAATGGGAGAAAATTAAGGGACACACTCCCATCGAAAAGTCCAAATTTCTTGAAATACTAAGACTGCATAATTGACAACAATTATTTGGTTTAAGGCAACAAAACCTACCAGCAAAGAAATGGTATGCCGATGGGAAATCCAGCTTTACCCATAATAGCAGATATCATCCTCGAAGAGCTACTCAGCACCTGCCTTGAAAATTACCCAATAAACCCAAGGTCTTGACAAAATATGTGATTGACGTTTTTGCCATAGTAAAAGCGAAAGACATAGAACACACTCTAAACATCCTTAACAGTTTCCATATAAAAATGCAATTTATAGTAGAGATTGAAACAAACAACAAATTAGTCTACTTGGACACAGTTGTCATTCGCGAAGAAGAACAACTTAAAATGGAATGATTCCAAAAATCTATTTCATCCTGTAGATTGATAAACTTCTATTCCCAGCATCAAGGACAAACAATTTTCAACACAGCTTAAAACTTGATACATATAGTACTTTCAATCAGTGATACGGAATACCACATTTATATCAAAATAAAAATAAAAGAAATATTACCAAAAACGCCTTCCCACTACAAACTATAAAAAACACTTATAAGACAATATAAACATCGAACAATCAACCCACCAAAAGAGAAATAAAATAAAACTTACAAACCATTTACGTACAGTAAATAAATAGCAGATCGGTTTAAAAATGCAAGGTTTATGATACAGAAAAATATAATAAAGTGATGAAATGGACAAATACAACTTCACAACTCTACAATAACCGCAAACAAAATAGACAAAATGGGACATTCAGATTTAATTTACAAACTTAATGAAAACTCAGTCGAAGAATGTAACCAAATCTACATAGAAACAACTACACACAAATTTAAAAGTAGACTGGGTGGACACAAATTTGATATCAAGAGTAACGCACCACTGAAGACAGCACTGGCATCACATTGCATAGCTTCCAAACACTCCCCAAACTACGATGACGTCAAAATAACGCAGCGAGAAGAACACCATTACAAGAGAATGATCGAAACATTACATATAATAAATGCTGAATACACAATGAACAGACGAACTGATATGGATGACGTCAGCCCACATTACAGGCACTTGGTGGAGAAGAGAAAAAACAAATGCTCAGCATCGTGATCTTTATGTGTTTATTTATTTTGCCAAAAATATATATTATGCCAAAAATAAAAAAAAAAAACCTTATATGATCTGTACCGTTCAAAGACTTTTTCGGTAAATTTGGTTCTGATTATATAAGAGCTAATACCAACAAAAAATCCTCAAAAATTTTCATCAAAATGATTGGAGCCGTTTTCGAGAAAAATAAGCTTTCCTTAACGGCTATATAGAAGGTACCGTTATTTTAAGGCCTAAAATTTTATATTCACGAATCCTAAACTTGCTTATAGTCCTATGATCGCAAGTAAAAATTGGAGAATTTTATAATTTATTGGTTAATCCTACTTCAGACCGGAGACAGACCCCAGCATAGGGGGTTGTAAGGGGAAGAATAGCCTTCATAAAAACGGGACTTGTCCAAGATAAACCTAATTATAGTAATTTACTGTAGGTAAGGTTGGGTTTATACCACCTAACAAAAAAATTGGTACAAGTTTTTTTATACAGGGTGTCCCTAATTTGTTTTCAGGATTTTAGGGAATGATTCTTGGATATATTCTTGGAAAAAATTTGTTCCTCAGTAAGGGCTTTTCTCCAAATTTTATATCATTTATCGGGAATTTAAGAAAAGTCTTCCTTTGGTGTACCTTAACCCATGTTAATGATAATTGCCCTATTATTACTAACGATAGAAACTTCATGTAGGAAATTATTTCTTAAAAAATACTAGCCTTTGTAAAAAGGCCCATTCGAATCTGTTTTATTTTTGGAGCTTCCCACTAGCTTTCAAGCCATTTTTCAATTTAAAAATTGGACCGTTTTTATGGGTAATTTTTCATTGGAGCCAAATTTAACGTATCTACGTATATGTTGCAAACTACTTCTATATGTCAAAGATCTTTGATCTAGGATTCATATGTGTACATATGTAAATGTATACCTACATACATATATATATCGTACTTAACACCAGAAAAATTATTTTATTTCCAAACTCCAAACCAAAATATTTTTTGTTTGCATAGAAAACGAAAGGAAAAAAAAATATCAGAACCAGCCAGGGTAGAGACCAGAGAGTAAAAAGCAGAACACATGTAATAACAACAACAAAATATAGAAGAGAAAAAAGTAAAAGAGCAGAACAGCACCAAATTCTGCTGCGGAAATCGGTCGAACTACAAATTGATTTGTGTGCGTTAGCAATGAACTTTCTATGGAAAAAAACACAAATTAGACCATTTTTAAAAAATAATATAAAAAAAACTATTATCGTTACATATATTTTCTAAGTCGATGTAAAAAGATAAAATGTTGAAAAAAATAAAAAAAAATAAAAAAAAATTATTACAACGATACTTTTTTTATAAAATCAAGCTTTTTTAATCAGTGATTAGAGTGTTAAAAAACAATATTTTTTTCAAGACTATAGTTTTACTCCCGAGCTTGATAACTCAGCTTACAGATTAAATTAATAATAAAATTGAACCTCGAAAAGCATAGAAAACATTCACAAAGATTTAAAAAATAACAACAAAAATCAATTTTTAAAGTTTTTTTGTGTTTAAAACTGAAAAAAATTAAAAATATATTTTTTATAATAATTTTTATTGTAAATATTTGAGTTGGTCTTTTTATTTCTTTTTGTTTCGATGAATTATATTGAAAATTAAAGAAGTGACACCTGTTCAAACACGGTAAAATCGAGAAAAATGCGTCTGATTCGATGAATTTTTTTGTCATAAGAAATTAAGTTTAATTTAAAAAAAAAATAGTTTTACTCCCGGTATTGACTCAATTTAATTTTAAAACAAGAATAACAAAAATAAAAAAAAATAAAATTACTAAGAAAAAAACCCCAAGATTTAAGATTAGAGAAAAAGAACGATAAATTTATAACTTTTTATGATCTCTAACTTACAATTTTGGAAAATAAGAAATTATTATATTGAACATTATGAGTCTTGTATGTTAACTAAATATTAAAATTTATTTCATTAAAATATCTTTTTAAATAAAAAAGTTATCCGCCAATTTGTTAACAAACATCCTTTTTTTTGAGGTACACCCAGCCTTAAGAGGAGTATCTACATTTGTATAGACGGAAGTGTTTGTCCCTCCGTATTACTGTGCTTCTTCAGTCCATGAACTTGCACCTTATCAAATCTGTAGTGGATGCTGTAGTTGTTCCCTAATATCAATAACCAATTACTTCTTTTATTCTTTTGGAAGGACATCTACCCTTGTGATTTTGGCTGCTGTATTGTATATGTTTCATTCGCGAAGGAAAACTAAGAACTTTTGTATTGCATAACTTGCATCGAATTAAAAAAAGTAATTTTTTTATAATAATACAGAATGATTAACAAAAATATGTTGTTTAGATTACTTCTTTGCTACAAAAGATATATACGTAATTCTTGCCTTGCATTGTATGACTGTTAATTTTTGTATTGCCTTAGTTATCTGCTGTTCCAATAATCAAAATAAAAGTTTACAATGGTGTGGCGAGTTTCGTTGTGGATATTCTTTTAAGGATTACCGCAGAGTCCAACAAATATTATCGAGCCACAACAATCCTCATAAGGAATAGTCATAAAAGCTTATCAGCCCAATTCTCCCCCTTGTTGAGACTCTGTGTGGCATGAAATTTAAATTCAATAATTCGACTCTAGCTCCAAAAATGGTGCTTATAACTTCTGACGGATATTTGTTATTGAAATAGCTTTCTTGGGTTAGTATTTGATAGGTTAAATTTCGGTAGTATAATCTGGAAGCTGAAGAGGAAGCTCTAGTTAAATGCTTGTCGTAGATTTTGTGATCAACCTTAGCTATGATAGTTGCAGAAATGGCCTTCAAATAGAGATAAATTGATATCTTGGAATAGAGCCAGTTGATTCCATTCGCTAAAAGGAGATGAAATGATTTGCAGGAATCTTACTAATATGACTCTATAAAGACTGTTAGCGCTTGTCTTCATTACTTTTGTTAAATAGTCTGTGTGAGCTTATAGACTTTTCAAATATATGTGTTGCAAACCAGACTCCACATGGATAGCATAGGTCGCAGATGCGTTTGGTAATCTAAATAATCGCTTGAAGAAATATCTTTGAGCAGACTCGAATTCTTAAAGGGCTAACCCCAAAGCCCTGCACTCCGTAGCACAAATAAGTGTTTACCGTACCGTTAAATACTTGATATTAACATTGATCTTATGGTTAGCAAAGAATTTTGGCCACATCAAATTAAGTGCAAGTTTTGCTTCCCTACTTTTTTCCTTCGCATGTTTTTCAAAGTTCAAATTACTTGATTACAACACAGAAAGCTACTTGAACTCACGAACTACATATATCGTGTTGTTAATAAGTAGCCAAGTCTCTGCACGTAGTCTGTTTCTTTGTCAGTTTTCAAAAGTCATTACTTAAGTTTTCAAGACGTTAATATGCAGATCCCATGTTGCACAGTACGACAAAAGTTTATTTAAGTGTAGTTAAAGCGAAAAAGGACAAGTCATCAGCGTAGAGGAGTACCTTTATGTATCTTCCCGTGAAGCTTATGCCACTAGGAAGGAACTCAGTTATGGAATCAATGAACAAGACGAAGAGTATAGGGTTTAAAATACAACCCTTTGGAATATTGGCAGACGTATCAAACCATTTAAACAACTTAGATCCAAATCACACAGCCACACTTGATGCCACTAAAAATGTTGCATATACCAGTAAGAACTTTCTTTAAACTCCAAGCAAAGCCAGTTTATAAATTAATGATTGCCTGTGACTGTATCAAAAACTGCTTTGAATTCTTCAAAGCAAACGTAAAGCTTTTTGTTTGTTTCAATATCTGGCAAAACTAATTAATGCAAAAATGTGTTCTATGATTTAGAATCCTAAACAAAAACCTGCATGACATTTATTGAGGCGATTGTTGTTTTCTATCCATAGGCAAACTATAACATATAAAATTCTAGCGAAAATCTTTCTAAGAGAATCAGGAATAGATATCCTTTTATAATTTTCAGCTCGACTTGAATCTCCTTTGGTAAAACCATTACTAAATATAAAATTTAAGTAATCCACAATATTCAATTTTAGTTCCTCCG